>CM035410.1:12250564-12850564 GCA_020310875.1 Ceratopteris richardii
CCTTTTGCCTCTTCATATGTAGAAGGTGTTGACGACATGATTGCTCCTACTTCATCTACATTTGTATCCACATGAGTGCATCTCCATTTTGTATCCAGGAGGCACTCCATTTCTAGTCTATTTCCATTTTATATTGTATTTGCTTTGTATTTGGGTACCTTGCCATGAGCTTCTACCAGTTGTATTCATTCTCCTTTCAGGAGACTTATCCCACATATGATGTACTTTTGAGAGCCCCTCCCAAATCTATATAAGGAGGGCCTCTCCCCTCATTTGTACTTGGTTAGAAGCTTGAGGAGCCTACTCCATGGCAAGCTCATTTCTAATCCACATGAGTTTACCCATTTCATGGTCTACTCATTTTGTCTCTCACACACTCTTTGTTTTGTGAGAGTACTTTACTTTTCATTTTGCTTCCGCGTGCATACTCTCTACATGGTATCAGAGCTTTAGGTGGAGGTCTTGGTGGTGCGTTTGGTGATTGTTTTAGTGGTGGAACTAATACAGCTTGGTGGTGTGGCTCTCCACTTGTTGGAAGAGATCTTTTACCATCATTTTCTGCTCACTTTGGGTACTACATTGCCCATTTTGCACCCTCCCACATTCCTTTTATCATTTTGCACCCCGTTAACCCTATTTTCCCACCCCCCCACCCTCATTGTGGTCCTTTCCATAACATTTACCTTGCATCTACTTTATTTTCAAGTGTTTATAAACACTTTGGCATCATTTTTTGTCTCGCTGATGGTCATTATGCACAATGAATTGATGCATCTCATCATAAGGAAGCATTTATAAACACTTTATATTTTGTTTTTCAGTTCACGTCCATCATCGTGCGCTCATAAACACTATTTGGAGTTTTGCTGGTATCTTTCTCTTATGGATCTTGACTCAAGCTTTATCACTACATCTATAATCGTAATTTGCAGACGAATCTCCATGCGATATTCTAGGATCTTTACTCACCTCTATGCATGCACATCTTCTTTGTGTATGCATTGTTGTGGATTTTAGCGCTTCAAGTGTCGAATCAACTGCGTACTTATCTTTGCATGCATACCAAGAGGAACTCCTGCTGTTGATGTCGCACGTCACTTGAAGGAGGCACATCAGACATTGTGTGGATATTTTCCCATGATGGCAAGCATGTTCCCAGCATAAACATCTCTGTGACCTTTGCACAATCACCTAATTGCCTATTATTGTGCCATACTCTCTATGCTTGAGCGGATAAGCATCAGCAAGATGTTCAATCAGCAGCTTCAGCACTGACATCAAGAAGAACCTCTTTTTGTCAAAGCGAAAACAAGCAACCATAATTGCCCTCACTGACGACTCAGGTACAGTCCTCCGCCGGATCCATACCTCTGCAACCTCTTGCGTTCCTCCTTTGAATATCTGCACGAGCACGACAGCACCCATTCAGCCGAAAGGAATGATCTCCAACATTGCCAACCGTACCTGAGTTGGGTTTCTAAGAGTCCTAGTCTCCATTGTTTTTCTACAGGGGACATCGTCAAGAGTCGCACATCTCAGAGTCGTACTCTGATACACCTCTGCCATCTCTCAGAGAGAGAGAGAGAGAGAGAAAGAGAGAGAGAGAGAGAGATAGAGAGAGAGAGAGAGAAAGAGAGAGTGAGAGGAGCAGGTCCTCCTGTACTACTTGACTGACCGATCTCGAAACCCCATTCGCTGGATTACCATAGCGATCGAGTGTAATTCTGGTGCCTTTGCTCTACGCCATTGCCGTCATCAAAACAAAGCAACGTAGTAGGTACACCAGCACGCAGCCACTTTTGTTCTTTCCCGCTCACTACAGACTTCACCACTGCAGCAGTAGCGCCCATGTCTTGTTGGGTGTGTGACAGAGAGAGCAAGACAGAAAAGAGTGCACTATAATTTCTCCAGAAAGAGAGAGAGCCGTCGAGAAAGGCGTTGGGATTTCTGCATCCTGGCTGCCATTTTCAGCTCTGCCAGCGCACTGTCATCATGTGCTTTAGTGATGAGCCTAGTACTGACATCTGGCAGCGAGGCAGAAGATTTCACCTGATATTCTGATGACCTGGTGGTTACATTGGTGCATTTCTGTCTTCACATGATAGCTGGCAGTGGATTGCGTATGTTTAAATGTTTTGGCAGTACAGCATCAAATACATTGCATGGCATTTTTAGAAATTGATTGAGATCAATCTATTAGATAGATTGTGCGATCCTGGATAGTGACCTCACGTATGATGTATGATATCGTTGATTCAAAGCATTCGTTTCCCTGAGCGATGTCAAGAATGGGAGATGAGCTCACGTAAATTATATTTGACTTATTTGCTAAATCATGCTATATTTGTGTAACAAGCATTAATCATTGTATCATCTCTTTGACACTTCCCATGCTCCCTCCCAATAGAAGTTAGAATGCTTCCTTAATAAATTTCGGACCTTCACTTTGGTATTTACTTTTCATTTTGCTTCCACGTGCGTAGTCTCTACAGAAGGGTCTTCCTCTGCTTTAACCATATAAGCATAATCTTTAGTGGTAAAAAAATGAAGTATCATAGCTATACCTTGTAGGTTGCCATTTGTACCTTGAAGATCTTTTGAGTTCTCCACTCCTTGAAGTTTCTAGTTCATCACATTCTGGATCAAACCTTGGCATTTCTTCAACTTCAACTGATGCTTCATTGTTCTCTTCTTCATCAAATATTTGAACCTTTGATTTACCTTTCTTCTGATTCAAAGTTTCTTCATCATCTACATGAATATTAATTGTACATGCATACCAAGTACCTTGCTCATCAAAGGTAACATCTTTTGACACAAGGAATTGCTTTGTGGATAGAGTCCACAACCTATAACCCATGTGTTTATCATCATAGCCAATGAACTCATACTTTTCAGCTTTAGGTTCCAATTTATGCCTCAACTGAGATGGCACGTATGCATAAGCCAAACATCCAAACACTTTGCAATGATCTAAGGTAGGTCTCTTACCCCACCAAGCTTCATATGGAGTCATACCTTGCAAAGCTTTACGTGGTAACCTATTAACGAAGTATGTGGCTGTATTTACAACCTCAGTCCATAAATAATAAGGATAATTTTTCTCCTTCATCATTGACCTTGCAAACTCAACAAGAGTTCTATTTCTCCTTTCTGCTACACCATTTTGTTGAGGAAAGTACCTGCAAGTAACTTCCCTTTTTATACATGCAGTCCACAAGTAATCATTGAATTCATTAGAGAAATACTCTCCCCCTCCATCTGACCTTAGTCTCTTCAGTTTTTGACATGTGATTCTCTCTGCATACACATGATAATGTTTAAATGTATTGAACACCTCTGATTTATCTTTGATCACATATATAGTGATCCACCTAGTAGCATCATCAACATGAATCACATAATATCTTGAACCATTAATACCAAAGTCCTTTGATGGCCCCCACACATCTATATGTACCAATTCAAGCTTCTCTGAATACATGAAACCATGCTTATTATATGATTGCTTATGAGCCTTACCTAATTGACATGCCTCACATCTGTATGTCATATGTTGACCTGCAACATTAGGTGATCCAAGCACTGAACCATTGTTAATCATATCCTTAATACCTCTTTCATTGAAATACCCAAGTCTTTTATGCCAAAGATATAACTCAGCGATCGTGTGTCCTCCATAAGTGAACAAGGCATGACCAACATTGCCTTGAATCTTCAATGTGAATAGACTTCCTTCTTTTTTCTTGAAACAATTTGTTTATATCCATTGCTAGGGTCTTCCACAAAAACTCCATCATTAGTGAATCTTACTTCACAAAAACTTCTTAGGATCATTGGGCTTCTATAGGAAATTCCTTGTCAGCTACTCACACATAGCTACATCATTGATAAATCTATTGCAGAATAATAAAAAGTTTATATAGGCTAGTGTGCAACATCAAGCTTTTGATGCATTAAAACAAGTAGATTCAAGTGCCCTAGTTTTATTAGTAGTATATCCACAAAAATCTTTTGAATTGAAAAAAGATGCTAGTGGCATGGCAGTTGGTGGAGGTTTAATTCAAGATGATAGACTAATAGCT
The DNA here is from genome assembly GCA_020310875.1 of Ceratopteris richardii. Lineage (NCBI taxonomy): Eukaryota > Viridiplantae > Streptophyta > Polypodiopsida > Polypodiales > Pteridaceae > Ceratopteris > Ceratopteris richardii. Next base: position 12,254,650 of record CM035410.1, read on the forward strand.
TTTGAAAGTAAGAATGAGTGGAAGATCTGCAAGTTGTGAAACTTTTCATTTAGAATATTTTAGACTATATGGTCTACCTAAATTGATAGTTTCAAATAGATGAAAGATAACTACTAGAGAGCATCCATAGACAGACAGTCAAACCGAAAGAGTTAACCAGATACTCAAAAATATGGTATGGGCATATGTTTCAGAGAAGCTACAGATTGGAAAAGTTTCCTCCCATTAGTTGAGATTGTTTATCAGAGTTGGAAGCATAAGTCTATTAGAATCTTTTGAGGGATTATAGCTTTATTCCATATAATTCAACTACCATTGGAATACCCAATAAATCTCTGAGTGCTTCATAGTTCCTTATAGATATGCAAGCTAACCTGAAAATCTCTCAGTTTAATCTTCACCAAGCTGCTGAGAGGATGAAAAAATTTGTAGATCGACATCAAACACCATGAACGTTTCAAGAAGATGCTCATGTGTTATTCCCTAGATTTTATGGACCTTGGATAATAATCAAGAAGATTAGTGATATCCCATACAAATAACAACTCCCATCGTAAAGTTCACCTAGTTTTTCATGTTAGTAAAATTAAGACCATACATTTCTCAAGATTATGATTCTGTGGATGAATTAGTTTCTTTGGAAGATAGAGCATCTCAACTAGATTTTTCGTTTTGAGTTCTTGATAAGAGGGAGCGACAATTGTGAAATAGCTCCATACTAGAGTATTTAGTAGCATGGACTAGCCTTCCACTCATAAATGCTACTTGGGAATTAGAATCTTTTATTCGCAAATACTCTCCTTCCATGATCATTGAGGATAGTGATCTCTAGAAGGAGGAGAGAGTGTTAGATTTATTTAGACCTCCATGGTCTACCATTGGTCTACCTGTATTTGATCAAGGATCCTAGCTAGATCACGGAATTGAGCTCGAGGTAGCCAAGGCTCTAGCATGAGTCTTTGAGGCTATTCCATCTTCTTAGAGTGGTCATATTAGGGATGTTTAGACCTTAGAGAAGACTCTAGATGTGCCAAGGGCAAGGGCTATTTAAGATTGGGAGGATAATGGTAGGTAGCTAATTGGGATTTTTCAATACTACACATTTTGGAAAATTATAGAGCGACAGGAGTTAGGGATTGGTCTGCTGAGTTCAAAGTTCAAACAATAAGGTATCCATTGGATAATTTATAAGTGATCATTAGTGATCAAACACTTGGAAAATCTTCGTACACATATTTTTTTTGTTCTATGCAGGAAATTCTTTGGTTTAGCCCACTGCTTAGTCCCAAATAACATCCCAAAACTAACCAGAGAAATTATTCGCGATTCAAATTTCATTGAGCCCTTCATTTCTCTAGACTAAATTCTAACCAATAAATCGATTGGTTCATCATTCTTGGTTCTTTCTAGTTTCAACTTCTTGATTCCTACCAAGAAGTGACTAATAATCACCATCATGAGACCACCAATCGTTCAGGCTTTAGCGCTCATCACTGATGACACTAACCACACAGAACTGATTAGTCATGACTGACGATTCACTAGTTGGCATTGATGCAAGATATTTTCATAGACTGTTGCAGCTTCTCTGATGTGATTGGGGACACTGAGGTTCATCTTGAGACTCGACTCCTTGCTTTTCTCTTGATTTCACAATAGTGATTAGTGAGTCACTCATGAATGCCTAGTTATCAACAAACCTACACGATCAATGTATTGTTACACATAGTTATAACTTGAGAATCGATTAAATACTTTTAAGCTTTGAATGACAATTCTTTATCATGTTATTGCTCCTGAGAATTGAGTCCTGACTTTGTCCCTTTTCTGCTACAATAGTGCAACACATCATCTAAAGTTACACAGTTGCATTATGACAGTTTAAATCTTAAATTCAAAAGTGATCAATCTCTATTTTTATAAGACTAGATCTTTGCATGATTCTATTTTCTTTCCTCATGCATATTTTAAATTCATTAATAATGATCTTCATATTTAATATCTTTTATGACACAAGTAACATCGCAAAAAAGGATTCTAGAACGCATTTATTTCTCTGGGTGTATTTTGTTTCTTAGAAAGAAAAATCTAATATCTTTAACATGTGTATTATATGAAAACATCTTTGCAAAAATATCTTAATAATTGCTATGAGACTTAGAGAGTAATGGACAAGATACTCCCTCTAAAAAGGCAAAGTCAGAGTAAAAAAATGAATGCTTTTTTATCTAAGACTAGAAGTCAAAGGCCTAATGATACTTTGCCAAATTTGGGAATTTAAGAGTTGCTTCTTCACATGAAGCACAAGCATCCAATATTCATTTGCACTCAAGTGTATTGGATTCTAATTTAGATGCAACACTTTGGATTCTAATTTAGATGCAAGTATGAATATTGCGAGTCACCCAAAAAGGTGAAATGAAAGTAGTATAAACATTGGACACTTTGACATTCGTGAGTGTTATCGGAGAGAATTCTCTCTCCCCAACTTGATGAAGACTTGGCAGGTGATTTGCACAAAAAGTTGTATTCGATGAGTCATCCCAAAGCGGATGAATCTTGGATGTTGCACGAGATTTCCAATGCAGTATGTTGAAGTTTTATGTCAAGTTGGAATTAAAGTTTTCGTCAACTTCAAACAAAGTTACCGATTACAAGATGAAGAGAACAACAGGGTTTTGATATTCACTACAATGGATGATCGAAAATTCTATTATGAAAAACCATCAAATGATTTTATGCTAATATTTATGATAAGTTTTCTTATCCATTTACTTTCACATAATGATGGTACATAATTCAAAAGCTTGTTTTTGGGTGAACTCTAAGTGTAGAGTTTGTATAAAGACCTGAGCTTGCTCCAAGCACCCGGCGTGCGTCGTAATTCCTGCGGTTGACTTGATCCACCAACCGTTACTTTCACGCCGACAGCATATCTAGCTAGATCTATGATCAATGAAGAAATTATCAGATGCAAATATTATCATGAAGATGTAAAAAAAAAAAGTGAATGGATGTACCCAAGGGGATTCAATTAGTTTCGTCTTGTCTATATTATATGATCATACGATAATAAGTGATCATAAAGCTGTAGTGCATGTTCCCATTATCAAGCAAAGAAACAAATATGATTGTTACATGTATGAAACTTGTCTATTTTTGTACATGTGAGAATCTTCCATTAAAGAAGTATCTTACTCAATGTAAATTGAAACGAGAGCTAAGGACACCTAATATACCTACTTATGATGAATAGGAATCTTATGTTAATCCAATATCAAGGAAGGAAATGTTATTTGCTTTGAAAGACTACCTAAGGAAAAGGATTTTGGAAGATATACATGCAAGTTCCTTCTATGATATATTGATAGATGAAAGCAAAGATAGTACAATAAAAAGGTACATCATTATCTATGTTTTGTATGTGAGGATGGAGAAAAGGATCTTGTAAGATATTGCTTTGTGAAATTATTATCTATTGAAAAAATGATGATACAAAGACTATTTATAATGCACTGAGTAGTTTCTTAGTTGAAAGTGAGCTAGACATTGAGAAGCTCATTGCAATTGTCATTGATGGATCATCAATCATGATTGACCATAAAATTCGTGTGGTTGCACGATCATCAATGTCTCACATTATGAGCATACATTATATTTCATATAGACAAGCTCTCACTGCAAAAGATGACTTTATATCACATATATATGTAATTGCTTTTGTGAATAAAATTGCTAGTAAAGTTTACTCATGGTTGGGAAATTCATCAAATTTGACACTTAACGCATGAGTTTGCTATTATGGATGAAAAAACTTTGCAAATTCATTCAATATGATGGCTTTCATGAGAGCAAGTGATGGGAAGATTGACAAATATTATGTCTATTGTATTTGAGCAATGGAAATACTGTAAAAAGTAATATAGTCATGCTATATTATTTATTATTCAATTCATGATAATTACTTGCTTATCGCTGCTCTGAATTTAGGCAGTTGATATGTGATCTCACTTGGCATGAAGATTATTTCATAAGCCAATTTAGATGGGGTTTAATAGATGATGTGAAGGATCTTTTGCTCACGATGCCAGAGGTTAAAACATTGAATGAATATATCATGCAAGCTATTCAATGTGATAACCGAATTTTTGAAAGGAAACAAGAAAAAAAAGTAGAAGAAAGACCTCGCCAGTGGAAACCTTTCCAACCCACTACTAAAGATGAGTCTATGCCTGAACCTATGCAAATAGATGTAACTAGGTTTCAGCCTTTAACACTGGAAGAGAAACAGAGAAGGAGAGTTAATAAGTTATGTGTCTATTGTGGAAACCCTGGACATATTGCAATTAATTGTCCAAACAAGAGAACAAACTCTAGAGTTGCAGCCACCCTTGTAGAGCAAGGAAACGAGGAAGTCCAGTTGTAAAAGAGACCTTGCAATCGGACCATGATATAAGAACGGGTCTCATAATTCCAGCTACACCCATAGAAACATGTCTTGCACCTGTCAAGTTAATCATGCCCAAGAAGACCCTTTCCCTTATAGCCCTAGTACATTCAGGAGCCTCCTCATGTTTCATCGATGAAGGATTGGTTAAGAAACATGGAATTCCTGTACCTCGGAAGAACAAACCAGTAGTAGCTGAAGTAGTAGATAGACGATCTCTAGCATCTGGGAATATAACCATGGAAACCACACCATTAAGAGTACACCTTGGTGACCATGAATCCCACATATGTTTCAATGTAATATCAAGCCCACTACATCTAGTTATCATTGGAATGACATGGTTAAAGAAGCATAATCCAGACATTAATTGGGAAAAGAATAAAATCATCTGCGAGATATCCAGAAGAACCCAACCTATGTTGGAGCCAAAGCCTTCATACATGCAGTAAGGAAGGAACCTACATATATGATCTATGCCATACCAGCTCAAGAATCCAAGAAAGATGATCCAATACAGCTATCCAATCAGTACAAAGGCTTTGAAGATATTTTTGAAAAGAAGAATGCAGATATCCTCCCAAAGCATAGACATTATGATTGACCCATAGATCTTCAAGAGGGAGCACACGCACCCTTTGGACCAATCTACAGACTATCCCCAGAGGAACTTACAGAACTACGCAAGAACATTGATGAGAATCTAGCAAAGGGGTTTATCAAACACTCGAAGTCTCCAGCAGGAGCTCCTATTTTATTTGTAAAGAAGAAGGATGGGACTCTTCGGATGTGTGTAGACTATCGTGGATTGAACAAAGTCACTATAAAAAATAAATACCCTCTACCACTCATATCAGAGCTCTTGGAACACCTTGGAAAAGCAAAATTCTTCATGAAAATTGATCTTCGAGGAGCTTACAACCTTGTTAGGATCAGAGAAGGAGATGAATGGAAGACAACATTTCGAACAAGGTATGGCCATTTTTGAATATATAGTTATGCCATTCGGTCTTACAAATGCTCCAGTTGTCTTCCAACATATGATGAATGATATCTTTCGATGATATTTAGATGATTTTGTTGTAATATACCTTGACGATATCTTGATATTCTCCAAAAATCTAGAGGATCATGAATGTCATGTAAAGATAGTCCTAGAGAAACTAAGAGAAAAAGGATTGTATCCAAAATTGGAGAAGTGCTCTTTCCATAAGACAGAAGTGGAATTTTTAGGGTACATTGTATCAGATAGAGGTTTTTTTATGGAGCCTAAGAAAATTGAGACAATCCTTGATTAGCAACCACCTTCATGTGTTCGAGATGTACAATGTTTTTTGGGGTTTGTCAACTTCTACAGTATATTCATAAGAGATTACTCCAAGATAGTGACACCTCTTACCAAGATTACAGGGAACTCCAAATTCTCGTGGACCGAAGAAGTAGAAAAAGCCTTTCGAACCTTGAAATCAGCATTCACTACCGCTCCAATTCTAGTTCATCCTGATTCTAGTAAGCCCTTCTTCCTAGAGACAGATGCATCAGACTTTGCCATAGGAGCCATTCTTTCCCAATATGGAGATGATGGGCACCTACATCTAGTTGCATATCATTCAAGGAAATTTTCCCCTCTAGCAATTGATTATGAAATTCATGATAAAGAACTTCTTGCCATAGTGGATGCGTTTGATACATGCCATCACCATCTAGAAGGAGCAACGCATAAAATTATTGTATATACATATCACAAGAACCTGGAGTATTTTATGACCACCCACATCCTCAATAGAAGGCAATCTCGATTGAGTAACTTTCTATCCAGATTCGATTTTGTCATCACATACCGTCCAGGACGTCAGCAGTATCAATCAGATACCTTGTCCAGAAGATCTTACCTTGCACCAAAGAAGGGTGAAGAGGCCTTTGATCAACAAGAGAGTATATTACTCAAGCCTGAGCATCTCCAGTTAGCAGCTATCTCTTCAACCCATCATGAAGTTTCAGCCTTGAATCATTTTATCCGTGAGAATCTACCACAAGACGAATTGTTTTGTAGTGTTAAGCAGAAAGCTCAAGAAGGAAAAGTCCAAGAAGTAAATGAATTTCAGGAAAAGGACAGATTACTATTCTATAGGAACCTAATGTATGTCCCTGCAAGAAAGCCTAGGATCCAAGTACTTCAACAATGTCATGACAACCTTGCAGCCGCACATTTTGGAGTAAATAAAACAATAGAACTCATATCAAGGCATTTTTGGTGGCCTCAAATGTGGAAGGAAGTCAAAGAATATATTCGAACCTGTGACACGTGCAATAGATCTAAGGTACCGCGACATAAACCTCATGGCCTCTTGCAACCTTTACCTATTCCAGAAAGGCCATGGGCTTCATTGTCTATGGATTTCATCACAGATCTACCAAAGTCAGATAAGTATGATGCCATTCTTGTTATTGTGGATAGATTTACAAAGTTGACACACTTCATTCCAACTATAAAGGCAATCACAGGTGCAGCCACTACTAGACATTTTCTCAGATACATCTTTAGGCTCCATGGATTGCTTGATTATATTGTCAGTGATCGAGGTCCACAGTTCATATCCAGTTTTTGGAACAGTCTTTGCAAGCTCCTTGGTGTTCAAGTTAAACTATCTACAACAAATCATCCACAGACTGATGGACAAACAGAACGGGTGAATGAAGTCTTAGAGAAATACCTCCGTTGCACTATCAACTATCACCAAAATGATTGGTTTGAGTTGTTACCCTTTGCAGAGTTTGCCTATAACAATAGTATTCATGCATCTACTCCTTATTCATTAGAAAGGGTATGACATTAATGATCGTACTTGGAAATCTGTAGAAAACCTTCAGAGAGCACCAATCAAGGTTCGAGAATTCCACAAGAGAAATCCAATGAAGTCGAGATCAGATAACATGACCGCTCCTCGTGGAACTCGTCGCTTGAGGGGGAGGTGATGTCATGGACAAAGGAAACCATCCTGAACCTTAGATTCCATATGAATCCTATATCTTATGATTGGTTCAGAATTAGGAGAAACCAATGCTTCCATTGCGTCCGAAATATGCAAAACCCTAAGATTGACTATCTATTTGCTAAATTCTGACATTCTGAGATCCTGATCGATTTGCTGACATCATTGATGGCATCATCAACTCGCAACCGCCTTGGGAACCGCCCTTTTAAAACCTATATAAGGAAGGGTTGGCCATATTCATAATCAGTCTTGCCAATACCAGTCTTGGGAGCTCAAGGAGTCGTGACCGCCAAGTAAGTACTCTTCAAGTTCGAGTTCTAGTTCTTGTCTTGTTCCTTGTTCTAGACTAGTTCTTGGACATCCTATCTTGTCCTCTTGTAATCTCATAGTACGAGATCCTCTCGAGTCCTTTCTTGTATCTAGTTCATCTCCGAGAAGGGAGTTCTTGTAATCCAGATATCTTGTCTCATACTTATCATCCCGGGTTGTGGGATCTCCTGTATCGTCTCTGGTCGAGTTATTCATACCTATCAGTCTCGGGTTGTGGGACATCTTGTATCAGTCATGTATTCTTGTATTATTTTCCCTTCTTGGGTGTTCTTGTTATCAGAAGTGTATTTCCAAAATCTTGTCTACTGTAGTCAGAGAGCACAATCTAGTGCTCCCCTGACACCTAGTTACATCTATTTGCATAGGTTCAGGCATAGACTCATCTTTAAGAGTAGGTTAGAAAGGTTTCCATTGGCGAGGTCTTCCTTCTACTTGTTTTTCTTGTTTCCTTTTAAAAATTCGGTTATCACATTGAATAGCTTGCATGATGTAATCATTCAATGTCTTAACCTCTAGTATCGTGTGCAAAAGGTCCTTCACATCATTATTTAAACCCCATCTAAATTGGCTTATGAAATAATCTTCATGCCATGTGAGATCACATATCAACTGCCTAAATTCTGATGCATAGGTAGAGGCAGGGCGGTTACCTTGACGTAACTTCCGAAGTTTTGTTTCTGCCACTCAACTTGTGTCATCTCCAAATGTAGCGATGAGTTCCAGAAGAAACCCCTCATAGTCCTGAAGTACTACCATGTTCTTCTCCAAGATTGGGGCAAACCATGATAATGCTTAGCCACAAAACAAGGTTCCAATAGAGCCGACCTTGGATGCCTCGTCAGGGTATCTATCAAGTTGCATATGGATGTATAATTTTACTTGCTGGAGAAATCTACGAAACTTTATGCGATCCCCATCGAGCTTTTCTGGCATGCATATCTTGGGTTCCCTCATGAAGGATGTACCACGCTGTTGACTTACTTGCATACTTCTTTGATTTGTCTGAAGACTCCCGATCGTTCTTATAATTCTTGAAGGAGTGCACCTACATGCACTGGATGTCCCATCTTGACTTGTGTCTGTCGATGAGTTAGGTCTTCAACTTCTTGTTGGAGACTCTGAAGTGATGCCACAATCTGTTCATAAGCGTTCTCCATGATGCCTTGTCTTGGATAGAATCCGATCTTGCCAAAATGTCAAGGGAGCAGTGGATTGTGCTCTCTGATTACAGTAGACAAGATTTCGAAAATACACTTCTAATTACAAGAACACCCACAAAGGGAAAACGATACAAGAATACGTGATTGATACAAGATGTCCCACAACCCGGGACTGATACTCGACTAGAGATTATTCACGAGATCCCACAACCCGAGATCGTAAGTATAAAAAAAGATATCCGGATTACAAGAACTCCCTTTTGGGAGATGAACTAGATACAAGAAAGAACTCGACAAGATCTCGTACTACGAGATTACAAGAGGTCAAGACAGGATGTCCAAGAAGTAGACTAGACAAGACTAGAACAAGGAACAAGATAAGAACTAGAACTGAAACTTAGAGAGTACTTACGTGGCGATCACGACTCGTTGAGCTCCCAAGACTGGTATTGGCAAGATTGGTATTGGCAAGACTGATTATGAATGTGGCCAACCCACGACCTTCTCATAGCAGAACAGAGTATTCAGAGCTTCCTTAGCCCCATATGTCCACCATTTTCTCTCTTGTTGATGAGGGGCAATCACTATTAAATTCAAGGAAATGCTAAAGTATATCTCAACGATGTCAAACAATCTGCAGATCCAGCATTATCCGGCAAAAAACAAAAAAAAAAAAAAAAAAAAACATACCTCTTACACCATTCCATTATTATAAATTGAATGGTCTGAAGACTCATAACAGTTTAGAAGTTCATGTGATCCAGGAGTAGTTGGAGAGGAACAAGTCCTGCACTCACCTGGGAATTATTTGTTACTCCAACAACTCTTTCATGCTGATCATGACCTACTTACTCCAAGAGATCTGATAACCTTGGAGGCACACAACAGCGGAACTAAAACACTAATCAGATTATAGATCGAATCATAATTTTACTCTGGTTAATACAAAGATCAAGATGCAAAGCGCAAAATTGGATGTACTATTAACAGATGCAAAACGCCGAAATCAAAGCTGTTTGCAGACATGCATTACAGCTCAGTTGATTGACATTTTCGTCTATCAAGACCAGGGGTAGGTATTCAACAAGATAGCATATTATAACAGAAATACAAAGGGATTATTTTGGCTCCAAAACAACTTAATCTTTATCTCAAGTCAATTCACCTTTACGAGCTTCGAAACATAAATGACAAAGACATAAATATTTCATGGACAAATCCTAATCAATGCAAGTCCAAGCAGACGGAATGGGTCAGAATCAATTCAAGTCTATTCACTCGACACTGTTCAATATACAATATCAATGCTATACTGAGCTACTTTGAATTAGAATTATAGTGTACAATCATGACTGGCTGCAAAAGCCAGAAACGATATGAGAAATCCAAGTCTTCTGTAAAGCAAACGGCACTGCTCTAAAAATTGAAATCTCCTCAAATGGATGGTGTTCATAAACACCATTACATGCGAAAAAATCAAAACCTTAGCCTCCGAAGCCATACAGAGTCCTCCCTTGCCGCTTCAAGGCGTAAACGACATCCATAGCAGTGACTGTCTTCCTGCGAGCATGTTCTGTGTACGTGACTGCATCACGTATAACATTCTCGAGAAATATCTTTAAAACCCCACGTGTCTCTTCGTAAATAAGGCCACTGATGCGCTTGACACCACCCCTTCGGGCAAGACGCCTGATCGCAGGCTTCGTAATTCCCTGAATATTATCACGAAGTACTTTTCGATGACGCTTAGCACCACCCTTACCGAGTCCCTTTCCTCCCTTACCGCGTCCAGACATGGCTTCAAACGACAGCAGAAAGATGACTATTCTGCGTACGATCACACACTCGATCTTGATGTCGATTCGTGTCAATCACCATGAGTCTTTATTGACAAGGATGATCCGTCGATCGGATCACACTTGACCGTTTCCGTGCGTCCGATATGAGAACCCATCGAACGGTCCTCATGGGTTGTAAGATGAAAAAACGTAGAAGTCACGTCATCCAACCCTAAATCCACCGCCTCAATCAAAGATCCCAAACTGTACAAGTATCACATATCGACCAAGTTCACAAAGACAGTTTGGAGAAGGAAGAAATTTCTCTCTTCCATTAGGACGGTTCAAATGATATGTGAACTTCCATGGGTCTGCATAGCAAACTCTCCAATGAAAGCTAGAGAGAGGGAGGCCAAGGCCGAATTTCCTTTTTTTTTAAATCACTAAGGAAAGATGTACCAAAAACTCTGCGAGTCGCATAAGGAACCCTCTATAGAAAAAGCCTTAAGAGTTTCTAGGAAGAAGAATCAAGAATCGAGTAAAGTAACTAGTGTTCAGTCATGCATTGATCTTTGTAACCCAAGTCAACAAGCTCAGAAGGAAGTGCACACCTCGAACAGGGAGGGCTTCTAAGCCTGCATTGTAATTCTCCCTAATTTTTTCTACATCCTTCGCCTTCTCATATAGTCATAATACACATAGAATGGCAAGTTTTGCCACCAATATATGTAAACAAAGGTAGAAATAACCAGCACTCACTTGAATCAATATTCCATGAGGGACAAATTGCCATGAAATTATACTACAAAAGAAGAAAATTGAATGATGTGGCTAATAAGGGGGAAGACCATAGATTGTTTATTCCCCATTTTTCTTTGATGATATGCATATGACATTATCATCCTTGAAAAAAATGGTATGAATGGTATTGTTTTGTGATGGCATACAATTTAACATTATCATGATTCATCCTCCGCGTATATGAAAATAGTATTTTCTTTCTTTCTTGTGGAAAGATCCTCTCTTTTCTTCCACATTTGAGAAAAGCATGCATGTAAAAAAAGCACTTCTATAAATGCATATTAGGTGGATACTGTGTTAAGATTTGATGGTTTGTTCATATTTCTTTGTAGAAAAGAGTAGAATAGCCCATTGTAAAGTCAAAAAGTGGCCAAGCAAGTACTAGTGAGAAAATATTACAATTACACATAAACCTTATGATATGAAGCCTTATTTTCATATATTCAATGAAGTTTACAAAAAAATCTTAAGTAAGATTGACAAAGTTTATATAGAAAAATATTGTTTGTTCGTTGTATGGACATAAATGCTAAAAGAAAATATTTTAAGTAATTGATTACATGCATTACATGCTCTCAAATAGTAATAATTAATACATTGACTAACTATATTGAATAATAAGGTTTTCTAATTATTTGACATAAACACTATCGAATGAAATTATATAAAATTCGTGATAAATTTTAATTAAATTCAAGAAAATAATATTAAATTAAATACTCAGACGCTAGCATTCATTAATTATTTTGGAGTAAGTATTATCAAGTAAAAGAATGTAGATTTTTAGTGAATATAATTAATTAGATTATACCAACTGATATCGAATCATATATCATCAAATATTATAGAAATGCTAAAACATATAAAGTATATTAGAATAAAGTTTATCTAATGAAAGCATACCAAATATTTGTTTCAATGTAGTAAACCTTTTTGAGCAAGATGAAATTTCATAGAAATGTCCAATGTCTATCAATCATATTGATGTATATTATATCATATAACATTGAACCAAACAGAAGCTATTGAAAATTTCATTGTGTATGATAACCTAGGAGAAGGATAATTATCAACAATTGCTATTTCTTATTCATTATAATGTATATCATTGAGTTAATCATGTATTCTTACCGCTCAAAACTGAGTTAATCATGTATTCTTACCATAGTGTTGGGAGAAGTAAACACTTCCCTATGCAACTCGATGACAATGAACCTCCCAAGACCACTCTTCTAGCATACATTAGTTCACTATTTGCAAAATTTATCACAACTCATTTAAACACTTCTCAATATATTTTGAAAATAGACAAATAAAGCCTTCATAATATTTTCTATAACTCACATAGAAAGGATAGGACATTGTAGAGAAATAATTGTGCCAAGATAGGATTACATTGTCATGCACTATCTAGATGTATGCAGAGATATTCTATTAGAAAGCTAAGCAAGTAGGGGTCTAACTTGAGCAACAAAGTAGGAGGGGCTTCTAACTAGAGTTGTATACTCCCAATATGACTAAAAAATGCACTTTCTCTCTATGTGATTCTTCATCCACTAGTTACATGGGTATATGTATTAACAAGTCAAATAGAGCTCCTACATTTAAGGCTTAACTACCAATGGAAACGTTCACCTAAAAGCTAAGTACAAACTCAAAATCAAATGAGATAGAATGGAGGAGATATTGGCTCAATAATATTGTGCAAAAGTTCTTTAGTTTGGTCCATTTGTGCCTTTCATTGAAGCTCAATCTTTCAATACTGCCCTTAAGCTTCAATCCATCATTCAATCTCCTTGATTGCAGGTGCCTTCTTGAACTTGTAGAATTTATTGGAGTCCTAAGCTTTTGTAAACAAATTTGCAAGTCGATCATTTGTATTTACATGTTGAGCATGCACATCCTTTGACAAAACTCTCTCCTTTTCAAAGTGATAATGTAGTTGAATATGTTTGCTCCTTGTATGAAACATAGGATTAGAATCAAGATAAACACTACTCATGTCATCACATCTAATTGGACCAAACTTCTTCAACCAAACTTCTTTATCCACATAAATTCACATATGCCTTGATTCAATACTCTATACTCGGCCTCAATTAATCGTAATGCTACTATGGGTTGTTTTTTTATACCCATTTGACCAATCTTCCACCTATGATTACTACACATCCACTAGTACTCCTATTATCCTCCTTTGATTATGCCGAATCTGCATCAATGCAAGCATCCACCTTTATATCACCTCCATAAGGATAGAGAAAGCCTTTATTTATTGTATACTTTAAGTATCTAAGGATACTCTTTGTTGCATAGCATATATTTGGTCTTGAAGTAGTTTCATATACCAAAGATCCAACAATGTACCTATATCAAATCAAGAGCTCTCCCTTATTACCTTCTATTAATATTAGCTTGAGGTTGACTTCCATTAAATTCCTCAAAGGCTTACATTGTATGACACCAAATCTATATAATCATGCTGAGTATGTTCTTTGTTTGAAGCAAATGTATACCTTCTTGTGTGTATATCACTTCCATTCTCAAGAAATACTTGAATCTTCACAAATCTAATATCTTGAATTTTGCTATAAGTTGCTTCTTAATGTGCTTCAACTACTCTTGATCGTTTTCTATAAGAATTAAATCATCCATATAGATACACATGTATACTTCATCATTACCTTTCATCTTCACATAGAGAGAATGACCTACCTACTACTGGATCTCGTAGTCATGCGTACACAAAGACAATACAAAATCTGAAATGCATAGAAACAAAGATGCACAGTAGATGAAATAATACATAATATTGGGGTACAATCTCCTCCCATGCACTCTATCAGGCAAGTCTCTAGAGTGCACGTAATTATTTTCATTATTTCCAAAGATAGAAGTTACAATGAGAGTGGGTGCTTTGAATAGCATGCATGTGAGTGAAAAGTTTCTCTTTTATGGTGAGCCTTAGCTTCTATTTACAAAATTCTCAATCTATAGTGATCCTTATTTTCAACCACTATTTTTATAACTTTCTAGAATCAACTCTCTATGTGGATAATTTTATTTACCAAATATATGGAAAAAATAATCCTTTTATTTATGTCCAAATGCATATGAATAAGTCCACGCACACCCTCACAAACCTTCACCTGCTAAATCAAAGCAAAAATCATATTAAAACCATAATAAAATAAACTTCAATAATAGACATGGATGGCCAATCACATGTCCCATCATTGAACAATAATAGCATGTTCCATGTTATTCAAATTTCATTTAATGATACACATGTAAGAAATAATAGCACAACACAATAGACCAATAAAAAAAAGTTGAGAAAGAACGTAGACAAAGAGAGACATAGAGAGAGAGAGACAGAGAATTGAACTTCCCAAATTACCAAGAGTAATGGACCTACAAAAATGGTGTTGTCTACCCATGTGCTCCCAATAAGGAGCTTAGATGGTGATCTAGACAGACTCTAGATCAAAGGCTTACTAGTGTGCAATGCTATGTAGAGCTACACATGGGCCATGATTATATAGCTTTTACAATGGGATTAGGTATAGATAAACATAGTCATGAAAGAAAATAGTCAAAAAAATATACAATCCGACAATGCATCCATGACCATAAGTCTTATCATGTTGGCCCTACGATGTTGGAGAGATCCTCTCTCCCTAATTTGATGAGAGATAATGGAAATTCTAGAGCACAAGGGTAGTTGCACAACTACAAGGAAGTCAACCTTTGAAGAAAAGCAATAGCATCTGTTGATAAGGTTTGAGATATAGAAAATCATCTGCTCAGAAATGAAAAATCAAACTAAACAAAAAGCTGAGCTGTATGTGAATTTCATGTTCCTTTCTTCCATTGAGGAATAAAAACCTTTAAAGGCAATCAACTTTAGGAGGAGGACATCAAAATAAGTAGCCAAGAAGATAAGATAAGAGATGAAAACTTAAGAAGTTTCTTCGTTGGTCAATTCAAAGGAGCTTCATATTCTAGAGCAAAGGAAAAAGAAAGCATGTACAGTAAGGCTCGATAGCTCTAGTGAAGAGGAATGCATGAAGGAATTAGCACATATGATTGGTCTCTTGGATTCATGGAAGATAAAGTTGAAGTTTTGTGCATGAGAGGCTTATTTTGTTATCTCACGGTTTTTTTTTTGAGAGTACAAGGAAATTTGAAATATCCAGCCAGGTGGGAATCGAACCCAGGCCTTTTGCTTCACAGCGTTCGATGCAAACCACTACACCACACCCATTTGGACGGTTTGATTCTTATTATGCACATTCACAATAATGTGTGCGTCCTCATCAATCCACCATTGCAACCACATGAACAATGTGCGCAATTGTGATTGATTATGATTCATGTTTGGAAACCACTTTGTTTATTTTGGCATGCAAGCTTTTGTCACCCCATGCATAATGTGTAGCTGTTGTAACTAGTTTAGTTTCTCGGGTCATGGTGTAACTTCATCATGAGTTCACACAGAGATACTTGTTTTGAATTCACTGCCTAGTTGATAATTAAGTTTTACCCCAATAAATATTGCTAGATCAATAAATTCAATTGTCATTTGCCACACAAACTGGCTCAAATGCATATGATCAAACGATTGACTTGAATTGTAAACGAGAATTGAGAGAATACGCTTGCTGAAACAATACCGCATTTGATATTTGTACATTGGATACTTGTAAAGGTTGCTAGCTTTTGATTTATTTTATTTCCTTCCAAGCCATAGAAAGGTCTAAGCATTCGTTTTGTGCCTTGCCAAGAGAATTTTCATAAGCACATTTCTCACAAGTCCTTATGCGAAAACCTCTCTTTCTTTTCAGTTTTTTACTTCCACCTCTTAAACTTCCTAATCAGAAATTGATGCTTTTATCTTTTTTGAATGACATGAACAAATATAGTAACAAATCAGCATATGAATTTCCAATCATTACTTAATTATTGATCTGTGATCATCTTGCAATTGTCGAAAACATGTCAAACCAATTTACTCAATTTTCTTGAGTATTTAAATCTCCATTGTCACCTCAACGTTGTTGGAAGCACCCCACGTATGCCATATCATTGGAACACTGGTAGTTGACCTGACCCATCAATTGCGATATGACATTTGAACCTGACATGAAGTTCCACAACACTTCGACGACTCATGTGGTAATTGCACATTTTGTGTATGCAATAGCTTCTTCATCCTTGAGAGCCGCTACTTGATCAAAACCTTGTAAGTTCTATTTGGTGTTGAGGGTTGATCTACGCGATTGGAGGCCCTCCACAGAGACTTGCAAGTTGTTGAAACCTCTTTGCTTCACCCTTCCCATTGACATATCGAAGTTGCTACATTTGCACAAAGCATGCACTTGGATTCCCATTGTATTTAGCACATGCATACACTTGGAACCTTGTCTGCAAGCCAAGGAAGGTATACACATTTCAAGTTCATGCCTTTTTACATTTGAAAAAGCATAAAAAGAACCCTTTCACTTTCAAAGATTCACGTTCACATTGTCACACTTTTTGACTTTAAACATTAGTATTCGTGCATACTTGCCTTGAAAATGCATAAAAAGATCACTTTCATTTGCAACAATTTACACTTTTCTTTTACATTTGTATACCTCTTTAAAAGCACAAAAACATATTTGCAAATCTTTACTAAAGAGTTACACTGGAACAAAACGAGATAAGTGAGTTAGTCACATATCAAAAGGAAAAATTAAAATTGGAAGTTGAAGACATCATACAAAGTATTAAATCCCAATCACGATTTGAATATAAGAACAAGATTTGGAAGATTTTTGCAAACGAATGACGCATGAAAACCAATGACAAAAAGTAGTAGAAACCTTGTTAAAGGAAAAGGAAAATTCACTATGGTTAACATAATTGAGTATTTAGATGCCTTTGAGGAACTCACAAAACTTCATGGTTTACTTGACTATAAGTTGATTTCCTTTCTGATATGATTGGCAACCAGATCAGTGGTTCCAAAAATCAAAGCCCATGAAAACCTAGGTTGGGAGGAGTTTAGGAAATAAATCCATAAGGAATTCTACCTAGAATATTTCAAATAACATAGTAGAGAGGGGTTCATGAAGCGGATTAGCACATCCAAACCTCAAACAACCATTACGCAACTCCAATATAGTGAGTTTATGAAATGCTTTTCTCAACTACCAAAGGTAGATAAAATTTCTCTCATACTTGATATCGTGATCTATTTCCTCAAAATTTTGAGTTCAAAAGTGAGATTAGAAGTTGAGAGAAGGATTGAAGAGTTAGGGAAGAGATATGGTCTCACTGCTACTAGGCTATGGCAAGGAAGGTGGTTGAAGCAGTCACTCATACGAGGCAAAGAAAATCCATGCTTTATGATCCATCACCTAGTCCTCTAGCTAGTATTCCACACTTGGGTGACCCTAGGGAGAGATACCGCTACAAAAGATGATCATGTAGCATCCTCATCTAGTATACCTAGTGAACTTCAATTTGCGTTCATGTTTAGCAAATTTGCAAACATGATACAAATGCAAGCCAACATGTCCAAAGAACTAGCATCACTCCAAAACATAGTACATAATACATTTTGACACTCAAACGTAGCTCAAACATCCTCTCATGCTAAAACTCCTCAACCATAACTTCCTCTACCTACCTTGCAAAGGACCTACAATCCTAATGAGCGGTGAAGCCCCAATGTGCAGATTTGGTGTGATGCCACTCACCATCTCACAAATTCATGTGAGGCATTAAAGGAGGCTAAAGAACAAAGGCTGCTCATTGACATAGATAAGAAATTATGTGATTTTAGAACACGATTATTGTTAGCCATCAATTGGGGAAAAGGGGAGAATGAAAACGCTATATGAGAACCCTTCAAACTCTAACCTAGGTGCCTCTACTGTAAAACTAGAGAGAATGGATACTTGTGATCAAGATTCCAACCAACCTATCAAGAAGAAACATTATTCCATAGAAGCACTAGTCAAGGCAAGAGATGCAATCATGCATAGTCAAGGCAAGAGATGCAGTCATGCACAAAACTGCTTGGGGTTCACCTGTTGACCAATTTTCCATTTATTTGTTGATATATTTAGGTAGTGATGTGTGTGAACACTCTAGGACCGCCGGGGCACTTTATTCCCTCTTTAGGAGGTTTTTTTCCCCCGGCTTGTATATACGCCTATTGCCCTAATGGGCTACTTATCTTTGTACATTCTCTAGTAATTCATTCAGTCTTGTGTGTTGTGCTCCAAGCTTCTTCTTCTTCCTTGCGCTGTTCGCGTGCTTTCGCAGACGTCTATCTCCAACAATTGGTATCAGAGCAGGTCGTCGCTTCTTCTAGGGCGCCGTCGACACTCCTCCGTTTGCAGTCTCAGATTCGCACGAAATTTGGTGAGCATACTCAGGGTGTTTCCGAGATCAGAACAGCTTCGCTATGTGGTGCCGAAATTGCGATCTGAGCTCGTTTCCGCCTCCGAACGCACTATCGCAGAGCTTGTGCAGGCTATTTCGTCCTTTTGTGCCAAAGGTATATACTAGTTTCTGTTCGCTAGTTTAAGCGTCTCGAAGTCTGCTACAGGTCTAGCAGAACTCGTCTCGGCAGTTCTGTTCAACTTTTTGAGATACAGTCAATTTTCTGCATCAAGGTATTTTAGTCACCGGCCATGGCTGAAAGCAGTGATGTATTCCGTATGTTGGTTGTTGAGGATAAGTTGGATGGTACCAACTACCCATTATGGGCTTATATGATGCGACATGTACTGGTTGCAAAATGATTGTGGAATATTGTGCAGGGTGTTGAAAGACATCCTGTTACACCTGTAACGATAGGTACTGCAAATACAGGTGTTGGAGCTGATGAAGATGGTGTCGAAGATGATATTCCGCAGATTCCTGTTCGTGCTGTTGTTTTTGTTGCACCTACTGCAGAGCAGATTCGTTGGGATGGTAGAGATGCCCAGGCACATGCATTGATAGCTTTGTCTGTCAAACGTGCCATTATTCCTCACATTCGCTCTTGCAGAACAGCAAAGGATGCTTGGGATACACTTACCACTTTGTACCAGGCTAGGAATGAGGCTCGTGTTGCTTACCTCCGAAAACAGTTGGAGAGTGAGCACATGAATGAAGGTGATTCTATGGACAATTTTCTTACAAAGATCAAAGACCTGAAGGAACAATTGATTTCTGCTCATGAGGTTATACCAGATAGCTCACTTGTGCAGACCGTTCTAAATGGTCTTCCTGATTCATATCAGAGTTTTGCCTCTACTCTTCGGTTGATGATGAAAGGCAATCCGAATGCCTTGTCATTTGAGGAATTAGTCTCTGTTCTGTTGCAGGAAGATCAGTCCACGCAGAACAGGTCCATTATGCGTGTTGCAGATCAAGCTTTCCTGGCTAGTCAGAAGGGCAAAGGAAAATGGAGCTCTTCTACTAGTAAGCAGAAATCTGCAAATGCTGCACAATCGAAGAACCAGGATAAAGATGAGAAGAAATCAGAAAAGCAGAAATTGTTCTGCAAGTACTATAAAGGAAATGATCATATTATAAAGAACTGTCCAAAACTGGCTGCTAAAGAGGCAAAGAAGAAAGAGGCTGGAATGGTTGTTGCAGAGGCCTCTACACCAAAAACAGAGTCTGCAAATCTTGTGCAGGAAGAAGAATGGGCGTTTACTACTGTCTGCACTTTTGACCCATCTTCTCATGATCAGTGCATGTCTGCAGTAGACTCGAATGTTTGGTACTTTGATAGTGGGGCGACCAAACATATTACCTCGCAGCGTAGTTTCTTCTCTTCACTCGAGCCTGCCCCTACAGGGAATACTGTCACATGCGCCAATAACTCCTCTTATCCTGTTATGGGAGTTGGTAAGATCATTCTGACTACTGCTGATGGTAGTTCTTTCACTTTGTCAGATGCTTTATTTGTGCGAGGGATCAAAAAGAACCTGTTATCAGTTTCTGCATTAGCCAAGATTGGCTTGGTTGTGAAATTCGTTGATGACAGGTGTACAGTCCATGATCTCTCAAATGGCGATGTGATTATTGCTTCTAGCGTTTTATGTCGTGGGCTGTATAAGCTCATAGACTATGAAAGATCTGTGAATGATTCGGCATGTGCAGTTCATGATTCTCAGGCTATGTCAGATGCAAAGCTTTGGCATGCACGCTTTGGTCATCTGAATTTTGCTAGTTTGTTACGCCTGCAGAAATCTGAAATGGTGTCCTCTTTGCCCAAACTTGAGGCACCTGGAAAACATGTTTGTGAAGGCTGTATTTTGGGCAAAATGCAGCGTTCTTCCTTTCCAAAAGATGGTTCAGTTCGGGCTACGCAGAAATTGCAGCTTGTGCATAGTGATGTCTGTGGTCCTATGCAGACACCCTCTTTTGGAAATTATCTTTACTTCGTGACTTTCATTGATGATTTTTCCAGGCATGCATGGGTATATCCACTCAAAGCAAAGTCCGAAGTGTTCATGTGCTTCAAACAGTTTTTGGTTTTGGCTGAAAATCTGTCAGCATGTAAAATGGGCACCCTCCATTATGATCAAGGGGGGGAATATATGTCTTCAAATTTTAATGCATTTTTGGCTGAACGTGGGATAAAACACCAGTGTACAGTGCCGTATACACCTCCACAGAATGGAGTTGTTGAACGAAAGAATAGGTCACTCATGGAGATGGCGAGGTGCATGGTCAAAAGTCAAGCTTTACCACATAGTTTCTGGCTTGAGGCTGTCATGTGTGCAGCATATGTACTGAACAGGTGTCCCACTAAAGCGTTGCAGTCTATCACTCCATATGAGGCTTGGCATGACCGCAAGCCATCTGTTGCTTATCTGCGTGTTTTTGGTTGTTTGGCATATGCATTAGTGCCTAAACAACATCGCAGAAAATTGGATGATAAGGCAGTAAAATGTATTTTTGTTGGGTACAGTTCTGAAAGTAAAGGCTATCGTCTGTATCATCCAGAGACTAAACGCATTCTGGTTAGCCGTGATGTTGTCTTTGTGGAAGATGCTATTCAGCCATTGCTTTCATGTACTAAGGAGACATCTGTTAGCTCCAAAGACATGTATGATACTTTGATGCCTCTTTTTACAGGTGGACAGGCTAGTGCTGATCCTAATGAGGCAACTTCTCAGCCTTTACAGGTTTCATATGATGATGCAGATCATTCCATTTCTGATGCAGATTTACATGATGCACTTGTTGATGAGAGAGCTGATATTGAGCAGGCAAAAACTATGCCAAAATGGCTGGTGCAGACTTTGCGTGACAGCAAATTAGATGCACCTTTGTCATATCGTACTCGTTCAGGCTCTCATAGTGCCTCCTTTGCATCAGATTGCTATGCTATGGCTGCATCTAGTCTCTGTGATGAGAATGAGCCTGTTTCTTTTGATGAAGCACAAAATTCAGAAAATTGGATGACTGCTATGCAATCTGAATATGATGCTATAATGAAGAATGGTACATGGTCTTTATGTGACTTGCCTCCTGGCAAGAAGGCCATTGGCACTAAGTGGGTATACAAGCTGAAGCGTAAACCTGATGGTACAGTTGACAGGTATAAGGCTAGGCTTGTTGCAAAGGGTTATGCACAGGAAAGAGGCATTGATTTTGATGAGACCTTTGCACCTACATGCCGTATGACTACTGTTCGGAGCATTTGTGCACTTGCAGCCCATCATGGTTGGAATGTACATCAGTTGGATATTAAAACAGCATTTCTGAATGGTGACTTGCATGAAGAAGTGTATGTTTTTCAGCCCCGTGGCTTTGTGCAGAAAGGGCATGAAAACTAGGTTTGCAGGTTAAAGAAGGCATTATATGGTTTAAAGCAAGCACCACGTGCTTGGTATGAGAAGATACATGCCTATCTGATTGCACATGGTTTTGAGAACAGTCCAACTGAAAGCACCTTGTATGTTAAACGTGCTAATGATGTGCTTCTGATCATTGTTGTCTATGTTGATGACATGCTGCTCACTGGTCCTATTGAGACACATATTGCTGATTTTAAGGCTGATTTGCATGCCTCATTTGAGATGTCTGATTTGGGGCATTTGCATCACTATTTGGGCATTCAGTTTATGCACGTTGATGGTGGAATGGCTTTGTGTCAAACGAAATATATTGACACATTATTGCAGCGTTTTGGCCTTGAAGACTGTAAGCCTATTGCCACTCCTATGGAGACAGGTTTACGATTGAGTCTTCATGATGCTGGAGATGCATTTGATGCTGTTCTCTATCAGCAGGCTGTTGGATGCTTGATTTACTTATGCATTACTCGGCTAGATATTCAGTTTGCTGTCTCACAGATGAGCAGGTTTATGCATTGCCCAGGAGTCACGCATTGGAAAGCGGTTAAGCGCATCTTTCGCTACTTGAGTGGTACTCGGCTACTTGGGTTGTTTTATCCCAAGGGGGGATCACTACCACCAGATTTGCATGCTTTTTCTGACTCAGATTGGGTTGGTTGCTATGACACTTGTGTGTCCACCAGTGGTTTTTGCTTCATGCTTGGTAGCTCATGTATATCTTGGTTGAGCAAGAAGCAGCCTACTGTGGCCACTTCTAGTTGTGAGGCTCAGTATAGGGCAGCTTTCACAGCGACTGTTGAGTGTGTGTGGCTCAGATGCCTTATGGTTGATTTGGGTGTTGGCCAGTCTTCTGCCACCACCATCTTCACTGACAGTCAGAGCGCATTGGCAGTTGCGAGGAACCCTGTGTTCCATGCTCGCACTAAGCACATTGAGGTGCATTATCACTATGTCAGGGAGAGGTTCTCTGCTGGGGAGATCAGCTTGGCATATGTGCCCACGCAGGAGAACATTGCAGACCTTTTCACGAAGGCTCTGCCTAGGGAGAAGTTTGAAGCTTTCCGCAAAGCTTTGGGCTTACTTCCTTTTGTGGAGTGATTTCCACATAGCTTGGCACTTCCTTATACATGAGTGCCAGCTCCTTGTTCACCGCATCACTCCCAGGGGGGATTTGTTGATATATTTAGGTAGTGATGTGTGTGAACACTCTAGGACCGCCGGGGTACTTTTTTCCCTCTTTAGGAGGTTTTTTTCCCCCGGCTTGTATATACGCCTATTGCCCTAATGGGCTACTTATCTTTGTACATTCTCTAGTAATTCATTCAGTCTTGTGTGTTGTGCTCCAAGCTTCTTCTTCTTCCTTGCGCTGTTCGCGTGCTTCCGCAGACGTCTATCTCCAACATTATTCTCATATTGCTAATGTAGAGGAGAAAAGAAAACATGATGAAAAACAAGACAAAAATGTGTCCGGGAGAAGAGTTACAAGGAAAAAAACAATGGGAGAACCTAGGAATGTCCATTTTGAGCAAGGAGAAGGGTCTAAACCAAACCAACAAAAAAGAAGAGAAATAAAAAAAGGGAAAAAACCTATCGTAAGTGAATAAAATCAAACAAAACAAACTGATGAAACTACACTGAACATGAATGTTGATAAACCCAATGAAACCCAAATTGATGAAAAACAGAAAATTTATTCTAAGGAAATCTTATATGAAAAATTGTTAACAAGCCAAGTTACAATGTCCTTAGAATAATTTTTTTCGATTGATAAAGTTAAGTTTAAGGATAATTTTGTCAAGCTAATCAAAAGAAAGAGGTTTCCACTTTCTCAAGAAGTTGAGATGCAAGACATTGCAGACTTGACTCAAGTGAGAAATGAATCTTTTACGGTTGATGAGTTTGATGAAGAAGAGGAAGACAAGGCTTATAATGTTAATAAGAAATTCCTAGGTCCAATCATGCCTGATGATGAAAGTAAACAAACTGAAAGTCATTTTAGCAAACTTTTTTAGGCTAGGAGAACCGCTGAAATGAAAATCAAATTTGGAGATAAATAAAAGTCATATTTAGCTTTGGAACTTGTTGATTCAAGGTGAGAGATTAATGTGTTTTACAAAGAACTTTATGATAAATTCAAATGGCCAATTGATAAAAGTCATGGATGGATAATGAGAACAACTAATAACGATTGTGGTTCTTTATTAGGAGCATGTGCAGATATTTTTGTAATGATAAGAGGGATTTCTGACACATTTCACTTCTTCATTCAAAAAATTTGTTTTTATGAGATTATTTCAGGTCAACCTTTCATATGTGAGATGCAAATGGAAATGAAAGTAATGGATGATGGGTCTGCATATGCTAGGATTCGATCTATAGCTCATAAGAGAAATTATGTGACAATTACTTACCTCTACGAGAATTTGGAACTTACTTTGTCTCACAATCCCTTGTACATACTTTTGAAAGATTTCCTATTTGTTTTCCTTCATCAACATTGCATTTCTTGCATCACAAAACCATACCTAAAAAATCATAAAAACCAAGAAAAATACTTCAAAAACAAAGGATACATTTTACCTGATGAGCAAATTGAACATATGATTGACACTTCATTTACTTTCTCATTACGTGAAGAACTTCAACTAGCATTGCACAATGTGAACACTTTTTTATTTTTGCTTCTTAACTCTAGCTAATTGCCAATTTTGTTAAGGAGCACATAAATGAGGAAGCTCAACTTAATACGAAGTATAAAACAGTGGATAAAAAGATAAAACCCATTGCTCAGCCTTTACCAAATGAAAGTGAAGAAAAGCTCAAGAAGGTGACACAAGGCCCTATTTTATGTGAGCAAGAAAACATAGGACATACATTTACCACTGAAATCATTAAACAAATTAAAATAGGAGGTGACGAATCATTTCTATTGCTTATTGAACGATAGGTATTTTGAAAAGTCATTAGAAAATATGATAAAGCTTTTTCACTTTATCCTCATGAGATAGGTTGCATTGATCCATGACTAGTTCCACCTATGATCATTTTTACGATACCGAATATTCCATGGAATCTTCATCCCATACCGGTCCCAAAAGCTCATTTACTGACCTTACCATGATCAAGACTCCTCTAGGCTTAGTATGCATGTGCACTTTTCCCCAGGGAGTTACAAATTCCGTAGTGCATATGATGAATGCTATGAATATGGTCTTACATGATTTCATTCCAAATGTGATGATGCCTTTCATAGATGACATTCCCATTAAAGGATGTGAAGAAAAGTTAAAATATGAAACCTTAGACTCTTTATGGTATAGAAAATTTATTACTGACCATATCTCTGATTGTGAACAAATATTTCAAAGATTTGAAGAGGTTGGTCTAACATTCTCTATTGAGAAATCTGTTTTTTGTGTCAATGAAGTACTTATTGTTGGACACCTATGTGGTCACTATGGTCGGAGATCGTACCCACCTAAAGTTGATTCTCTATTGAGAAATCTGTTTTTGTGTCAATGAAGTACTTATTGTTGGACACCTATGTGGTCACTATGGTTGGAGATTGAGACTTGTAGCAATGTTAGCGAAATGAGAAGATTTCTAGGATCTTATGTCTTCTATGCTATTTGTACACCTCACTATGCACATGTTGCTAATTACCTTTATGATTTGTTGAGGAAGAATATGATTCATATGGACTGAAACACATTCTAAAGCCATGAGAGTAGACACTAGTCCTATAGGTATAGGATGGGTTATCGGTCAAGATGATGAAGATGTTGGAGTTAGACGTCTGCGGAAGCACGCGAACAGCACAAGGAAGAAGAAGAAGCTTGGAGCACAACATACAAGACTGGATGTATTACTAGAGAATGTACAAAGATAAGTAGCCCATTAGGGCAATAGGCGTATATACAAGCCGGGGGAAAAAAACCTCCTAAAGAGGGAAAAAAGTGCCCCGACGGTCCTAGAGTGTTCACACACATCACTACCTAAATATATCAACAAATCCCCCCTGGGAGTGATGCGGTGAACAAGGAGCTGGCACTCATGTATAAGGAAGTGCCGAGCTATGTGGAAATCACTCCACAAAAGGAAGTAAGCCCAAAGCTTTGCGGAAAGCTTCAAACTTCTCCCTAGGCAGAGCCTTCGTGAAAAGGTCTGCAATGTTTTCCTGCGTGGGCACATATGCCAAGCTGATCTCCCCAGCAGAGAACCTCTCCCTGACATAGTGATAATGCACCTCAATGTGCTTAGTGCGAGCATGGAACACAGGGTTCCTCGCAACTGCCAATGCGCTCTGACTGTCAGTGAAGATGGTGGTGGCAGAAGACTGGCCAACACCCAAATCAGCCATAAGGCGTCTGAGCCACACACACTCAACAGTCGCTGTGAAAGCTGCCCTATACTCAGCCTCACAACTGGAAGTGGCCACAGTAGGCTGCTTCTTGCTCAACCAAGATATACATGAGCTACCAAGCATGAAGCAAAAACCACTGGTGGACACACGAGTGTCATAGCAACCAGCCCAATCTGAGTCAGAAAAAGCATGCAAATCTGGCGGTAGTGATCCCCCCTTGGGATAAAACAACCCAAGTAGCCGAGTACCACTCAAGTAGCGAAAGATGCGCTTAACCGCTTTCCAATGCGTGACTCCTGGGCAATGCATAAACCTGCTCATCTGTGAGACAACAAACTGAATATCTGGCCGAGTAATGCATAAGTAAATCAAGCATCCAACAGCCTGCTGATAGAGAACAGCATCAAATGCATCTCCAGCATCATGAAGACTCAATCGTAAACCTGTCTCCATAGGAGTGGCAATAGGCTTACAGCCTTCAAGGCCAAAACGCTGCAATAATGTGTCAATATATTTCGTTTGACACAAAGCCATTCCACCATCAACTTGCATAAACTGAATGCCCAAATAGTGATGCAAATGCCCCAAATCAGACATCTCAAATGAGGCATGCAAATCAGCCTTGAAATCAGCGATATGCTTCTCAAGAGGACCAGTGAGCAGCATGTCGTCTACATAGACAACAATGATCAAAAGCACATCATTAGCACGCTTAATATATAAGGTGCTTTCAGTTGGACTGTTCTCAAAACCATGTGCAATCAGATAGGCATGTATTTTCTCATACCAAGCACGTGGTGCTTGCTTTAAACCATATAACGCCTTCTTTAACCTGCACACCTGGTTTTCATGCCCTTTCTGCACAAAGCCACGGGGCTGAAAAACATACACTTCTTCATGCAAGTCACCATTCAGAAATGCTGTTTTAATGTCCAACTGATGTACATTCCAACCATGATGGGCTGCAAGTGCACAAATGCTCCGAACAGTAGTCATACGGCATGTAGATGCAAAGGTCTCATCAAAATCAATGCCTCTTTCCTGCGCATAACCCTTTGCAACAAGCCTAGCCTTATACCTATCAATTGTACCATCAGGTTTACGCTTCAGCTTGTATACCCACTTAGTGCCAATGGCCTTCTTGCCAGGAGGCAAGTCACATAAAGACCATGTACCATTCTTCATTATAGCATAATATTCAGATTGCATAGCAGCCATCCAATTTTCTGAATTTTGTGCTTCATCAAAAGAAACAGGCTCATTCTCATCACAGAGACTAGATGCAGCCATAGCATAGCAATCTGATGCAAAGGAGGTACTATGAGAGCCTGAACGAGTACGATATGACAAAGGTGCATCTAATTTGCTGTCACGCAAAGTCTGCACCAGTCATTTTGGCATAGTTTTTGCCTGTTCAATATCAGCTCTCTCATCAACAAGTGCATCATGTAAATCTGCATCAGAAATGGAATGATCTGCATCATCATATGAAACCTGCAAAGGCTGAGAAGTTGCCTCATTAGGACCAGCGCTAGCCTGTCCACCTGTAAAAAGAGGCATCAAAGTATCATACATGTCTTTGGAGCTAACAGATGTCTCCTTAGTACATGAAAGCAATGGCTGAATAGCATCTTCCACAAAGACAACATCACGGCTAACCAGAATGCGTGTAGTCTGTGGATGATACAGACGATAGCCTTTACTTTCAGAACTGTACCCAACAAAAATACATTTTACTGCCTTATCATCCAATTTTCTGCAATGTTGTTCAGGCACTAATGCATATGCCAAACAACCAAAAACACGCAGATGAGCAACAGATGGCTTGCGGTCATGCCAAGCCTCATATGGAGTGATAGACTGCAACGCTTTCGTGGGACACCTGTTCAGTACATATGTTGCACACATGACAGCCTCAAGCCAGAAACTATGTGGTAAAGCCTGACTTTTGACCATGCATCTTGCCATCTCCATGAGTGACCTGTTCTTTCATTCAGCAACTCCATTCTGTTGAGGTGTATACGGCACTGTACACTGGTGTTTTATCCCACGTTCAGCCAGAAATGCATTAAAATCTGAAGACATATATTCCCCCCCTCGATCAGAACGGAGGGTGCCCATTTTACATGCTGACAGATTTTCAGCCAAAACCAAAAACTGTTTGAAGCACGTGAACACTTCGGACTTTGCTTTGAGTGGATATACCCATGCATGCCTGGAAAAATCATCAATGAAAGTCACGAAGTAAAGGTAATTTCCAAAAGAGGGTGTCTGCATAGGACCACAGACATCACTATGTACAAGCTGCAATTTCTGCATAGCCCGAACTGAACCATCTTTTGGAAAGGAAGAACGCTGCATTTTGCCCAAAATACAGCCTTCACAAACATGTTTTCCAGGTGCCTCAAGTTTGGGCAAAGAGGACACCATTTCAGATTTTTGCAGGCGTAACAAACTAGCAAAATTCAGATGACCAAAGCGTGCATGCCAAAGCCTTGCATCTGACATAGCCTGAGAATCATGAACTGCACATGCCGAATCATTCACAGATTTTTCATAGTCTATGAGCTTATACAGCCCACGACATAAAATGTCAGAAGCAATAATCACATCGCCATTTGAGAGATCATGGACTGTACACCTGTCATCAACGAATTTCACAACCAAGCCAATCTTGGCTAATGCAGAAACTGATAACAGGTTCTTTTTGATCCCTGGCACAAATAAAGCATCTGACAAAGTGAAAGAACTACCATCAGCAGTAGTCAGAATGATCTTACCAACTCCCTTAACAGGATAAGAGGAGTTATTGGCGCATGTGATAGTATTCCCTGTAGGGGCAGGCTCGAGTGAAGAGAAGAAACTACGCTGCGAGGTAATATGTTTGGTTGCCCCACTGTCAAAGTACCAAACATCTGAGTCTACTACAGACATGCACTGATCATGAGAAGATGGGTCAAAACTGCAGACAGTAGTAAACGCCCATTCTTCTTCCTGCACAAGATTTGCAGACTCTGTTTTTGGTGTAGAGGCCTCTGCAACAACCATTCCAGCCTCTTTCTTCTTTGCCTCTTTAGCAGCCAGTTTTGGACAGTTCTTTATAATATGATCATTTCCTTTACAGTACTTGCAGAACAATTTCTGCTTTTCTGATTTCTTCTCATCTTTATCCTGGTTCTTCGATTGTGCAGCATTTGCAGATTTCTGCTTACTAGTAGAAGAGCTCCATTTTCCTTTGCCCTTCTGACTAGCCAGGAAAGCTTGATCTGCAACACGCATAATGGACCTGTTCTGCCTGGACTGATCTTCCTACAACAGAACAGAGACTAATTCCTCAAATGACAAGGCATTCGGATTGCCTTTCATCATCAATCAAAGAGTAGAGGCAAAACTCTGATATGAATCAGGAAGGCCATTCAGAACGGTCTGCACAAGTGAGCTATCTGGTATAACCTCATCAGCAGAAATCAATTGTTCCTTCAGGTCTTTGATCTTTGTAAGAAAACTGTCCATCGAATCACCTTCATTCATTTGCTCACTCTCCAACTGTTTTCGGAGGTAAGCAACACGAGCCTCATTCCTAGCCTGGTACAAAGTGGTAAGTGTATCCCAAGCATCCTTTGCTGTTCTGCAAGAGCGAATGTGAGGAATAATGGCACGTTTGACAGACAAAGCTATCAATGCATGTGCCTGGGCATCTCTACCATCCCAACGAATCTGCTCTGCAGTAGGTGCAACAGAAACAACAGCACGAACAGGAATCTGCGGAATATCATCTTCGACACCATCTTCATAAGCTCCAACACCTGTATTTGCAGTACCTGTCGTTACAGGTGTAACATGACATCTTTCAACACCCTGCACAATGTTCCACAATCCTTTTGCAACCAGTACATGTCGCATCATATAAGCCCATAATGGGTAGTTGGTACCATCCAACTTATCCTCAACAGCCAACATACGGAATACATCACTGCTTTCAGCCATGGCCGGTGACTAAAATACCTTGATGCAGAAAATTGACTGTATCTCAAAAAGTTGAACAGAACTGCCCAGACGAGTTCTGCTAGACCTGTAGCAGACTTCGAGACGCTTAAACTGGCGAACAGAAACTGGTATATACCTTTGGCACAAAAGGACAAAATAGCCTGCACAAGCATTGCGATAGTGCGTTCGGAGGCCGAAACGAGCTCAGATCGCGATTTCGGCACCACAAAGCGAAGTAGTTTTGATCTCGGAAACACCCTGAGTATGCTCACCAAATTTTGTGCGAATCTGAGACTGCAAACGGAGGAGTGTCGACGGCGCCCTAGAAGAAGCAACGACCTGCTCTGATACCAATTGTTGGAGTTAGACGTCTGCGGAAGCACGCGAACAGCACAAGGAAGAAGAAGAAGCTTGGAGCACAACACACAAGACTGAATGTATTACTAGAGAATGTACAAAGATAAGTAGCCCATTAGGGCAATAGGCGTATATACAAGCCGGGGGAAAAAAACCTCCTAAAGAGGGAAAAAAGTGCCCCGGCGGTCCTAGAGTGTTCACACACATCACTACCTAAATATATCAACAGAAGAAAGGAAAAGATATGCAGTTAGATTTGGTGCTAAGATTTTGCATGAAACTCAGCGAAAATATCCACATATCAAACAGGAGCTTTGGGGTTTAGTCATAACTTTAAAGATTGATAAGGGACATTTCATAGGAGGCAATGTGATTGTTGAGACATATTATCTGCCACTTATTAGTATGATTGCAAATTGTTCATCACCTAATATTGCCATCTTGAGATGGATATCATATATTAAATTTATAATTTCAATTTTAGTTCATATTGCTCGAAAATCTAATACCATTGCTGATATGCTCTAGAGCTAAATTTGAAGATGATATTGAGAATGCAACAGAATCAGATATAAAGTTAATTAATTATGAACCACAAGTGTATGGGTATGAACATTTTAATGGTGAAGATTATGAAGGGGAGTGGAAAGACATTGGCGAATACCTTAGTACTCTAGAAAATTCACCTACTTGTTCATCAAATAACTAAAAGACATTAGAAAAAGACCTTACAATTTCTTCTTAAAAGATGGATTTATTTGGAGACATGCTAGGGGGAAAGTTAAAATGCCACGAAGAGTACTCCGAAAAAAGCAACTTCAATTGCAAGTTATGAAAAATTTTTATGATACATTATGTGCTGGACATAAAGGGTTTGTAGCTACATATGAAAAGATTAGAGAGAGTTATTGGTGGCTCGGAATCTATGTCCATGTAAGGGATTATGTAAACACTTGTACCACATGTCAAATATATTCATCTATGAAAAATGGAGATCCTTTGCATCCTACCTATCCTCCTTGTATTCACTATAAGTGGGTAATTGACCTCATGACCATGCCTAAAGGTATTGATAAGATGCACTATATTATACTTGCAAGGGAAGATCTTATAAACCATGTAGAGGGCCAAGCACTATGATTGAAAATGACATATAATGTATGTAAATTCTTACTTCAGGATGTGATTTCACAATTTGGGTATATGGAAAAAGTAGTGGTTCATAGGGGAGAAATAGATGCTTAAGAGGCTAGAGATTTCTTTGCACATCATGAAATCCGCTTATCTCTTATGACTGCTTACAACCTTGAGGTTAACGGGAAAATAAAACCAAGTCATGCACTGATTGTGAAAGCAATCTCTAAATCTTGTAATGAGGACTTGAAAAAATGGCCAAATTATTTACCTTTTTCATTATAAGTAGATAGAATGACTTGCACTAGGACAACGGGATTACATGCCTGTTGAATAATATATTGTGACAAACCTATTTTTCCTGTTCACACACAATTTTCTACATGGTCTATTCTACCTTGGAATGATAATCTGTCTACTAATGAATTATTTCCTTTAAGGATAAAACAAATTGAGCAAGGGAATGAGAAACTAGATGAAGTGATTATGAAGTTGCAAGAATCAAGAATGAGAAATAAGAAGTAATTTGATAAATCGCATAGACTAAGGCCAAAACAAATTCATAAAGATAATTTGGATTTGATCTATAATAGTACATTCGATTCCCAATATGATGCACAAAGGAAATGAAGACACCGATGGTTTGGACCTTATGTTGTTATAAAAGTACATGAAAACGGGATATATGCTTTGTGTTAACTAGATGGAACACCAATAAAAACTTTGATTGTAGGAAAAAGAGTGAAATTATTCAAAAAAGGGATGAAGATGAGCATGAACTTGAAGACCACATGATTGAAGAAGAACCAAATTGACCAGGTATTGCAGAGAAAAGAGGCACAGAAAAGGAGCCCCAAACATTTTCAAATTAATGAACATAACTTTTCTTCTTCAAAATCCGATGAAATTCCCTCAAAGCTATGTAAATGCACTAGAGGAGTCCTCTAGATGCATAAGCCCATCTCATTGTAACATAACTCTTGTAAAATAGTAGGAAACTAGAGTTAGTCAATAAAGTGCCGGTCTCTTGTGTGAAAGGACCATTTTTAGGGCACATGTATATAAGTCAGTTTGTGACTCTTGTAAGAGAATTTTTGCCATTGTGAAGAATTGAAGAAGAATTTCGAATTTGCTTCTTTCCTACTGATTTCCTCCTTCTCCATGATCTTTTGTGTGTGTGTGTAATGCTTGGAATCTGTGTGTAGGACTGTTATCTATCCCTTCCCATCACTTTTGGACTGTTTTAGTGTGTGTGTGAGCCATTATGAGTTGTGAAGTGAGTGTTGGTGCTTCTTGCCATTCACTATTTTGCTCATAACATGAAGTGTGTATGTCAGATTTGAGTGTGCCAATAGATGCGTCTCATTGAGAGCTTTGAAATGAATCTGGTATTGGCCATATTCGGAGTTCGGACCTGAGAGAAAAGTTCGAATTTGTGCTTATTGTCGTAAGTGATATCGCGACATGCATTTTCAGAGGATTAGTGAGTTAGAGATGTAGTTAATTCCTTTCACATGCATTGTAGCTTAACCACTTCACTTTCCATCATGCGCACACATCTTCGTACACTTGGTTCTTATGGTTCCTCAGATTGATAATTAAACATGTATCGATCCACCACTATATGCACTTGTGGGACGATTGTGATTTAGTCTCATCGACACAAGTTCGTAAGGCTTCACGACTTAGGTACACATGTTTTTGGCACTGTTGATGGGGAAGAAACTTAATGAAGGTGCCTTCGTGATGGTTATATCTCTGGAGTGAAGGAATCATGCTTATAGAGGTGAGTTCATTCAATGGCAAGTAGTCAAGCACTTTAGCACTTATTAATTCACACTCTTGAGGTGTGTGTAATGAGTTTTTAGGTTTAGGGTTAGGAGTGAGGAAGAAAGGGAAGAGTTAAGGTTAGGCAAGAGAGAGGAGTACAGTAG
Source organism: Ceratopteris richardii (assembly GCA_020310875.1). Classification (NCBI taxonomy): domain Eukaryota; kingdom Viridiplantae; phylum Streptophyta; class Polypodiopsida; order Polypodiales; family Pteridaceae; genus Ceratopteris; species Ceratopteris richardii. The sequence goes on from CM035410.1 coordinate 12,288,793, forward strand.
AAAGAAGTAGAAAACATCAAGAAAAAATCCCAAAAATTATCAAAATTAGCTCAGTTTAGGTCTTAGGTAACCCAAAACTATAAAAACCAAAAAAATCAGTTTAGTTGAACATTTGTGAGAGCAGGTATTGTGAGCAAAGTAGTGATCGGTATTGTCAGTGTGGTATCATGCCTAGCGAGCTAGAGAGTGAAGTTGAAAGCACAAAGTTTGGTTGAGGCATCATTGAAGGTAAGCTATACAAATTTTTGGTATCAAAAACACATTAAGAACACACATGCACGTGATTAAAAGCCTTTTTTGGTATCGTGGGGTACAACAAAGAGTTTTTGATCTCCATTAGGTAATACAAGGGGTCAAGAGTGAAGAGATAAAGGTAAAGAAACACATTGCACCAAAAAATTTTAAGTTTAGATGAAATTTGGTTGAAGTATCACGGTCAGTTGAGTTTGGCAAAATTGGAGGTGATTGAGGAACTAACGAATTGGAAGTGGGAAGCCAACATAAGCCCAAAGGGGTGAATGAACTTAAGATCAGGATGGGTGTTAAGTAGCTGGAGAAGTGTCATTTCATGGTAGGAAGTGCAACCCAAGCAATTCACCACTCTATCTATATGGACACCTCTAGTGATTCAGAGGAGGAGCTGCCCATTGCCTCAAAAGACATGCATGGTTTTGCCCCTAGGGAGAACTTTATGTCAATTGTAGAGGGTGAATATCGCACCTTTCTGCAATATGTGTCCACCAATCCACAAGGGATCCCTATTTACCTTGATGGATTAAATAGGTTTGTTGCAAGGATGTTAAAATCTACTGAATCAGCAACAGTGCCCAGACCTACAATCAAATATGAAGGAGGAGTGTACATGGATAAATTAGGCCACATCTACGTGGTAACAAAAAACCCAGATCAGATCAATGAGAGAGGAGAATTGGAGGGACAAGGAAACTCGGGGAGACCTGACCCTAAAGAGTTAGTAACTACACCAAGAGGCAAGTTAGTGGTGACTCGTGTCTTGAGAGGAGATTTGATACCTTAAGATGACTACGTGTTGGATGTATACCTGATCCACGGATCAAATCTACTATTACAAACCGATTCACCCACATGAGGACAGGTAGTAAGCCCAATGACTTTCTATGAGTTAAAGGATCCCAAAGATGAGTCTAGAGTCACATACCTAGACCCGAACCAAAGAAGGTATTGGATGGTAGATATTGTTCATAGGTCTCAATTGAAGTGTATGGGATTGCTTGTATTGCCTCCTCGAGAACAGGCAACTACCTCCCACAATCCTTTTGGAATGCATCAAGAGACAAAGAATACAATGACAGGACAAACTAGCCAATGAAGTGTGCCCACTCGAACTCATGTGCAATTCACAATGCTAGAAGTGCAATCACACAACCAAACCTACTCAGGAATAGGTAACCTGAATCGGCCACCAGTTAGGCCAAGGCCACAACCAGGTGTACAACCAAGAATACCTCCATTGAGACCAGCAATTCCTGTGATGCCCAGACCACCCGAACCTATAAGGAGGCTGAGACCAATCCAAGTGGCCAAATGCATGAGAAATCACTATGATGGAATGGGAGAACAATATGACCACATAGTTGAGTTTAAGCAAGTATTACGAGCCGAGCAAGTGGAGGATTTCTTGTGCAGTATAGAAATCCTCCATATTCCAAAAGGACCATGCCTCACATATGTAGCATGTCAATGAGCAGCCTTTGTTCTTTAGCCTCCTTTAATGCCGCCTATGTTTGGTGGAGGATTTCTTGTGCCGCCTATTCCAAAAGGACCATACTACAGATGTGGAGGAGACCACTTCATAAGAGAATGCATTCTTCCATATAACCCACCACCTCCTAGGAATTGGGAAGGGTACTGCAATGAATGTGGAAAGGAACACCTATTTAGAGATTGTCCAAAGAATCATAATAAGACTCATAATACAACACAAATCAATGTGATTGAGGTGATTGAATCATCATGCAGTGATAAGGAGTACACAGTACCACTAAAAGCTATCACACGGACACAAGCCAAAGAATAAGAGAGAAAGAAAGTAGACTCTGAACAAGAAAAGGATAAAGCTCTAGAACCCAAAATACAGGTAGTGGAAGATTCTAAAGACCCACGTGAGAGTACCCAAACAAAGAAGACCCAAAGTTGGAAGGATAGAAGGGAAAAACTTGAAAACAAATGGATGCAAAACAAAAGTAAGGAGGACAAGAAGAATGTGAAAAACGGTAAGAAACCTGAGAAACCGAAAATACAAGAGGATGCCCCACTTACATCTCATACACAGGAACTAGACAAACCAGGATCAATTTTAGTGGATCCAAGGCCAAATGACCTAGACATGTGGCTAAAAGCTTACAAAACTAGAATCACAACTGGACCAAACATAGAGCAACATGAGAAAATCTACCCACAAGGGGATTTAGAAAGGGAGAGACTTGCGATATGCAGAAAGCTCATAGAGGTAGCTCAAGCCACTCTAGAAAAGACTATCCCAGTCCTCCCAGAGACAAAAATATCAGAGAATCAATACAATAATTATTTTAAGGAGAACGATAAGAAACCAATAGGAACACCTAATGAGAAAGATAGTAAGGAAGAACAACAAAGCACTCAGGGCAAATCAATTTCTATAATCCCTGAACTAGAAGCTGATTGGCCACAAGATTTGTGGGCAAAGATTCAAGAAGACCGATCGAAAAAGAATGGAAGTTCAAGACCACCCTTTGAGGAGTTGAATATTGAAGAAAACCAGACGACTCCAAATTTGGATGAAGTATATGAAGAGGTTTCCATGTTAGACCAAAACATGGAAGAAGCACACAGCATTTCTACCCTACCGAACTATATGGGAGAATATGAGAAAGGGTCAATAATCTTCCATGATCCCACAGTGCGAGGCAAGGAAAATGAGTCTTCAGGTAAGACCTCTCATAATCTAGCAGAACCCAAGAAGACCAAGATACAATGTCAGTTGATCGTGGAAGAATTACTACGAGCTAAACTGCAAATATGAAAGCAATTAGCGAGACAATTGAAAATAGAGAATGAGGGGAATAAAAAGGAAAATAAAGAAACTGAAGCCCCTTCTACTATACAAATACCTGTGGATAAAGTCGAAGAATTTAGTGAAGGAGATGAGGGTAACACATGTTTACCCATCACATATAATGGATACATGACTAAAGCCATTCTAGACACAAGAGCAGTAGGCATAGCCACCAACGAAATTTGGGAGAAATGGGGAAAGCCAGCCCTGTGACCAACATGTATGAAGCTTTAATTAGTAGATGGCCATGTAGAGAGACCCCTCGAAATACTGGAAAAAAATAAGTTAACTACTTGCGGAGTGGAGTTTGAGCACACACTAGCTGTATGTCAATTTGGAAAAGCGAATAACTATGAGATGATTCTAGGACGACCATTCATGAGACAACTCAAGGTAGTACAAGACTGGGGAAGAGACGCTTTGTACCTACAACATCAAGGAACTACTATTAAGATAAATTTTCATACATTCTCATATAGGGATGTACCACCACTACAATGGAATCCCGTACACAAGGAAGAGGATGAATTGTCAATTCATAGTGCCGGTTCAAGTGACCAATCATGGATGCACAAAGATGCTCAATTATGGATGTGTAAGGAAGCAAAGAGAGAAGAGAAAAAGAATCAAGTATGGCCTATAGGACATCAAAATTATCGACCCGTAGAGGATCCTATGTATATGCCTCAAGTTTTCTCTGATTTGGCATTCGAACCACACAGTTAGATGGACATTCTAGCCACTTTGGATGTATGCATAAATGAAGAGGTATTAACCATGAATGGATGCATAGATGAAGAAGGTTATGATGTAAGTTTTTACATGGTAGTCCTTCAGGAGGTAGAAGCAGGAGAAGTACTAGAAAAAGAATGGAAGGAAGAGTATGAAAGCATAGAGATGGCACCAAAATATGATTATGAGGAACGGTATTAGAAGCCATTCAAGCCAAAGACAAAGAAGGAACACTCAAGGTATTAGCAATAGAAGCAGCTCAAATAAGACCAAACCATGAGGAGATGTTAGATAAAGTTGAACAAAACCTAGATCTGTTTGAAGTCCTAGAGCACTCAAAAGATATGAAGTAGAGGAGAGGAAGATAGCTATTCAGATGCCTAAGAGAGAGGCAAGAGAAGAAGAAGCATATGACAACAAAGAATGAATGAACAAAGTAATAGTGACCATGGAAGATGAGGAAGAAAGATGTACGTACATAGGAAAAGATGTGTCACACGAAGAGGAAGAAGAATTGATAAGACTGATTCGAGAAGTCCTAGCACTACAAGGAATACGGGCGCATAGCGACGGTTAAGGCGACACAATTTCGTCGCTATAAAATTGCAAAATGCATAGCAATGAGCGTCGCACACGAACCGTCAATTAAACAACGAGCCAAACGATGTTTTTTCGACATGTGGTGCAATGGGATGTGCGATGCTCACATAGAGCGTCGTTAACGCGATGGTTTTAAAAAGAGTCGCATAAGCGATGCTAAAAAATATCGCTTATGCGATGCCAATTCCAGTGGTTTTTACGACGCATTACCAACGCTTACATGACGGTCTGTTCATGAAAAAAATTAAAACATTGGAGGCTCTTCGATCAGCTTTTTCATGCATCTGATCGAAGAGCTCTCCAATGTTCGCAATTGCGCTGCGCTTACGAGCTGAAACAAGTATATGCAGAATTGTTGTTTTGCCTAAGCTCTATCTTATTGTCTCTCTCTATCTCTATTTCTCTCTTTCTATGTCTTTCTCTCTTTGAATTCTCTCTCTCTCTCTTCTTTCTCTCTTTATTGCAGGTTATTCAAGAAGCTAACCAAGCAAAAAATATGGCTAACTATTGTAAGTACAATTTATATTCTTTGTATATCATTTGAATTGTGTTATTTTCATTAGATAGCATACTCACACTTATTGATATGCACATATACACTTATACATGATGAAGATGCACGTTCACACATATACACATATACACATGCACATACATACACATATATACACACAGATACATGTGCACATACACTTAGACATACACATGCATATGCACAAACATTTCTACAACCACATAAAAAGACTTACATGCATGCATTATTGCATATATATATACACATACACACATTAACATATACGTAAATACATGTATATGCACATCCACATGCATGCACATGGATGCAAATGGAAATGCATCCACATACACATGCATGTTTCATACATATATGCATGCATATACATACATTATACACATATATACACATATATATGCACATACATACACACACATATACACATGCACATACACACATATACACATAGAGTTACAAAGGGTTATAAATACATGTATATGCACATCCACATGCATGCACATTCACATGCATGCACATGGATGCAAATGGAAATGCATCCACATACACATGCATGTTTCATACATATACACATGCATATACATACATTATATACATATATACACATATATATGCACATACGTACACACACATATACACATGCACACACACATGCACATACATACATATACACACACATACACATACTCATATACATACATATTAAAACACATGCTTAATATAAACAATAATAACAATCAATAGAACAAAACTCTTCATTACTTAATACCATACACACAATTCAAAACATAACTGAAATGAAAAATACCAAGATAATATATATATATATATATATATATATATATATATATATATATATATATATATATCAATATCAATGTAAATACATATAATACAATGTCATAATCAACTAAAATCCTAATCATCATCATCATGATCACCCTATGACGATCGAGATCGTCCCTCCTGTGTCTGTCTCTCCACCTCATCCATATCTTCCTCTCCATAATACTCCTGTATTACATATAACAAACATAAATAAGTAAAACAATTAAACCATTCATAAAAATAAAATAATTATATAAAATTTAATAATACTCACAACGCTCAAATGCCGATATCCAAACTGTGTAGCATACTCGATCTCATGTTTCGTAGGATATCCGCCATAATCCTTTCGCTGCACTGAAAGAAATAAAAAAGATTAGTTTCTTGCATTTTAACTAAAATAAAGAATATACTCACAATAACACATATACTTACAAATGTAGCTACAAAACCATGATGGTCCATTTGGCATAGGTGCAATGTGTGGCCCGACTCCACTCTCTTCTTTGCAGTAGCCTGTTTATCTAAGAAAAAAGAAATACATAAATTAAATGTAAAAAATTACTAAAATATATGAAAATTATAAATATAAACTATTAATTTGTATACCTTCTACTGAGGAAATGACTCATGAAGACATAGCTGTCTACGAAAAAACTACCACGTCTCAGATGGTATGCTAGGTCGCCTCTTATTTTTTTCCACCATACAATATCTCCTGTTAATTTAATCGCAAACAAAAAAAAAAACCAGAATACATACACATATATACACACACATACACATACACATATACATGCAAACATATACGCATACATATATGCATACATATACACATATACATACATATAACATAAACACATATATACATATCCACATATATACGTACACACACATGCATGCATATACACTCATTCATACAAAATACATGCATTTATCCCACAATAATGTGTATTTGTGTATATGTGAATATGTGTGTATGTGTAAATGTCTATATGTGAATATGTGTGTATGTGTAAATATGTATATGTGAATTTTTTGTGTATGTAAATAATCAGATTATTAATATCAAATACCATTATTTTTGGATTCTGATCAATCAGATGGAACTCCACCACCGTCTCCTCATCATGCAACAACTATATAATGTAAGTATATCAAACATTTAATTTTATTTATATTTTATTGTATACATAACTTATATATTTTTTTGTTTCTTATTATAATCAGATTCTGATCAATCAGAGGGTACTCCACCACCTCCTACCCATGCAATGACTTCACATGTGTCCTTCGATAGGAATTATGATGAATTTTACTATCAAGAGCATATTATATGTTGGTTAAACTCTTGTTATGGCACGTATCGAAGACGATTGGAATGTATTAAACATGAGGCATAGTATGGTACTTTTGAGCATGCACCATCACCTAGTCAACATGATAATGGTTGGGTATGTATTTTCTATATAAATTAATGTCATTATTTTATTTAAAAACCATATACAAAATCAAATTATTGTTGATATATAGGAATACTTGCTCAATGATGATGACGATGATAATTTTTCTCATAATGTTAATATACCTCGTTGTTGTTCATCAATTACAAGCAGAGGTTTCTAGAAATCCTCTACCTCCTGTTTTAGAGACTGAAACGGCTAGAGATTATCCATTGCCAGCTCGTGATCGTTCTCTAGTACAAACATATGATAGAAGAATATATGGACGATGGAATAGAGGACCACTTCCTTTAGATGGAGAGGTTTTCAACTTTTGGGGTAATCGCTATATGATTGCTCCATCCACTATTACTAATGTTGGTAGTGGTCTCTTTATTGTAGAGGATTTGTATGTGCCTCCGAACTCTGAAGTTACTCTTATGTCATTTTGTGGTCCTATATATGGATGGGGAGATTGGCATCGACTTTCACGTTATGTTCAAAGCATGAGTACTTATGGAATATGCTTGAACGCTGCATCCCTTACAAGTAGAAGGATTTTACATGCACAAAATGAAAGATTATATATTGATGGAAGACCTTACACACACGGAAATATAGCAGGTTTAATAAATAGTAGTCGAGGGTTACATAATAGTTCAAGGACTAATTGCACATTTGAGGAGCATGAAAATAGTCATGAATCATCATACATGAGTAGAGATGTATCAAGATACATAGTTGTCAATGCTCTTACTACATTACATGCAGGTGATGAACTATTAGTGAATTATGGATGGCGTAGACCTCCAAGAGCACCTTTTAGCTAGAGAAAATAAAATTTTCTATCCATATTTAATAACTGTTATATTTAATTTTATGTTTAAAGTTTACTTTTTATTTATTTATGGAATACTAATGAATTTTATTTTATATGTGTAGATTCCAACGTATGATGTTGATGAAATTCCTCCACACCATTCACAATTGCCAGTAAGACCTCATTTATCAGAAGCTTCTATGAGGAGGCTACGCAAAAGTGATCCTGTGGAATATGCAAGGTTGAAAGATCTATATTCAAAAGAATATAAAGTACAAGATTTGTGCGACAATGATGAAGATGATGGCATGGCAGATTTTATTGAGGATTGGTATCAAAATGACAGTGAGAACATTGATATTTCTAGAAATGAGAAATATCTTCGAGAGGAATGTCTAAAGCATGTATATGAAGGAAGTCGCACTACAAGGAATACGGGCGTGTAGCGACGGTTAACGCGACAGAATTTCGTCGCTATAAAATTGCAACTTGCATCGGAATTACCGTCGAGCGCGGACCGTCGATTATACGAGGCAAAAAACGACGGTATTTGCGACCTGTATTGCGACGCCAGCGTACAACGTCGCTTAAACGACGCTTGTTACAGGCGTCACTTAAGCGGCGCTTTTTTGCGTCGCATAAGCGACGGTTATACCGTCGTATAAGCGACACTAAGGAAATGTCGCTTATATGACGATGCATAGCATCGCTTACACGACGATCTGTTGACAGACAAAAATTAAAACGTTGGAGGCTCTGCAATCGGCATTTTCACGCATCCGATCGAAGAGCTCTCCAACGTTCACAATTGCGCTGCGCTTACGAGCTGAAGCAAGTATATGCAGAATTGTTGTTTTGCTTAAGCTCTCTGTTATTATCTCCCTCTGTCTTCTCTCTTTCTACATCTTTCTCTCTTTGAATTCTCTCTCTCTCTCTAGATCTCTCTCTCTCTCTAGATCTCTCTCTCTAGATCTCGCTCTCTCTCTCTCTCTAGATCTCTCTCTCTCTCTCTAGATCTCTCTCTCTCTCTCTCTCTCTTTTCTCTCTCTTTATTGCAGGTTATTCAAGAAGCTAACCAAGCAAAAACTATGGATCACAATTGTAAGTACAATTTCTATTATTTGTAGATCATTTGAATTGTGTTATTTTCATTACATACCATACTCACACTTATTGATATGCACTCATACACTTATACATGATGAAGATGCACACACACATGCATATACCTACATATACACATATACATGCACATACACACACATACACATAGAGTTATACATATACACACACATACACAAGAACATGCACATATTGATACATACATATACACTTATACATGCACATGCATATACATACATATATGCACACATACACATGCACATATACACATATACATGCACATACACACACATACACATAGAGTTATACATATACATGCATATACATATACACACACATACACATGCACATGCACATACTCATACACACATATACACTTATACATGCACATGCACATACATACATATACACACACATACACATGCACATACATACATATACACACACATACATATACACTTAGGTACACACATATGAATGAATTATATAATTAAAGTATTAAAACACATGCTTAATATAAACAATAATAACAATCAATAGAACAAAACTCTTCAACTTTGAGGATATTGACCCTAGCATCAACATTTCGCATGAAGAATGGAACACTTTGCAAAGCAGATGTCTCGCCTGGGACCGACACAAAATTCGCCTTCTCATGGGACACGACATGTCGAGCTCGCTTGGTCTCAAATGGCACAATGGGAATAGCCTATCAAAAATCCCGAACATCAAAGAAACGATCGACTATCAGGTTAACCTCAACAAAAAGTGGTGCCTGTCATGGACGCGGCTTCGGTGGGACATGAAGTTCATGGCTATCTGGCACCCCCTCATAGAAATCAAAAAGTCTGTCCTCTTATGGCAAATTCTTCATCATGGAACCTGGACCAACCTTAAGGCTAGCAAAATTTGTGGGATCCCTCCCTGGTGCAAACGCTGCCACCGGTCTATCGAAGATGTTTCACACATCTTCTTTACCTGCCCCAACTCCAACAGACTCTGGCAGGTGGTTGGAAAGAGAATTAGACTTCAAAAACGTCTCAGTTGGCAGCAAGCCCTGCTGGGAGAAGCGATCGGCTGCTCCGCGACTCTCTGGAACGCCATCAGAGGGGAGGTCCTATGGAAAATCTGGCGGGAAAGATGTGCTTTCAACTTCGGTGACTCCCCCAAGGAGTGGTCAATTGAGAAATCGCTGTTCCTCCTTGGCAAAAGGATTGTCAACTGCAAAAAATCCCCCCCCTTTAGGCATCATCAAGTACTCCTTTTGATCGATAACAAGCTTAAACCCAAGTGGGCCCCACATGAGGGTGATGAGAGGGTAATTAACCTTCTTTGTAATATCATCTAAGCTCTGTAAAAGCTTCCCCTGCTTTGTGGGATTTGGGGGGTCCCGTGGGCACTAGTCCCCTTCTCTTGTACTTTTCTTTATTTAATTCAAGTCCGGGAGAGTAGGCTATTGCCGAACTTCCTTTATATTAAAAAAAAAAACATAACTGAAATGAAAAATATATAGATAAATATATATATATATATATATATATATCAATGTAAATACATATAATCCAATGTCATAATCAACTAAAATCCTAATCATCATCATCATGATCATCATCATCATCAGCAATATCATGATCATCCTGATCTTCCTCATCCTCATCGTCATGATCACCCTGTGACGATCGAGATCGTCCCTCCTGTGTTTGTCTCTCCACCTCATCCATATTTGTCTCCCCATAATACTCCTGTATTACATATAACAAACATAAATCAATAAAATAATTAAAACATTCATAACAACAAAATAATTATATAAAATTTAAAAATACTCACAAAGGCATCAAGATGATCTTGTATATACTCGCTCAAACGCCGATATCCAAAATATGTAGCATACTCGATCTCGTGTTTCGTAGGATATCGGCCATAATCCTTTCGCTGCAATGAAACAAATAAAAAACATTAGTTGCTTGCATTTTAACTAAAATAAAAAATATACTCACAATAACACATATACTTACAAATGTAGCTACAAAACCATTATGGCCCATTTGGCCTAAGTGCGATGTGTGGCCCGACTCCACTCTCTTCTTTGCAGCAGCCTGTTTATTCAAGGAAAAAAATACATAAATTAAATTAAAAAATTACTAAAATATCTAAAAATTATAAATATAAACTATTAATTTGTGTACCTTCTGCTGAGGAAATGACTCCTGAAGACGTAGCTGTCTACGAAAAAACTGCCACGACTCAGGTGGTATGTTAGCTCGCCTCTTATTTTTTTCGACCATACAATATCTCCTGTTAATTTAATCTCAAACAGAAAAAAAAGTCAGAATACATACACATATATACACACACATAACATACACATACACATACCCACATACACATATACATGCAAACATATACGCATGCATATATGTATATATATACACATATACATACATATAACATAAACACACATATACATATCCACATATATACGTACACACACATGCATGCATATACACTCATTCATACAAAATACATGCATTTATCCCACAATAATATGTAGTTGTGTATATGTGAATATGTGTGTATGTATAAATGTGTATATGTGAATATGTGTGTATGTGTAAATATGTATATGTGAATTTTTTATTTATGTAGATAATCAAATTATTAATATCAAATACCATTAATTGTAGATTCTGATCAATCAGATGGAACTCCACCACCGTCTCCTCATCGTGCAACGACTTTATACTGTAAGTATATGAAATATTTAATTTTAACTATATTTGATGGATACATAACTTATATTTTTTTTTATGTTTCTTATGATGTGCAGATTCTGATCAATCAGAGGGTACTCCACCACCTCCTACCCATGCAACGACTTCACATGTGTCCTCCGATAGGAATTATGATGAATTTTACTATCAAGAGCATATTATATGTTGGTGTAACTCTTGTTATGGCACGTATCGAAGACCACGATTGGAATGTTTTCAACATGAGGCAGAGTATGGTACTTTTGAGCATGCACCATCACCCAGTCAACGTGATAATGCTTGGGTATGTATTTTCCATATATATTAATGTCATTATTTTATTTAAAAACCATGTATAAAATCAAATTATTATTGATATACAGGAATACTTGCTCGATGATGATGGTGATGATGATTTTTCTCATAATGTTAATATACCTCGTACACGTCATGGACTTGTTGTTCATCAATTACAAGCAGAGGTTTCTAGAAATCCTCTACCTCCTGGTTTAGAGAATGAAACAGCTGGAGATTATCCATTGCCAGCTCGTGATCGTTCTTTAGTACAAACATATGATAGAAGAAGATATGGAGGATGGAATAGAGGACCACTTCCTTTAGATGGAGAGGTTTTCAACTTTTGGGGTAATCGCTATATGATTGCTCCATCCACTATTACTAATGCTGGTCGTGGTCTCTTTATTGTAGAGGATTTGTATGTGCCTCCGAACTCTGAAGTCACTCTTATGTCATTTTGTGGTCCTATATATGGATGGGGAGATTGGCATCAACTTTCACGTTATGTTCAAAGCATGAGTACTTATGGAATATGCTTGAACGCAGCATCTCTTACTAGTAGAAGGATTTTACATGCAGAAAATGAAAGATTATATATTGATGGAAGACCTTACACACATGGAAATATAGCAGGTTTAATAAATAGTAGTCGAGGGTTACATAATAGTTCAAGGACTAATTGCACATTTGAGGAGCGTGAAAATAGTCATGAATCACCATACATGAGTAGAGATGTATTAAGATACATAGTTGTCAATGCTATTTCTACATTACATGCTGGTGATGAACTATTAGTGAATTATGGATGGCGTAGACCTCCAAGAGCACCTTTTAGCTAGAGAGAATAAAAATTTTCTATCCATATTTAATAAGTTATATACTTAATTTTATATTTGAAGTTTAATTTTTATTCATTTATGGAATACTAATGAGTTTTATTTATATGTGTAGATTCCAACATATGATGTTGATGATATTCGTCCACAACATTCACAATTACCAATAAGACCTCATTTATCAGAAGCTTCCATGAGGAGGCTACGCAAAACTAAGCATGTGCAATATGCAAAGTTGAAAGATCTATATTCAAAAGATGATAAAGTACAAGATTTGTGTGACAATGATGAAGATGATGGCATGGCAGATTTTATTGAGGATTGGTATCAAAATGACAGTGAGAGCATGGATATTTCTAAAAATGAGAAATATCTTCGAGAGGAATGTCTAAAGCATGTATATGAAGGAAGTCATTTGACACGACTAAATGCGAGCTTACTTATTCTCAACCTTCAAAATCGTTTTGGATGGAGTAATGTATCTGTTTCGACACTATTAAGGTATAAATTTCAATTTTCTATCTATTTATATATATATATATGCATAAATATATATACATATATAAATACATGTAGGTTTTTATTCTTACTTTAGATAAGGCTATAAGAACAAGAACTTGAATTGAATGGAAACTTTTTGTCCGTGCATCTTTTAAAACTATTAATGCATCTTTCCAAATATTCGCAATGGTGACCTGGATGAGTCGCATGCACAGAGGTTACTCAAGAGCCAACAATCTGATTATAATGGAGTAGTCCACTTTGTATCCTAAAGTTCAGATGCTCATCATTGACATGCAAGAGGTTTACTGCATACCCGAGAAATCCTGCTCTATCTCGACTAACCTCTGTGCATGCGATTCATCCAGGTCACCATTATATGAACATATGTGTGAATTGACAGGATACGATTGTTTTGCGTAAATATTTTGAAAGATGCATTAATAGTTTTAAAAGATGTGCGGACAAAAAGTATCTATTCAATTCAAGTTCTTGTTCTTACCTTATCTAAAGTAAGAATAAAAACCTGCATGTATATATGTATATATATTTATTTACCTTTTTTAATATATCTTTTTTTTATAAACTTACAGGTTATTATCTGAAAAGTTTTTACCAAGTCAAAATATTCTTCCTACCTCACATGATGAAATGAAGAAGATAATCAACAATCTTGGTATAGATTATCAATGTATACATGCATGTCCTAATGATTGTATTTTATATAGAGGTGAATATGCAGACTCTTTGACATGTCCCAAATGTCAATCTCCTCGATATAAGGGTGAAGAAGGTAAAATACCGAAAAAGGTATTGAGACATTTTCCATTGGCTCCACGGATTAGACATATGTTTCAAAGCCCCGAATTATCAAAGCTTTTGACTTGGGGACATGATCACAAAAGTAATGATGGAATAATCAGAATTCCTCATGATAGTGTTGCTTTTCAGCATATTGATTCTACATGGCCTGAATTTGCACAAAATCCACAGAATCTAAAGTTAGGAGTTGCATTAGATGGGGTTAATCCATTCTCCATGAAATCCAGTAAATGGTCAACATGGCCAGTGGTAGTCATAAACTACAATCTTCCGCCATATCTTAGCATTAAAAAGGAACATTTAATGCTTTCACTTTTAATCCCAGGCAAAAGACAAGTTAAAGATATGAATGTATATCTTGCTCCTCTCATTGACGATCTTCAAGAGTTATGGAGAGGTATTAATGTCATTGATATATCGAAAAGCATCAATGAAAGACATATTACGATTCGTGGTATTGTGGCTTGGACTATTCGCGATTTTCCTGGATATGGCGTTTGTTCAGGTATTGATGTAATTTTTTTATTCAATATGCATGTAAATAAATATGATTTAATCTAATTATATTTTTATCATTTTCCATGATGCAGGAATATCTACTAAGGGTTATAAAGCTTGTCCATATTGTGGTGATTGGTTGAGATCAATCTATAGTAAGAATCTCAACAAAAATATTTATCTTCGACATCGACGATTCTTGCCTGATGATCATCCATTAAGATCTAAAAGAGAAGCGATACATTTTAATGGAAAGCTTGAAACAAGCCAGTATCCAAAACCTATGACGCCTATGGATTGGTATAAAAAATGGACAGATGGACCTCTGATAGATCCAGAAGCAGAAATCTTCAGTGATGATTCAGATAATGAGTATGTGAACAGAGGTAAAGGGAAATTGGCACTCGCAGAGAACATATCAATATGGTATTCTTTGGAGTATTGGAAAGAGTTAAAAGTATGTCATCTTCTTGATCCTATGCATATATTCAAAAATATTGGTTATTCACTATGGCAACATCTTCTTGGACTAAAAGATACCACAACATCAAGGAATGATTTGAAAGATCAAAAATCCAAACCAAAGTTATGGCCAGTTTTTGATAGACATCGACAAGAAACGACTTATGCATCTGCTCCTTGGGTACTTACAACAAAAGAGATACAGACTATCAACAATAGAATTCAATTGATCAAGACTCCTACAGGATATGGAGCATCGTTTCAAAACATGTTTCCTATGGATGATAAGAGCTTATCTGGATTAAAGACCCATGACTGGCATAACTTTTTGAAACATATTTTACCTTTGGTTATCGATGGATGTACAACGAAAGGAGTACGAGATGTGATCTATCGTCTTGGATCACTTATAAGGTAATTATGATACTTTTATATTTAATATGTATGAATATTGGATATCTTTTATTTTTTAATTAACTTCTTTACAATTGTTCTTATGATTTGTATAGGTGGATTATATCCAAAGAGATCGATAAAAATTCGATCCCACAAAAAAAACATGAATGCAAAGAGCTACTATGTTTGATGGAAAAAGAACTTCCTACTTCATTTTTTGATATTCAAGTTCATTTACTAGTCCATCTTGTAGATGAGATAGAGATTGCTGGTGTTGTCAACACTCGATGGATGTTTTGGGTCGAGCGATTTATGGGAATACTAAAAGGTTACGTGCGGCAAAGAGCAAAACCAGAAGGATCCATGGCAAAGGGTTGGATGCTTGAAGAGTGCATGTATTACGTTAGTGAGTACCTTGAAAGAGTTCATGAAGAAGCTCCACGTGCATGGACCAACGAGTCTTCTTCAAAAATAACAGATGAGGTATTATCAGGTAAGGGGGTTCCATTCTTATTTACATTTCAAGAAAAAAATGATGTTTCTACTTTTGTAGCATATAATAGCGAATGCATGCAAGCATTCGTTAGCGAGTACGAGGAACTTCAAAGTCTCCAAAGTAAAAGGCGAAAAAACAAAAGATCTAGACGTAATCTCGATAATAATGAGATTACAGATATACCTTCTTTCACGGATTGGCTATATAGTCGTTTGCAACGCGCCAACGCAAATAATGAAGAAATCTCAGATGAGCAAAGAGAGTTAATGATAGGTTGTGAACAAAAGGTAATTTTATTAAAATATATATTTTATTTTTTTCATATATATATGTTAGTTTCTATTTACTAATTGAATTTATTTTGCAGGCTCGAATGTTCACTAATATGTGGGCTTTTGGACAGCATATTAGAATCAAAGCCATTGATTCTTTACGTAAAACAGAGGATTCTAGTATTGTTGCTTGTTTCAAGCAACTATCACGTGCTAGCTCAAAAAGACACGAACCTTATAGATAGCGAACTTGGTTACGTAGGAACTATTGTTTGTATCTATGAAATTTCATTTCGTACATTCAAACAGGTAGAAAAAAGTTTATATATTTTTTTTAGAGTTAGTTATTTTTTTAAGCACCTAATAATGGGACGTTTTTGTTGTTATATATTTTGATAGGTCATTTTGAAGGTTGACTGGTATCAAGCGGAGTATAAAGGTAGTAATTCTACAATAAGAAAGGAATTATCTGGGTTTTGGGCAATTGATTCTTCCAAGGTAATGCGATCTACTAAAGAACCATATATTCTTCCTAGGCATATTGAACAAGCATTTTTTTATAAAAACCCAGATGCTCATCCTTGGTGGCAAGTCATTCATGTGCAACCTAGAGGTAGGTCATTGTTTGAACAGTTTATTGTTAGAGAGATTGAAGAAAGTCCTCTTGATGATTCAGCATCAGATACTGATACATCAACATCTGGAATAGAAATCAGACTCATTATACGTGATAATGATACTAATCTTTTTGATGAAGAGGATAATTCTCTACATGCTGATTCTACTGATGAGGAAGAGGAATTACCAGAAATAGATATTAATCCACCAATAGATGATGTGATTCATGAGAACATAGATTTAACAATAGAAGAAATAAATGAAATCAATAAGGATAATGAAGATGAGACTATATTGATGTCTTACCAAAATGATGGCAATAATGAAAACATATGAGCAGATTAGATAGTAACTTGAAGCTTCTGAATGTATATCAGATAATAGGTTTTTTTTATTAACTTGAATAACGATGAATCCTACTAGAGAGATGAAATCATGTTCTTCTAAGTTAGAACATGAAGCTCGGGGGTATGCCTAATTCGAGGAGTAAATTTTTATCATGTATGTATGCATATGTGTGTGTATTCATGTGTATTATATGTATACATATATTAGTATGCATATATATGTATTTCATGTATATGTATGTGTTTGCATGTGTGTGATATATGTATACATGTGTTAAATATGCATATGCATTTATGTAAAATATTCATGTATTCATGTACGTAATATATGCAAGTGTTTATAATTGTGTACATGTATATATGTATATGTGTCTATGTGTAAATATGTACATGTAAATATGTATGCATGTATATATATGTTTATGTGTGCATGTAGGCATGTACATGTATGTGTAAATATGTACATGTAAATATGTTAGTATGTATATATATATTTATGTGTGCATTTAGGCATGTATGTGTGATGCATAATATATCTACTCCATTTTATATTTATGTATCCTATCTACATGATGTGTATATATCTTTACATATATTATGAATCATGATCCTCGTTGATTCGAGTAGCTATATATAGAGGCATAAGGTTGGGAGGAGAGACATCTCTCTAGTAGGACGTCGGAGGTGTACATATACTTCAAACATATGGCTAAAAGGTTGAATTAGATGTTTTAAATTAGGGATTTCAAAACCCTAATATCGAGATTAGTGTTCTCTCTCTCTCTCTCATATACATACATACCGTGCATTGTCACGACGATGCGCCATAAATGTCCGCATCTCTTTTAAACACCATTTAAGAGACCACCATGTCCCAAACTCCGTCTCAAGTGAACTGAGCACGTACTTTTTATCCCTCTCATCATGCTCACTACAAAAATAAAAAACATAATATAAATAAAACATAAGATATATATTTCAATTTATATGTAAAACTTTTACTTACTTCCACGATAAGTGGATAAAGCGCAGGTAAGAGTCGCATAGTGCACGCATTCTCCTCTTGAACTCCAATCCATATTAGTTTCTATTTTCTAATTGAATTTCTTTTGCACGCTCGAATGTTCACTAATATGTGGGCTTTTGGACAGCATATTAGACTCAAAGCCATTGATTCTTTACGTAAAATAGAGGATTCTAGTATTGTTGATTCTTTCAAGCAACTATCACGTGCTAGCTCAAAAGACATGAACCTTATAGATGGCAAACTTGGTTACGTAGGAACTATTGTTGATATCTACGAAATTTCATTTCGTACATTCAAATAGGTAGAAAAAAGTTTATATTTTTTATGATAGAGTTAGTTATTTTTTTAAGCACCTAATAATGGGTTTTTTTTAATATATATTTTGATAGGTCATTTTGAAGGTTGACTAGTTTCGAGCCGAGTATAAAGGTAGTAATTCCAGATTAAGAAAGGAATTATCTAGGTTTTGGGCAATTGATTCCTCCAAGGTAATGCGATCTACTAAAGAACCATATATTCTTCCTAGGCATATTGAACAAGCATTTTTTTATAAAAACCTAGATGCTCACCCTTGGTGGCAAGTCATTCATGTTCAACCTAGAGGTAGGTCATTGTTTGAACAGTTTATTGTTAGAGAGATCGAAGAAAGTCCTCTTGATGATTTAGCATCAGATACTAATATATCAACATCTGAAAGAGAAATTAGAATCATTATACGTGATAATGATACTAATATTTTTGATGAAGAGGATAATTCTCTACATGCTGATTCTACTGATGAGGAAGAGGAATTACCAGAAATCGATATTAATCCATCAATAGATGATGTGACTCATGAGAACACAAATTTAACAATAGAAGAAATAAATGAAATCAATAAGGATAATGAAGACGAGTCTATATTGATGTCTTACCAAAATGATGGCAATAATGAAAACATATGAGCAGATTAGATAGTAAATTCTACTCTAGTTATCGATCAATAACTTGAAGCTTCTGAATGGATATCAGTAATATATTTTTTATTCAACTTGAATAACGATGAATCCTACTAGATTTTTTTTTAGAAGTGATGACAATATGTCTCATCAATCAAATGTAATGTTTTCTTGAATAGAAGAAAAGTTGCACCCTCGATCTTTTGCTCAATGCTCCTTTTGTGTTTATCCTTTTGCGAAATGCTTTTGTACAATTCTAAGTCTACAGTTGAGTGACCTTTGTACAAATTTTCAAATCCTAATTGTGATCAGGCTGAGAGAATTTTAAGTAGGAACATTTACATGTGTAAATGTGAAGAAGAGAAGACTACAACAGGTGCAAATTCAATGATAATGTTTTGGTCAATTCTCCTTCCACAATGTAAAGTTTTGAGCAAGTAAGCACTCATTCTTTAAGTTGGAAGGTAATCTACCTACGGCTAAGAGCATTAGAATAAACATGGTCTACTTTAATAGAAGTATGCATTAGAAGTTGCAGATGTCAAAGTCAACTATACAAAAGTACTATTTTAGACATAGGTGAATTCTTTGGAGTAAATCTCAAGATTTACTAAACCTTTTGAGAAAATGTAACTTGGACAAGGTGCCCAAATACTATACAACACCTCATAAAAAGTTTCATTGGAAACTTTACACATTTGATCAGTCTATGAGTGGATTAAGTGAAGCAGACTTTCTATATGTTGAGTTTGTTCACAGTTAGTTCAAAATTTTGGTAATCTGGTATTGGTCTTCCAAAATTGGTTGAGGTTTTGAGTTTTCCTTGATAAAGAGGTGCTCTAACATCAAGAATAACTTGTTCTTTTGGAGATCAATACTCTCCATCAACCCATCCTCCAACACCAAGGCCAATTCTACTATCTTGTTTAAGGTGTAGTAGTGCTCCTTGCGCATAAGTAGACGTGATGTCTTCCGAAGTGTTGCAGAGCAAAGGAGCATAAGAGTAGAGTCCCAAAATTTTCAAAATGATGGGCCTATTTTTTCTTTTTCGAGGTCTTCAAGAATTCCCTCAAGCCATGTAAATGCACTAGAGGAGTCCTCTAGTTGCATAATCCCAAGTTGTTGTAAAATATCCCTTGTAAAATAGTAGGAGATTAGTCTTTTAGTGAATAAAGTGCCAGTCTCTTGTGTGAAAGGACCAAACTTAGGGCACATGTATATAAGTCACTTTGTGACTCTTTGTAGAAACTTTTTGCCATTGTGAAGAAGGAGCTCTTCTGAAATTTCGAATTTGCCTCTTCCTTGCAGATTTTGATCTTCATTTTGGTCTTGTATGTGTGTGTGTTGCTTGATATGCAGGTGTATGACTGTTGTCTATCCCTTCCCCTTGATTTGGAGCAGCTGTAGTGTGTGTGAGCTTGTAGGAGTTGTGGCGTGAGTGTGGGTGCTTCCCGCCATTCACCATTTTGGCCATAACTTGAAGCAGAGTTTTCAGAAACGAGTAAAACCACTTCCAATAGGTGCGTCTCGGCGAGAGCTTCGAAAGGAGTACCCTATTGCCTATATTCAGAGTTTGGAGCTGGGAGAAATCCTTGAATTTCTGAAAACTGCTGTAAGAGGCTCCGCGGCAAACACTTTCAGCATTTCAGTGAGTGTGAGAGGTAGTTAGTCTTTTCTCATGCATGCTAGCTTGACCACTTCATTTTCCATCATGTGTGCACACGTCTTCATACACTTGGTACGTCGTTCTATCGAATTGACAATTAGATGTGTGTTAAGTACCCACTATACGCACTTGTGTGGCAATTGAGGTACAGTCTCATTGGCACAAGTCCTTGAGTCTTCTTGGCTCAAGTACACACGTTTTTTGGCGCCGTTGCCGGGGAACACTCAACCAAGGTGCCTTCGTGATGGTTATAGATCGAGTGTGATAGAATCGTACTTGTAGAAGTGAATTTGTTTTGTGGCAATTAGTCAATCACTTCAGCACTTGTTACTTCGCATCTCAGAGGTGTGTGTGATAAGTTTTAGGTTTAGGGTTAGGAGGAAGGGAGAGAAGGAGGAGTTAGGGTTAGGTTAGAAGAAGAGGAGTACTGAGGAGAGGAGAAGTAGGAGTAGACAAAAATCACCAAAAAAATCCCCAAAATCACCAAGAAAATTAGCAAAATTCAAATTCTATAAAAAAAAAGTATAAAAACCAAAAAAAATTTGGCTCATTTGACACTTCACTGTATTCTGGTATCGTCTGCTAGTAGCGACCGGTATCGCGAGTGAAGTATCGTGGCTTTCAGGCTATCAAAGCTAGGGTTTGAGTTCCAGGTGCAAGCAGAGCAATACACTGGTAAGACTTCACAAAGAACCTTGGCCAAAAACTCTCTAAACATGCATAAACACGTGATTAAGGGCAAGCGCAGTATTGCGGGGGGGAAAAACTGATATTATTATAGTCTCTTTGTGTGACACAGTGACCTAGGAGTGAAGAGGGGTGTAAGGAGAGCAAGGGGGTGCAAAAAACTTGGAATTTCCTTGCACTTTGGCTTGAGTATCGCGATCGGTTGAGGTTTGGTATCGCGATACCAAAACTCCCTTGTATCACGATACTCGCTGAAGTATCGTATCGCTTGATACCTGTCTTGGTATCGCGATACCATATTGGTATCGTGACCCCGAGTTGGTATCGCGATCTTACCTTGCTAAGTTGGTATCGTATCGTGTCACTTGGCATTTGGTATCGCGACACCACTCCGGTATCGTATCGCCGCTCACCTGGATAGTATCACGATACCGTCATAAGTATCGTATCGTCTGGGTACCGTGGTATCGTATCGAGTGAATCGTGGTATCGTATCGCCTTGCATATTCGTATCGTATCGTTGACCCCACCAGTATCGTATCGCCATATTCCCTAGTGAAGCATCGCGATACCATACCTAGTATCGTATCGTGCAAGCCCGTGGTATCGTATCGCTGCTTGCCATAGTATAGTATCGTCCCTGTAACAAGGATAGTGTCGCGATACTAAAATTGTATCATGTCGGGAAGGATTCTGGTATCGTATCGTGTGGATGTTCAGTATCGTGTCGGGAAGGATTCTGGTGTCGTATCGTGTGGATGTTCAGTATCGTATCGCGTATTGCATCCAGTATCGTATCGTCTGAACTGCTAGTATCGTATCGCGGCCAAGGCAGTATCGCCTAGTGTGGTATCGTCTGGAAACGATATCGACCAGATTGACTTTAGTAGTTTTTGGTAGACAATCAGAGGCATTAGAAGAGCCACTCAAGGAGAATCTCTGGGATTTCTAGAGAGACTTAGGTGAGTGGAAGGTCTCAAGTATCACGGGTCTTGAGAGGAGATTTGATACCTCAAGACGACTACCTGTTGGAAGTCTATATGATCCACGGAGTAGACCTATTGCTTCAAACCGACTTACCTGTTCCAGGAAGAGAAGAAAGCCCCATGACATTCTATGAGTTGAAAGACCCAGATGACGAAACTAGACTCACTTACTTGGATAAGGATCAAAGGAGATATTGGCCTGTGAGTGCCCTAGACAGGGCTCGGCTGAGATATATGGGTGCACCTGTATTTCCTCAGAGAGATCAGGCAACTACCTCACAAAATCCTTTTGGAAATCAACAAGAGACGGAACATACCACGTCAGGACAGACCAGCCAACGAAGTGTGCCCAACCGTACTCATGTACAGTTTGCAACTCCAGGAGTGCATACACACAATCAGGCCCATGCAGGGATAGGGAACCATTACCGACCACCGGTCAGACCACGACCACCAGAAGGAGGACAGCCAGGAATACCTCCATTACGACCAGCTGCCCCAATCTTCCCTGTAATGCCCAGACCGCCTGAACCAATGAGAAGATTGAGACCAATCCAAGTAGCTAAATGCGTGAGAAACCATTATGATGGATTAGGGGAACCATATGATCATATCGTCGAATTTAAACAAGTTCTAAGAGCGGAGCAAGTAGAGGACTTCTTTGTGCAGTATGAGTCTTTTGGGCTCACCCTCACAGGGACAGCTCTAACTTGGTTCCAACCTTTAGATCCCAATCAATTTGAAAACATGGAACAATTCTTTCAAGAGTTCATTGGAGAATTCACAAAGAGAGGGATTAAACACAATTCTGCATCTTTAATCCATAGCTTTAAACAAAACCCTAATGAAACTGTGAAGACTGCTGCCCGAAGATTCAATCAATATGTGGATAGGTGCCCAGTAGCTGAGAGACCCACTCAACAAAAGATGATTTCATTATTTTTAGATGGGCTCTCTAACGGAACCCTAAGAACCCTAGTGTATGTGAAAAGGCTACAAACATTAAGTGAGTGTCTTCAAGAGTGCATTGACTTGGAAGATAACCTTGCCGAGGACCTCAAAGGTACGACCGACCTCACTAAATCAGAAGACTTAAGAAGCACTGTCACGTCCAACTCCAGTAACATGGAAGAACTAGCTGAACTATTAGCAAAGAAACTAGGAGTCCAGGGGCAAAGAGCTTACCAACATCCAACTCAAAGAGTGCCTATGTTACGGAGATGTAACTTATGTGGAGGAGAGCATCCCACACACTTGTGTGCCAGAGGAGGGGCCGGTGCACAACCTATGTATCCATACCACAGACAGCAACAACAAGGGACTTCTTGGTATTGTCACATAGAACAAAAATATACCAACCACACTACTGAGAACTGTCCTTTTAATAGGCAAGCATGTCCTTTTCAACCGCCATAGTATAGACCCTATGGATATCCGCCTAGGGAACCAGGTAGAGAGATACCAAAATACAACCCATACCCCGCACCAACAGAAGCATCACGGCCATACGAGCAAGCACCGTATCCACCACCACAACCAGTGATAGGACCCCAACTGTCAAAACCTCAACAAGTAATATCTGTAAAGTATGCTCAACCAGAAGAAAACTTAGAAAGAGCGATAGTTCCAGCATCGACAATGACCAACGTAGAATCAACAAACCTAGGATATGAACATCCAACAGGAGAGTACTACCCATATGAAGCCAACGCGACGGGATATGAAACGGCATATGATGCTGCTTATTATGGATATGAGGACTATGATCATATTTATGGAACAGAGACCACCACCTTAATGTATACGGCTCCTAAAGCACAACCAACCGTGAGACCATCTATTAGACCACCTATGTAGAGAGGACCATGCTATAGATGTGGAGGAGACCATCTCATTAGAGAATGCCCTCGACCTTATAACCCTCCACCACCTAGAATCTAGGAAGGATATTGCAGTGATTGCGGAAAAGAACATCTTTTTAGAGATTGCCTTAAGAATCCGACAAAAACTCAAGACACTGCACCAATTAATGTGATTGAGGTCATAGAAGGATCTGGAAGTGATAAGGAGTACACCGTACCACTAAAGGCTATTACTAGAGCTCAAGCAAAACAACAAAAGGGAAAACAACCGGAAGAGAAACCAGAGAACAATAAAACAGTAGGCTTTAAAATTCAGGTAGTTGAGGATTCTGAGAACCCATGTGAGAATTCCCAAAACACAAAAGTACAAAAATGGAAAGAAAGACGAGAAAAACTCAAAGAAAAATGGGCAAGAAATAAGAGCCAAGACAGTAAAAAACAAACTAAGGGCTTTAAAGAGCATAAAGGACAAAAAACGCATAAGGAGATCCCTGAACCACCACGAATTAGCTCAGAGAAAGAGAAGCCAGGATCAATTCTAGCTGACCCAAAGCCAGAGGATTTGGACATGTGGTTGAAAGCTTACCAAGCTAGAATCAAAATGGGCCCAAATATAGAGCAACGTGAAAAACTCTATCCTCAAGGGGAATTAGAAAAAGAAAGATTGGCAATATGCCAGAAACTCATCGAAGTAGCACAAGCAACTCTAGAAAAGACAATCCCAATTTTACCAGAAACAAGGATCGCACAGGGTCTATACGAAGAATGCATCCAACCCAAGGATAAGGAACCTAGAAGGGAAGATGATCAAGGTGAACAAATAAAAGCACAAGAGGAACAGGTATCCATGATACCAGACCTAGATGCTGATTGGCCAAAAGACTTGTGGAATAGAATTAGAGAGGAGCAATGGAAAAAGAATGGAATCAGTCCACCTCCTTTTGATGAAATAGATGGGGAAGATTGTCAACCCCATCTTAACCTGGAGGAAGCATATGAGGAAGTATCAAGATTTGATAGAGGTAGAGAGGAAGCCCTGAGCATTTCAACATTGCCTAACTACATGGGAGAATACGAAAGAGAATCTATAATAATACGAGCACCCACAGTGCATGGGAAGGAAAAAGGAAACTCAGAAGAGAGTTCACACAATCTAACAGAACTTAAGAAAACAAAGGTGCAATGCAAATTGACGGTGGAAGAGTTGCTTCAACTTAAACCACAACTATGGAGACAGTTAGCAGATCAATTAGAACCACCGCCAGAAAAAGGGGAAACGAAAGGAAAGGAAAAGGAAAACCAACCCGCAATACAAATTCCAGTTGATAAAGTGGGGGAATTTAGCGAAGGAGATGAAGGTAATACATGCTTACCTGTCACCCACAATGGGTACATGACCAAGGCCATTCTAGACATGGGAGCCGGGGTAGGGATTGCCACCAAGGAGATATGGGAAAAGTGGGGAAAACCTGCATTGCGACCCACTCGCATGAAACTCCAACTAGCAGATGGTCATGTGGAAAGACCCTTGGGAATATTGGAACGAATCAAACTAACCACCTGTGGGGTAGAGTTTGAACACACATTAGCTATTTGTAAGTTTGAGAAAGCAAACAACTACGAAATGATATTAGGGCGACCCTTCATGAGACAAATGCGGGTTGTACAAGATTGGGGCAGAGATTCATTATATCTACAACATCAAGGAAACACCACCAAGATAAATTTGCACACGTTTGCTTATCGAGATGTCCCTCCATTACAATGGAACCCAGTCCACAAAGAAGAAGATGACCTATCCATTCACAGTGCTGGATCAAGTGATCAATCTTGGATGCATGAAGATGCCCAGTTATGGATGTGCAAGGAAGCAAAGAAGGAGGAGTATAAAAAACAACTGTGGCCGATAGGACACCCTAACAATCGATCAATAGAGGACCCAACTTACATGCCTCAAATTTTTCCTGATGAGATTTTTGAGCCACATGGATGGATGGAAATTTTGGCAACTCTAGATGTATGCGTAAACGAGGAAGTTTTGACGATGAATGAATGCATAGATGAGGAAGGCTATGATGTAAACTTCTATATGGTTGTTCTTCAAGAAGTAGAAGAAGGGGAAATCCTGGAAAAAGAATGGAAAGAGGAATATGAAAGCATAGAGATGAAACCAGAATTTGATTCCGAAGAAAGCTACTTAAATACTATTCAGAACCAGAAGGAACAGGAACCAACAAAGATCTTAGCAATTGAAACTGCTACGGCGATACACAGGCAGGAGGAAGACATGAGTAAGGTAGGGCCGGACCCAGATCTTTTTGAAGTTCCTGAACACTTTAAAAAATACGAAGTAGAGGAAAGAAAAGTAGCTATTCAAATGCCTAGACGAGAGGTACGAGACGGAGAAGCGTATGACAACAAGGAACAAACAAAAAAAATTGTTGTAACAGTTGAGGAGGGAGAAGAAAGATGCACATATATTGGTAAAGATGTATCTGAAGAGGAGGAAGAGGAACTCATACACCTTATCCGAGAGTACCGAGATGTATTCGCATGGACCTATAAGGATCTCAAAGGTGTAGAACCCACTATTTGTTCCCACCGAATACCAATGACAGCAGATGCAAAACCCTCCAAACAACGTCCTTATACATACAATGAAGTCTATGCAGCAAAGATTAAGGAAGAAATAGACAAACTACTAGCGGCAGGATTCATATATGAGATAGAACATACCGAGTGGGTATCGCCATTAGTAGTAGTGCCTAAGAAAAATGGAAAATTGAGAGTGTGCATAAATTTGAAGAAGGTGAATGCAGCCACTATACGTGACAGCTACCCACTACCTATCACGGACCATTTATTAGAAAGAGTAGCAGGTAAGGAGGTCTATAGTTTCCTAGATGGATTCTCCGGATACAATCAGGTAGCTATTGCGACTGAGGATCAACATAAGACGGCATTCGCCACCGAATGGGGAGTGTATGCATTCAGAGTGATGCCTTTTGGACTCACTAATGCACCGGCTACCTTCCAACGATTGATGTGTCACGTTTTCAAGGAATTTTTGAAAAAAGGCATGGAAGTATATGTAGATGACCTCTGCACGTACTCTAATCAAAGATGCGATCACATACCCGACTGAGGAAGATATTCAACAAATGCAGGCAGTATAGAGTCTGCTTAAACCCAGAAAAATGTGTCTTCATGGTAAGACAAGGGAAAATTCTAGGACACATAGTCTCAAGAAATGGAATATCTACGGATGAGGACAAAATTAAAGTCATCTTAGACTTACCAAGACCTAAGAATGCAAAGGAAGTGCAAGCCTTTATGGGACATTGTGGATACTACCGTAGGTTCATTCACATGTATGCCATAATAGCAAAACCCTTGTATGGTCTCTTGACTCAATTTACTTGGACAGAAGAGTGCGAGAAGGCATTCACTGAGTTGAAAAAGAGACTTAGTACAGCCCCAATTCTGAAATCACCAAACTGGAGCAAGCCTTTTCATATTCATGTTGATGCTTCTAACTATGCCATTGGATGTATCCTAGCCCAACCAGCTGACAAAGGCAAGCTCGATCATCCAATTGCCTATGCGAGTAGACAACTGAATCAAGCGGAAAGAAATTATACCACTACTGAACGAGAAGGCTTAGGGATGGTCTATGCAGTGAAGAAATTCAGACACTACCTTTTAGCAAGCAAGTTCAAATTCTTCATAGACCATCAAGCTTTGTTGTATTTAGTCAATAAGCCTTGTAACACGGGAAGGTTGGTACGATGGTTCTTACTACTCATGGAGTTCGATTTTGAAGTAATAGTGAAAAAAGGAAACACACATGTGAGAGCAGACCACCTTTCTAGGCTAATACACGGAGAGCCACCAAGTGGAGTGCCCGACGATCTACCAGATGCTTATTTGTTTAATCTAGAAGTTTGCCCAAAGTGGGCAGAAAAAATGATCCCTATACTCACCCATGGCCCTCAACACTCAATCAACAGGAATAGCAAAAAAGAAATTCTTCAATCAAGGAACTTACACATCGTTGCAGGAAGTGTGTACTACAAGGAACCCAATGGTGTGTTACTCAGATGTGTCGAGGAGGATGAACAAACGCAACTGATCAAGCAAGCACACGTGAACAAATGGAGAACACACCAAGGGACTCATGGAACAATACGAGAACTAAAAAGATTAGGAGTGTACTGGCCTGACTTACCAAAGAATGTTCACGACCATGTAAGCAATTGTGCAGAATGCCAAGAGATGATCCCTGAAGATCATGTGTCTCTACCTTTTTCGACCATAGCGCCCAATTGGAGTAAGACATTAGTACAATTTCTCAAAACGAAAGAGCATGAGATAGGAGCTAGTTTAGCAAGAAAGCGATCCTTAGAGGAAATGAGCAAGGATTATACACTCATGGGCAAACAATTGTTTAGACGAGGGAAAGATAACCAACTCAGATTATGTGTGCATGAAGGAGAATATTTACCCATATTAGAGATGGCACATGCAGGTGCTGTAGGAGGTCATTTTTCGACTGAAAGAACTGTCAAAATGATTCTCTTTGCGGGATTGTGGTGGCCAACTCTACTTATGGATGCTGAAACATATGTACGAGGTTGTGAGACTTGTCAGAGAACTAAATACCCAATTCGGAGAGATGACATGCCATTAAGACCCATGATATGCACGAGAGCCTTCACAAAATGGGGTATTGACTTCATAGGACCTATCAATCCACCTGCCAAAGGATCACATGCAGAGTACATCATAGTAGCCACGGATTACTTGACCAAATGGGTAGAAGCAAAAGCCACTAGAAAGAACGATGCTCAAACCACTGCCAAGTTTCTCTTCGAGCATATTTTCACCCGTTTTGGTTTACCCATCGAGATTGTGAGTGATCGGGGAACGCACTTCCTCAACGAAGTAATCGAGTCTTTAATGAATGAGTTTCTAGTGATTCATAAAAAATCAGCCCCATATCATCCCCAAGCCAATGGACAAGCAGAGAGTTCCAACAAGGTACTGTGTACAGTATTGACAAAGATTGTCAATAATGGAAGGTCAGATTGGGACAAACAATTGCATCATGCAATTTGGGCCTTCCGGGTTGCATATAAAACGGCTATTGGAACCACACCATTTAACTTAGTGTATGGGCAAAATGCAATTTTGCCAATTGACTTTTTAGTACCAACACTGAAAGTGGCACAACAGTGTGTGTGGAACGGACATGAACTATCCCAACAACTAGAACAAATCGAGAAGTTACATGAGACTAGGTTACAAGCAGTGGCAAGAATTTATGCAACAAAAAGAAGACAAAAAGCATATTATGATGCACATATAAAAGACAAGGGACTTAAAGAAGGTGACTTAGTCTTAGTGTACACCCTAAAACAACATGCCAAGAAATTACAAAAATGCGGATATGGACTGTTGCTCATAAATCGAATC
This sequence comes from Ceratopteris richardii, assembly GCA_020310875.1. Classification (NCBI taxonomy): domain Eukaryota; kingdom Viridiplantae; phylum Streptophyta; class Polypodiopsida; order Polypodiales; family Pteridaceae; genus Ceratopteris; species Ceratopteris richardii. Next base: position 12,318,881 of record CM035410.1, read on the forward strand.
TCGACTGGTGGAGCAGTCAATCTAGCAACCCTAGATGGCGACATTCTTCCTAACTACATCAGTGGATGTAGAGTGAGACGATTCATGGAACCTTTGACCGATCAAATGCTAGCACGATTACTAGGTGCCCAAAATAGGAAGAAGGAAGAGGAGCGAATTAGAGAGGAAGCTCAACAAGAAGCATTGGAATGCATTAGGAAACGGAAAGAATGGGTTAGACAACGAGATGAACGCTATCTCCAAGGAGAAGAGCCTATCCCTATGGCAAATTACCAAGTTGATAATCATGATACAACGGGTGTGTGCAAAATGCAACCTTACCTAAACCTAGGGATTGGCAAGACAGAGTACAAGTTGATAGATGCATTGATAGACTCAGGAGCAGGACTTAGCTGCATGCGAGATAGAATAGCAAAAGATCTGCAATTAAATTTGAATCCCACAAAAGCCCGATTGATCGGAATTGGAGGTCACACCCTAGAATGTATTGGAACGACAAATGTATCCCTCCACCTAGGCAATTCCTCCATGGAACAAAAAGTCTTAGTGTGCAAAGATGAGGATTTAATAGAAGACTTAATTCTAGGACAAGACTGGATTATTGAGAATGAAGTGTGTATCCATCTAGCTCAAGGCTACATTTCGGCAAAGATAGGGCATAAGGAGATTTTCAGCCTATTAGAAGTAAAACCTCTAATTCGAACACAGATGATCACAAGCCCTGAGAGCTGTCCGGAAACGACATTAGAAGGTAATTCGGCTACTCAAATATCAGAAATCAACCTAGAAGCAGTAGACACATCAAGTTCAACAATGCCAGAAGAAGAATCGGAATCAGCACATTCCGTCCGGGCAAAGCCGACAACGAAAGAAATTTACTCTATCGAAGCCACTCGACGAGCCAAAAGATCGCAACATGGGAAAACCACTTGCGGATACTCATATGTAGGACGACCAAACTACAAATGGGTACGCAAGGATCAGATAAAGAGCCAGACAAAGTCAGAACCCCATCTTGAGAAGGACGCAAGGATCACAAAGTCAACTACATCTAAATCCTCACCAAAAGGACTATTGCACATATGGATCCCCAAACCATTGATGGAAGCCCAAAGATCGAGACTGCAGATATGGATTCCTAAAAAGGTAACACAAACAGCTAGACAGGCTACAAGGACTCAGGAAGATGCAGTACATCAGACAAGGCGAATGACAAAACTACATAAGAGTCATCCAAGAAACCGGAAAAGCAATGCCAATATCACTCGGACACTGGAGAACGCGAAGAGAACACATGAAGCCGGAAGGATCAAAGAAACAAAATGACCTCTCTTAGTGGTCACGAAATGGATATGGAAACCTAAGCAACCACGAGGATTGGACGAGCGAAGAAACAAAGATTTCCATTGCACTCATGAAGTCTCTAATGCACCTCAAGTATGCATAATAGGGCCATATTACATGGCCAAGCATTTGGCACATGATGTACATTACAAAACTAGTGGCGCACATTCTCCAAGAGAGATTAGATCTTAGCTTCACTTTGGTAGGAATGGACTTACTATGTACATAAATAAATGCTTCGGCTATACTAACGATTGTCTTCTTTCAGGAAAAGTTATAAAAACGGTGGTAAGAGATCTCACTCAATGATGGGAAACGGAGTGAAAAACATCAATAGTCACTACGATGCATTGAACAGATACATACTTTCCTTTGACACTAACGCACTTTTCGCTACAAGTGCAGATGGCTTCTGAGGATTCTGAAGCAACAGTGCAAGAGGAGGTGCAGGAATTTCCTCCCCAAAGTCTCACGAAAGCAAAGGGACACTGGTTTAGAGATGAGCAACCAGTTGGAGACTACTTATTCTTGGCAAACATCAAAATTATGGATACAGAGCATCATTTTCCGATTATGTCCCAGGATTTCAGGGTCTTACATGAGATGCAATCCACCATTGACATAATGAAGAAAGTAGGAATTCACAAGTATTTTGAATTACCCATCTATAAACCTGATTTCCAAAGATGCACGCAAGTCATGAACACCCTACAGCCTGCACTACATGATCCACTGGTGCCAGAAGCCAGAGTCATGGATAAAGGAGGAGAATGGGTAATTATTCAATTCACACATGAATTGATCAAGGAAGCATTCGGATGGGAAAAGGATGGTGTCACAACGATAAAAGAAGAAAGTCGTGGAGCAAAGACACGCACTTTCGTTGACATTAACAGAGTTGATATAGAAGAGGAAGTCAGACTAATTCATCAACATTTCTGCTTCCCCAACATGAATCGATACACGGCACCATAGAAAATTATTGTCCAACTACTCTCCCATGCCATTAAGCAAATCGGGAATCAAATCAATTTGACACCATATATCCAGGAAAGACTGTTCGAGGCTAAAAAGCAATGGAATAATAAGAAGTTTCTCAATGGCAGTGTGGCCTTGACTATCTTGATTTACCACGCTTTGGGCATAAGAGAACATTTGCAGGAAATGCCGTCTTCAAATGATATGGCTAGGTATGTCAAAGTCGCCACTGTTCCAAAAAAGAAAAAAGGAGCAAAAATCGTGGAAGTGGCAGAAACTAGCTCTCAACCCAGAATGAGAGGCACGAAAAGACTCCGGGAGGCCAAGCAAGCGGAAGAGGACGCACCAACAACCAAAAGGATACATGTACTCCCAAAAACTACTATTGAAGGACAGAAGCAAATAACGGAAGAAGACTTAGCTAAAGCCCTGGAAGAGACTCATCAGTACACAGGAGGGCAAATCAATCTTCCAGTACAAGGTCATCATTATCAGCAGTCAGAACAAGCAAGAGAAACAAAGAGCAAACTCACAAAAGTCCATAGATATCGGGAAATAGGCCTAGATAACTCTAGTTCTGGATCGGACGGCCAAGAGGAGCCCAATACTTTGTTATTGGATGTAGATATTCAAAGCGAATCCAAAGATGACGGACAATGGGAGGAATTGAATGAAGTGAACTATAACGAAGAACAAAAAGACCTCAAGCAGGAGGATCACACAACGAAGGTTGATCAAAGTACCAGAAGCAAGGAAGCAAAAATGGAAGGTCAGCATACTTTAAAACTTAATGAAAGTTCCAACATTCAAATCAAGGAGGCCACACCACCTCGAAATGTATCCATGAAGATACCCAAGAAGGAGATGCAGGAAGATAGAACAAAAGAAGAGGAACCGTTCACGCCCATTAGAGTTGTGGCAGAGCCTTCATCCATGGATGTTACATTTCAAGGGAGTGCCACTAAAACTATTGATGTGGATAAAGACGAAGAACAACAAGTCCAACTACAGATCAGACAACCACACAACGAAATGATCCACGTAGATAAAGGAAAAGATGTACAAACAGGAGAAATCCCGGATATACCTAAGACATGGCTGAATGTGGATATCGCTCAGCTCAAGCTTGCGGTGCAAGATATGATTAGAACAGCACTAGACACACAGCAACTATGACGCTGACAAGGATTATGACCAAGCCATGCGGGAGAAGAAGGATCTTGAAAATTGGGGTAAGAATCTTTCCACCAAGTTATCAACTGAAAAGGAATGAGTTTTGAGGCAAGAAAAGGAACTTCAAGAAGTCAAAACACAATACAGCATACTGGAGGAGGCAAATACAAATCTGAAAGAACAGGTCCAGGAACTCTCAAAGAAGTTAGAAGTGAATGAGGCTGAAAAAACACGAATGAGTGCACAAAGCAAAATCCTAGAATCTCAGCTCAAAGTGTACATGGAGGAAGCGGAAAGCTTAAGACAACGCAACAAGGAACTTATGACTGCACTTCTAAGCGATCAACCGGCTGAAATGCAAGCCCAACCAGAACAGAATATCAAAGAATTGGAGGACAAAGTTGCTAAGTATGAAGATGCACTAACAGAGGAAAGAGCTACCGTAGCTGAATGGGAACGCAGATACATGGAAGACACTGCAGCTCTACGAGCTAAATGGAAAAAAAGCAGAAAACAGATACCTATTACATTGTAAAGAAGATGCCGATCAGCTCGCCATTGTAGCTGAAGAAATAGAAAAAAATAAATCAACAATTTTGCAGGCTCAAGAAGAAATCAAGCAAAAGAAAGAGATGATAAAACAGCTACAGGATCAATTAGAACAAACGAAACACGAGGGGACACCAGTAGTTCCGAAGTCCGCAGAGGCTACTGTGGAGAATGAGGTACGTCCTCTCTCTCCCCCCTCATATCATTCACCGATAAGGGCGAAAAAGGAGGTTCGATTTGAACCTAACACTCGAGAAATTGCATAACTGAGCCGACCAGAATGGGCACTACTGGTGTCCCAACTCACTGCTGAGTTTGAAGATCAGATCATAAAGATCATGAAGGAAGCTCAAATCGACAATAAACAATTAGAGCAAATTTTGAAACCATTCAATGTACCATACGGTCTACTTCAAGAACAAACGCGGCATTATATAAGGTCTACGGCAAATAAAGATCCGGATAACAACCTCCAATTCAGGCAGGATACCTTCACATATACACAGGAAGAATTTGAGAAGGCAGATCCCATTTGGAGAAGGAAAATTTTGGAAAAGAATCCTACACTGCGTTACAATGGGAAGCATCACCATATGAGCTTCAAGTAAATCCATCTTTTTGTCCTGTGCCCCGCAGACGCTCTTGGACGCAATTTTGGGAAGGCCAATGCCAGGGTAGCATTAATAGTCAGTAGCTCAATTATCCACTATTACCTAGTCCACCACATAATTACTTACCGATCAAGGAATACATGGTAAAATCTATGGAATTTTGGATTGCCAGATATGCTACAGTACCCGATTTAGCCGTAAAAATGACAAATAAAATATTCAGCATGATGCTTACGGTACTCAAAGTGTTCCAACATGCCAAATATACCTTTTTGAATTTCATCGGCATTACACAAGGATCGGAAGCACTCATTTTTTATTTATCTACTATTCCCAGCCGACTAACTATCATGGCATATTATTCACGCTTAATGTTTTTGCCTTCGACATATATGCAAACTTTCGAAGAAACATTTTTCACTGGCTTCTTTGAAATTGATTCAGAAATCTTCGTCAAAATGAGTTCCAACTTGAACGCGCGACTGGTGGCCTATGAAACAAGTTTTTTTGCTGATCATAGACAGGTGCCAGAAGACGGAGTAAAGTCTCAGCAATGGAAGGAATTCATGCTGTGTCACGTGAATCTGCTAAATCAAAGAGAGCAAAAGGCCATACAAACATACACACGTCGCCACAAAAAGCCTGTCGAGGACGACAGAGTTCAGGAGGAGGGACGTGTGGAAGGGGAATCAAGCAAGAAAAGAAGAAGAAGACGATCAAAGTAAAAAAAACTCAATAAAGAATGAAGATCATGATAACAAAAGAACCACCCTCTGCCCAAAGCCCCGCAGGGGCACGCATCAGGCAACAACGCGAATCATCCAGGTCGTGCGCGGTGAAAGAAAGAAAACAGGCTCAAAGCAATACAACGGGGTCACATGTTTGCAACCAGGACAAATTAGAGTACTACAAGCAAGACATAGGTCACTGGTGGCGTGCGTGGAAACCCAACTGAATACAGCAACTCAGATATGTGATATACGGAATACCAAGGGGCAAAACAAAAGCAAAGGACATAGATCGGACAAAATAACAAATTCTCTAACGATCCTTATTGCTTCTCCGACCACTGGGTGCGTGTATTCAGAACTCTTAAAGTAAGCCAAAAACAGAAGTAAAGGACAAACCTCGGATAAGATACCCAATTGTCTAACAGTCCTTATTGCTTCTTCGACCACTGGATGTGTGCACTCAAAAGACTTAAATAAGCAGCCAACGAGAAGCTAAAGCCTATCAAGGGACGACAGAGACAAAGAGGGGGAGAGTGTTGCAGAGCAAAGGAGCATAAGAGTAGAGTCCCAAAATTTTCAAAATGATGGGCCTATTTTTTCTTTTTCGAGGTCTTCAAGAATTCCCTCAAGCCATGTAAATGCACTAGAGGAGTCCTCTAGTTGCATAATTCCAAGTTGTTGTAAAATATCCCTTGTAAAATAGTAGGAGATTAGTCTTTTAGTGAATAAAGTGCCGGTCTCTTGTGTGAAAGGACCAAACTTAGGGCACATGTATATAAGTCACTTTGTGACTCTTTGTAGAAACTTTTTGCCATTGTGAAGAAGGAGCTCTTCTGAAATTTCGAATTTGCCTCTTCCTTGCAGATTTTGATCTTCATTTTGGTCTTGTATGTGTGTGTGTTGCTTGATCAATGCGTGACTCCTGGGCAATGCATAAACCTGCTCATCTGTGAGACAACAAACTGAATATCTGGCCGAGTAATGCATAAGTAAATCAAGCATCCAACAGCCTGCTGATAGAGAACAACATCAAATGCATCTCCAGCATCATGAAGACTCAATCGTAAACCTGTCTCCATAGGAGTGGCAGTAGGCTTACAGTCTTCAAGGCCAAAACGCTGCAATAATGTGTCAATATATTTTGTTTGACACAAAGCCATTCCACCATCAACGTGCATAAACTGAATGCCCAAATAGTGATGCAAATGCCCCAAATCAGACATCTCAAATGAGGCATGCAAATCAGCAATATGTCTCTCAATAGGACCAGTGAGCAACATCTCATCAACATAGACAACAATGATCAGAAGCACATAATTAGCACGTTTAACATATAAGGTGCTTTCAGTTGGACTGTTCTCAAAACCATGTGCAATCAGATAGGCATGTATCTTCTCATACCAAGCACGTGGTGCTTGCTTTAAACCATATAATGCCTTTTTTAACCTGCAAACCTGGTTTTCATGCCCTTTCTGCACAAAGCCACGGGGCTGAAAAACATACACTTCTTCATGCAAGTCACCATTCAGAAATGTTGTTTTAATGTCCAACTGATGTACATTCCAACCATGATGGGCTGCAAGTGCACAAATGCTCCGAACAGTAGTCATACGGCATGTAGGTGCAAATGTCTCATCAAAATCAATGCCTCTTTCTTGTGCATAACCTTTTGCAACAAGCCTAGCCTTATACCTGTCAACTGTACCATCAGGTTTACGCTTCAGCTTGTATACCCACTTAGTGCCAATGGCCTTCTTGCCAGGAGGCAAGTCACATAAAGACCATGTACCATTCTTCATTATAGCATCATATTCAGATTGCATAGCAGCCATCCAATTTTTTGAATTTTGTGCTTCATCAAAAGAAACAGGCTCATTCTCATCATAGAGACTAGATGCAGCCATAGCATAGCAATCTGATGCAAAGGAGGCACTATGAGAGCCTGAACGAGTACGATATGACAAAGGTGCATCTAATTTGTTGTCACGCAAAGTCTGCACTAGCCATTTTGGCATAGTTTTTGCCTGCTCAATATCAGCTCTCTCATCAACAAGTGCATCATGTAAATCTGCATCAGAAATGGAATGATCTACATCATCATATGAAACCTGCAAAGGTTGAGAAGTTGCCTCATTAGGACGAGCACTAGCCTGTCCACCTGTAAAAAGAGGCATCAAAGTATCATACATGTCTTTGGAGCTAACAGATGTCTCCTTAGTACATGAAAGCAATGGCTGAATAGCATCTTCCACAAAGACAACATCACGGCTAACCAGAATGCGTTTAGTCTCTAGATGATACAGACGATAGCCTTTACTTTCAGAACTGTACCCAACAAAAATACATTTTACTACCTTATCATCCAATTTTCTGCGATGTTGTTCAAGCACTAATGCATATGCCAAACAACCAAAAACACGCAGATGAGCAACAGATGGCTTGCGGTCATGCCAAGCCTCATATGGAGTGATAGACTGCAACGCTTTAGTGGGACACCTGTTCAGTACATATGCTGCACACATGACAGCCTCAAGCCAAAAACTATGTGGTAAAGCCTGACTTTTGACCATGCACCTCGCCATCTCCATGAGTGACCTGTTCTTTTGTTCAGCAACTCCATTCTGTTGAGGTGTATACGGCACTGTACACTGGTGTTTTATCCCACGTTCAGCCAGAAATGCATTAAAATCTGAAGACATATATTCCCCCCCTCGATCAGAACGGAGGGTGCCCATTTTACATGCTGACAGATTTTCAGCCAAAACCAAAAACTGTTTGAAGCACATGAACACTTTGAACTTTGCTTTGAGTGGATATACCCATGCATGCCTGGAAAAATCATCAATGAAAGTCACGAAGTAAAGGTAATTTCCAAAAGAGGGTGTCTGCATAGGACCACAGACATCACTAAGCACAAGCTGCAATTTTTGCGTAGCCCGAACTTAACCATCTTTTGGAAAGGAAGAACGCTGCATTTTGCCCAAAATATAGCCTTCACAAACATGTTTTCCAGGTGCCTCAAGTTTGGGCAAAGAGGACACCATTTCAGATTTCTGCAGGCGTAACAAACTAGCAAAATTCAGATGACCAAAGCGTGCATGCCAAAGCTTTGCATCTGACATAGCCTGAGAATCATGAACTGCACATGCCAAATCATTCACAGATCTTTCATAGTCTATGAGCTTATACAGCCCACGACATAAAATGCCAGAAGGAATAATCACATGGCCATTTGAGAGATCATGGACTGTACACCTGTCATCAACGAATTTCACAACCAAGCCAATCTTGGCTAATGCAGAAACTGATAACACGTTCTTTTTGATCCCTTGCATAAATAAAGCATCTGACAAAGTGAAAGAACTACCATCAGCAGTAGTCAGAATGATCTTACCAACTCCCATAACAGGATAAGAGGAGTTATTGGCGCATGTGACAGTATTCCCTGTAGGGGCAGGCTCGAGTGAAGAGAAGAGACTACGCTGCGAGGTAATATGTTTGGTCGCCCCACTGTCAAAGTACCAAACATCTGAGTCTACTGCAGACATGCACTGATCATGAGAAGATGGGTCAAAACTGCAGACAGTAGTAAACGCCCATTCTTCTTCCTGCACAAGATTTGCAGACTTTGTTTTTGGTGTAGAGGCCTCTGCAACAACCATTCCAGCCTCTTTCTTCTTTGCCTCTTTAGCAGCCAGTTTTGGACAGTTCTTTATAATATGATCATTTCCTTTACAGTACTTGCAGAACAATTTCTGCTTTTCTGATTTCTTCTCATCTTTATCCTGGTTCTTCGATTGTGCAGCACTTGCAGATTTCTGCTTACTAGTAGAAGAGCTCCATTTTCCTTTGCCCTTCTAACTATCCAGGAGAGCTTGATCTGCAACACGCATAATGGACCTGTTCTGCCTGGACTGATCTTCCTGCAACAGAACAGAGACTAATTCCTCAAATGACAAGGCATTTGGATTGCCTTTCATCATCAACCTAAGAGTAGAGGCAAAACTCTGATATGAATCAGGAAGACCATTCAGAACGGTCTGCACAAGTGAGCTATCTGGTATAACCTCATCAACAGAAATCAATTGTTCCTTCAGGTCTTTGATCTTTGTAAGAAAATTGTCCATAGAATCACCTTCATTCATGTGCTCACTCTCTAACTGTTTTTGGAGGTAAGCAACACGAGCCTCATTCCTAGCCTGGTACAAAGTGGTAAGTGTATCCCAAGCATCCTTTGCTGTTCTGCAAGAGCGAATGTGAGGAATAATGGCACGTTTGACAGACAAAGCTATCAATGCATGTGCCTGGGCATCTCTGCCATCCCAAGGAATCTGCTCTGCAATAGGTGCAACAAAAACAACAACACGAACAAGAATCTGTGGAATATCATCTTCGACACCATCTTCATCAGCTCCAACACCTGTATTTGCAGTACCTGTCGTTACAGGTGTAACAGGACGTCTTTCAACACCCTGCACAATGTTCCACAATCCTTTTGCAACCAGTACATGTCGCATCATATAATCCCATAATGGGTAGTTGGTACCATCCAACTTATCCTCAACAGCCAACATACGGAATACATCACTGCTTTCAGCCATGGCCGGTGACTAAAATACCTTGATGCAGAAAATTGACTGTATCTCAAAAAGTTGAACAGAACTGCCCAGACGAGTTCTGCTAGACCTGTAGCAAACTTCGAGATGCTTAAACTGGCGAACAGAAACTGGTATATACCTTTGGCACAAAAGGACGAAATAGCCTGCACAAGCACTGCGATAATGCATGCGGAGGGCGAAACGAGCTCATATCGCGATTTCGGCACCACAAGGCAAAGCTGTTTTGATCTCGGAAACACCCTGAGTATGCTCACCAAATTTCGTGCGAATCTGAGACTGCAAACGGAGGAGTATCGACGGCGCCCTAGAAGAAGCGACGACTTGCTCTGATACCAATTGTTGGATATAAACGTCTGCGGAAGCACGCGAACAGCACAAGGAAGAAGAAGAAGCTTGGAGCACAAACACACAATACTGAATGTATTACTAGAGAATGTACAAAGATAAGTAGCCCATTAGGGCAATAGGCGTATATACAAATCATTCATAAACACTTCTTTGTGTGAAGTATCTTCTTCTTCAAAGAGTTTGCTTTAGAGATTAACTTCATTACCTGCAAACATCTTCAAATTTCTTCAATCTAATGATGCACATACCTCCATGCTACCTTTGCACAATCATAACGTTCATTAGAACTTTAAAAGAATCATTAAAACTCTAATTTGATCATTAAGATCAAATGTATCTCGAAAATTGTTTCTCTGAACAAGTGACTTTGACATAGTCAACTTCTCAAGTTGATTTCTCAGAGCACAAGTCCTGTTTTGCTCAATGCTTTTAGCCATAGCTTCCTTACCTTCTAACTTAGATTTTGAATGCTCACTTATCAAAAAGTTTACACTGTGCATTGAGATCTAAGCAAAAATCTGACACGTAAAAGTGCACGACCCTGAGAGCTCTATTTGCAGACTCCTATTGATCATACATACAACCTGAAAGGAATTCAACCACGAAACTTTAAACATAGCTTGATTAGCTTCTAAATTAAATGTGTACAAAAGATTTCCTGATCCACTTGACCAGGCTGAGAGAAATCAGAGAAAGTCTCGATGCTAACTCAGGAAGATGACTCTCTACACATCTATCACATAAACTCTTGACTTCTAATGAATCTCACACTTATTTCTTTATGTTATTGACTTATATACATATGATTCTAGACTCATCCTGTTTCTATTACATTATTCCTTTATCATTCTAATGATCATCTATACCTATTGTATGTTGGAGATAGACGTCTACGGAAGCATGCGAACAACACAAGGAAGGAGAAGAACCTTGGATCACAACACACAATACTGAATGTATTACTAGAGAATGTACAAAGATAAGTATCCCATTAGAGCAATAGGCATATATACAAGCCGGGGGAAAAAACCTCCTAAAGAGGGAAAAAAGTGCCTCGGCAGACCTAGTGTGTTCACACACATCACTACCTAAATATATCAACAAATCCCCCCTGGGCATGATGCGGTGAACAAAGAGCTGGCATTCATGTATAAGCAAGTGCAAAGCTATGTGGAAATTACTCCACAAAAGGGAGTAACCCCAAAGCTTTGCGGAAAGCTTCAAACTTCTCCCTAGGCAGAGCCTTCGTGAAAAGGTCTGCAATGTTCTCCTGCATGGGCACATATGCTAAGCTGATCTCCCCAGCAAAGAACCTCTCCCTAACATAGTGATAATGCACCTCAATGTGCTTAGTGCGAGCATGGAACATAGGGTTCCTCGCAACTGCCAATGTGCTCTCACTGTCAATGAAGATGGTGGTGGCAAAAGATAGACCAACACCCAAATCAGCCATAAGGCATCTGAGCCACACACACTTAGCAGTTGCTGTGAAAGTTGCCCTATACTTAGCCTCACAACTGGAAGTGGCCACAGTAGGCTGCTTCTTGCTCAACCACCAAGATATACATGAGCTATCATGCATGAAGCAAAAGCCACTAGTGGACACACGAGTGTCATAGCAACCAACCCAATCAGAGTCACAAAAAGCATGCAACTCTGGCGGTAGTGATCCCCCCTTGGGATAAAACAACCCAAGTATCCGAGTACCACTCAAGTAGCAAAAGATGCGCTTAACCACCTCCCAATGCTTGACTCTTGGGCAATGCATAAACTTGCTCATCTATGAGACAACAAACTGAATATCTGGCCGAGTAATGCATGAGTTAATCAAGCATCCAACAACCTGCTTATAGAGAACAACATCAAATGCATCTCCAACATCTTGAAGACTCAATCATAAACCTGTCTCCATAGGAGTGGCAATAGGCTTACAGTCTTCAAGGCCAAAACACTGCAATAATGTGTCAACATATTTTGTTTGACACAAAGCCATTCCACCATAAACTTGCATAAACTGAATGCCCAAATAGTGATGCAAATGCCCCAAATCAGACATCTCAAATGAGACATGCAAATCAGCCTTAAAATCAACAATATGCTTCTCAATAGGACCAGTGAGTAGCATGTCGTCAACATAGACAACAATGATCAGAAGCACATCATTAGCACACTTAACATATAAGGTGCTTTTAGTTGGACTGTCCTCAAAACCATGTGCAATCAGATAGGCATGTATCTTCTCATACCAAGCACGTGGTTCTTGCTTTAAACCATATAATGCTTTCTTTAACCTGCACACCTCGTTTTCATGCCCTTTTTGCACAAAGCCACGAGGCTGAAAAACATACACTTCTTCATGCAAGTCACCATTCAAAAATGTTGTTTTAATGTCCAACTGATGTACATTCCAACCATGATGAGCTGCAAGTGCACAGATGCTATGAACTGTAGTCATTCGGCAAGTAGGCACAAAGGTCTCATCAAAATCAATGCCTTTTTCCTGTGCATAACCTTTTGCAACAAGTCTAGCCTTATACCTATCAACTGTACCATCAGGTTTACGCTTCAGCTTGTATACCCACTTAGTCCCAATGGCCTTCTTTCCAGGAGGCAAGTCACATAAAGACCAACTACCATTCTTCATTATAGCATCATATTCAGATTTCATAGTAGCCATCCAATTTTCTGAATTTTGTGCTTCATCAAACGAAACAGGATCATTCTAATCACAGAGACTAGATGTAGCCATAGCGTAGCAATCTGATGTAAAAGTGGCACTATGAGAGCCTGAACGAGTATGATATTGCAGAGGTGCATCTAATTTGCTCTCACACAAAGTTTGCACCATCCATTTTGGCATAGTTTTTGCCTGCTCAATATTAGCTCTCTCATCAACTAGTGCATAATGTAAATCTGCATCAGAAATGGAATGATATGCATCATCACATGAAACCTGCAAAGGGTGAGAAGTTGCCTCATTGGGACCAGCACTAGACTGTCGATCCAAGCACTGAACCATTGTTAGCCATTTCTTTGATACCTCTTTCATCAAATGTCCAAGTTCGTTATGCCAAAGAGGCAACAAAGTATCATACATGTCTTTGGAGCTAACTGATGTCTCCTTAGTACATGAAAGCAATGGCTGAATAGCATCTTCCACAAAAAAAACATCACGGCTAACCAGAATGCGTTTAGTCTGTGGATGATACAGACGGTAGCCTTTACTTTCAGAACTGTACCCAACAAAAATACATTTTACTGCCTTATCATCCAATTTTCTGCGATGTTGTTCAGGCACTAATGCCAAACAACCAAAAACACATAGATGAGCAAGAGATGGCTTGCGATCATGCCAAGCCTCATATGGAGTGATAGAATGTAGTGCTTTAGTGGGACACCTGTTAAGTACATATGTTGCACACATGACAGCCTCAAGCCAGAAACTATGTGGTAAAGCTTGACTCTTGACCATACACCTCGCCATCTCCATGAGTGACCTGTTCTTTCGTTCAACAACTACATTGTGTTGAGGTGTATACGACACTGTACACTGGTGTTTTATCCCACATTCAGCCAGAAATGCATTAAAATGAGAAGACATATATTCCCCCCTTCGATCTGAAAGGAGGGTGCCCATTTTACATGCTGATAGATTTTCAGCCAAAACCAAAAACTCTTTGAAGCACATGAACACTTCGGACTTTGCCTTCAATGGATATACCCATGCATGCCTGGAAAAATGATCAATGAAAGTCACAAAGTAAAGATAATTTCCAAAAGAAGGTGTCTACATAGGACCATAAACTTCATTATGTACAAGCTGCAATTTCTGAGTAGCTGGAACTGAACCATCTTTTGAAAATGAGCAACACTGCATTTTGCCCAAAATACAACCTTCACAAACATGTTTTCCAAGTGCCTCAAGTTTGGGCAAAAGGGACACCATTTCAAATTTTTGAAGGCGTAGCAAACTAGCAAAATTCAGATGACCAAAGCGTGCATGCCAAAGCTTTGCATTTGACATAGCTTGAGAATAATGTACTGGACATGTCGAATCATTCAGAGATCTTTCATAGTCTATGAGCTTATACAGCCAATGACATAAAATGCCAGAAGCAATAATCACATTGCCATTTGACAGATCATGAACTGTACACCTGTCATCAAGAAATTTCACAACCAAGCCAATCTTGATTAATGTAGAAACTGATAACAGGTTCTTCCTGATTCTTGGCACAAATAAAGCATCTGACAAAGTGAAAGAACTACCATCAGCGTGAGTCAAAATGATCTTACCAACTCCCATAATAGGATAAGAGGAGTTGTTGGTGCATGTAACAGTATTCCCTATAGGGGCAGGCTCAGGTGAAGAGAAGAAACTGCGCTGTGAGGTAATATGTTTGGTCACACCACTGTCAAAATACCAAACATGTGAGTCTACTGCAGACATGCACTGCTCATGAGAAGATGGGTCAAAAATGCAGACAGTAGTAAACGCCCATTCTTCTTCCTGCACAAGATTACTAGACTTTGTTTTTGGTGTAGAGGCCTTTGCAAAAACCATTCTAGCCTCTTTCTTATTTGCCTCTTTAGCAGCCAGTTTTGGACAGTTCTTTATGATATGATCATTCGCTTTATAGTACTTGCAAAACAATTTCTGCTTTTCTGATTTCTTCTCATCTTTATCTTCCTTGTTCAAATGTGCAGCATTTGCAAATTTTGTATTACTACTTGAAGAGCTCCATTTTCCTTTGCCCTTCTGATTAGCCAGGAAAGCTTGATATGCAACACGCATAATGGACCTGTTCTGCCTGGAATGATCTTCTTGCAACAGAACAGAGACTTACTCCTCAAATGACAAGGCATTTGGATTGCCTTTCATAATTAATCGAAGAGTAGAAGCAAAACTCTGATATGAATCAGGAAGACCATTCAGAACATTCGCACTATCCATAGAATCACCTTCATTCATGTGCTCACTCTTCAACTGTTTTCAGAGGTAAGCAACACGAGCCTCATTCCTAGCTTGGTACAATGTGGTAAGTTTATCCCAAGCATCCTTAACTGTTCTGCAAGAGCGAATGTGAGGAATAATGGCATGTTTGATAGACAAAGCTATCAATGCATGTGCCTGGGCATCTCTGCCATCCCAACGAATTTGCTCTGCAGTAGGTGTAGCAGAAACCGCAGCACGAACAGGAATTTGCAAAATATCATCATCTTCAACACCTTCTACCTCAAATTCTTTACCTTGAGTTGTAGTAGTTGTAGGTGTGATAGGACGTTTTTCAACACCCTGCACAATGTTCCACTGTCCTTTTGCAACCAATACATGTCGCATCATATAAGCCCATAAGGGGTAGTTGGTACCATCCAACTTATCCTAAACAACCAACATACAGAATACATCACTGCTTTCAGCCATGGCCAGTGACTAAAATACCTTGATGCAGAAAATTGATTGTATCTCAAAAAGTTGAACAAAATTGCCCAGACAAATTCCACCATACCTGTAGCAAACTTTGAGATGCTTATACTGGCAAACAGAAACTGGTATATACCTTTGGCACAAAAAGATGAAATAGCCTGCACAAGCACTGCGATAGTGCATTCGGAGGCCGAAATAAGCTCATATCGCGATTTCGGCACCACAAAGCGAAGCGGTTTTGATATGGAAAACACGCTGAGTATGCTCATCAAAATTCGTGCGATTTTGAGACTGCAATCGGAGGAGTGTCGACGGCACCCTAGATGAAGCGATGACTTGTTCTGATACCAATTGTTGGTGATAGACGTCTGCGAAAGCATGCAAATAGCACAAGGAAGGAGAAGAAGCTTGGAGCACAACACACAATATTGAATGTATTACTAGAGAATGAACAAAGATAAGTAGCCTATTAGGGAAATAGGCGTATATACAAGCCGGGGGAAAAAAACCTCCTAAAGAGGGAAAAAAGTGCCCCGGCGGACCTAGTGTGCTCACACACATCACTACCTAAATATATCAACACTTTACAAGAATTTTCATCTATAATGTACATATGAATACAAGCTACATTTATGAGGTCTCTTCACTTCCTTCAATGACTTCTTGACCTCATTATGGTTTCTGACTTGCTTCAAGATCTTCATAAGCATCAATTGGTGATTGCTTTGTTCCAATAATATATACCTACAAGGAACCACTCAATGATCAAATGAACTACAAATTCAATGAAATTTCGCTCATTTGAAATCTTAAATTAGCATTTAATAGTATAGTAGGTTCCACTTAAGTTTCATAATCCATATAAGAGCACCATAGAAAAGAGTGTCTACAACACTTGCAAACGTTTCATGACTCAATGGTTGGACTAGAGAAAATATTGCTTTAATAGACTCATCAAATGAGTTCCAAATCACCTCAAACTTGGTGAGCAACAAGGGTACTTAGTGTAAGGAATTGAACTCACAACCTCTTGGTTAGGAATGTGATGGGCTAACCACTTGCCCCAAAATCCCAACCAAATGCCTCTATATATAGCTCTCTCCAGGGGACTACCTTCTTGGGCAGGTGGATACTAACCAGCCAAGTGTCAGCCATGTAACTACATGTGCGCCAAGTGTCCAGTGGATGCTTCTAGAAGGCTCTAGAGCTCTTTGGGCAAAATACTCTTCCCATGTACCTCAAGGGGATTGAACCCAAGACCTCGTCCTTCACATCCTTGAGACTTAACCACTAAGCTAAGTGGTTCACTTGTTCACAAGAGTACAAGACCTCCTAGTAAGTCTAAACTCGAGATCTTTGGTCATACACACGGATGACCAAACGGTGTCCGATTTCAGATCTGTCTGAACCGGCCAGACCCTTGGATCATAAACTTACTTTATTACATTCTTCCCCCCTTGGAAAATATTTTCGTCCTCGAAAATAGAGCTATATACATACTGTAGGCAACCCCCGAGCCTCATGTTCTAAAACTGGAAGAACATGATCATGTTCTAGAACTGGAAGAACATGTCTCATCTCTGTGGTGGCATCCTTGCCCAAATGATTCTAAACACTATCTCGCTTTGCACTTTGATAAACTAGTCAAAGTACAAAATAGTGAATGAATAATAAAGGTGGATCTAAACACATATCCCTGGCTAATTCACAGTTTCTGGATGTGCGATCTAGGCACAAACATGTGAATTAGGTGGATTCAAATTACTAGTCCATTTCTGGGCATGACTGGTGCATGGACTTAGTAATTAAGGTGGGATTCTTATCCCTTTCAAGACTTTAAGAATTCTTGATTCACTTGAATTTGTTTTGGAGAACTTGAAGTTTTGGTTGTCTCAAACATCTAACTTGGATGTTTATACAATGGTTTACTTTGATCCAACAGATACTTGATTTTTTCACCCGACTAGAGGACTACTTTGTCCCAATGAGTTGAAAAAAATCCTATGTAAACTGTAAGAGAAAGTTTACCATTGGTGGGACCAACCATTACTAACTTCACCAATTCAAATTCAAAATGAAAATTGTCCAACTTAGGACACTTTTCTCAAAGACTTTTAACTGAAAGTTCTTGGGAATTGTCAATCTAATGAGCAATTCCTAACTTCTTTATTCTAGAGTATACTGGACTCTAGGAAATTATTTATGCTATAACTTGAAGCAAACTCAAATGAATAAGTCCACTTAGACTTATCATCTTTTGAAGATTGAAAAGGTTCTTGTACATAACATCTATCTAGGATGTTCAAGTTAGTTATCTAATTCTAACCGGCTATCCCTGGTCTTTTGCAAAAAGGAATCAGATACCATATCTGAGTCAATTCCAAAAGATTTGGAAAGCGGAAAGAGATAACTAAGACTTTGTACAACCAATTCAAACTTCGCACATACATAAACTTGCTATGAGTCAAAGTCTAGTTGACTCAGGACTTTAACTTCTCAATGATCTATTTCAATAAGATATTGAAGCATTGACTTTATCTTTAAGAGAAATAAGCTAGCTTCTCAAAAAGATTCAAAGCAAATAAAAAACATCATTCAACCACAAGATACTAGTGTGGTAACCAACATCAGTGTGTCGACCCACTGAGGTTATGCTGATGAGTTTTGTATTCAAATAATGCTTCACTTGAGACTAAGTTCAGGTCACATTCAATCTTTTTGACTCCGTGAATGCAATTCTTGTGCATTTCTTTGAGTCTAAAAGAGTGAATTTTATCAAGTTACACTAGGAACTTGATGCTTGACTTAGTCAATTAAATCTTTAATTGAAAAGATCAACTCAAAATCAAAGTTCAACTTCTTTCAGAAATTTATCAAATATTTCTGATCAATAACACTTAAACTTGAAATGTTCTAAGAAGATCTTGGAAGTTCCTTACTTCATATCTTCAATTTCCTTGATCTTGAAGTCATCTTGAAGTATCATAAGATACTTACTACTTTCATCCTTTACGAATTAAACTTTTCCTTGAAGTCTTAATTCCCTTGAGGATGAAACCTAACTTCAAAATCCAAACTAGGACTAAAAGATAATCATCATCCCACGGTCCGATGTCCCATTCCATCTTTCCTACATCAATCTGAGTATAAAATCTGGTGTCCCATACCACCCTATTTTATATTCACATTAATGTGTGGGTGATTCTTATCCTAAAGTCTAAACATCTCTTGATAGAGTACCTGAATTCTTTTACAAAAATTGGAAGTTTCAGGCATTACCTCTAACTAGATTTTCTAGGTTTTGATTCCTTCACATGATCGTCTCACAATCATGTGCTTTACCTTGGGAACTTGAAAACCTCTTAACAGAATATCAATTCTTCTTTACTGGGATTTTCAAATGAAAACCAATCAGAATTCCAAGTTTCTTGAATTTCTCAAATTCAAGTTCAATTGGTTATTCTTGACCAATTTTGTAGCGACAAGAGTTTATGACTTCTTGTCTTTAGATTCCTTTCTATACTGGTGCTTTTAGGTACCTATCCCGGCCGGGGCTTTTTACAGGAATCTCTCTACTGCCTTAGTCTAAGCATCCGCTCATGCTTTCTGGATTTGTACCAAAATCCCTTTAAGGATAGGCAAACACTTATGTTTTACCTTCCACAGACTTAAGTACCGTCTTCACGGTTGCAGACTACATACTTGGAATTACTTCACTCTGTTCAAACTTGGAACAATTTACTTTTTTCACAATTTTTTCCATTCAATAAATGGAACTTGAGTGAATCATTCCTAACGGAATTTTACTGCCAATACTTGGGCAATCTACAGAGTAGTTCTAATCGCACATTCTTGGACAATCATGGCCAAGATTGATCAAGTCTGGTTGATCTTGCGATAAAAATAAAGACTTATAGTCTTTATCTTTAAGATCTCTTAAACTATCTTAAGCTTCTTTGCTTACCTGCAGGATTTTTAGAGATCTTTCTCAAGTCTAAGCATTCACTTATGCCTCTCAGATTCCAAAGCTAAGAATCTTTGATATACCTTTAGGTTATATCACTTATTTGGACTTAAATACCAAAACTGGTGGTTAGGGATTTACTGGGAACTACTTACTCTATAACTTTTCTTGAAAGATGCTAGTCTCACATCTGGGGAGATTTTTCTTTCAAGAACTTTTTGATTCCTATCAAGAATCAAGTAATACTAAGTAATAACTTGAAGCAGATGATTCATCTTGGAATCTTTTGCTTTCCAGTTCAATGATTCATCTTGGAATCTTTTCCTTTACTGGAAAGATTTTCAAAAGAAATTCTAGACTTTTGGATAAGACCAAGACTTAAGGCTTTGCTTGTCCAAAAGACATTCTCATATAACTAATGAAATAGTTAATTAGACTCTTTCATTAGCTTATCTTTAAGAAATAGCTTAAGTCCAAAGATTACTTGGCTTGGATCTCTTGTTTAAGCTTTTCTTATCTTAAAAAACCACCAAGCATACTTTTCTTATCTTTAGAAAAGTGTTTTAACAAAGTCTCCATATTTGAAAACTTTCCACAAGCAAATAATGCTTGGAATTATTTACTTAATCTTATAAAAGATATTCTTGATTTTTATAAGATTCAAGGCTATACCACTTGAAGCTAATCTTTTAGGAAAGAACTTTTCCTAAATTTTCTTTAGAAAATATCGGGATTTCCTAAGATATCTCTGTTTCAAAAATGAAAATGATTTGAATTATTTCATTAATTGTCATGTCTTTAGGAAATTACTTGATTCCTAAAGGTCTCTCATTTTTAAGCCTTGAATTAGCTTAAATAGAATCAAGCAAGTTTCCTTGAAAAGTTTCCGCGTCGATTGAAGACCTTGCATCTTGCCTTGAGATGCATTTCTGGAAACTAACATCTATGAACACTAGAGTTCTAGGGATTCTAGAAGTTCAATACTTCTACTTATTTTCATCAATATTTGATGAATAATAAAGTATTAAATCTCCTAAAAATATTTTGGAACTTACAAGTTTCAACAGAAACTTCCTTACTTGGATGCATGAACATGAACATCCAAAAACAACTAAATCCTTGATAGTTGCTAAGAATATCTGGGTTTCTTCCCAAACTTAGACTCAGCATGCATGTTGGAAAGTAGCTCTATGGATACTAACTTTCAACTTGCTTTCTTTTCCTCAAAAAGACTTCTACTAAGTGCTACCTATGTATCACTTTTTGGGAAAAAAAAATAGACTAGATACTTAGTTGCATGATGGTCAAGATCCTTGCAACTAGGTAATTCTCTATTTTTTCCACCTAGCTAAGTCAAGTTAGAGAAAGAAAGGAACGAAAGTACATGTGTTCAGCTACTTACCAAAAGATCATGCGTATGCTCATGCATCTACTTGCATGCAAATGCATGTTCAAGTATGCAAATGCCCATTCTTGGGTGCAAATGCATGTGAGTTCATGCAAGTGTAATGAACTTAAGCAAATCTTGAGCTTATTAGGTATGCAAACAAGCATCCATGCAAAAACAACTTGCTTGCTATTCTGACAAAAGGTATTTATTCAAGTGCGTGAACTGGAGAATTAACTACCTTTCCCAAGCAAGTGTGAACTTGATGTGCATAAGACAATTCTTTTATGCACAAATAATCTTTTCATTTTCGTGCATGAATGGAAATAAAAATTTCAACTGCATACCTAAAACTGAAAAGTACTTGTATACTTTTATGTCATTTCAATACCGTCTTTAGCTCTCTAATTAGCTTTCATATTGAGATAACCATAATTGGACTATACCTTTAGTCCTAATTAATGCATCCTAAATGAAAGCATTTGAGCAAACAGATATCAAAATGAAAACATAATTTGGAAAATACTTAGCTCCACATAGAGCTACGTCCTTCCCTTGATCCTTTGGAAGAGCTTGTCTCTAAAGACTTTGGTCCGAATTCAAAGTTGGTTTGACTTTGATCACCAAAGGCCTCCGGATCTTCACTCCACAGCTCCAATTCCTTCAAGCTTTGCTTTGTTTTTGGCTTTCTTTGGCTAGAGAAGAGTCCTCCCAAAACTCGATGTATCTCGGGTTCCGGGTTGGAACAGTCGGAGAAGAGTTCCGGGTTCGGCAGTGATTACCTTTATACAGAGTCTTCTGCACACGTGAGACAGAGAAAGATTCAAGCGCCTTGGCTATGTCGAAGTTCTATCAAACTGGCTAGGTGGGTTCGAATCCCGGTCGGCACTCTTCAGAATCTCCTTTTTGATCTCCTAATTGCGATGTTCTGCAGCGGCTGAATGAGATTAGAAATCTCTGCAGATGTATCTGCCACGAATAGAGCTTGTCCTTCTGGATAGGCGGATGCGCTCGCAGACAGAAGTCCCGTGTTCGATCACCCGCGGACCTACAACAGAGTGGATCAACATTTTTAGATCTCCTATTTGAGATCTTCTTCAGCACGCGCTTCGATCATTAATCTCTACTGCAGAGAAGTTTTCACGCGGACGATGTGTTTCTGTGGATAGAGCAGCGCGCTCCTAATGGGGGAACGTGAGTTCGAATACCGTCGGCAGCAGCTCCGCGGATTTTTTTGTTCATCAGCGCCAGGTTTATGGCATAAGAAAAGGTTGTACAAGTTATTGAGCGTCAATCGCCCGTGGGCATGTTGGGTAGACGATGATGCTCTAACTGCGGGGGCGAGGGATCGAATCCCGTCTGCCTCACAAAAGGGTCTAATCTTTTGCCAAGCTTAAGCTAAGTCAATAGGCGAATTCGGCGGCGGCGCAATAAAGCTGATCATCTACGAGCATTTGCACACGCATATTGGAGAGAGAAGTTATGGAGAGAAAGATGATGAGCCCACTCCAAGGTCACCATGAGAGCTTGGCTCTGATACCAATGCAAGAGAACAAGGATTACGACCACCACATACTAGAGAGATGACTCTCCTCCCAACCAAATGCCTCTATATATAGCTCTCTCCAGGGGACTACCTTCTTGGGCAGGTGGATACTAACCAGCCAAGTGTCAGCCATGTAACTACATGTGCGCCAAGTGTCCAGTGGATGCTTCTAGAAGGCTCTAGAGCTCTTTGGGCAAAATACTCTTCCCATGTACCTCAAGGGGATTGAACCCAAGACCTCGTCCTTCACATCCTTGAGACTTAACCACTAAGCTAAGTGGTTCACTTGTTCACAAGAGCACAAGACCTCCTAGTAAGTCTAAACTCGAGATCTTTGGTCATACACACGGATGACCAAACGGTGTCCGATTTCAGATCTGTCTGAACCGGCCAGACCCTTGGATCATAAACTTACTTTATTACACTTAGCTCAAAACCATTTCCAAAGAATGCATGTTAATTAGAAATCCAAAGAAAAGAGAAATGACACAATCACCAGACCTCTACATACGCTCTGGCGAGTCCTCGCTAGAGGAACTAGAGAGCTAAATTAGACCTTGTAGTCTCTAGAACTCATCCAAATCCTATGAAATTTATAAATGTGCAGGGAAACACCATTTTCCAACACATATCCAAATATCATATCATTTGAGAAATGAAATTGAGAGAAACACCCAAGTTTCTACAAACCGACAATAACTTGTCAGAGATAATTTCCTTCAAAATGACGACCAAAGAATTTTTGCAATTTCCCTTCACTCAAAATTTCAAAGCTCATGAAAAAATGAGAGAAAAAACTAAATATTATACACTATCTAAGAAAAGAGAAATTGCATAATTTAGACAATCCTATGAGGAGATATGATCCTGCACCATCCAGATGGTGACTTTTCTTGCTAGAACTCTATTCCTTTGTGATCATTTTGTTGATATATTTTGGTAGTGATGTGTGTGAACACACTTAGGACTATCGAGGTACTTTTTTTTTTCTTTTTAGGATTTATTTTCTCGGCTTGTATATACACCTATAACCCTAATGAATTACTTATCTTTGTACATTTACTTGGTAATACATTCAGAATTGTGTGTTGTGCTCCAAGCTTCTTCTTCTTCCTTGTGTTTTTCACGTGCTTTCGTAGACCTCAAGCTCCAACAATTGGTATCAGAGCAAGTCTCTGCTTCATCTAGGGTGTTGTTGAGACCCCTCCGGTCATAGTCTCAGAATCACACGAAATTTGTTGAGCATACTTAGGATGATTAGGAGTTCAAAATAGCTTCGAAATTTTGATATGAGCTCGTATCGACCTCTGAATGCACTATCATAGTGCCTGTGTAGGCAATTTTATCCTTTTGTGCCAAACATATATACATGTTTGGATTTGTGAGTAAAAGCATCTCAAAGTGTGGCACATAAATAGTAGAGCTTGACAAGATAGTTATGTTCAACTTTTTGAGATACAATCAATTTTTAGCATCAAGGTATTTCAATCAGTGGCCATGGCTGAAAGCAATGACGTATTATGTATGTTGGTTGTTGAGGATAAGTTGGATGGTACCAATTACGCATTATGGGCATATATGATGTGTCATGTATTGGTTGCAAATTAAGGAACATGGAATATTATGCAGGGTGTTGAAAAACGACCTACTATATCTAAAAATACTATTATTGAAGATGAAGCAGATGGCATTGAAGATGATGATCTTCAAATTCCTATTCCTGTTGACGTTCTTGCTCCACCTACTGTAGAGCAACTTCGTTGGATGGCAGAGGTACTCATGCACATACATTGATAGCTTTGTCTGTCGAACATGAAATTATCTCTCATATTTGCTCTTGCAAATTAATGAAGGATTGTTAGGATACATTTAACACTTTGTACCAGATAAGAAATTAGGCTCATGTTGCTTACCTCAAAAAATAGTTGGAGAGCGAGCATATGAATGAAGGAGATTCCATGGATATTTTTTTGATAAAAATCAAAGATTTGAAGAAGCAGTTGGGTTCTGTAGATGAAGTCTTGCTAGATAGTTCACTTATGCAGACCGTTCTTAATGGTCTTCCATATTCATATCAAAGTTTTACTTCTATCTTTGGTTGATGATGAAAGGCAACCAAAATGCCTTAACATTGGAGGAGTTGGTCTTTTTTTTGTCGTAGGAAGACCAACTCAGGCAGAACAGGTCCATTATGCATTTTGTAGATCAAGCTTTCTTAGCTAGTTAGAAGGGCAAAGGTAAATGGAGCTCATCTAGTAGTAAACAAAAATTTGCTAATTCTGTAGAGTAAGAAAGAAAAGACAAAGACAAGAAGAAAATAGAAAAGGAGAAACAATTTTGCAAATACTATAAAGTAAACGATCATATCATAAAGAGTTGTCCAAAACTGGATATAAAAGAGGCAAAGAAGAAAGAGGTTAGAATGGTTTTTGCAGAGGCCTCTACACCCAAAACAAAGTGTGCTAATCTTGTGCAGAATGAAGAATAGGTATGTATTAGTATTTGCAGTTATGCCCCATCTTCTCATGAACAATATATGTTTGCAATAGGCTAGGATGTTTGGTACTTTGACAATGGGGAAACCAAACATATCACCTTGCAACATAGTTTCTTCAGTTCACTTGAGCCCGCCCCTACAACAAATACTGTCACATGTGCCAACAACTCCTCTTATCCAATCATGGGAGTTGGTAAGATCATATTGAATACTACTAATGGAAGTCCTTTCAGATTGTCAGATGCTTTGTTTGTGCCATGGATCAAGAAAAATCTATTGTCAATTTCGTCATTAGACAAGATCGGCTTGGTTGTCAAATTTATTGATGACAGATTTATAGTTCATGATCTATCAAATAGAGATGTTATTATTGATTGTCGGCATTTTATGTTGATGGTGGGCAGTCTAGTGCCAGTCCAAATGATGTTATTTCTTAGTCTTTACAAGTTTCACATGATGATGTAGATAATTCCATTTCTTATGCAGATTTACATGATGCACTTATTGATTATAGAATTGATATAGAGGAGGCAAAAACTATGCCTAAATGGTTGGTGCAGACTTTGGGATATAGCAAATCAGATGCATCTCTATCCTATGGTACTCATCCAAGCTCTCCTAGTTCTTCTTTGGTATTAGATTGCTATGCTATGGATGCCTCTAGTCTTTGTGATGAGAATGAGTCTCTTTCGTTTGATGAAGCACAAAATCGTGAAAATTGGATGGCTATTATGCAATCAAAATATGATGCTATTATGAAAAATGGTACCTAGTCTTTATGTGACTTGCCTCCTAGCAAGAAGGCCATTGGCACTAAGTAGGTATACAAATCGAAGCATAAGCTTGATGGAATAATTGATAGGTATAAAGCTAGACTTGCTGCAAAAGGTTATGCTCAAGAAAGAGGCATTGATGAGACCTCTACACTTATATGTCGAATGACTACTATTTATAGCATCTGTGCACTTGCAGCTAGACTTGTTGCAAAAGGTTATGCTCAAGAAAGAGGCATTGATGAGACCTCTGCACTTATATGTCGAATGACCACTATTTATTGCATTTTTCAATGGTGACTTGCATGATGAAGTGTATGTTTTTTAGCCCCATGGTTTTGTGTAGAAAGGGCATGAAAACAAACTGTGCTGGTTGAGAAGACATTATATGGTTTGAAACAAGCACCACATGCTTCGTATGAAAAGATACATGTGTACTTGATTGCACATGGTTTTGAGAACAATCCAACTAAGAGCACCTTATGCGTTAAGCGTGCAAATGATGTGCTTCTGATCATTGTTATCTATGTTGATGACATGCTGCTCACTGGTCCTAATGAGAAGCATATTGCTCATTTCAAGGCTGATTTGTGTGCCTCATTTGAGATGTCAAATATGGGGCATTTGCATCATTATTTGGGCATTTAGTTTATGCAAGTTGATGGCAGACTAGCTTTGTGTCAAACAAAATATATTGACACATTATTGCAGCATTTTGGCCTTGAAGACTGCAAACCTATTACTGGTCCTATGGAGAGAAGTTTATGGTTGAGTCTTCATGATGCTTGAGATGCATTTGATGATGTTTCCTATCAGCAAACTATTGGATGCTTGATTTACTTATGCATTACTTGGTCAGTGTTATATGGAGTAACCCCTAAGAAGAGGTGTGAACCACCTCTTAGCTTTGTTTAGATGGGCTCACACAAGAGTGCCATGTGGCACCCATGTGTGAAGCCATGTGGGGGGAGCTCATTTCTCTAAAGAGAGAGAAGGATAAATCCTCCATGCGGTTGGGTGGCAAATATTATCTTGATCTCCGTGTGGTTCAGAGAGCCTTTGTCAGCAAGCTACCTCGAAGTGAGTGCAGATCGTTTTTTAAAACTAGGGGGATCCCATGAGCATTAATAGTTGGTATCAGAGCATTAATGTGTGATAGCGACAAGCGCCAGAATTACAGAGCTGATAGCGGGACCTCTCACACACAAACATCTGCAAACCCACGAAGGGGCCTTACTCCTCCTCCCCTACTCTAAAGGAAATGGTTTCCTTTATATAGAGAGAAAGAGGTGCGTTCGACAGCAAATGTGGGATAATAGGCTCTCATGGCGGCCATCTTCGTTTTTTTTCGAAACTGCAGTTAACTTTAGCTTGAAGATGGGGAAGAATTCGAAATTCCTCTTGAATTTTGGAGGACAAAACTGATGCTACCCACCAAGATTTTGGGAAATTAATGATGCATACATGTATTATGGGCTGTGGAGATGGGCTATGGGTTTTAAGTTTGTTTAAAAAACTTCATTTCTTCAGTTTTGAGCTTCTCAAAGTCACCCTTCCATGAAGATTAGCTTTTAAACTTCCTACTCGTGACATACCCGGCTTCTCTGCACCATAACTTGCTCATATGATATCCGATTTCAAAAATCTTTGTCACATTACAAAGCTACACTTCTAGCTTTGCTTAGAAACCATTGCTATTGGATTCGGATGAGATTTGGTCAACCAAAATCTCTCTGTAGTGCTTCAACAAGAACTAGGCGGCCACTTTCGGGCCTATTTTTTCATCATCCGGTGTCCAAATTCACTTTTTTCACATGGGATAGCTTTATATCTTTGAAGTACAGGTGTTGAGCTACATTTCTTGGACTGGCAAGGACTATCAAGTCTCAAGAGTTGTTCAGTTTCACTCAGTTTGCCCCGTTGGGGCTATTGCTACGTGGTTTTGGCATTGTTCTTGTTGGTTTTTGGTGATTAGAACCTCCTCGGACCAACTGGAAATTTCCAATTTTTGTTTGGGCCTGGCGAGGATTCAAAATCAGTGACCTAAAGCTTCAAGGATCACTTGGATTTTGCTTCCGCAGCTTCATTTTGTACCAGGGAAGTGCTCTTGTGATATATTTTGCTTCTTCCTGCATATTTAAGCTTTACTTCCATTCATTTTCACATACTCTAGTTAGCAAATGGGGGAAGGGAAGTGAAACATGGAATCTAAAGGGAAACAAGTAGTTGAATACACTTATCCATCTAAAGACCAACTAGAGAATCCTGATTCTAGAATAGAAGAAGTAGAATTAGCGCAGGAAGTAGAAGAAAACCTAGAAGAGAAAGAGCCTCAACAAGAAGAATATAGATATGAGGAACTTTTAGATGAGTTTGTCACTCATGATCAATTCATAGACTTGAAAGAGCAAACCCTTAAATTAGAGAGAGATCTTGGTAGCATCACATCTCTCATTCAGAAGCCAAAGTCTCAAATGATCTCACTTGAGACTAGCGTCACCTCTTTCCTAGCTAGGAGGGAAAGAGAAACCCCTCCTATTCCTCGAGAGCTTACTAGGAAAGAGACTTCTGTTCCTAGTAAGCACAAAGGAGAGAGCTCTAGGGAAGCTCCCCTCCTGAAAGACTTGAAGCCACCTACCTTTATGGGGGATGATCGAGATAGGAACAAGGATGCAATCTACACTTTTTTTACAAACGTGGCATGATTTGCATCAATTGAAGGGCACCCCACTAGAGTATCGTGTGCTGGAGGTGAGTCTCTTGCTCGGCCCGCGTACTTACAAGTGGTGGATGAGTCTTAAGGAGGTGAACTCTATTCCTACTGATTGGACTCAGTTTGAGACTCTTTTTCTAAAAGAGTTTCTTCCTAAGAATGAGGAGGAAAGGAATTGGGATGAGTGGGATAGGATTACACAGAGAGGTAGCCTCTTACGGTCTACATATCCCACTATAGAGAGATCATTTTGAAACTTAAGGGTTTAGATGATTTCCAAAAGACCAGAGGGTTCGTTAGAGGCTTAGATAAAGCCATAAAGAGGGAAGTTAGAAGGAATGCGCCTAAGATGTTTGAGGAGGCGATCAAGTATGCACAGATCTATGAGGACCATAACCGTCCTCAATATACTCCTATGGAGATGAATCAACCCCTAATTTAAAAAGAAGTTGCCATTTGGGAAAAACAAAATTTCATTAAAAAACAAAGATCACAAGGGCCTATGTTATCTACAGATCAATTTGAGAGGGCCAAAAGAGAGAAAATGTGCTTTACGTGTTTGTCTCCTAGCCATTCATAGTGTAACTGTCCACTCAAGAAGGGGGAAGAAAAGAGGAAGGGACCATAGACTAGTATGGCCCCCGAAAAGGACAAAAAGGCGGTCCACCTAGTGCAGACCCTTCCTATTCATGGCAGCTCTAGCTGCAAGGGAGTGGAGGTGATGCATGAGGATATAGAGCCACCTGTTGTTTGACTCAGTCATTGTGGTCACCGTAGTTTGGACCACATGACCTAGTTAAACTGCATGGTAGTGTATACGGGACCAGGGTGCGGATCATGATAGATGATTCTGCCACTCATAACTTTATAAAGTATGCTTTCCTCAAGAAATTAGAGATTCCCCAGCATCCCAGTGCACATAAATACATTGTATCTATGATGCAAGGGCAAGATAAGAGGATATGGGATACTATGGTGTTGCAGAGCCAAAGAGCGCACAAAGCAGAGAAAAAGAAGGGCCCCAAAATTTTTCCGATCTGGACCAAATATTTTTGTAACATATTCATTTTTGTAATATATTTCCCTTGTAAAGGCACTAGAGGAGTCCTCTAGATGCATTCCCATAGAAGAATAGAAGCTTATCCATGTAAAATAGTAGGAAATTAGCTCTTAGGGAATAAAGTGCCGGTCACTTATGTGAAAGGACCATTTTTAGGGCACTAGTATATAAGTCAAATGTGACTCTTTGTAAAGAACTTTTTGCCATTGTGAGAATAGAGAGCACAGAAAATTCGAATTTGTGTCTTCTTCCCTCTTCATCTTCTTCTTCGTGAGCTTGTGTGCATGTGTATTGCTTGGAAAGAGTGCTTGTGAGTGTGATCTATCCTTGAGAGTGTTTCTTTGCTGTAGGAGAGGTGTGTGCGAGGTGTAGGAGGTGCTGAAGTGTAGGAAAGTATTCCCGCGACTCAGTATTTCTGTCATAACTTGAAGTAGGAGTGTCGGAATTGCGTGAAACCACTGCCATTGGATGCGTCTTCTCGAGAGCTTCGAAACGCATATGCTATTCGCTATGTTTGGAGCTCGGAGCTAGGAGAAAAGTCCAAAATACTGACGGCTGCTGCACCAAGTATCGTTTCGCCTTGACCTACAGTTGAAGCTTGTTAGGACAAGTGTTTTTCTCATTTTCACTTTTAAGTAATACTTTTGCATTGACCATTACGCATTTGCATGTCTTCATACACTCGGTTAGGTTAGTATACTCTTCGGATTGATAAATTAAAAGCGTGTATCCCCACTATATGCACTTGTGAGGGGATTGAGGTACAGTCTCTTTCTCCGCAAGTCCCTAAGTTGAAGCTTAGGACAACACACTTTTTGGCGCCGTTGCCGGGGAGTGACGAATCAAACCGAGGCATTCGCGTGATGGTAAGTAGCTTTTTGCTTTGAAGAACTTGGAGGAGCAGAAATTTTCTCTTCTTTGGTAAGTCAATTTCAACCGCACTTGCTACTTCTCATTCTTGGAGTGTGTGTAGTAAGTTGATAGATTAGTGGAGTGAGTAGAAGAAGTAAAATAGGAGTGAGTGGAGAGTAGAGTAGGCTTTAGGTTTGTTCAAGAATTTTCATTTTTTCAGTAAGTTAGGAATTCCCAAGTATAAAAGCCAAAAAATTCTTCATTTTCAAGTTACTTGTTGAACAAGTATCGTGGAGAGCTGCATCGAGTGTCGTGTGAGCCCAGAGGTCGTTTCGAGGAAGAGCAAGCAAAAAGGGAGAGTTCAGTGCAAGAGAGTTGGACCAAGAGATTATGGGAGCTTCCAAGGTAAACTAAACCACCTCCTTGCTCAAAAATTTCAGTATTTCAACCTAGGAGAAGGAAAAAACGACCTGCGCTGAGTGTCGTTTGGGCATTCAGGGGGTTAAAAGTAGTTTGTTGATTGAGACAGGGGGTAGGGATAAGAGAGAGAACCTAGGAGAGAAAGGGGGAAACATCCAAACCTCAAAAAACAACACAAAAATTTGAAAAAGGGTCAAGTATCGCTTTGCTCCTGCGGTCGAGTATCGTTTTACTCCTGCGGTTGAGTATCGCGATATTTCCCAGCGGTCGTCGATCGTTTTGAGAGATATCGTAGATCGTTTTCAGACAGAGGTCGTCGATCGTTTCGCTAGAGATCGTCTCGCTAGAGATCGTTTCTGATAGCGGTCGTAGATCGTTTCGATAGAGATCGTTTTGATCAAAGGTCGTTGGTCGTGTATCGTTTGCCAAGTATCGTGATCCAGAGATCGCGACACTTGTCAAAGGTCGGTATCGTTTCAGCTAGGTATCGTCGATCGTTTCTAGTGAAAGTCGTAGATCGTTTATATTCGAGTATCGTGTATCGTCTAGTGAGAGATCGTGTATCGTTTCAACGAAGTATCGCCGATCGTTTCTCTCAGAGATCGTTGGTCGTGTATCGCTTTTTGCCAGAGATCGTTTGGTAGAGATCGTTTGGTCAAAGATCGTTTTCCAGCGATCGTTTTGATCAAGTATCGTTAGATCCAAGTGTCGATTTCCAGCGATCGTTTTTTTTGAAGTATCGTTTGTGAGCGGTCGTTTTGGGTCAGAGGTCGTAGATCGTTTTGTTGAGAGGTCGTGTATCGTTCCCAGTCAGAGATCGTTTGGGGAAAGGTCGTTTTCCAGCGATCGTTTCACCCAAGTATCGTCTGTCAGCGATCGTTTTCTTCAGAGGTCGTGAGAGTCAAGTATCGTGACTTGAAATTTTCTTTCAGTCACAATCCAGCCTAAGTTTTCCTAGACTTCTGAGCCATAACTTAGAACTCTAGAGACTAAAGGTGGACAAGATTTGATTAGAGCTCTTAAGTGAATGAACTTGAGATCAGGAAGAACCCTAGGAAGCCGAAGAAGTGTAATTTCTTCCGTAGGGAGTGTTGCCGAACCAAGTAACCGATCACACTATTCCGAAACCTCCAGTGAGTCAGAAGGAGAAATCCCCATGGCTTCTGAGGATATGCAAAACACTGTGCCCATGATTGGCCAGATGTCCATCATTGAGGGCGAATACAGAACTTCCTTAGAATATGTGAGCACTAACCACAATGAGATCCCTATCTATTTAGATGGTCTAAACAGATCAGTGGCCAGATTGAGGAAAGCTTCAGAGGCCTACATAGTGCCAAGACCAGCAGTCAAGTACATAGGAGGACTGTACATGGATAAACGAGACATTCAATACATGGTCACTGAACACCCGGAAATCATTAATGAGCATGGTGAGGAAAACGACACTTCAAGTTTAAATGGACATGGAACTGAGGAACAAGTAACAACTCCTAGAGGTAGATCGACAATTACTAAACTTTGGAGAGGAGACTTAGTCCCCCAGGATGACACTCTAATAGATGTGTATTTGATCAATGGGATGGAGCACCTGCTCAGAACCCATTCCTCTATTTGGGACGCTGCTCCTAATCCAGTTACCATCTATGAGTTACAAGATCCTGAATTCCCCACCATCATTACATATTTGGACAAAGACCACAGAAGATATTGGCCAGTCACTGAATTAGAGAGAGCTGAGCTGAAATATCAGAACATTCCAGTGTTCCCCCCAAGGGACCAAGCAACCACTTCACGGAACCCACATGGAACTTCTCAATATGACTCAAGTCAACATTCGGGACAAACACAACAAACTCAACAAACCCAGATCCCTATCAGACCTCATGTGCAATTTGCAATACCTGCCACTAATCCTAATTACCGGCCACAACCAGCTATGGACCCAAGACAAGGAGTTCGTGCTCCAGTCAGACCACAGGTAGTACGAGGACCAGGCATACCTATAGGAAGACCAAATTACCCTGTAATGCCGAGACAACCTGAAGTAGGAAGGAGACTAAGACCGATTCAAGTGGCCAAATGCATGAGAAATCATTATGATGGCTCGAGTGAACCCTATAATCATATAGCAGAATTTAAACAAGTAGTTAGAGCCGAGCAGGTAGATGACTTCATGATTCAATATGAATCCTTTGGCCTCACCTTGTCAGACACAGCCCTGGCCTGGTTTCAGCCATTGGATCCAAATACCTTTCCGAACATGGATCAAGTGTATCAAGAAATGATTGAAGAATTTACCAAGTCTGGAATCAAGAACAATTCTTCGTCATTAATCCACAGCTTCAAGCAAGCTCCAACTGAGTCAGTCAGATTGGCTGCCAGGAGATTCAAGCAGTATGTGGATAGATGTCCCGTAGAAGAGAGACCAACACAAAACAAGATGGTATCATTGTTCTTAGAAGGACTATTGAACGGAACCTTGAGGTCATTAGTGTACGTGAAGAGAGTTCAAACTCTGCAAGAGTGTATGAAGGAATGTATAGACCTAGAGGATAACCTTGCAGGAGACTTGAAAATATCCCAAGGAAGTGTGAAAAGTGAAGAGTCATCAAATAGCACTTCGAACCCTAAAAACAACATTGAGGAAATTGCTGACTTGCTAGCAAAAAAACTGAATATGCAAGGACAGAGGAATTATCCCACCAATCCTATGAGAACGCCTATGCTTAGAAGATGTATGCAGTGCGGAGGGGATCATCCTTCTCACTTGTGTACTAGGGGAGTA
The DNA here is from genome assembly GCA_020310875.1 of Ceratopteris richardii. Lineage (NCBI taxonomy): Eukaryota > Viridiplantae > Streptophyta > Polypodiopsida > Polypodiales > Pteridaceae > Ceratopteris > Ceratopteris richardii. The sequence goes on from CM035410.1 coordinate 12,352,662, forward strand.
GTCTCACCACCTGCCTATGCTCCTCATAGACCCTCTGTCCCAGGACCACTGCAGTACTGCAGCATAGAGCAGAGATACACAAATCATAGCACGGAGAACTGCCCTTACAATAGGCAGACCAGACCCACCCAGCCTTATGTGAGACCATATGGATATCCGCAGAACCAGCAGGGAGGAGAAGCCTTCAGATATCCATCATATCAGCCGCAGGCACCATTAGCACGACCATACGCATACCAGGGATATACACAGCCTCAACCAGTGCTAGGACAACAACCGCCCCACCCTCAGAACGTTGTCCCAGTTAAGATAGCGCAGCCAGAGGAAAACTTGGAAAGGGCCATAGTTCCAGCAACACCGTTGACTAGTAGTGAACCATATGACTCATTTTATGAACCTAGTCAAGGAACATACCCAGGTTATGAGAACTCAACCACGGAATATGGGCAACAATACGACCCATATGCTTATGGCATGGAGACGCCGGAGAGTTCATATAACTACGAGCAAGATTATGTACCATTAATGTACACAGCTCCTAGAGCAACCATGCCACCTCGACCAATGAATAGACCACCTATACCTAGAGGACCATGCTACAGATGTGGAGGTGACCACTATATCAGAGAATGTACATTACCGAACCCACCACCACCACAACGAATTTGGGAAGGTTACTGTAGTGATTGTGGAAAGGAACATCTTTTCAGAGATTGTCCTAAGAACCCAAACAAAGTCACATCTAACGTACAGATTAATGTGATAGAGGTAATTGAATCGTCGGGGAGTGATAAAGAGTACACTATACCTTTAAAAGCCATGACTAGAGCAAAGACTAGAGAAAACCCTGATAAAACCGAAGAAAATAACCAAAGTGACAAAGAGGGAAATACACCCATCCCTCATAGAGTAGAAGACTCAGAAGAACCAGAAAAAAGTATCACCAGTAAACGATCCCAAAGATGGAAGCAAAGAAGAGACAGGATAAAAGAAAAAAAGTTAATACAAAAGAAGGAAAATGAAAAGAGTAAACAGAAATCAACAGAAGAAGCACAAGTGGAAGAAGACAATAAAAAGGAGAATAAAAAGGAGGAGGTAGAATCGGTATTAGCAGACCCAATGCCTGAAGATTTAGCGATGTGGATTCAGGCATACAAAGAGAGAATTAAAGCCGGACCTACCATAGAACAACATGAGAGAGAATATCCGAGAGGTGACTTAGAGAAAGAAAGATTGGAAATATGCAAAAAATTAATAGAAGTTGCCCAACAAACATTAGAAAAACCCACATCACCATTACCAAACAACCGAATTTGCGAAGAAAGATTCCAAGAGTGTCTAAACAATCAGGGAAAGCCTAATGTAAATAAACCTCTGGATGATGAAATTGGTGTTGAAAGAAGGGAAGGATCCATAGTCCCTGAAACGGAAGGAGACTGGACTAAGGATTTATGGGCGAAAGTTCAAGAGGACAAGTGGAAAAAAGTAGAGGGAATGGAACCGCCCTTTGAAGAACTGAAAGCAGAAAACGAAATAGAGGATTCAATACCTGAAGTTAATTCAGAAGAATTTTTTCCAATGGATGTAAGTGACAAAGAAGCCGAAGACGATGTAAAGGACTTACCTAATTACACCGGGGAATACGAGCACAACTCAGAATTGTATCGCATTCCGTCAATACAAAGACGAGAAGCGAATCCATCAGTTCAAACATCGGAAATCATACAACGCCTTAGAGAGGTGAAAATCCCATGCACCTTAACATTCGAAGAATTGCTAAAGGTAAAACCACATCTAAAGGAAAAATTGATCAATCAGTGGGAAGTCAAGGAGGCAAGGAAGGACGTAGATGACGAAGTGAAAACGGTGAGAGTTCCAGTGGATAAAGTAGGAGACTTTAGTGAAGGAGACGAAGGAAATACATGTCTACCAATCACTTACAAGGGTTACACAACCAAAGCCATATTAGATTCAGGAGCTGGTGTAGGCATTGCTACCAAAGAAATTTGGGAGAAATGGGGAAAACCAGCATTGAGACCAACACGTATGAAAATTCAGATGGCCGATGGACATACAGAAAGACCCTTAGGATTGTTGGAACGAGTAGTCTTCACTACGTGCGGAGTGGAATTCGAGCATACCTTAGCAATTTGTCACTTTGAAAGGCCGAGCAACTATGAGATGATCTTGGGAAGGCCATTCATGAGACAGCTAAAGGTAGTACAAGATTGGGGAAAGGATGCAGTGTACCTACAACACGCAGGAGTTACCACTAGGATCAACCTACATACGTATGCATATCAAGATGTACCACCTCTGCAATGGAATCAAATCCATAAAGAGGAAGACGATCAATCGATTCATAGTGCAGGTTCTAGTGACCAATCTTGGATGAACGAGGATACTCATCTATGGATATGCCAAGCTGCTAAAAAGGAAGAAGAGAGAAGAAAAAGTTGGCAGCAGAAACAAGGTGTAGTAAGATCGGTACAAGATCCAGCTTATATGCCACAAGTATTTCCAGACGAAGAATTCGAACCTCATGGTTGGATGGAAATCTTAGCCACCCTCGATGTGTGTGTAAACGAAGAAGTGGTAACTATGAACGAATGTATTGACGAGGAGGGTTATGACATTAGCCTGTATATGGTAGTCCTTCAGGAGGCAGAAGAAGGAGAAGTATTTGAGCAAAACTGGAAGGAGGACTACGAGAGCATTGAAATGGAACAAGAACCCATGGATCTTGGGATTAGTACCACCGACATAGATATCACTGCCAATGAAAAACATAATGAATACACCCCAAAAGAAGAATTAGAAGTTGAAAGGGAGATAGAAGATGGAGATAATAAGCTTCAAGACCAATTTGAGGTACCAGCTCATTTCAAAAAATATGAAATAGAAGAGAGGAAGATTGCTATTCAAATGCCTAAAAGAGAGGCACAACCGGGAATAGCATATGATAATAAAGAGCAGACCAAGAAAATAGTGGTAACCATGGAAGGAGGAGAGGAACGATGTACTTTCATAGGACAGGATGTCTCAGAGGAAGAGGAGCAAGAGCTAATTCTACTCATAAGAGAATACCGGGATGTCTTTGCTTGGACCTATAAGGATTTAAAAGGAGTAGATCCATCTATATGTGCTCATAGAATCCCCATGACTTCCGAGGCCAAACCTTCCAAACAGAGACCTTATACTTATAATGATGTATATTCAGCCAAGATAAAAGAAGAAATAGATAAGTTGTTAGACGCTGGATTCATCTACGAAATTGAGCACACGGAATGGGTATCACCCTTGGTAGTTGTACCAAAGAAAAATGGGAAGTTAAGAGTGTGCATCAATTTGAAAAAAGTGAACTCCGCCACCATAAGGGATAGCTATCCCTTACCGATCACTGACCATCTCTTGGAAAGGGTAGCAGGGAAGGAAGTTTATAGTTTTTTGGATGGCTTTTCAGGGTATAATCAGGTAGCCATTGCTCCTGAGGACCAACATAAGACTGCATTTGCAACTGAATGGGGTGTATACGCCTTTAGAGTCATGCCTTTTGGTTTAACGAATGCCCCAGCTACATTCCAAAGACTGATGTGTCATGTGTTCAAGGAATTTTTGAGAAAGAGCATGGAGGTATATGTGGATGATCTGTGTACATATTCAGCTATACGATCAGAGCACATCCCTGAACTAGAAAAGATTTTTGCCAAATGTCGACAATATCGAGTATGCCTCAATCCAGAAAAATGTGTCTTCATGGTGCGACAAGGGAAAATCTTAGGACATATTGTTTCTAAGAATGGAATTTCCACGGATGAAGACAAAATCAAAGTCATTTTGGATTTACCGAGACCGAAAACTACTAAAGAAGTTCAAGCATTTATGGGACATTGTGGTTACTATCGAAGATTCATACATATGTATGCCATAATCGCTAGACCTCTTTATGCATTATTAACTCAATTCAATTGGACCGAAGAATGCGAAAAAGCTTTTAATGAGTTGAAGAATCGATTGAGTTCAGCACCCATTCTTCGAGTCCCTAACTGGAATAAACCGTTTCATATTCATGTTGATGCTTCCAAGTTTGCCATTGGTTGCATCTTAGCTCAACCAGCGGATACAGGTAAATTAGACCACCCGATAGCCTATGCCAGTAGACAGTTAAATCAAGCGGAACGCAACTATACTACTACGGAGAGAGAAGGCCTAGGAATGGTTTATGCCGTCAAGAAGTTTAGACATTACTTACTGGCAAACAAATTCAAATTTTTCATTGATCATCAAGCTCTATTGTACTTAGTCAACAAGCCTTGCAATACAGGACGTCTAGTACGATGGTTTTTATTGCTAATGGAATTTGATTTTGAAGTAATAGTCAAGAAAGGAAACACACACATAAGGGCAGATCATTTATCTCGCATGACCCACGGTGAACCACCTATAGGAGTTCCTGATGATCTGCCAGACACTTATCTCTTTAACCTGGAAGTATGTCCTCAGTGGGCAGAAAAGTTGATCCCGATACTCACACATGGACCTAAAGATGGGATCACACCAAACCGAAAGCAAGATCTCTGGAAGACTAAAAACCTTCACATTATTGCTGGAAGTTTGTACCACCAGGATTCAAGCGGACTACTGATGAGATGTGTGGAAGAAGATGAACAAGAAATGTGGCTTCAGAAAGCACACATAAACCAATGGAACACTCATTTGAATGCAAATGGAACATGGCAAACACTCAAGAGATTCGGCATATATCGGCCAACCATGCAACGAGATGCACATCATTATGTGTCAAACTGTCAGACCTGTCAAGAGCAAATCCCAGGAGAGAACTCTACGTTATGCTATTCTACAATAGCACCAAGGTGGAGCATGCCTTTAGTAAAGTTCTTGAAAACTCGAGAGTACCCGGAGGGAGCGACCCTAGCAAGAAAACGTGCTCTTGAAGAACAGAGCAAAGATTACGCCATCCTAGGAAAGCAACTCTTTAAACGCGGAAAGGATAACCAGCTGAGACTGTGCATTCATGAGAATGAATATCTCTCAGTATTAGAAATGGCACACGCAGGAGCTGCGGGAGGACATTTCTCAGCAGATAGAACGGTCAAGATGATTCTCTTTGCAGGCCTGTGGTGGCCAACTCTACATATGGACGCAGAGACATACGTGAGAAGCTGTGAAACATGTCAGAGAGCAAAATATCCTATTAGAAGAGATGACATGCCTTTAAGACCCATGGTTTGTGCGAGAGCATTTACCAAATGGGGAATTGACTTCATAGGACCTATCAATCCACCTGCGAAAGGATCACATGCGGAATACATCATAGTAGCCACTGATTACTTGACTAAGTGGGTAGAAGCAAAAGCCACTAGAAAGAATGATGCTCAAACTACAGCAAAATTTCTCTTTGAGCACATATTCACACGCTTTGGACTACCGATCGAGATAGTGAGTGATCGAGGAACTCATTTCTTAAACGAAGTCATTGAAACGCTAATGAACGAATTCTTAGTGATTCATAAAAAGTCAGCCCCATACCACCCTCAAGCTAATGGGCAAGCTGAGAGTTCCAACAAAGTACTTTGTACGGTATTGACAAAGATTGTCAATAATGGAAGGTCAGACTGGGACAAACAATTGCATCACGCAATTTGGGCCTTCCGAGTGGCTTACAAAACAGCTATTGGAACTACACCTTTCAATTTAGTGTATGGGCAAAATGCAATTTTGCCAATTGACTTCTTAGTGCCTACATTAAAAGTAGCCCAGCAATATGAGTGGAACGGTCATGAATTGTCTCAGCAATTAGATCAACTAGAAAAGCTGCATGAGACTAGATTGCAAGCAGTAGCAGGCATCTATGCCGCTAAACGGAGACAAAAGGCTTATTATGACGCACATATAAAAGACAAGGGACTGAAAGAAGGCGATTTAGTCTTAGTATACACCCTCAAACAACATGCAAAGAAACTACAAAAACGCGGATATGGACCTATGATCATAAATCGAATCTCTACTAGTGGTGCAGTCAATCTCGCCACACTAGACGGAGATATTCTTCCCAACTACATCAGTGGGTGCAGAGTGAAAAGATTTATGGAGCCTCTAACGGATCAAATGTTAGCACGACTCTTAGGAGCTCAGAGTAGAAAAAAGGAAGAAGAACGCGTACGCGAAGAAGCGAGGCAAGAAGCCCTAGAACGCATCAGAAAACGGAAAGAGTGGATGAGAGAAAGAGACGAGAGATATCGAGTAGGAGAAGAGCTCATCCCCATGGCTAATTTTATAGCCACTGAGAACTCCGGACAACAAAGAAGGCAGCCTTATTTGAATCTGGGAGCAGGACGAAAAGAGTACCACTTAGTGGATGCTCTTATAGACACAGGAGCAGCAATAAGCTGTATTAGATTTTCCTTGTCTCAGAGACTTAAAGAGGAGTTACGGCCATCGAAGGCGCTGCTAATTGGCATAGGAGGCAAAGTTACTCAATGCATAGGTGAGATCACTTTACCTTTACATATGGGGAACAACACAATGGAGCAGAGACTCTTGGTATGTCAGGACCAGGATTTGCTTGAAGATGTGGTGCTAGGCCAAGATTGGATATATGAATATGAAGTAACCATTCAATTGGCTTTAGGATATATCTCGGCCAGAATAGGACCTCGTGAAGTATATAGTTTGCTAGACGAACGACCACCCAAAGCTGCTGTTATAGAGCCAGAAGTTCATCCTAATGAACAAAGTCATGATTGTATGCTCCCTAGCAAAATAGGAACCCCATCGTCAAGTACTTCATGTGAAAATACTGTGAGTCCTGTGTGCACTCCACCCTTGAGTTTAGAGAGTCACAAGAGTGCACAAGAACATGAAATCAAGCACAGAGAACCACAAAGTCCAAGAAAAAATATTCCTATGCAAAACGTGAAGTCTACAACCGTGAAAGTGTACCCCATTCCACACTCTACACTAGCTTGGGTAAGAAAGGATCAAAAGAAGGCATATCTCCAGCAACAGAAACGTCTTCGACAGCAGCATGAGCACTTGTATAAGAAGACAAAGAATTTCGAACACATCAGGCAAACACGACTCAAGAGCATATGGATCCCAAAGAAGCTGATAACTGCACAACCTGATCGAACAAAGATTTGGATCCCGAAGTCATGTACCCAAAGGACGACCATTACAAACAAGGAACATCCTCCGAAGAGCTATCATACTCAACAGGGTCAACAGGCACATCAGACGAGAAAACGCACATATTGGAGGAAGAAGGAATCTCCAACTGCAATACAAACTGACTTGAGATTCCCGAAACAGAATCAGAAGACATACAGCCGAAAACGAACAGCATTCATCAAGAAGGGGGAGAATACAGTACGTCGCAACCAAGTGAAGCAAATATGGATGCCGAAAGACAAGACAAGCTGCATGCAGCGGGCAACTACTTCCAATTGCACACATGAGGAGTTGCCAAGATCCAAAGTATGCATGATAGGGCCATATTACAAGGCCAAGCATTCGGCACGTCCTTCTTCTAATTTCGGATAGTCACGCACATTTCCCCTTTGGAAATAGGAGAGCACTTGTACATACTTAAAATTTTACTCCAATAACATTTCACTAACCGCTTCGGCTATGTATTAACTTTTATGTTTTCTTTTCAGCAAAAAAATATAAAAATGCATGAAAAAAATTCAGGTATTACCTTTCTCACACCCACGGGAAAGGGACGACACCATGCACTCGGAGCAACATCGAATTAATAATCAACATATGGAGGAGGATTTATGGAAAACATATGGATACTAATTCATCCTCTATATTGAGTGCAGATGACATCTTCTGACTCAGAAGCTACACAGCAGGAAGAGGAACTACTTCTTCCATTGGGGTCAATAACCAAGGTCAGAGGACATTGGTTTCGAGATGACCAACCTATCTCGGAACTTCTATTCATGGCAACCATCAAGATTATGGACAGGGACCACTATTTCCCTATTATGTCACAAGATTTCAAGACCATCATACAAGGGTTACCACATATCGAAGAAGTATGGACTCAAGCTGGCATTGAAGCATTTTTGAAGATACCTATATGTGTACCCGACTTCCAAAGATGTACACAAGTAATGAATACTATGCAGCCGGCTGCTACAAAGATTTCGGTTCCAGAAGCAAAGGTTATGGACAAGGTGGGCAAGTGGAAGACCATTCAATTCACTCATGAATTGATCAATAAGACCTTTGGATGGAATCAAGAAGGCATTACCAATGTCAAAGAGGAATGCCACGACCCCAAGAAAAGATCATTCCTGGAGATTAACAGAGTGGATATTGAAGATGCAGTACGTTTGGTACACCAACACTTCTGTTTTCCTGGCATGAACAGATACACTGCACCTCAGAAGATAGTAGTCCAACTCCTATCCCATGCCATGAGACAGATAGGAAACAAAGTGAATCTCACAGGTTACGTACAAGAGCGATTGTTTGAAGCTCAGAAGAAATGGGGGCAAAAGAAGTTCCTGAACGGTGGTTCAGCTTTGACCTTATTAATATATGAAGCCCTAGACATGAGACACTGCTTACGAGAGATGCCGACAGCAGAAGGACTAGCAAGGTATGCAAAATCCGCTTCTGTCCCTAAGAAAAAGAAAGCAGCAGTTGTAGTGGAAGAGGCCGGGACCAGCACACAGAAGCCCATGAAGGGTACAAAACGCTTGCGAGAAGAAGAAGCCCAAGCAACACCTCAGTCCAAGAGAACGCATCTCTTGCCTAAGGTCACGACGGCTCAAATGCCGATTTCAAAAAGAGACTTGTCTGCTGCCCTCGAGCAAACACACCAGTATATGCAAGGGCAGGTAAATCTAAATGTCCAAGGACATCAGTATAGACAAGCGAGTCAAAGTCAGCAAAAACAGAGTACAGAAACACCTCCAAAACAACCTGGAAGATACCAAGAATTGGGCATTGATGACTCAAGTACAAATACAGAATCCAGTCCTGAAAAAGATACGCTAGATACTGATATCAGGACAGAAACCTATGAAGAGGAAGGACCGGAACTCAATCAAATGGAAGTAACACCAGACAGCCAGAAGGAAAAAGAAAAGAAGGGTGATGCTCAGGAACAGGAGCATGTCATTCAATTGAATGACACTACCAAAGTAAGCATCAAGGAAGACACAACTACTGGGGTCCCACATGTCAAGATACCTATTAAAGAGAAAGAACAAACCCCAGTGAGTACGGAAATGGGAGAGGTCCCACAAAAAGAACAAACAATAATTGAGGTGCCTGATGACACACCTCGAGGACAGGATGAAAACATGAGGGCTGAGCCACGGATCCAGCTTCAGATCAGGCAGCCCCATGATACCACATTACACATCGCTCAAGGCAAAGACGTGACTACAGGAGAAGAACCTTCAATACCGAAAACATGGCTCAATGTGGATGTGACTCAACTGAAACCGGTGGTAAAACAAATGATCCAGACAGCCATGGATACTCAGCAGCAAATGATGGACTTAGATGCAGATTATGACAAAGCCATGAAAGACAAGACTCAGTTTCAAGTTATGAGTGAACAACTGTCTGCACAACTGATTCAGGTACAAAAAGAAATAGTCACCAAAAGCACGGAGTTGCTAGAATCACAAACGATGTATGAATCATTAAGCACTCAGCATCACCAACTGCAAAAACAGCTCGAAGACATGCAGAAATTATATGATGCTACGGTAGCAGAGAAAGACAGAATGAAAACCAGAAGCACTCTACTAGAAACACAACTAAAATTATATCTGGAAGAGAATGACACTTTACGGAACAGAAACAAAGAATTGATGAAATCCTTGTTATATGACCAACCAATAAAGCAACAGGATTCAACTGAAAGTAAAGAAGATGAATTAAGAGATCAGCTCGCACAATATGAAGCCCTGCTAAAACAAGAGCGTGCGGTAAGAGAAGAATCAGAACGGCGGCACGATCAAGAAATAAGTGAGCTAAAAAGGCAGCTGAATTCAGCACAGGCCAAACTGGTACAGAGCTACAGTGAAAACATGGATCACGTAGCCGACATAGGTAAGGAGCTCCTAGCCACCAAAGAAAAACTCGGTGAGGCCTTACAAAAGATAAAAGAAAAAGAAGAATGCATTGAAGAGCTACAGAATCAGCAGAAAGGTAAAGAACCGATCGGGACATCAGTAGTGCCAGAAACAGAACATCCTACTGACGAGGTAGAGGTAAGCCCTCTATCTCAACCGATCTATAATTCTCCAATGCATGAGCAGATGGCGGATATGCATGATGATCATCCAATGCCATACACTGCAGAAATAAGTCAGAAGGAACGGGCACTAGTGGTGTCCCGATTGACGGAAAGTTTTGAGAATGAAGTCATCAAGGTCATGAGGGAAGCCAAAATCAAAGGCAAAGACTTGGAGAAGATCATAAAGCCTTTCAACATTCCATATGGACTGTTGAAAGAGAAAACAAAGCAATATATCAAGAAGGTTACACACAAAAGTCCGGATCAGCAGCTTAATTTCAAGAATGACACATTCACGTACACTCAAGCAGAGTTTGAAGCTGCACAGCCAGTGTGGAGGAGAAAGTTTTTGGAGAAACATCCCACATTACGGGTGCACTGGGAGGCCGCACCTTATTTATTACAGGTAAACCCTTCGTTTTGTCCCATACCACGCAGAAGGGTTGCAACAGAATTTTTGGCTTTACAACGCAGCGGCACTATTAATAAACAGTGGCTAAACTATCCGATGTTACCTAGCCCGCCGCATAATTATTTGCCAACCGAGGATTACATGATCAAAACAATAGAATTTTGGCTACAAAACTATGCGACAGTACCAGATTTAGCAGTTAAAATGACAAATAAAATACTTAGTATGCTACTTACAGTTTTGAAAGTCTTCAAACATGCGGCATATACATTTCTGAACTTCATTGGCATTAATCAAGGAACAGATGTACTTATTTTTGATCTATCAGTGATGCCGAGCCGCCCCACAATAATGGCATACTATTCTAGACTCATGTTTTTGCCAAGCTCGTATATGCAGACATTCGAAGAAGCGTTTTTTACTGGATTTTTTGAAATCGATTCAGAGATATTTTTAAAGATGTCATCCAATCTAAATGCCAGACTTGTGGCATACGAACTGAGCTTCTTCGCAGATCATAGACAACCGCCAAACGATGGAGTCAAAGCGGAACAATGGAAACAGATCATGATACGTGAAGCTAATCAGCTAAACGATACAGAGCAACAAGTATACAGAACCTATGCCCGGCGCTTATCAAAGCCTGTCGGGGACGACAGAGTTCAGGAGGGGGGCAGTGTTGAGGGCGAGACGAGTAAGAAGAGGAAAAAAAGAAAGCAACGAAAGAAACAGTTTCACTAAAAGCCAAATTTGAAGATAGACAAAGGTAAAGATACATCTCTGCAGGAAGCCCCGCAGGGGCGCAACACCCATCTCTGCACAGAGCCCCGCAGGGGCACGCACCAGGCTACAAAGCTAAACCCCGGGGTCCAGAGGAGTGGATTTTTCAAACATCAAAGTAGGGCCAAAAGTTAGAAAGGGGTAGAGGCTGAAAAGTTGAAGAGGGTGACTAAGAATAGCTCATTCCTAGTCACTGGTGGCGTGCGTGGCAACCCAAGTCAACAGGCAAGGCGACTACATCAGGCTCTCGAGTTGTAGAGCTTGAATCAAGAAGGCCATCGAATCTGCATGTCTGTTTAACTGCAGACAACACTGACCAAGGGTAGCGTGCAGTGGAAAAGCTGAAGCGCCTCTAAAACGTAATGCAGGATCAAGAAGCAGACAATACTGACCACAGGGCGCGTGCGCGAAGCAAAGTCTGTCAAAGGAAGCGAAGTCTGTCAAGGGACGACAGAGGCGAAGAGGGGGAGAGTGTTGCAGAGCCAAAGAGCGCACAAAGCAGAGAAAAAGAAGGGCCCCAAAATTTTTCCGATCTGGACCAAATATTTTTGTAACATATTCATTTTTGTAATATATTTCCCTTGTAAAGGCACTAGAGGAGTCCTCTAGATGCATTCCCATAGAAGAATAGAAGCTTATCCATGTAAAATAGTAGGAAATTAGCTCTTAGGGAATAAAGTGCCGGTCACTTATGTGAAAGGACCATTTTTAGGGCACTAGTATATAAGTCAAATGTGACTCTTTGTAAAGAACTTTTTGCCATTGTGAGAATAGAGAGCACAGAAAATTCGAATTTGTGTCTTCTTCCCTCTTCATCTTCTTCTTCGTGAGCTTGTGTGCATGTGTATTGCTTGGAAAGAGTGCTTGTGAGTGTGATCTATCCTTGAGAGTGTTTCTTTGCTGTAGGAGAGGTGTGTGCGAGGTGTAGGAGGTGCTGAAGTGTAGGAAAGTATTCCCGCGACTCAGTATTTCTGTCATAACTTGAAGTAGGAGTGTCGGAATTGCGTGAAACCACTGCCATTGGATGCGTCTTCTCGAGAGCTTCGAAACGCATATGCTATTCGCTATGTTTGGAGCTCGGAGCTAGGAGAAAAGTCCAAAATACTGACGGCTGCTGCACCAAGTATCGTTTCGCCTTGACCTACAGTTGAAGCTTGTTAGGACAAGTGTTTTTCTCATTTTCACTTTTAAGTAATACTTTTGCATTGACCATTACGCATTTGCATGTCTTCATACACTCGGTTAGGTTAGTATACTCTTCGGATTGATAAATTAAAAGCGTGTATCCCCACTATATGCACTTGTGAGGGGATTGAGGTACAGTCTCTTTCTCCGCAAGTCCCTAAGTTGAAGCTTAGGACAACATATGGTATCCAATTTGGAAGTCAAGATGCAGGACTATACAGATTATATGGACTTCCAAATTATGAATATGGAAAGGACAAACCTTGTGCTAGGAAGAGAGTGGCTACGGGGGTTGGGAGACACACTTAAATGCAGCTATCAAAACAACGCACTTGAATTTGAAAAAAATGGAAGTAAAGTTTGTATTAAGGGAGAGAGAGATGTACCTAGTGCACCTCTCATTTCATCATTAGAGTTGTATAGTCTTTATTATTCTCAGCATGTACAGGAGATGTTTTTATTGTATAGTCATGATATGGAGCATTGTATAGACAGCTCATCTGATGTATATTTTTATGCTAGGAATGTAAATATGGACATGACTTTCTACTATTCTTTTTTGCAAGAGTGTGTGGTTAAAAGTTTTAAGGATCTTATGTTTGAGTATAGAGATGTTTTTCCCGCTGACTTACCTAGAGGCCTACCACCTGAGAGAGGGGACATTGACCATGCCGTTGAGGTTGTTACTAACACTAACCCTATTTGTAGGCCACCTTATAGGCTTAGTGTTTCTCAGCATGAGGAGGTTGAGAGGCGATTGCAGGATTATTTAGATAAGGGCTTCATTAAACCTAGTAACTCACCTTGGGCATCACCAATGCTCCTAGTTAAAAAGAAAGATGGCTCTATGAGACTATGTATAGATTATAGAGCACTTAATAAGGTAACTATCAAAAATAGGTTTCTAATGCCTACATTGGAGGATCTATTTGATCAATTACATTAAGCTAGGTGTTTTACCAAGCTTGATCTTAGATCAGGATATCATCAAATCAGGATTAGGGCAGAGGATGTCCCTAAGACTTCATTTAGGACTAGATATGGGCACTATGAGTTTTTGGTGATGCCTTTTGGTCTCAACAATGCTCCTACCACTTTCATGAAGCTCATGAATAGTGTTTTACGACCTTATCTAGGACACTTTGTAGTAGATTTTTTGGATGACATTCTGATCTATAGTGCATGAGAAGAGGAGCACTTGGAACACTTAAGAAAGGTATTTCAAGTGCTAAGGGAAAATTCACTCTTTTCTAAGGAGTCAAAGTGTGAATTTTTCAAGACAAAGGTTAGATACCTTGGGCATATAGTCTCCCAGAATGGAATCCAGATGGATCCTGAAAAAGTAAGGGCTATTATGGAATGGCCACATCCAAGGAACTTGGAAGAGCTACAGATCTTCCTAGGTTTATCAGGATTCTATCAAAGATTCATTAAGAATTATGCCAAAATTGCTGTTCCGATGATGGAACAACTTAAAGGGAAAGGGAAAGCCTTTCATTGGGGAGACAAACAGAAGCAAAGTATGGAGAAATTGAAAGTAGCAATTGCCACATGTCCACTTTTACATATAGCAGATCCCAACAAACCATTTGTGGTTGAGACTGACGCGAGTGATTTTGCTATAGGAGCGGTTCTAGTTCAGGATGGTCGACCAGTAGCTTTTGAGAGTAAGAAACTAGGACCGGCTCAGAAAAATTACTCCATTTATGAGAAGGAGTTGTATGCAATTGTCCATGCTTTGAAGAAGTGGCATCATTATTTATATGGTGCCAAAGTCACGATAGTGTTTGATCAAGAGAGCATCAAGTGGCTCTCTAATCAAACAGACCTTAAAGATCGCAAGGCCCGATGGGCAGAGACCCTTCAAGAGTTTGATTATGAGCTTAGATATAGGAAGGGAAAGTTTAATGTAGTGGCTTATTCACTTAGCCGCATGCCTATGCTCAATGGACTGAGTTTTACTCAGATCACTAGTGATCTACTTGAGTCCATTAGAGGGAAATGTAGGCTTGATCCTTTATATTCCAAGATTTGGGAAGCCATAGAGAATGGGGATCATGATATACGGGTTTCCAGTGAGGATCGAGTATCGACGGGTATTCAAGAAGGATTCAAGTGGAAGAATTACAGTGTCCATGATGGATATCTGTTATATAAAGGTAAGGTGTATGTCCCTAAAGATCTTGAGATGAGACGGCATATTTTGTATGAGTGTCATGACACACCTAGTGCGGGGCACCCAGAAGTTAACAAGACTTATGATCTTGTTAAGAGGCAATTTTATTGGCTTGGACTTCATAAGGACGTCCTAGAGTATGTGCTTAAGTGCACCAAATGCGAGGTCAACAAAACTGAGAGATTGAGGATTGGATGACTACTCCACCCATTGGATATTCCTAATGGGAAGTGGGAGAGTATCTCCATGGACTTTATAGTCGGATTACCTAAGACACAGAGAGGGCACAACTTGGTCTGGGTATTGTGGATAGGTTAACCAAATTGGCTAGGTTTATTCCGACACGTACTACAGTGAAGACACTGTTGTATATTATGGAATCATGGAAGGTTAAATGGATTTTTAATGTTTTAAATGTCTAGAAGGTTTTAATGTGGTTGTGTTTGATCTAGCAGGTGAAGAAGCATGAGGGCATGGATACAAGTGGATGCACATAAATAAATAAATTTGAAGACTAAATCAAAGACTTTTAGAATAGTTATATTTAGGTTTATCTTGTTGTAAAAGTAGTGGTTCGCTTTAGAAAGCGACGCCTTTTGTAAATAAAGTAGTTTTACTTAAAAAGACGCTTCTAAAAGCGATGGCCCTCATGTAACTTCTATTTTCAGGATGTAATAGAAGTTAACCTATAAATACGTGTACTCTGAGAGACTCGTCCATTAGAGTACACAGGGGGGAGATTGCACCCATTATCGTGTTGATTATCTCTCTGTTTTTTATTCTTGTTTCGTCTTCTTTCTGCCTCTGTGTGTGCGTGCACTAAAGATCCTGATAACAGTGGTATCAGAGTGTGGCACGTATCACTCCGAAGGAGATTTTTTGCCGAGGGGATTATTTGCGTTCTCTGTTCGTGATCCACGTCTGTTGTCCGCTGTCCGCGATCCGGATCCAAATCCGAATCCGAATCCGCATCCGCGCCCACTTCTGCTTCTGTTTCAGTTTCAGTTTCAGTTCCAAAACAAGAACCTGCATTTATACGTGCATTTACACCTGCGGCTTACTCCAAGGCGTCGACTAAGGCAAAGAAATTAGGCAATAACTTAGGCAATACATTGGCAACATTGGCACCCAAGGCTCCCTTGGCGATCGTTGGCAACCATTGGCTACGCGCGAGGCAATTTTAATTTTGAGTGGCAATAGAGAGTTTTAGATTCGCTAAGGTAGGAGGATTTGAACCCAAAACCTCCTACTTACAAGGGAAGTACTTTAACCACTACTCCATCTCTTTGAGTTATCACTCTATCTCCCTTTTGTGATATTTACATCAACTTTCGCCTCTCTCTTCCTTTTACAATTCCCAAGTTAAGATCACACATGTGGAAGTGCTCGTCAATTTTTCTAGGGGAGTGCATCATAAAAAGGGCATAACTTTCACTATATAACTCAGATTTTAGCATATAATATAACATGGGAAACCTCTTAGATTAAGAATTCAACATAGTTTGAAAGAGGGATTTTGTTTTCTAGTTATGGACCCTACAATAATGGAGGATTTTGGCAATTCACCTTTACTTGGGGTTTCATTCGAGCAACAATTAGAGATTATGCGACAAGAACTTCAAGCAATTCAACAAGCTATACAAGAATGCTATGCTATGCTTCAATTCAATGGACGAAAGGATGGCCGATTTGTCCTGTCATGGCTCTCTCTATTCGACGATTTCTATTCTGATGAGTCATATTCAAAAAATAAGAAAGTCAAGTTTGCTACCAATTATTTGGTAGGAAGAGTTCAACTATAGTGGAATGATCTTTGTCATAGTGCATGTACATGATGTGCATGGGGATATAGTGGGAGTGGTGGTTCTATTATTTCTCTCTTTCTATTAGACCTTCCAATACCATTTTTGAGGACAAAAATGGAAGTAAGGGAAAGGAAATGTTATATGGAGTAATCGCTAAGAAGAGGTTTGAACTGTGGAGAATAAGTTCTCCTATGTGCAACGGAAGTGTGTAGTGAACCCTTGTATGTCCAACACTTGGACAAACATCTACACCTTAGATAGCTTGCTGCTCTCAACACAAAACTCAAATGGACTTGAGACTTTAGGCAATCAAATTAGACAAAGAGAGCTTTCTAACAAGCTATAAATGACTTAATTTGGACAAGTTTTGATTAGGAAACACAACTGTCAAAGATGAACTACCTGTCCACACAGGTATGCTGAAGAACTGAGCTTCACTCTCGGACTGATAAATCTATGGATATATATCCTTTGACAAAGATATTTGGTATAGAAAAATTAAACACAAATAGCTTTCCAAAAAGATAAAAAACAAGTAATTTGGATGAGTGTTGATTAGGAAACTCAACTCACCAAGATAGACCACCTCCACACATAAGTACACTGTAAAACTGGACTTTACTATCTGATAGATATCTCACAGAATATAAATGATCTCAATGAGATATTTGAGATAGTAAAAGTAGATTCCAAAAGCTTTCCAACAAGACAAAAATCATGCAATTTGGATATGTTTTGGTTGGGAAACTTAACCGACCAAAATAGACTACCTATCTACATAGGTATACTAAAAAACTAGACTTCACTCTTTCACTGATACCTCACAAAGTACATAAGTTTTCAAAGAGATATTTGATATGCAGAAAGTACAAGAGATAATCTTTCCAATGAATGTTTAAACGCACAAAATGGTTACATATACACTGAGATATGAGCTCTGCAACAGAGCTGTGTACAAACTGACATGCGGCTGGAAGGAGTCTAAGGGAAAACCAAAATGACAAAATGGCTAGATCCGACTACTGGGTGCTCTTGCCTATTGTATATTATTGAACAATGTATTGTTAAAGTGTTATATTATTAATATATTAATATGTTTTTGATGTTGATGATATAGCAGATGAAGGTTCGTGAGGAGTTTGCAAAGCGTGAAAGGGCGGATATCAATAATCCGAATAATTATTATTTATTTTGTAAATAAACCTGTGTAGAAGGTTCTATTGTTAGAAAAGTAATGGTTATAATAAGGGTCGTTGTAGACCACAGTTTCTATTATTAAAAGCAATGGCTTTCTGTAAAAGTTATCCACTTTTAGTTTCACACCTGCTTTTCGAAGCCGCCCTCTTGTAACCACTCTTTTCGACGTAATCAAAAGTCCTATAAATACATGCACTCTGTGGACTGTCGAAACAGAGTGCATGGGGGGAGATTGCACCCAATCTTGTGTCTCTCTTTTCTCTCGCTCTTCTCTCTCGTTTATTTTCTGCGTGTGTGCTCTGCGGGATACGATCCAGAACAGTGGTATCAGAGCTTGGTGTCCGCGGAGTTGAATTGTCGATCACCACCATCATCGTCTTGACAAAATTTCACGTTTTTTTTTCTTGGCTATGATTTCTTCATTGTTCTGCAGGGAGACGTCGTCTGTTTGGTCTGCGTTACTTTTCGGCCTTCTTCTTTGCACGTTTTTCGAGAAGCCGCCGCTTGAAAGGGAGTTGTTAGCATGCGCCTACACGCTCGCTCAGCCATGGATTTTCTTGTCATCATCATCATCCTCGCATGAGATCTTCGTCATCGTTTGTTTTTTTTTGCTTGTCGCTGTTCCTCCCGGATCTGGTGGCGTTCGTTTTCTGTTGGAGTATGAAGACCGTGGCGTTCGTTCTCTTTAATGGAGCGCGCATACGAGCCCTCTAAAGGGGATGCATATACGTGGTCGCCCAGGAATATAATCTGCTGATTTCGCCACCGCAGAGCCACAGATCCCCGGCCCAGCCCGCGTTTACAAGCCTCAGCCCGCCCGCCTTCACAGGCGTTTCCAGCGCTCCCGGACAGAGGTGTTTCTTTTAGTTGTTTTGAACAGCGCAAGCCTATATGATAGTCAACTATCTGCATCAAATGTCTGCGATAATACCCTTTGTTCGTCACCTAACTTCAGGGAGCGAAAGAGCTGAACATATTAGCTACGTATTCGCTCAAGTATATATTGCTATGTTCAATTTGTTGCTGCGTTTTGCGTGCCTACGTGAGCTGCAGAGATGTATGAGATTATCTTGCTTGATGCGCGCACCTTCTCACACAGAAGTTTTGATTTTCTTTAATTCTCTTTGCGCGCGCCTTCTCACAGAGAAATTTTGATTTTCTTTTGATTCTCTTTGAAGCATATAAATCATATACAGCATATGCGCGTGCATATATAGCATATGCCGCATGTACACCATATATGAGATAAATCACCTCTGCGCGCGCTCTCAAATGACTTCGACTTTGTTTTTTTCGACACCACGACGCTTTGCTCTGAGTAACGTATCTCTGAAGCACACACTCCATGTTGGAGCAAGTCTATGACAAGCCTAAGTATTGGCTTGAGTCCCACAAAGTCATAAAAGAAGCTTTAAAATGAAGACTATGTAAAGTTCACTTGTGAACTACCTCTTGTAACTTTTGAAGAGTTTACTTAATGTAAAAGTAAGAGAATCTTAAGTGGTTGAGTCCACTTGATCAAGAATGGAAAGAGGAGCCACGAATTCGTGATTTGTGGTAGGTAGAGAATCAAATCAATCATTGATTGATTGGAGAGTGATTGAGGGAAGTTAGCCTCCCAAACTCAACTATAAATAGATGGCAGTTTTAGTCGTGGTTAGAGAGACCTATGTGAAGACCTCCAAGAGCTGAGCTTTATGCCATATCAAGGTGTGATTACAAGGCACACATATGTATCAGTAAGTCATTGTATTGTACAAGAAATATACTTTCATTTTCATGATTATTTGGTTTCATCTTTCCATGTTCTTGTGAAGTGTACTACTCACTACCATTACTCTCAGTTTTCTCAGTCAGCTTGCAGAGATGTTTTCTCTGAGCTTGGTGCATCATTTTCAGTGATTTAACTTGGTAAAGTTAGCTCTATAAGTCTACTATATGCTCACAAATTTTCATGTCATTTGGATGTTGCAATCTTCAGTTATGTTCATTTGAAGTCAACAGGGTCTGTTCATCTTCACTTCTCTGTCAGGTACCCGACTTTTTCACTCATCTTGTCAGAGGTGTTTCTCAGTGGTTACTTATCCAAATTCAGTGATTTAAAGCTTGTTGAATTCAGCTTACTCTCTAGTATAACCATACAAATTTTCATAATCATTGGATTTCTACATTTTGAGTTATGATGATTTTTCTGCTCACTGGTCTATTTCTGTAGCAGCCCGTGAAAATCGGGATGATGTCATCACTTGTTAAAACTCATTCTCAGTGTGTGCTTTGTTATTTTTGATGAAATTACTCTTGAAAGTTAGCTCTTTAAGCTAACTAGACTTCCCCAAGAGGAATTAAGCTAATTGCTGCTGTGCTTAGAGAATTATGTAAAACACTGGACAGGTGTATGAACCAAGAATAGCAAGTTTTCACCTCTGAGCTAACTCCAACTTATCTGTTTTGATCTATCTTTTTGAGAGTGATCTTCCAAGGTACATAGGGTGTCTAATACATCCATTGGCAAGCTAAAAGGGCCCACCATCTACTCCTGGAGTTCATTTGGCTGGTGTAGATCAAGGATTTTGCAATACCTCTTCATCTTCAAACACATACTTATCCATCTCTTCACACTCCATGATGTGCACAGGTGAGATGATTTTGATTTCTTGTTTCTCCTTCAACAAGCTGCAGTTCACGTTCACGGATTACATCAACTTGTCTTCGAAGCGTTGCGTGAATGGTTGTATTGTACAACAGCCAAGAAGATAGTGATCATGAAGCAAAATATTTGATTTGGAAAAGCACTGCCCGCATCTACGGAGCTTAACAGCCGCTAAGGAAGAGCACACACTGTCTTGGTCTTTTTGCAGTCTCTATATATATGATTCTGAAATTTTCTGTGATATGTGGGATATCCATCTAACGCACTCGCGTCCTCTCACGATGCCATCTTTAAGCTTTTCTTGCTATATGAGATTTACTTAAGTTGCTTACGCGCTGCCGCTCGATGAGCTCCGGGTTCTAATCTCCAGTGTCCAAATTTGAAGTGCTTATTTTGAAGGTTTTAACAAGTCAAAGCTTGGCCAAATTATTCAATATATTTGGCCATATTTTGGTCTTCCAATATCCAATTCTAGAGTTCTTTGTTTCTATGGAAAGCTCTCTTCGAACTTTTTCCATACAGTGGCTACACCATATATTTTGGCTTCAATTTTCTTTATTTTTCGATCGTCATCTTGAAGTATCGATTCTTGGAGAAGTATTGACACGCTATTTCAACGAAGGGTGGATCATCTTCAACATCTGCACACACCTACAACTTACTGTTTTGGACCCCGAGATAAGTTTCTTGTCAATTTACATATATCATTGCGTTGTTTTTGCATTAAATTACATTTCAGACATGCGAGTTTTGCATCATACCTAGAGTATATGCATAGTTTAGACATGGTTTCTCTTGTATGGTGCATGGATTTTCATTGCAGGGACAGGTATGTATTTTATTGCAGGTTTGCGAGGAGAAAATATATATCTTTGTCAGGGTGTGTATCCCCTTTTGGTCTTTTTGTAGATGAATTGTGCCTATTGGCATCAATATCACG
This sequence comes from Ceratopteris richardii, assembly GCA_020310875.1. Taxonomy (NCBI): domain Eukaryota; kingdom Viridiplantae; phylum Streptophyta; class Polypodiopsida; order Polypodiales; family Pteridaceae; genus Ceratopteris; species Ceratopteris richardii. Next base: position 12,374,098 of record CM035410.1, read on the forward strand.
GAATTGTTTGTCGGAAATTTTTCCGGTTTTCAAAATCACGCCGTTATGCTGCCGAAATTTTTACAAAATTCATATGCACAGGCATTCAAGTATAAATTCATGATTAGAAAATTAATTATTATTTTATCATATCCAGATATTCATTTTTGTCATCACTTTTGGATTACATTTTTGACTTAAATCCTGTATATCATACCCCAACACATTAATGTACCAGCTCCATGAACATTTCCATGCATGTATTTTTACATGGCACATGCCTATTTTTATTCAGTGATGAAACATGTGACATGTTTATTCTTTTATCACCTGAGGTCAGTTGCTTGTCAACTAAGGGGCATGTTATATCTTATGGAATATGTTGAACAATGCATTGTTGGATTGTAACATGGAATATGTTAGCCAATGCATTGTTGGATTGAAATATGAAAAAGCCAATGCATTGTTGGATTGTAACATGGAATATGTTAGCCAATGCATTGTTGATTGAAACATGGAAAAGTTTGGATTGTAACAGTAACATGGAATATGTTGAACAATGAACAATGTATTGTAATCGTTAGAATGTTAAATTATTTTATCAAATGAGGTCAGTTGCTTGTCAACTGAGATGCATGTTGTATATTATTGAACAATGTATTGTTAAAGTGTTATATTATTAATATATTAATATGTTTTTGATGTTGATGATATAGCAGATGAAGGTTCGTGAGAAGCGTGCAAAGCGTGAAAGGGCGGATATCAATAATCCGAATAATTATTATTTATTTTGTAAATAAACCTGTGTAGAAGGTTCTATTGTTAGAAAAGTAATGGTTATAATAAGGGTCGTTGTAGACCGCAGTTTCTATTATTAAAAGCAATGGCTTTCTGTAAAAGTTATCCACTTTTAGTTTCACACCTGCTTTTCGAAGCCTCCCTCTTGTAACCACTCTTTTCGACGTAATCAAAAGTCCTATAAATACATGCACTCTGTGGACTGTCGAAACAGAGTGCATGGGGGGAGATTGCACCCAATCTTGTGTCTCTCTTTTCTCTCGCTCTTCTCTCTCGTTTATTTTCTGCGTGTGTGCTCTGCGGGATACGATCCACAACATTGCCTCTTTCTCTCCTGCTTTTGAATGTGCTCCCACTTCACTTTTATAACCAATCAGCATGTGAAGAAGTTTGTGCCTCCTTCTTAACTCACCACTTTCTCCACTACATGCTACTAACTACAAGGCAAGATATTGTATCTCTTACTCATCATGAATTTTGATTAGACTTTTTCTTTTTATTATTTTTTCCTTTTTTCCTCCACTTTTTCTTTATCTTTATATTTGGTAAATTTATCCAAGCATGGCTCATATGAAAATGAGCTTGTACATTTATCTTCAACATGAACCACCAAGCTCATTTGGGAGTTATCTTCATCCATGTCCTTCAAATTTATCGCATCCTTGAAACCTTTGAGTTTAGAAGCATCCAAGAACTTTGTAAACATATCTGCAACCTGCTCTTTGGTTCTGATGAACTTTACCTCCACATCTTTGCTCAACACCTTCTCCCTTACATAGTGGTAGTGGACCTCTATGTGCTTGCTCCTTGCATGAAACATAGGATTGCTTGCCAAGTAGATACTTGACATGTTATCACCATATATAGGGATGGTTCCAACTTGCACTCCAAGATCAGCCAAAAGCTTTTTAATCCACATTGCTTCACATGTGGCAAATGCTAATCCTCTATATTCAGCCTCCATAGATGAAAGTGCAACAGTAGGTTTTTTCTTTGAGCTCCATGTGATAGGCTTGCTTCCTATCATGAACACATAACCTGAGGTTGATCTTCTATCTTCCTTTGAGCCTGCCCAATCAGCATCACTAAAGCTTTTGACCTGCAGTTCTTCATCAAACTTGTAAAACAAAGCATGATTAATTGTATGCTTTATGTATCTCAACACTCTCTTGGCTGAATTTAAGTGTTCACTTGTCGGGGCTTGCATAAACTGAGAAAGTACACCAACAACATAAGACAAATCAGGTCTTGTAATGTTTGCATAGATCAATGATCCTACAATGCTTCTGTATGTCGTTACATCTTCCAATGGTTCTCCATCATTTGAACAAATCTTTGTATTTGTGTCCATGTGTTGAGTGAGTGGTTTGCATTCACTCATTCCAAATCTGAAAAGAACATCCAACAAGTACTTCCTTTGCATCAAGTAGATGCCACTCTTTCCATAAACAACTTCAATTCCTAAAAAATATTTCAGCTCCCCAAGATCTGAAATTTTAAACTCCTTACCAAGCTTCCTTTTGATATCTTTAATCCCTGTAACATCGTTTCCTGTTATGATGAGGTCATCGACATATATGCAAATATATACCTCTCTATTTTCTTCCTTCTTCATGTACAACGAAGGATCTGCACTACTTGGGTTGTATCCACACTTAGTTAGATACTCTACCAATCTCTGATTCCATGCTCTTGGTGATTGCTTCAAGCCATAAAGTGCCTTCTTCAACCTGCAAACAAAATCTGGATGGTTTTCTGTTGGAGCAAACCAATCACAAATTGGTGATTATATAGATCTTGGAGAATGCTTATGGTCAGAATGAAGCAAAGGAAGACATTTGCAAAGATGAAGAAGAAGTCAGAGTGTTGTCTTGTACACATATGTACATATAAGTGAAGAATCTTGTAAGCTACCATAGTTAAATCCTTAGTATGATAAGGAATAGAGTCATAGACGCGAGATGAGTCCAAAGTCGTGTATATATAAGATAATTATGACAAGAAATGTAAGTGAGAAAGTAATAGAGTCATTTTGTAGATGACAATTTTGAGGAAGATGTGTAGAGAGTTTTTTCCCAGAAAATAGCGACGGGTTTTTCTCTGAGTGCTCTCTGTCTGATCATGTGGATCAGAAATCCTTTTGTACACATCTAATTGAGAAGCTAATGAAGCTATGTCTAGAGTTTCAGAATCTAATTCCTCTCCTACTGTGAGAATGATCATTAGGAACATTCATATGTAGAATGTGAGAACTGAAGCCTGAAAGTAGCGCACTTTTCCGTCTCAGTATTTTGATCAGATCTGAGCGTATACTGTAAAGTTTTTGATGAGTGAGCACTTAAAATTTAAGTTAGAAGATGAGGAAGCTATGGCTAAAAGCATTTAGCAAAACGGGTTCCAGATTGGGAGAAATCGAGTTAAGAAGTTGACTATGTCGAAGGCGCAACTTCTGAGAGTCATTTTCTGACATGTATTTGATCTTAATGATCAAATTAAACTTTTGGTGATTAGTTTTGAGAACTAATGGCTAGTATGATTGCGCAAAGGTATTGCTAATACTTGTGCATCATTTACTTGAAGAAATTTGAAGATTTGTGCAGGTAAAGAAGTTGATATCTGAAGCAGACTTTCTGAAGTTGACACTTCTTCACTCAGAGAAGTGTTGCTTGAAGTTTTGGTAAAAAGGAACATTATTTGTGTAAAGTTTGGTTTATAGCTGACATAGAAGTGTTCTTAAGTCAGTGTAGATCAAACCTTTGGAGATTAAAAGGTCTCCAACAGTGGTATCAGAGCCAAAGGTGAAGTACAAGAGAAGAAAAGATAATCGAAGTTCCAACTGGTGCAGATATTGAAGATCTTCCAAATCAAAGGAGGATAAGGACAAATTATTGAAGATAACTTGCAGAAGTTCATAGTACAAGTTCGAAAGAATCAAGAAGGACAAAGAATATATCAAAGGTACACTTTCTCTTCATAAACCATAGTAATTGCAGATACAGAAAGTCAAGGATGGGAGAAAGCTTGCAGATTGATAAGCTAGATAGGGAGAACTATCCAGCATGGTCCATGAGGATGGAAGCACACCTCATGAGCAAAGACCTTATAACATTTATTACAGGAGATGAAGAAAAACCTGAGTTTGCAGATCCTAGTATTCCTACTAGGGAAGAGCTTGCAATGTTGAAGACTTGGATGAGAAAGGATGCTCAAGCAAGGAGTATCATCTACATGAGTGTAAATGATTATCTTTTACCTCACATCAGAGGTTTGGAAAGTGCTACAGATGTTTGGAATGCCTTGGAAGAGCATTTCCAAAATACTACTAAGTCAAGGAAGTCCTCACTATGGGCTGAGTTCACAACCTTCAAGAAGAAGAGCTCACAATCAATTTCAGATTATGTGGCAAGGATGAAAGATATTGCAGATAGCTTGGGAGCAGTGGATGAAGATATTGAAGAAGAAAAGTTGGTAAGACAAATACTTACAGGTCTAAGAGGTGATGAGAAGTGGAAGCCTTTTATCTTGTCTATAGAGTTGTCACTTGATCACTTTACTCCTGACCTTAATCAATTGCTAGGACACATGCTAACCTTTGAGCAGGATCTTAAAGGAGACAATGATAGAAGTACAAGTCAAGCTATGTACTCCAAGGACAAGAAAAAGAATGGCAAGGGAAAGCAATCAAATGAGGATGAAGGGAATTCAAATCAAGCCAATTTCACAAAAGGGAAGACAAATTTCAGAGGTAAAGGAAGAGGAGGTAAGAACAAAGATAATGCTAAAGCTTGTTGGATTTGTGGCAGAACAAATCATTTGGCAAATGATTGTTGGTACAATAATCAAAGTGGAGGATACAACAATCAGAATTATAGTCAAAGAGGTAGAGGAGGCAGAAACCAAAGAGGTAATTTCAGAGGAAGAGGTGGTAGGACATCATATGGTAGAGGAGGTGGAAGAAACTTCCAATCTCAGTCCTACAACAATAATTATTACAATTATGCATCAGATCAGAAGGATGACATGACTCTTATCTTGAATGCAACTCATGAATCAATGGGAGAAGATCAAAGAGTGTTTTATATTGACTCAGGGTGCAGCAACCATCTGAGTGGGAATCTATCCTTGATGACTGATATGGAAGCAAGGGTGAATGGACATACAGTTCAAACAGGTGACAATACCAAACATAAAGTGGAGAGCATTGGATCAGTGAAGACAAAGAGTGGAAGTACACTTCTGAGTAAGGTACTTTATGTTCCTACTATTCCTAAAAATTTGATAAGTGTAGGGCAAATTGTGGAGAAAGGATATGAGGTAAGATTTACAAATGATGGTGTCTATGTACAAGATCCAAATCAGGGATATAGAACCATAATTGCAGGAAAAAAGGAAGGAAGATTGTTCACTCTCAAGGTCCAAGGTAATGTGGGACATGCATTGTTTACCTATGGAGGTCAAAAGGTATCTGAATTAGACCTATGGCATAAAAGGCTAGGTCATTTCAATGAGAGAGCTATAAAGGAGATGTCAAAGAATCAGGTGGTGCTTGGATTGCCAAACATTGAAGGGCAACATATGGTGTACAAGTGTGAAGCTTGTCAATTAGGTAAAGCACATAAGGGTTCTTACAACAAATCAGGGAACAAGTATTCAAATATGCTTGAATTGGTTCATACAGATGTATGGGGTCCCTCAAGGGACTATAGCATAAATGGATCCAGATATTATGTGTTGTTTGTTGATGATGCAACTAGGTGGATTACTTTGTATGTAATCAAGGACAAATCAGAAGTCTTCAAGACATTCAAACATTTTCATGCTTATGCAGAAAGGATCACAGGACAAAAGCTAAAGAGGTTAAGATCAGATGGAGGGGGAGAGTATTTCTCTAAAGAGTTTGATGATTATTTGTGGAATGTAGGTATCAAAAGAGAAGTGACTTGCAGGTACTCCCCTCAACAAAATGGAGTAGCAGAAAGGAGGAATAGGACTCTTGTAGAGTTTGCAAGAGCCATGATGAAGGAAAAGAATTGTCCAAATTACTTATGGGCAGAGGCCATTAACACTGCAACATACCTTGTGAATAGGTTGCCTTGCAAAGCTTTGGATGGAGGAACCCCTTATGAAGCATGGTGGGGTAAGAAACCTAGTCTTGATCATTGTAAAGTATTTGGATGTATTGCATATGCTTATGTTCCTTCACAATTAAGACATAAGCTAGAACCAAAAGCAGAGAAGTATGTGTTTATTGGATATGATGATAGACAAATGGGTTACAGGTTGTGGAGTCCATCCACAAAGCAATTTCTTGTTACTAAAGATGTGACATTTGATGAGCAAAACATGTGGTATACAGGATTACCAAATGAGTATGCAGGTGTTGAAGAAATTCAAAGGAAAGGAAAGGCAGAGGTAAAAGTATGTGAAGAAATTGTTGATGAAGTTGACTCTAGATGTAGAGTGCAGGATCATGTAGAAGAAGGGCCAAGATTTGATCCAGAATCAAATGAGGCTGAAACTTCAAGAAGTGCAGAAATCAGAAGATCTACAAGAGAAAGGAAAGAGCCTATAAGGTATAGCTATGATACATCTTTCCTAACAACAAGAGATTATGCTTACATTGTGAAAACAGAAGAAGATCCAACCACTTATGAAGAAGCCAAAGGTAAACAGAATTGGGAGAAGGCAATGCAAGAAGAGTATGATGCTCTACTTGAAAATGAAACTTGGGAGTTAGTACCAAGACCAAAGAATCAGAAGGTCATTGGATGCAAGTGGGTATATAAAACAAAGAGGTTTGCAGATGGTAAGGTGTCTAGATATAAGGCTAGACTTGTGGTTAAAGGTTATGCCCAAACTTATGGGGTAGATTATGATGAAACCTTTAGTCCTGTTGCTAAGATGTCTACAATTAGGACATTGATTGCTATTGCTGCTTGCAAAGGATGGAAATTATCACAATTGGATGTGAAGAATGCATTTCTTAATGGTTACATTGCAGATGAAGTATATATGGAGCAACCAGAAGGCTTCATGGAATCAATTGGATCAGATTATGTGTGTAAGCTCAAGAGAGCTTTATATGGGTTGAAGCAAGCCCCAAGAGCTTGGAATTACAGATTGGTCAAGTTCTTGAATGAATGTGGATTTCAAGCATCAAAGGCAGATAGTAGCTTGCTAGTGAAGGCAAGTGAAAATGGATATATATACATGTGCATTTATGTTGATGATATTATTGTTACAGGAACAGATGCTCAAGGAATTAATGAACTCAAGAAGCAAATAGAGAAGGAGTTTAAGATAAGTGACTTGGGAAACTTATCTTATTTTCTAGGAATGCAGATTGTGTATACTCAACATGGAGTATATGTTTCACAAGAGAGATACTTGAAGAATCTTCTAGCCAAGTTTAACATGGAAGATTGCAGGACCTCAACTACACCATTGGAGGTAAATCATAAATTAAGCAGGTATGGAGGTGAAGAGTTCAATGACATGAAGAAATATCAGAGTTTGGTAGGTAGTCTAATCTATGCTACCTTGACAAGGCCAGATCTATCATATGCAGTAGGTGTGTTGTCACAATTCATGCATTGTCCAAAGAAGACTCATTGGATTGCAGCCCAAAGGGTACTCAGATATATCAAAGGAACCCTAAGTGAAGGTTTGTACTATGGTTTCACTTCTGACACAAGAATCAAAGTGTTTAGTGATGCAGATTGGGCAGGTGACTCAGATGATAGAAGGTCTACTCATGGATATCTATGTTATGTTGGAGATAAGCTAGTATCTTGGTGTTCAAAGAAGCAACATACAATTGCTTTATCATCTACAGAAGCTGAGTATAAGGGAATGGTAGAAGCTGCAAAAGAAGTCATATGGTTGAAGACCTTGATGAAAAGTTTTGAGATTGATCATAGTACTCCAATAATTTTTGGAGACAATATGAGTTCTTTGTATTTGGCAGCTAACCCTGTTTTTCATGCCAGGACTAAGCATATAGAGATTCAGTATCATTTCTTGAGGGAAAAGGTACTTGATAAAGAGATTGAAGTGATGTACACTCCAACAAAAGAACAAGTGGCAGATATGATGACAAAGAGCTTGGATGGACCTAAGCTACAGAGATTCAAAGAGATGGCAGGAGTGAAGAAGAATGGAATAATCACAATTAGTGATTGAGGGGGAGCTGTTGGAGCAAACCAATCACAAATTGGTGATTATATAGATCTTGGAGAATGCTTATGGTCAAAATGAAGCAAAGGAAGACATTTGCAAAGATGAAGAAGAAGTCAGAGTGTTGTCTTGTACACATATGTACATATAAGTGAAGAATCTTGTAAGCTACCATAGTTAAATCCTTAGTATGATAAGGAATAGAGTCATAGACGCGAGATGAGTCCAAAGTCGTGTATATATAAGATAATTATGACAAGAAATGTAAGTGAGAAAGTAATAGAGTCATTTTGTAGATGACAATTTTGAGGAAGATGTGTAGAGAGTTTTTTCCCAGAAAATAGCGACGGGTTTTTCTCTGAGTGCTCTCTGTCTGATCATGTGGATCAGAAATCCTTTTGTACACATCTAATTGAGAAGCTAATGAAGCTATGTCTAGAGTTTCAGAATCTAATTCCTCTCCTACTGTGAGAATGATCATTAGGAACATTCATATGTAGAATGTGAGAACTGAAGCCTGAAAGTAGCGCACTTTTCCGTCTCAGTATTTTGATCAGATCTGAGCGTATACTGTAAAGTTTTTGATGAGTGAGCACTTAAAATTTAAGTTAGAAGATGAGGAAGCTATGGCTAAAAGCATTTAGCAAAACGGGTTCCAGATTGGGAGAAATCGAGTTAAGAAGTTGACTATGTCGAAGGCGCAACTTCTGAGAGTCATTTTCTGACATGTATTTGATCTTAATGATCAAATTAAACTTTTGGTGATTAGTTTTGAGAACTAATGGCTAGTATGATTGCGCAAAGGTATTGCTAATACTTGTGCATCATTTACTTGAAGAAATTTGAAGATTTGTGCAGGTAAAGAAGTTGATATCTGAAGCAGACTTTCTGAAGTTGACACTTCTTCACTCAGAGAAGTGTTGCTTGAAGTTTTGGTAAAAAGGAACATTATTTGTGTAAAGTTTGGTTTATAGCTGACATAGAAGTGTTCTTAAGTCAGTGTAGATCAAACCTTTGGAGATTAAAAGGTCTCCAACATTTTCATCTTCAAATCCAACCGGTTGACTCATGTATACCTCTCCTTGTAGTTCTCCATTGAGAAAGGCATTTTTGATGTCGAGTTGATATAATGGCCATCTCCTTGAAGCACCAATTGCTATTAAGGTTCGGATAGTTCCCATCTTTGAAACGGGGCTGAAAACTTCATCATAATCTATGCCTTGTGTTTGTTTAAATCCTTTGGCAACTAATCTAGCTTTATATCTAGCTAGTGAACCATCATCATTCCTCTTTACTTTAAACACCCATTTGTTTGGAACAATCTTCATACCTTCTTTCTTTGGCACTAGCTCCCATGTGTGATTATCTTTGAGAGCTTTGATCTCCTCTTTCATAGCTTGCTTCCATTCCTTTTGTGTGCAAGCTTCTTCATATGTCTCAGGCTCTTTGTCTTTGATAACCTGCATCATGTATGCAAAATGTGTCGCCATAAAACTATCATAACTCAACCTTTGAGTTGGATACCTTGTCCTTGAAGATCTTCTTTCATTGCCTTTAGAGAGTTGCTTCTTTCACCTATTTAGCTTTACCATCGGAGTGATTACTTCTTCGTATTCTTCTTCACTTGCATCTACCTCAGTGTTTGGAGTAGCACTTGCATCTTTGGCTCTACTATGAGCTGAATTTGGAGACAAAGAATGACTCCCCCTCCATGTTGAACATTCTTCATTTGATGTAGATGCCTCTGGACCTGAAGCCTTTGTGCTTGATTGTTGAACTTCTCTTTGATTTGTTCTTGCATAATCATCACAATCTTCTTCAAGAATCTTTTCCTTTCCTTTATCTTCATACCATGGTCTTAGTTCATCAAAGACCACATCTCGCGAGACTCTTAATTCCTTTGTTCTAGGGTTGTAACACTTGTATCCTTTTTGCTCCGTCGAGTAGCCGATGAAAATGCATTTTTCTGATCTTGGTTCCATCTTTGTTCTAACTTCTTGTGGAATGTGAACAAAGCAAACACATCCAAACACTTTGAGGTGTGTAAGATCAGGTTTCTTACCGGAATATACCTCTTCTGGAGTCAAGTGATGTATTCCTGATGTTGTGCACCTATTCATCAAGTAAATGGCGGTTGTGGTAGCTTCAGCCCAATAGTACAATGGTACCTTCATCTCGTTGAGCATGCATCTTGCAATTTCATCAATTTGCCTATTTTTCCTCTCAGCTACTCCATTTTGTTGTGGTGTGTACCTACAAGTGAACTGCCTTTTGATTCCATTCTCTTGTAGAAAATCTGAAAATTCTTTGGAGAAGTATTCTCCTCCACCATCGGACCTTAAGGTTTTGATAGAACTTCCTGTTTCCTTTTCAACTTCAACTTTGAATCTTTTGAATATAGAAAACACCTCTGATTTTTGCTTCATACAAAACAACCATACCTTTCTTGAGTGATCATCAATGAAGGTGACAAAAAATCTATTACCAGCCATTGATGCCTCTTGGGTTGGTCCCCATACATCCGTATGTATCAAGTCCAAGACATTTGGAGCCACATAATTGCTCCTTTTGAATGGCTGCCTCGTTTGCTTTCCTAGTTGACAAGCTTCACATAACTCATGTAGTCCAATGCTATTAAATTTTGGAAGACCTCTTACCACTTCATGTTTGCTCATGTCCTTCAGCTTTGGAATGTTGATGTGTCCTATTCTTTTGTGCCATAAGTCCAGCTCTGAAATCTTCTTGTTCCCACATTGAATGTACATGACCTTTCCATGTGGATGTTGGACATCCAAAGTGAACATCCTTCCTTCTCTTCTACCTCGAGCAATGACCTTGAAGCCTTCCTTTGGATTCTTTATGAAGCACCCATTCTCATTGAATATGACATGATAACCCTTCTCTACCATTTGTCCTACTGAAATCAAGTTCTTTGAGATTGTAGGAACATGAAGAACATTAGATAGTACCTTTGCTCTACTTGTATCTCCAAGCCTTATATCTCCAATATGTTCAATCACGTGTTGAGTATCATCACCTGTTTCAACACATCCTTTTCCACTTGGTACCTGTAGATTAGTGAACAAAATTCCTTGGCATGACATATGGTTACTACAACCTGAATCAATGTACCATTTTTTGTCATCTTCACAAGAGCTTCTATACTCATGTCTCATTGCAAGTAGTGTGTCCTTGCTTCCTTCACTTGAGGTGCTTGCATAGTTGCTTTGGTTCCTTTGATTGCCTCCATTTGGTTTTCCATTCTTCAGCCAAGAATCACTAGCATAGTGTCCTACTTTACCACAATGATAGCATGTTATACCTTTATGAGAATTGTAGGAGCTTCGACCTCTTCCTCTACTTCTACCTCGACCTCTTCCTTGTGTGTTGGCATTTGATGCATCCTTGTTGTCTTCCGAATTGTTTTGATTGTAGTTGGAGTGGTTGTGACCTCTTCCTTTTCCTCTTGAGCCTCATCTTGAGTTTCTTCCTTTCCCTCGACCTGCATATAACATTTGGTTGTGGCTGTCCTTTCCTTTGGGACCACCGAAGCTAAGCTCTTCTGTGACAAGATGAGGGATTAGTTGTTCAAAACCTGGATATACATCTTTCAAGTTAATGGAAGTTATAAAAGGCTTCCATCTTTCATCTTCTCTCAAGCCATTGAGAGTATAACACACAAGATCTTCGTCTTCAACCGTTGTGCCAATAGAAGCTAAAACATCGCTTAGCTCCTTAATCTTCAAAGTATATTCAGCTATGGATTGACTCGAACTTTTCTTGATTGTGTTCAACTCATTCTTGAGTTGAAGTTTCCTAGCTTTGGTATTTGTTGAATATATTCTTTCAAGAGCTTCCCAAGCATCCTTAGCTTTCTCTAGATGCTGAATATGACCTACCATGGCATTAGTAATGACTTGCGAAATGAGGAACATGACTCTCCTATTCCTCTCCTCCCATTCTTTTGCTTGCCTCCTTTGGACTTCGGTGGCCATAGCTTGATTGATTTGAGGTTGAGCATCATCGCCGCTCACAATACCCCATAAGCCTTTGCCCATTAGGTAGTTGGTCATTCTAAACCTCCACACTGGATAGTTATCCTTATCCAACTTCTCTACTTGTTGATCCAAGTCAGCCATTGAAGAGTATGAAAGACTTTGAGAGTTACCTCGAATAGTTATAGTCCTTTTGCTCTTGCGTTTGTGAAGCTCCTCCTTGTTTTATAGCTCCTCTTTTGCTTTTCTTTATCTTGAGCTCTGTTGATGAAGCTTCAACACCAAGTTTGCTCTGATACCAACTGTGGAGAATGAGTTCTCCTATGCGCAACGGAAGTGTGTAGTGAACCCTTGTATGTCCAACACTTGGACAAACATCTGCACCTTAGATAGCTTGCTGCTCTCAATAAAAAAGTCAAAAGGACTTGAGACTTTAGGCAATCAAAGTAGACAAAGAGAGATTTCTAAAAAGCTATAAATGACTTAATTTGGACAAGTTTTGATTAGGAAACACAACTGTCAAAGATGAACTACCTGTCCACACAGGTATGCTGAAGAACTGAGCTTCACTCTCGGACTGATAAATCTCTGAATATATATCCTTTGACAAAGATATTTGGTATAGATAAAGTAGACACAAATAGCTTTCCAAAAAGATTAAAAAACGTAATTTGGATGAGTTTTGATTAGGAAACTCAACTCACCAAGATAGACCACCTGCACACATAAATACACTGTAAAACTGGACTTTACTATCTGATAGATATCTCACAGAATATAAATGATCTCAATGAGATATTTGAGACAGTAAAAGTAGATGCCAAGAGATTTCCAACAAGACAAAAATCATGCAATTTGGATATGTTTTGGTTGGGAAACTTAATCGACCAAAATAGACTACCTATCTACACAGGTATACTGAAAAACTAGACTTCACTCTTTCACTGATATCTCACAAAATACATAAGCTTTCAAAGTGATATTTGATATGCAGAAACTACAAGAGATAAGCTTTCGAATGAATGTTTAAACGCACAAAATGGTTACATATACACTGAGATATGAGCTCTGCAACAGAGCTGTGTACAAACTAACGTGCGGCTGGAAGGAGTCTAAGGGAAAACCAAAATGACAAATGGCTATATCCGACTACTCGGAGCTCTTGCCTCTTTCTCTCCTGCTTTTGAATGTGCTCCCACTTCACTTTTATAACCAATCAGCATGTGAAGAAGTTTGTGCCTCCTTCTTAACTCACCACTTTCTCCACTACATGCTACTAACTACAAGGCAAGATATTGTATCTCTTACTCATCATGAATTTTGACTAGACTTTTTCTTTTTATTATTTTTTCCTTTTTTCCTCCACTTTTTCTTTATCTTTATATTTGGTAAATTTATCCAAGCATGGCTCATATGAAAATGAGCTTGTACATTTATCTTCAACATGAACCACCTCTTAGCTTTGTTTAGATGGTCTCACACATGAGTGCCATGTGGCACCCATGTGTGAAGCCATGTGGGGGAGCTCACTTCTATGAAGAGAGAGAAGGATAAATCCTCCACGCGGCTGGGCGGCAAATATTATCTTGATCTCCGTGTGGTTCAGAGAGCCTTTGTCAGCAAGCGACCTCAAAGTGAGTGCAGACCGTTTTTTAAAACTAGGGGGATCCCAGGAGCATTAACAGTCAGATGTTCAATTTCATGTATCATAGATGAGTAGATTTATGCATTGCCTAGGTGTCAAGCATTGGCAGTCGGTTAAGCTCATCTTTTGCTACTTAAGTGGTATCCGACTACTTGGATTGTTTTATCCCAAGGGGGATCACTACTTCCATATTTACATGCTTTTTTGACTCTAAATGGGCTGGTTGCTATGACACTTCTATGTCTACCAATTGTTTTTGCTTCATGCTTGGTAGCTCATAGTATATATTGGTTGAGCAAGAAGCAGCCTATAGTGGCCACCTCTAGTTGTGAGGTTGAGTATAGGGAAGCTTTCACAATGACTATTGAGTGTGTATAGCTGAGATGCGTTATGGATCATTTGGGTGTTGGTCAATCTTGTGCCTCCAACATCTTCATTGACAATCAGAGCGCATTATCAGTTGCGAGGAACCCTGTGTTCCATGCTCACACTAAGCACATTGAGGTGAACTATCATTATGTTAGGAAGAGGTTCTCTAGTGGAGCTATCAATTTTGCATATGTACCCACATAGGAGAACATTGCAAAACTTTTCACATTAAAGGCTCTGCCTAGGGAGAAGTTTGAAGATTTCCGCAAAGCTTTGGGCTTACTTCCTTTTGTGGATTGATTCTGACACTTCCTTATACATGAGTTCCAGCTCCTTAAGGTTTATGTGTATTTGTAATACTTTACAATGGGCATTTATAGAAGTGTTTGGTTTAATGAATGTTTTTCTTAAATGTGTGGAAGAATTTGATTGAACTTCCATGATATTACTATTCACAAAAGAAGTTAAGGAGAATTACAAAGCAAGCTTACATTACACTTTATATATATATATATATATATATATATATATATATATATATATATATATATATATATATATATATATATATATATATATATATAAGTTAAGATTTGGCTATATCTCCAAAGTTTTTCACACATCTTTCCTTTCTGTTTTTTATATAGTTTCTCTCGTGAGTTTCATTGGTAAGCTTAGGCTTGATTCACACCAAGTCGGTGGAACAAACACCCAAAAGCCAATTGTTCCTTTCATTGGTAAGCTTAGGCTTGATTCACACCAAGCCGGTGGAACAAACACCCAAAAGCCAATTGTTCCTGGTGGAACAATGAAAAAACACTTAGCTTTGCATCCATGTGTTCACACAAGAAGGTGGAACTCTGAAAATAGAATTTTTTGTTTCCGTCTTATGTGAACATATATAACGACAGAGCAAACATCAATATAAATTATGTTTTTTGTTGTATGATATTATGTGAAAGTTATTTTGTGATTAAAAAAGCAATATTTATAGGTGACTCATCAACAAGTGTTGCTAAAGGCATGGGGAGGAGAATCGATATAATCTTTATCACTTTGTGTCATGAAGCGGCATTGACAGGCTTGGTGCTCCACCGCCTTGTTTGGAGGCCTGGGGAGGAGAATCGGTACAATGTTTATCACTTTGTGCCATGAAGTGGCATTGATAGGCTTGGTGCTCTACCGCCTTGTTTGAATACCTGCATGAACATGGCTTCTTTTTTATTGGAACGAAGGGCTGATGAAATTGTGCTATTGTTCTCTATGAACGAAGCCTTAGTTTGTACACCAACGGAGATACATCTAATATGAACACTCTCATAATGAAGAAGAGAGAAAAATCTCTCGTCTCCCAAGTGTCTTTGTGAACGTAGTCTATATGTGGTACTTATACAATTTTCGATCCTTAATTCAGGCGATCGATTTCCTTTTTATTTTCTCTCTCTAAACAAAGGTGGAATTATAATTTATGTGATTATGTGAATCGTAACTTTTACGTTTTTCCATAGAAAACCTTTGAGGGCCGTTCGATAAGGTTTCTTATCGGACGCACAGAAACGATTAAACATGATCCGACGGACAGATCGTCTTGGTCTATAAAAAAGATTGTAGGCACGTTCTCTCTGCAGATAATTGTTCCTTTCGCGCATTGTCGAAGTGTACCTCTGATTATTTGCAACCATGTCGGGACGCGGGAAGGGAGGAAAGGGTCTTGGTAAAGGCGGTGCTAAGCGTCATCGTAAGGTGCTTCGTGATAATATTCAGGGAATTACGAAGCCTGCGATTCGGCGTCTTGCGAGAAGGGGTGGTGTGAAGCGCATCAGTGGCCTTATTTATGAGGAGACGCGTGGTGTTCTGAAGATTTTCCTTGAGAATGTTATCCGTGATGCAGTTACATACACAGAGCACGCTCGCAGGAAGACAGTCACTGCCATGGATGTTGTCTATGCCCTGAAGCGGCAAGGGAGGACTCTCTATGGCTTTGGAGGCTAAGGGTTTAATTCTTTCTAGAATTATGGTGTTTATGAACACCACCCATCTTTGGAGATTTGGATTCTTTAAAGTTTTGCCGATCACATTCTTGAAGATCTGCATTTCTTCTATCTGTGTGTCGTGCTTGTCTACTGTAATGTATGAATGTACATTTTCCAGGTCTATTCTGGAGCATGATTCTTCCGTTGGCTGTATGTGTTCTTGTCTTATTGTGCATTGTCCTATCTTTCAACATGAAAGGTTTCACATGAAAGGTTTGGATGCATGCCCAATGATTGGACTCGATTTGATACTGGTTTACATGAAAGGTTTGGATGCATGCCCAATGATTGGACTCGATTTGATACTGGTTTATTCTGTTCGCTTTTACATGAAAGGTTTGGATGCATGCCCAATGATTGGACTCGATTTGATACTGGTTTATTCTGTTCGCTTGTGAAATTTTAGGACAATCGCATCCATGATATCTTTACATTTGTCTCATTTGTGGTCATGAGCTTGTAAGTGTTCTGTTTGGTGTTGAACATCATGTGAAATCAGTCAAGTACAGTTATACATTTGGATGAAGTTTGATTAGTGCTCATAATCACGTTGGATGTATTCTTGTGATGCGGGACTGTGGAACCTATTTATTTCTTGCAGTCTGATATCTGTTGCTTGTTGCAATTGTCAGTGCCAAATCACCTTTATGAGATTAACACTTACATCTGCAAGACTTTTAATGGGCTGCAAATAGGTGATTTTGCGCATGAGCTTCATAATGGTTTATCATGTTCTTCTAAAAGGATTTGATTCTTTCAATAGATTGTTTGAGGCTGTTCACTGTTGAGAATTATTGAGCATGGATGAGGGGCCACTCTTTTCCTCATAGGTAGATGAATGGATGTCCACATGTTCTCCTAGAAGGATTTGATTGTTGGCAAGACTTGTTCTGTGGACTTCTTGATGCCAAGATCTCCCCATCAAAGTAATTTAGAAAATAATTTTTTATTGGTGGAATAATATGAAGAATAGGGATTTCTTTTCTTAATCACTTTAACAAGTAGATATTCAAACTTGTCTTTTGCTGCACTTGTTTAATGCCCATAGCTTCCTGTCAAATTTATTAAGAAACTGTGTCAATGCCCACAAATTTCAGAATCCTGGAACATGTGTTGAGAGAGTGTCTCTATCTTCCAGAGACACCCATACCTCTGGACCATGTAAAAAGGGTGTTTTCTATACTCCACCATGCTCTGACCTCATATGCCTACATTCACCCTTGGTGACCTATGGAAAGAATTTGAACCCCTGAGGTGGTGTGGGAAGAAATGAGGACCGCCCATCTGCTTGATGGCAGGAGGCTGGAGAAACTTGCAGTCTTGGCTGAACTTGTCTCCTACCCAACTTGCCCAAAGGGCTAAGGGGCAAGAGTAATTGTACCTGCACTTTGTTTTGTTGTATATAAACTTCTCTCAGCGGTTGACCCTTCTTACATGCTGCCTCATGGACCAATAGGCCTGAGGTGGTGTTGCTGTATCATAAAAGCTGGGGGTGATGCACCTTTCTTATGCGGGCAGAGGCTTGTCCTCAGAGCAGGCAAAGGGAGGGTTGGCATCCTCCCTTTGGCAGCCTATCACCAGCCACAAGAGGGTACGTGCCCCTAGCAGGTCTACTAATTTGAACAGGCTGAAAATGCAGCAGCTGATGGGAAAATCTTCACCGAAATTTTACAGCTACCCTCTGAGAGAATTCCAGCCTATCCCTCTCCCAGCATGGGGTTGAAAAAGAATCCTTCTCATGCACTGCACAGTCTGCTCTAGCCTCTCCTCCCCCTTCATTGGCTTTCATTTGCACTTACTCGCTTCCGAGGCAGGTGTGAGGTCTGTGCATGGTAGCCAAGCCATGGTGGAGAAGGAAATTTTCTTTAATGCCTATCAACGTAGAACAATGTTAAGAACACTATCTCCTCCTGCTGGGAGTGTTCCTTACCACCTCTAGCAAAAGGTTGGCAAACTTGTGAAGCTGAGCCACCTGGGCTCCATGAGATCTGATGGTTTTGAGCACTCTTCCATGCCTTGTTCCTCCTTGTAGGATAAGGAAAGTGAAATTTTCCTAGATCAAATTCATTTTCTTGGACATATTGTGTCAAATGATGGTGTTGGAATGGATCCAGCTAAGGTGAAGGCAATTAAGACATGGCCAGACCTAAAATCTGTACATGATGTGAGGAGCTTCTTAGGTCTATGTTCTTACTAAAGGAGGTTTGTATGCCACTTTGCTGAGATTGCCTCACCTTTACATGTTGCATTTAGGTGGACCCATAAAGAAATCTCAGCTTCCATTTTGAAAGAAAAATTGACCTCTGATCTGATACTTTTCTTACAAGATCTTAGAAAGTCATTTGTGGTTCAATGCTATGCATGTGGAAGCAGCATTGAAGTTGTATTGATGCAACATGGCCATGATATAGCTTACGAGAGTAGATTATTGCAAGGACCAGGGTGGACCATGCAAATATATGAAAAAGAATATCTAGCTGTTATTCATGCGCTTAGCCGCTGGAAACATTACCTGCAAGGGGCTGATTTTGTTGTTCAAACAGATCATCGAACCCTTTGATACCTCTTGACACAAGCTAAGTTGTGAGAAAAGCACATGTGATGGGCAAACTTTTGTCCATGTTCCACATTCAAATTTTGTGGAAGTAAAAAAGAATGTTGTGGTTGATGCGCTATCAAGGAAGCCGCATATTTCAATTGGATTAATTCCATGTCATCATGAACTTGATGATATGAAAGCACAATATGCTGATGATGAAGATTTCACAACTGATGGATGGGAGACATCATGAGCATTACCTTCTCAGAGATGGCTATATCATGATGCATGGAAGATACATGAATTAAAAGAGATTGTAATGAAAGACATGTACATAAGTACTGTGATACATCAAGCTAAGCAATCTACTGATCAAAGGCGGTTTGCACGATCCTTCCACGATGACAATTCAACCAAATGTCACACGTGAGAGGATAGGTTCCACTTCATTGATCCTATATTTTATAGAAGCGTAACATCTAACTAAAGAAGTTCAAGACTCATAGAACCAACTCTAACTCAGTTACATGCTCCACTGTATTGAAATGAAAAAGGACTACTCCTACTCTACTCACATGCACACATCAAACAAGCTGAGGAGGAAGGAACAAAAGATAACAAAACATAATGAATGAATTAAAATGGAAATGGAAATGACTTACATGAGATGCTCTATGAGCATGGAGACTCCATGAGAAGTGGGAGCACACTCTTAGCAATGAGCTAGAGTGGAATGGATTGTGAGAAGTGAAGGGAGGCCTTGCTTATATGGAGTTTGGGAGAATTCCCTTGCATGTGGGATATATGTGCTTGCATGAGAATGAAAGTGGACTTGGGACAAAAGGGTGGAGCATGGAACTCTCAACACCTCCCCTCCATGTGATGACCCTTTTGTTTTTAATATGGGAGTCTAGTGACATATGGGATCACTTAGTCCATGGGTTTTTAGGATCCAAGGACATATGGGATCCTTGGACATAACTTGGACATATGTGATCCAAGTGTGGGACATATGGCATCCCTTGGATCTTGGGACATATGGGATCCCAAGACATATACTTGGACATTTGGGATCCAAGTGGTTTTTAATGGGATCTAGGGACATATGGGATCCCTAGACATGTGCAAGGGTTTACATCATGGGGTAGGTTGGTGTCTTTTGTTGACCCATTTGCCTCCTTTTGTTGTAGTATTGGAGGTCCATTGTTTGGTTGCTTTGGTAGGGTTCTCCTCTTGTTGTTGTAGCCTTCTCTTCATGCTTTTGTTGTTGGTGTAGCCTTTGTTTTGTGAGCTTCTTGGCCTTGTTGTGGGCTTTGAGCTTTGTAAGCTTTTGATATCTTTCTTTAGTTGTATTGCCTTGAGCTTGGCCTTATAGTTTATATGCTTGAAAGTGCACATGTAAAGTTTGATGCACCATGTGATACATAGTGTGAGAGATTGTCTAGGGAAGGTCTTACCACTTTTATGTGGCAGTGTCTAATCCCTTTACAATGATGGAAAAAATCTTTTGAAAAGATTGAATGCATATCTATAGAAATGTTGTAAATTTAGTCCATCAAAATGATTAGATACAAGTCTCTCACGAATTTCCTACTTTTCTTCATGCAATCAGATAATGTCTCCTACAATATGTGTAAGCAAACTACAACTATGCTTTCTTATGATGTGCGTTAGCAAAGTCATGTAGCTTTGTCAATAACTGCCAAATGGAAATGATGATGGATACAGTAGGCATAGTGAAATACAATTTTAATCGTTTGCATAAAGAATCTTCTACCACCTTCGCCATCTCTCCTAGCAGCCGATTGACAGCAGCGCTTGCATTAACAATTATCCAGGCTGATCCCACTGGATCCAGATGAGTCAGTACCCAAAAAAAATCAGATTCGAGAAGGTCCGACGCAAGTTTGTCTACTCCTTCAGTGGCGCACATACCGTTGTAAATACGATTGTATGCTTCTGTAAATTCACGATGCAATGTTTATATTTTTCCCGCTCCATTCAATGTGCTCTTCCTGCAAGTTCACGTGACCAAGATGTGCACAGTGCCACCTTTCTAGATATGCATCATGCTTGCTTCGTCAAGTGCAAGCAACCTTATCGTTGAGCGAACCGGAGAGGCTCACCAGCGGATGTCTCACATCTACATTGTGATATAAGGACCGGCTGTCGGCTTTAGCATCTTAACCACGTCTCCTCACTCAGCTTTCGGGAAAGTGCATTTTCACCTCAATCCACCTCCTATCCGGCGGTAAGCTGGAGAAGATCGGTCCAGATGGATCTCTGAACATCTGCAAGGCCCGAGCAAATCGCGTATAGAAGGAAAGGCAAGCTGCTACTATGCAAGGATTGTAGAGCCATATTGAAGTTGACATTTCAATGTATTACCCCTCCTGGCTTCAATTCCATAAAAAAAATGATTGTTTTGATGGCAGCCAATGATAGTATTATGATGACACACCGCGACTTTATCTGTGTCAGTCTTTAGATCTGCCTGCTAGGATGATGAAAGATGCCATCGCAAGCCACAATCTGTGTGTGTGCTCGCTTGTTGAGAGAAAACGCATGCTGATGAAGCGTCTTCAGAATGTAAATGAGCGAGGCGAGCGCAGTGGACATGGAAGCGCTGAAGCTTTCCATATTCGCATGCGTAATGGCACAGCTGTAGTTTCCTGCTAAGCATATGCAAGGACAATGGACCCTCTTTAGAATCCTTTCTTGCACAAATCTCAGATGTGTTCTGCCGAAGCTTCCCATCAGATGTGAGGTTTTTCTGCTGTGCATTTGTGAAAGTAGGTGATCTTGGCGATATCTTTTCAATGTCATGAGCGCTGAAGTATTTAGAAGGTGCTTTTGAGTCTGTACAAGCTCTCTTTCATCTCCAAATACACAGTGCTTTCTTTATCAGTAAAATCACTTGAGCGCTGAGATACAACTCCTCTCTTTCTGCATGATTGCAGTGCTTTAAAGCACTTTATTGTGAAGAACAAAGCATTGCAGCCTTTGTGCTCTTCGAATGGACACACATACAAGTTATAACAAACCAAATCATAATAAAAATGAGTATGATAGGAAAAAAAAAGAATAGTGCTTAGAAGCACTCTTAGAGATGAATTATGGGAGGGAGGGAGGGATTAACTAAGAAATACATGCTAATGAAAAAAAATCTCAAAAGGAAAATGAATAACCTATGCTCTGATACCATGTTGAAATGAAAAAGGACTACTCCTACTCTACTCACATGCACACATCAAACAAGCTAAGGAGGAAGGAACAAAAGATAACAAAACATAATGAATGAATTAAAATGGAAATGGAAATGACTTACATGAGATGCTCTATGAGCATGGAGACTCCATGAGAAGTGGGAGCACACTCTTAGCAATGAGCTAGAGTGGAATGGATTGTGAGAAGTGAAGGGAGGCCTTGCTTATATGGAGTTTGGGAGAATTCCCTTGCATGTGGGATATATGTGCTTGCATGAGAATGAAAGTGGACTTGGGACAAAAGGGTGGAGCATGGAACTCTCAACACCCCCCCTCCATGTGATGACCCTTTTGTTTTTAATATGGGGGATTAGTGACATATGGGATCACTTAGTCCATGGGTTTTTAGGATCCAAGGACATATGGGATCCTTGGACATAACTTGGACATATGGGATCCAAGTGTGGAACATATGGCATCCCTTGGATCTTGGGACATATGGGATCCCAAGACATATACTTGGACATTTGGGATCCGAGTGGTTTTTAATGGGATCTAGGGACATATGGGATCCCTAGACATGTGCAAGGGTTTACATCATGGGGTAGGTTGGTGTCTTTTGTTGACCCATTTGCCTCCTTTTGTTGTAGCATTGGAGGTCCAGTGTTTGGTTGCTTTGGTAGGGTTCTCCTCTTGTTGTTGTAGCATTCTCTTCATGCTTTTGTTGTTGGTGTAGCCTTTGTTTCGTGAGCTTCTTGGCCTTGTTGTGGGCTTTGAGCTTTGTAAGCTTTTGATCTCTTTCTTTAGTTGTATTGCCTTGAGCTTGGCCTTATAGTTTATATGCTTGAAAGTGCACATGTAAAGTTTGATGCATCATGTGATACATAATGTGAGAGATTGTCTAGGGAAGGTCTTACCACTTTTATGTGGCAGTGTATAATCCCTTTACAATGATGGAAAAAATCTTTTGAGAAGATTGAATGCATATAGAAATGTTGTAAATTTAGTCCATCAAAATGATTAGATAAAAGTCTCTCACGAATTTCCTACTTTTCTTCATGCAATGAGATAATGTCTCCTACAATATGTGTAAGCAAACTACGACTATGCTTTCTTATGATGTGCGTTAGCAAAGTCATGTAGCTTTGTCAATAACCGCCAAATGGAAATGATGATGGATACAGTAGGCATAGTGAAATACATTTTTAATCGTTTGCATAAAGAATCTTCTACCGCCTTCGCGATCTCTCCTAGCAGCCGATTGACAGCAGCGCTTGCATTAACAATTATCCAGGCTGACCCCACTGTATCCAGATAAGTCAGTACCCAAAAAGAATCAGATTCCGACGCAAGTTTGTCTGCTCCTTCAGTGGTGCACATACCATTGTAAATACGATTGTATGCTTCTGTAAATTCATGATGCAATGTTTATATTTTTCCCGCTCCATTCAGTGTGCTCTTCCTGCAAGTTTACGTGACCAAGGTGTGCACAGTGCCACCTTTCTAGATATGCATCATGCTTGCTTCGTCAAGTGCTACAACCTTATCGTTGAGCGAACCGGAGAGGCTCACCAGCGGATGTCTCACATCTACATTGTGATATAAGGACCGGCTGTCGGCTTTAGCATCTTAACCACGTCTCCTCACTCAGCTTCCGGGAAAGTGCATTTTCACCTCAATCCACCTTATCCGATGGTAAGCTAGAGAAGATCGGTCCAGATGGATCTCTCAACACCTGCAAGGCCCGAGCAAAGCGCATATAGAAGGAAAGGCAAGCCATTACTGTGCAAGGATTGTAGAGCCATATTGCAGTTGACATTTCAATGTATTACCCCTCTTGGCTTCAATTCCATCAGAAAAATGATTGTTTTGCTGGCAGCCAATGATAGTATTCTGATGACACACCGCGACTTTATCTGTGTCAGTCTTTAGATCTGCCCGCTAGGATGATGAAAGATGCCATCGCAAGCCACAATCTGTGTGTGTTCTGGCTTGTTGAGAGAAAACACATGCTGATGAAGCGTCTTCAGAATGTAAATGAGCGAGGCGAGCGCAGTGGACATGGAAGCACTGAAGCTTTCCAGATTTGCATGCGTAATGGCGCAGCTGTAGTGTCCTGCTAAGCATACACAAGGACAATGGCCTCTCCTTAGCATCCTTTCCCGCACAAATCTCAGAGGTGTTCTGCCGTAGCTTCCCATCAGATGTGAGGTTTTTCTGTTGTGCATTTGTGAAAGTAGGTGATCTTGGCGATATCTTTTCAATGTCATGAGCGCTGAAGTATTAAGAAGGTGCTTTTGAGTCTGTACAAGCTAGACTCTTTCATCTCCAAATACACAGTGCTTTCTTTGTCAGTAAAATCACTTGAGCACTGAGATACAACTCCTCTCTTTCTGCATGATTGCAATGCTTAAAAGCACTTTATTGTGAAGAACAAAGCATTGCAGCCTTTGTGCTCTTCGAATGGACACACATACAAGTTATAACAAACCAAATCATAATAGAAATGAGTATGATAGGAAATAAAAAAGAATAGTGCTTAGAAGCACTCTTAGAGATGAATTATGGGAAGGAGGGAGGGATTAACTAAGGAATACATGCTAATGAAAAAAAAATCTCAAAAGGAAAATGAATAACCTATGCTCTGATACCATGTTGAAATGAAAAAGGACTACTCCTACTCTACTCACATGCACACATCAAACAAGCTAAGGAGGAAGGAACAAAAGATAACAAAACATAATGAATGAATTAAAATGGAAATGGAAATGACTTACATGAGATGCTCTATGAGCATGGAGACTCCAGGAGGAGTGGGAGCACACTCTTAGCAATGAGCTAGAGTGGAATGACTTGTGAGAAGTGAAGGGAGGCCTTGCTTATATGGAGTTTGGGAGAATTCCCTTGCATGTTCTTGCATGAGAATGAAAGTGGACTTGGGACAAATGGGTGGAGCATGGAACTCTCAACACATTGATGGTGAGCAAAGATAGAAAAACCATTGGGTTTATGAGCCTATCCTAGTTTGGAAGTCTAACTTATAGTTGGTTCTACGAACTATGCTCTTACTAGACTGAGGGTGATCGTCTCAAGGAAACTATATGTTAGCAAGGGCCTTATGGGTGCCTAACAATGATGCTCTATGAATTTGGAGGGGAGCTTTTATAGTTTTTTGACTGAATTTGGGGCCTTGGATATAGAGAAATCAACTCTCAACCCTAAGCATCAAATTCTTTTATAGGCAAAATAAGAAACATGGAAGAAAAAATTGATTATATGGATGAATGAGTAGGCATCGTGACATGAAGCAAAATTTGCATGAAAGAAAGAATTGAAATAGGCAACATGAATATGAATGAACAAATAGGTGACATATATGCAAATGAACAAGCAACATTGACAATATGTAAAGAAAGAAAACAAACAAGCATCAATATGAAGTGGAAGTAAATGTATTGAGTCCTTTTAGGCATCAATTACTCTTATCTTGAAGAAAAAATTATACTTTTTTCATAAAGCAATCTACCTTAAATACAATTATAAACAACGATTTAGAATTTTCAAGAGACATCTTTCATCTTTAGCTTATTATAGATCAAATATTGGAAGAGATAGTGGGCCACAATAACAATCTATCACATGTTTATATGATCTTCCAACAGATGAATCTTAACATACACATCTTAAGACTAAAAAATAGATGAGTGAGAGATAGAGAGAGAACAGATAGAATTTTAGTTGTAATGGTAAGCTATGAGGCTCACCTATACTATCTATATTCCAACGTCAAATTACAATGTGTGAATATGATATAAACTGATAATATCTGTATCTAGGCAGAAATAGGAACTAGATACAAGAGATTGTGTGCCTAAGTGGTATGAAGAGTGTGTGTATGAGAATATGGAGAATAAGAACAGTTTAGAATTGTTGTACAACAAACCCGAATTCTGATTACCCTAAATCAGAAACGAGTGACCTACCAAATAAGAATGGAAATAGACTTGCTACTCACTGTAAATCAACAATGGATGTTGATAGTAAGTTGGCAGAATCCCCTCTAGATAATCACCAAGATGTAGACCACAACTCCTCCATGAGTGTGAGAACTCCTTCTCCAAGATGGCCTCTAAAGTTATTCTCCTAGCTTGAGAAGATTGATCACCTCCTCCAAGCATGTGAGACTCCTTGATCTCCTTGAGAGGATTTCTTGAGTTAAATGAACAATAGGCCAAAGCCCTCTTTATATAGGATTGTGTGTCCCTTGAAAAGCTACATCGAAAAAAGCTAAAAGCAATAAAGCTAACTTTCTCTATTTTAGCAATTTCTATATGAAAAGCAATTCAATGCCGTCCATCAATCACAATTTATTTAAAAAAAAAATTACATTGCTTTTTTAAAAAGCATACTCCACTACGGGTGTTGGGATTCGAAGCCAGGCAAGCTCTTTCGAAGGATGATACCTTATCCATGTCGCCTATTGAGTGCTGTTGAATAGGAGTTTAACAAAACTTTATACATGCTGTTATAGAGGCCTTATGCAAGACTTAGGACATGCTATAATCTTGGACATTATATCCAACAATTCTTTCCTATATAAATATGAATATTCTCTTTCTTTACTTACAAACAAGGAAATCTAACTAAACTCTACTAATGCATAAATTTGCTTATATAGCCCACACTTTATTATTGTATGCCTCCTTAGCTTCCTTTGGCTTGCTTTCTCTCTCTCTCTCTCTCTCTTTTGATGATGATGATGATTCAGAGACTTTATGGTTATATTCACTTTTTTGGGGTGGAAGAAAGTGTAAACTTCCTGGTAACATATAGTAGCTTATCTTTTTTTTTTTGATGAGGGGGAAAAATTAAATCTCGATATTATTGATATATTTAGGTAGTGATGTGTGTGAACACACTAGGATTGTCGGGGCATTTTTTTCCCTCTTTCGGAGGCTTTTTCCCCCCAGCTTGTATATACGCCTATTGCCCTAATGGGCTACTTATCTTTGTACATTCTAGTGGTACAGGTCTAGCAGAACTCATTTGGGAAGTTCTGTTCAACTTTTTCAGATACAATCATTTTTTTGCATCAAGCTATTTTAATTAGTGGCTATGGCTGAAAGCATTGATGTATTTCGTATGTTGGCTGTTGAGGATTGTCAGGGGAGCACTAGATTGTGCTCTCTGACTACAGTAGACAAGATTTCGGAAATACACTTCTGATTACAAGATCACCCACGAAGGGAAAATAATACAAGAATACGTGATTGATACAAGATGTCCCACAACCCGAGACTAATAGGTGTAGATAACTCAGCTAGAGATGATACAGGAGATCCCACAACCCGGGATCGCAAGTATGGAACAAGATCTCTGGATTACAAGAACTCCCCTCTGGGAGATGCACTAGATATAAGAAAGAACTCGACAAGTTCTCGTACCACGAGATTACAAGAGGACAAGACTAGATGTCCAGGATACAAGACTAGACATGACTGGAACAAGGAACAAGACAAGAACAGGAACTGGAACTTGGAGAGTACTTACTTGGTGGTCACGACTCCTTGAGCTCCCAAGACTGGTATTGGCAAGACTGATTATGAATGTGGCCAACCCCTCCTTATATAGGTTTTCAAGGGCGGTTCCCAAGGGCGGTTGCGACTTGATGATGTCATCATCATGTCATCGACTCGAAGCATGAGCTCTGGATATCCGAATCAGGCAAGTAGACAGTCGATCTTAGGGTTTTGGCACGTTCCGAACGCAATGGAAGCATTGGTTTCTCCTAATTTTGAACCAATCATGAGATATAGGGTTCACATGGAATCTAAGGTTCAGGATGGTTTCCTTTGTCCATGACATCATCTCCCCCTCAAGCGACGAGTTCCACGAGGAGCGGTCATGTTATCTGGTCTCGGCTTCGTTGGATTTCTCTTATGGAATTCTCGAACCTTGATTAGTGCTCTCTGAAGGTTTTCTGCAGGTTCCCAAGTACGATCACTAATGTCATACCCTTTCCAATGAATAAGGTATTCCAATCTTCCCCGGGATATTCTAGAATCTAGGACATGCTCGACTTCAAATTCTTCATGATCATCAATCTCGAAAGGTGGTAAAGGACTAGGTCTCTCCCCCCTCAATGGTGAAATCTGATATGGTTCCAACATGGATACATGGAAAACTGGATGTATTCTCATGGTACTCGGTAACTAGAGCTTGAAGGTGACTGGATTAATCTTGGCCAAGATGGTAAATGGACCAAACATTTGATGATCTAACTTTGCACAAGGCCTTGAAGTTTGTAAATTGTTTCAGAGTAACCATACTTTATCCCCAATTTGATACAATGGATTCTGGACATGATGTTGATCTGCATAGTACTTATATTGTTGTTGAGCTTTATGGATCTCTTCCTTCAGTTCTTTGTGAATGTCCATCAGGTACTGGGTCTTGTCTCTGGCAGCTGGATTCTTGACATGATTTGAGAGTTGTATATCCATCCTTGGATGTTGTCCATAGTTTGCAAAGAAGGGAGTTTGCTTAGTAGATGCATGAACACTATTGTTATAGGCAAACTCTGCAAAGGGTAACAACTCAAACCAATCATTTTGGTGATAGTTGCTAGTGCAACGGAGATATTGCTCTAGGACTTGATTCACCCGTTCTGTTTGTCCATCAGTCTGTGGATGATTTGCTATAGATAGTTTAACTTGAACACCAAGGAGCTTGCAAAGACTGTTCCAAAAGCTAGATATCAACTATGGACCTCGATCACTGACAATATCATGAGGCAATCCATGAAGCCTAAAGATGTATCTGAGAAAGAGTCTAGCAGTGGCTGCACCTGTGATTGCCTTTGTAGTTGGAATGAAGTGTGCCATCTTTGTGAATCTATCCACAATAACAAGAATGGCATCATACTTATCTGACTTTGGTAGATCTGTGATGAAATCCATAGATAATGAAGCCCATGGCCTTTCTGGAATAGGTAAAGGTTGCAAGAGGCCATGAGGCTTATGTCGTGGTACCTTAGATCTATTGCAAGTGTCATAGGTTTGGATATATTCTTTGACTTCCTTCCACATTTGAGGCCACCAAAAATCCCTGGATATGAGTTCTATGGTTTTATTTACTCCAAAATGTCCTGCTGCAAGGTTGTCATGACGTTGTTGAAGTACTTGGATCCTAGGCTTTCCTTGAGGGACATACGATAGGTTCTGATAGAATAGTAACCCGTCCTTTTCCTGGAATTCATTTACTTCTTGGACTTTTCCTTCTTGAGTTTTTTGCTTAACATTACAAAATAATTCATCTTGTGGTAGATTCTCACGAATCAAATGATTCAAGGCTGAATCTTCAGGATGGGTTGAAGAGATAGCTGCTAACTGGAGATGCTCAGGCTTGAGTAATACACTCTCTTGTTGACAAAGGCCTGTTCACCCTTCTTTGGTGCAAGGTAAGATCTTCTGGACAGGGCTTCTGACTGACATTGATGACGTCCTGGACGGTATGTGATGACAAAGTCGAATCTGGATAAAAAGTTACTCCATCGAGATTGCCTTCTATTGAGAATCCGGGTGGTCATAAAATACTCTAGGTTCTTGTGATCTGAATACACAATGACTTTATGAGCTGTTCCTTCTAGATGGTGACGCCAGGTTTCAAACGCGTCTACTATGGCAGAAGTTCTTTATCATGAATTTCATAATTAATTTCTGGAGGGGAAAACTTCCTTGAATGATATGCAACTGGATGTAGGTGTCCATCATCTCCATATTGGGAAAGAATGGCCCCTAGAGCAAAGTCCGATGCATCTGTCTCAAGGAAGAAGGGCTTACTAGAATCAGGATGAACTAGAATTGGAGCGGTAGTGAATGCTGATTTCAAGGTCTGAAAGGCCTTCTCTGCTTCTTCGGTCCATGAGAATTTGGAGTTCCCTGTAAGCTTGGTAAGAGGTGTCACTATCTTGGAGTAATCTCTGATGAATATCCTGTAGAAATTGGCAAACCCCAAAAAACATTGTACATCTCGAACACATGAAGGTGGTTGCCAATCAAGGATTGTCTCAATCTTCTTAGGGTCCATAAAAATTCCTTTATCTGTTACTATGTACCCTAAAAATTCCACTTCTGTCTTATGGAAAGAGCACTTCTCCAACTTTGCATATAATCCTTTTTCTCTTAGTTTCTCTAGGACTATCTTTACATGATCTTCATGATCCTCTAGATTTTTGGAGAATATCAAGATATCATCAAGGTATATTACAACAAAATCATCTAAATATTCTCGAAAGATATCATTCATCATATGTTGGAAGACAGCTGGAGCATTTGTAAGACCGAATGGCATAACTACATATTCAAAATGCCCATACCTTGTTCGAAATACTGTCTTCCATTCGTCTCCTTCTCTGATCCTGACAAGGTTGTAAGCTCCTCGAAGATCAATTTTCGTGAAGAATTTTGCTTTTCCAAGGCGTTCCAAGAGCTCTGATATGAGTGGTAGAGGGTATCTATTTTTTATAGTGACTTTGTTCAATCCACGATAGTCTACACACATCCGGAGAGTCCCATCCTTCTTCTTTACAAATGGAATAGGAGCTCCTGCTGGAGACTTCGAGTGTTTGATAAACCCCTTTGCTAGATTCTCATCCATTAAGCTCTCCAAGAAATCCCTCATAGTCATGAAGTACGGCCATATCCTTCTCCAAGATTGGGGCGAACCATGATAAAGCTTGACCATAGAGCAAAGTTCCAATAAAACCGACCTTGGATGCATCATCAGGGTATCTATCACGCTGCATGCGAATGTACAATTTGACTTGTTGCAAGAATCCTCGAAACTTTGTGCGATCACCATTGAACTTTTCTGGCATGCAGATCTTGGGTTCCTTCATAAATGATGTACTGGGCCGTTGATTCACTTGAATACTCCCTTGATTCGCTTGAAGACTCCCGATTCGTTCTTGTAATTCTTGGAGGAGTGCACCTACATGCACTGGATGTCCCATCTCGACTTGTGTCTGTTGATGACTTAGGTCTTCGACTTGTTGGAGACTCTGAAGTGATGCTATGATCTGTTCATAAGCGTTCTCCATGATGTCTGGTCTTGGATAGAAGATAGTCTTGCCAAAATGTCAGGGGAGCACTAGATTGTGCTCTCTGACTACAGTAGACAAGATTTCGGAAATACACTTCTGATTACAAGATCACCCACGAAGGGAAAATAATACAAGAATACGTGATTGATACAAGATGTCCCACAACCCGGGACTGATAGGTGTAGATAACTCAGCTAGAGATGATACAGGAGATCCCACAACCCGGGATCGTAAGTATGGAACAAGATCTCTGGATTACAAGAACTCCCCTCTGGGAGATCGACTAGATACAAGAAAGAACTCGCCAAGATCTCGTACTACGAGATTACAAGAGGACAAGACTAGATGTCCAGGATACAAGACTAGACAGGACTGGAACAAGGAACAAGACAAGAACAGGAACTGGAACTTGGAGAGTACTTACTTGGTGGTCACGACTCCTTGAGCTCCCAAGACTAGTATTGGCAAGACTGATTATGAATGTGGCCAACCCCTCCTTATATAGGTTTTCAAGGGCGGTTCCCAAGGGCGGTTGCGACTTGATGATGCCATCATGATGTCATCGACTCGAAGCATGAGCTCTGGATATCCGAATCAGGCAAGTAGACAGTCGATCTTAGGGTTTTGGCACGTTCCGGACGCGATGGAAGCATTGGTTTCTCCTAATTCTGAATCAATCATGAGATACAGGGTTCACATGGAATCTAAGGTTCAGGATGGTTTCCTTTGTCCATGACAAGGATAAGTTGGATGGTACGAATTACCCATTGTGGGCTTATATGATGCATCATGTATTGGTTGCAAAAGGACTATGGAATATTGTGCAGGGTGCTGAAAGAAGTCCTGTTACACCTGCGAATACAGGTACTGCAAATATAGGTGCTGAAGCTTATGAAGATGGTGTCAAAGATGGTGATATTCTGTAGATTCCTGTTTGTGCTGCTGTTTTCGTTGCACCTAATGCAGAGCAAATTTGTTGGGATGGTAGAGATGCTCATGCACATGCATTGATAGCTTTGTATGTCAAACGTGCCATTATTCCTCACATTCACTCTTGCAGAACAACTAAGGATGCTTGGGATATACTTACCATAATTGTACCAGACTAGGAATGAGGCTCATGTTGCTAAAGTGTATCTGATGAGAAAATTAGATGACCTTCGCATGAAGGACACAAATAGTGTTGTTGCTCATCTAAATGAGTTTGATGCTATATTCTCTTAGTTACAGGCTCAAAAAATGGATATGGATAATGAAATGAAAGCAGTATTGCTGTTCTGCACCTTGCCATCATCATGGGATACATTTTGCACAACTATTAGTAATAGTGCACCTGGTGGTAAACTCGTGTACGATGACATATATGGAGCACTCTTTGTGAGGAGATTCATAGAAAATATATGGTTGGCACTCAAAGTGAAGATGCATATAATGTTCGTGATTCTTATCAAGGAAAGAATGAACAATGTGGTAGGAGCAAGAAGAAGGAAAATAATGGTCAACAGAATAAGAGTAGAAGTAAATCATGGAAGAGGGATATCAAATGCCATTATTGTCATAAGAAAGGACATATGAAGAAATACTGTTATGCATTAAAGAATGCTAAAGGTAAAGGACAGAATGTTGATGGGCATGTTAAACAATTACAAGCTCCATCTACTTCGACTATGAAGATTGAAGAAATTAATGCTATTTTTGATGATGTTGATGTGTTGACACTTGATAGTGCTGTGCCAACTGAGGCTCTTATGGTTGATTCCCACACGTGGCTGCTAGATGCTGGTGCTTCTTTCCATATGACACCACGTAGAGAATGTTGATATATTTAGGTAGTGATGTGTGTGAACACTCTAGGACCACCGGGGCACTTTTTTCCCTCTTTAGGAGGTTTTTTGCCCCTGACTTGTATATACGCCTATCGCCCTAATGGGCTACTTATCTTTGTACATTCTCTAGTAATACATTCAGTCTTGTGTGTTGTGCTCCAAGCTTCTTCTTCTTCCTTGTGCTGTTCGCATGCTTCCTCAGACGTCTAACTCCAATAATTGGTATCAGAGCACGTCGCCGCTTCATCTAGGGCGTCGTCGACACTCCTCTGGTTGCAGTCTCAGATTCGCACGAAATTTGGTGAGCATACTCAGAGTGTTTTAGAGATCAAAACAGCTTCGCTGTGTGGTGCCGAAATCGTGATATGAGCTCGTTTCGGCCTCCGAACGCACTATCATAGTGCTTGTGCAGGCTATTTCATCTTTTTGTGCCAAAGATATATACCTGTTTCGATTTGCCAGTATAAGCATCTCGAAGTCTGCTACACGTTTAGCAGAACTTGTCTGGGCAGTTCTGTTCAACTTTTTGAAATACAGTCAAATTTCTGCATCAAGGTATTTTAGTCACCGACCATGGCTGAAAGCAGTGATGTATTTCATATATTAGCTGTTGAGGATAAGTTGGATGGTACCAACTACCCATTATGGGCTTATATGATGCGACATGTATTGGTTGCAAAAGGACTGTGGAACATTATGCAGGGTGTTGAAAGATGTCCTGTTACACCTGCGACTACAGGTACTGCAAATACAGGTGCTGAAGCTCATGGAGATGGTGTCGAAGATGATATTCTGCAGATTTTCGTGCTGCTGTTTCTGTTGCACCTACTGCAAAGCAAATTTGTTGGGATGGCAGAGATGCTCAAGCACATGCATTGATATCTTTGTCTGTAAAACGAGCTATTATTCCTCACATTCGCTCTTGCAGAACAGCAAAGGATGCTTGGGATACACTTACCACATTGTACCAGGCTAGGAATGAGGCTCGTGTTGCTTACCTCTGAAAACAGTTGGAGAGTGAGCACATGAATGAAGGTGATTCTATGGACAATTTTCTAACAAAGATCAAAGACTTGAAGGAACAATTGATTTCTGCTGATGAGGTTATACCAGATAGCTCACTTGTGCAGATCGTTCTGAATGGTCTTCCTGATTCATATCAGAGTTTTGCTTCTACTCTTCGATTGATGATGAAAGGCAATCCAAATGCCTTGTCATTTGAGGAGTTAGTTTCTGTTCTGTTATAGGAAGATCAATCCACGCAGAATAGGTCCATTATGCGTGTTGCAGATCAAGCTTTCCTGGCTAGTCAGAAGGGCAAAGGAAAATGGAGCTCTTGATGCTTTATTTGTGCCAGGGATCAAGAAGAATCTGTTATCAGTTTCTGCATTAGCCAAGATTGGCTTGGTTGTGAAATTTGTTGATGATAGATGTAGAGTTCACGATCTGTCAAATGGTGATGTTATTATTGCTTCTGGCATTTTATGTCGTGGGCTGTATAAGCTCATAGGCTATGAAAGATTTGTGAATGATTTGGCATCTGCACCATGATTCTCAGGCTATCTCAGATGCAAAGCTTTGACATGCACGCTTTGGTCATCTGAATTTTGCTAGTTTGCTACGCCTGCAGAAATCTGATATGGTGTCTTCTTTGCCCAAGCTTGAGGCACCTAGAAAACATGTATGTGAAGGCTGTATTTTGGACAAAATGCAGCATTCCTCCTTTCCAAAAGATGGTTTAGTTCGGGCTACGCAGAAATTGCAGCTTGTACATAGTGATGTCTATGGTCCTATGCAGACACTTTCTTTTGGGAATTATCTTTACTTCATGACTTTAATTTATGATTTTTCCAGGCATGCATGGGTATATCCATTGAAGGCAAAGTCCAAAGTGTTTTTGTGCTTCAAACAGTTTTTGGTTTTGATTGAATATCTGTCAGCATGTAAAATGGGCACCCTCCGTTCTGATCGAGGGGGGGAATATATGTCTTCGGATTTTAATGCATTTCTGGCTGAACATGGGATAAAACACCAATGTACAGTGCTGTATACACCTCAACAGAATGGAGTTGCTGAACGAAAGAACATGTAAGACATGGAGATGGCGAGGTGTATGGTCAAGAGTCAGGCTTTACCACATAGTTTCTAGCTTGAGGCAGTCATGTGTGCAGCATATGTACTTAACAGGTGTCCCACTAAAGCGCTACAATCTATCACTCCATATGAGACTTGCCATGATCGCAAGCCATCTGTTGCTCATCTACGGGTTTTTGGTTGTTTGGCATATGCACTAGTGCCTGAACAACATTGCAGAAAATTGGATGATAAGGCAGTAAAATGTATTTTTGTTGGGTACAATTATGAAAGTAAAGGCTATCATCTGTATCATCCACAGACTAAACGCATTCTGGTTAGCCGTGATGTTTTTGTGGAAGACGCTATTCAGCCATTGCTTTCATGTACTAAGGAGACATCTGTTAGCTCCAAAGACATGTATGATACTTTGATGCCTCTTTTTATAGGTGGACAGTCTACTGCTGGTCCTAATGAGGCAACTTCTCAGCCTTTGCAGGTTTCATGTGATGATGCAAATCAACCCATTTCTGATGCAGATTTACATGATGCACTTGTTGATGAGAGAGCTGATATTGAGGAGGCAAAAACTATGCCAAAATGACTGGTGCAGACTTTGCGTGACAACAAATTAGATGCACCTTTGTCTTATCGTACTCGTTCAGGCTCTCATAGTGCCTCCTTTGCATCAGATTGCTATGCTATGGCTACGTCTAGTCTCTGTGATGAGAATGAGCCTCTTTCTTTTGCTGAAGCACAAAATTCAAAAAATTGGATGACTGCTATGCAATCTGAATATGATGCTTTTATGAAGAATGGTACTTGGTCTTTATGTGACTTACCTCCTGGCAAGAAAGCCATTGGTACTAAGTGGGTATACAAGCTGAAGCGTAAACCTGATGGTACAGTTGACAGGTATAAGGCTAGGCTTGTTGCAAAGGGTTATGCACAGGAAAGAGGCATTGATTTTGATGAGACCTTTGCACCCACATGTCGTATGACTACTGTTTGGAGCATCTGTGCACTTGCAGCCCATCATGGTTGGAATGTACATCAGTTGGACATTAAAACTGCATTTTTGAATGGTGACTTGCATGAAGAAGTGTATGTTTTTCAGCCCCGTGGTTTTGTGCAAAAAGGGCATGAAAACCAGGTGTGCAGGTTAAAGAAGGCATTATATGGTTTAAAGCAAGCACCACGTGATTAGTATGAGAAGATACATGCCTATCTGATTGCACATGATTTTGTGAACAGTCCAACTGTGAGCACCTTATATGTTAAGCGTGCTAATGATGTGCTTCTGATCATTGTTGTCTATGTTGATGACATGCTTCTCACTGGTCCTCTTGAGAAGCATATTGCTGATTTCAAGGCTGATTTGCATGCCTCATTTGAGATGTCTGATTTGGGGCATTTGCATCACTATTTGGGCATTCAGTTTATGCAAGTTGATGGTGGATTGGCTTTGTGTCAAACAAAATATAATGACACATTATTGTAGCGTTTTGGCCTTGAAGACTGTAAGCCTATTGCCACTCCTATGGAGATAGGTTTACAATTGAGTCTTCATGATGCTGGAGATGCATTTGATGCTGTCCTCTATCAGCGGGCTGTTTGATGCCTGATTTACTTATGCATTACTCGGCCAGATATTCAGTTTGCTGTCTCACAGATGAGAAGGTTTATGCATTGCCCAGGTGTCAAGCATTGGCAGACGGTTAAGCACATCTTTCGCTACTTGAGTGGCACTTGGCTACTTGGGTTGTTTTATCCCAAGGGGGATCACTACCGCCAGATTTGCATGCTTTTTCTGACTCATCTGGTTGCTATGACACTCGTGTGTCCACTAGTGGCTTTTGCTTCCTGATTGGTAGCTCATGTATATCTTGGTTGAGCAAGAAGCAGCCTACTATGGCCACTTCCAGTTGTGAGGCTGAGTATAGGGCAGCTTTCACAGCTACTGTTGAGTGTGTGTGGCTCAGATGCCTTATGGCTGATTTGGGTGTTGGTCAGTCCTCTGACACCACCATCTTCATTGACAGTCAGAGTGCATTGGCAATTGCGAGGAACCCTGTGTTGCATGCTCGCACTAAGCACATTGAGGTGCATTACATTATGTCGGGGAGAGGTTCTCTACTGGGGAGACCAGCTTGACATATGTGCCCATGTAGGAGAACATTGGAGACCTTTTCTCGGAGGCTCTGCCTAGGGAGAAGTTTGAAGCTTTCCGCAAGGCTTTGGGCTTAATTCCTTTCGTGGAGTGATTTCCACATAGCTTGGCACTTCCTTATAGATGAGTGCCAGCTGCTTGTTCACCGCATCACTCCCAGGGGGGATTTGTTGATATATTTAGGTAATGATATGTGTGAACACTCTAGGACCGCAGGGGCACTTTTTTCCCTCTTTAGGAGGTTTTTTCCCCCCGGCTTGTATATACGCCTATTGCCCTAATGGGCTACTTATCTTTGTACATTCTCTAGTAATACATTTAGTCTTGTGTGTTGTGCTCCAAGCTTCTTCTTCTTCCTTGTGGTATTCACGTGCTTCCTCAGACGTCTAACTCCAACAGAGAATGGTTCTCTAATTATGCAACAAAGTCTCTTGGTACCATGAGACGTGGTGGATCTTACGAGTGTAACGTTGTGGGGATTGGAGATGTAGTTGTGCAATTCATTGATGGTTCATAATTTACTATGCATAATGTATGCCATGTACCTTTGTTATCATGCAGTTTGATGTCAGTTGGTCAACTTGATGACCTTGGTTACAAGGTGGTATTCTATGCTTAGTCCTTTCGGATATCAAAGGGCTATATGCTTATTGCAAAAGGAACCAAAGTTGGCTCACTTTATCCTTTATTTGTATCACAAAAAGAACAATTGTTAGCTGTTATTGAACAACCTATGGATTGTATTTGGCATGGTCGTTTGGGCCATATATCTCATAGTGGAATGGAAAATCTTTGTGGTTCTGGCTACTTACCTGTGTTATCTTTCTCTGATTTTTCATTTTGTGAGAATTGTGAATATGGAAAGCAAACCAGAAATGTGCATAGAATGCACATTTGATGGAGAATGCTAATCTCCAAAAGAACAACTTATTCTTGTGATTAGAGCACCTCTATACCAAGAATAAGTCAAAACCTTTCACACATTTAGAGGATCAACTTCTAATTATCAAAAGATGAACAAATCTGTGAAGAAGGTGATACACAGAAAAGTCTGCTGCACTATTTCCTTACATTGACTTATCAAATGTGTAAAGTTTTTCATGAAACTTTGTACGAATCATCTCTTAGAGATTGCGCAACTATTCCAAGTTGAATTACTCCAAAAGATTAAGTGTAGCTTGAGAAATCAACTTCTCAAGTTACCTATGTCAGAAACTGTACTTCTGAGAAGTCGATTCAGACACCCCTAACTTCTTAACTTTGATTCTCACAGTATCTAACCCGTTTTGCCAAATGCTTTTAGCCACGAGTAGATCACCTTCCAACTTAAAGATTAAGTGCTTGCTTGCACAAAACTTTAAACTATGGAGTGAGCACTGACCAAAAGATTAAACACGAATTTTGCGCCTGTTTCAGAGAACTGTAAACATTCAACACATATGAATGTTCCTACTTACAATTCTCCTAGCCTGTTCACAATTGGACTCTGAAATTCAGGTCACAGACTCATCAACTAACAACTTAGATATCCTCAAAAGGATTTCACAAATGATCAAACACAGAAGGAGCAGACACGAAAAGATCGGGCGCAATATTTCTTCATTAACTCAGAAAATTACAACTGAGTGATGAGAGCAAACACAAACTCATTTTCCACTATCTCATAGCTTCTATCTTCCTAATTCTTGACTTGTAACTATTGTTACATATGCTCTCATGTGCTCTCCATCCATGCCCCGACTTTTCTCAAGGTATTTATAGATAATTTGTACATAATTCTTACTGAACAAAAGATCTAAGTCATCTATGACTATGCTAATGTACATATGTGTACAAGACAACATTCTGACTTCTTCTTCATTTTGCAAATGTCTTCCTTTGCTTCATTCTGACCATAAGTATTCTCCAAGATCTGTATAATCACCAATTTGTGATTGGTTTGCTCCAACAGCTCCCCCTCAATCACTAATTGTGATTATTCCATTCTTCTTCACTCCTGCCATCTCCTTGAATCTCTGTAGCTTAGGTCCATCCAAGCTTTTTGTCATCATATCTGCCACTTGTTCTTTTGTTGGAGTGTACATCACTTCAATCTCTTTATCAAGTACCTTTTCCCTCAAGAAATGATACTGTATCTCTATATGCTTAGTCCTGGCATGAAAAACAGGGTTAGCTGCCAAATACAAAGAACTCATATTGTCTCCAAAAATTATTGGAGTACTATGATCAATCTCAAAACTTTTCATCAAGGTCTTCAACCATATGACTTCTTTTGCAGCTTCTACCATTCCCTTATTCTCAGCCTCTGTGGATGATAAAGCAACTGTGTGTTGCTTCTTTGAACACCAAGACACTAACTTGTCTCCAACATAACATAGATATCCATGAGTAGACCTTCTATCATCTGAGTCACCTGCCCAATCTGCATCACTAAACACTTTGATTCTTGTGTCAGAAGTGAAACCATAATACAAACCTTCACTTAGGGTTCCCTTGATATATCTGAGTACCCTTTGGGCTGCAATCCAATGAGTCTTCTTTGGACAATGCATGAATTGTGACAACACACCTACTGCATATGATAGATCTGGCCTTGTCAAGGTAGCATAGATTAGACTACCTACCAAACTCTGATATTTCTTCATGTCATTGAACTCTTCACCTCCATACCTGCTTAATTTATGATTTACCTCCAATGGAGTGGTTGAGGTCTTGCACTCTTCCATGTTAAACTTGATCAAAAGATTCTTCAAATATCTTTCTTGTGAAACATATACTCCATGTTGAGTATACACAATCTGCATTCCTAGAAAATAAGATAAGTTTCCCAAGTCACTTATCTTAAACTCCTTCTCTATTTGCTTCTTGAGTTCATTGATTCCTTGAGCATCTGTTCCTGTAACAATAATATCATCAACATAAATGCACATGTAAATATATCCATTTTCACTTGCCTTCACTAGCAAGCTACTATCTGCCTTTGATGCTTGAAATCCACATTCATTCAAGAACTTGACCAATCTGTAATTCCAAGCTCTTGGGGCTTGCTTCAACCCATACAAAGCTCTCTTGAGCTTACACACATAATCTGATCCAATTGACTCCATGAAACCTTCTGGTTGCTCCATATATACTTCATCTGCAATATAACCATTAAGAAATGCATTCTTCACATCCAATTGTGATAATTTCCATCCTTTGCAAGCAGCAATAGCAATCAATGTCCTATTTGTAGACATCTTAGCAACAGGACTAAAGGTCTCATCATAATCTACCCCATAAGTTTGGGCATAACCTTTAACCACAAGTCTAGCCTTATATCTAGACACCTTACCATCTGCAAACCTCTTTGTTTTGTATACCCACTTGCATCCAATGACTTTCTGATTCTTTGGTCTTGGTACTAATTCCCAAGTTTCATTTTCAAGTAGAGCATCATACTCTTCTTGCATTGCCTTCTCCCAATTCTGTTTACCTTTGGCTTCTTCATAAGTGTTTGGATCTTCTTCTGTTTTCACAATGTAAGCATAATCTCTTGTTGTTAGGAAAGATGTATCATAGCTATACCTTATAGGCTCTTTCCTTTCCCTTGTAGATCTTCTGATTTCTGCACTTCTTGAAGTTTCAGCCTCATTTGATTCTGGATCAAATCTTGGCCCTTCTTCTACATGATCCTGCACTCTACATCTAGAGTCAACTTCATCAACAATTTCTTCACAAACTTTTACCTTTGCCTTTCCTTTCCTTTGAGTTTCTTCAACACCTGCATACTCATTTGGTGATCCTGTATACCATGTGTTTTGCTCATCAAATGTTACATCTTTAGTAACCAGAAATTGCTTTGTGGATGGACTCCACAACCTGTAACCCATTTGTCTATCATCATATCCAATAAACACATACTTCTCTGCTTTTGGTTCTAGCTTATGTCTTAATTGTGAAGGAACATAAGCATATGCAATACATCCAAATACTTTACAATGATCAAGACTAGGTTTCTTACCCCACCATGCTTCATAAGGGGTTCCTCCATCCAAAGCTTTGCAAGGCAACCTATTCACAAGGTATGTTGCAGTGTTAATGGCTTTTGCCCATAAGTAATTTGGACAATTCTTTTCCTTCATCATGGCTCTTGCAAACTCTACAAGAGTCCTATTCCTCCTTTCTGCTACTCCATTTTGTTGAGGGGAGTACCTGCAAGTTACTTCTCTTTTGATACCTGCATTCCACAAATAATCATCAAACTCTTTTGAGAAATACTCTCCCCCTCCATCTGATCTTAACCTCTTTAGCTTTTGTCCTGTGATCCTTTCTGCATAAGCATGGAAATGTTTGAATGTCTTGAAGACTTCTGATTTGTCCTTGATTACATACAAAGTAATCCACCTGGTTGCATCATCAACAAACAACACATAATATCTGGATCCATTTATGCTATAGTCTCTTGAGGGACCCCATACATCTGTATGAACCAATTCAAGCATATTTGAATACTTGTACCCTGATTTGTTATAAGAACTTTTATGTGCTTTACCTAATTGACAAGCTTCACACTTGTACACCATATGTTGCCCTTCAATGTT
The DNA here is from genome assembly GCA_020310875.1 of Ceratopteris richardii. NCBI lineage: Eukaryota > Viridiplantae > Streptophyta > Polypodiopsida > Polypodiales > Pteridaceae > Ceratopteris > Ceratopteris richardii. The sequence continues at coordinate 12,415,593 of CM035410.1, forward strand.
TGGCAATCCAAGCACCACCTGATTCTTTGACATCTCCTTTATAGCTCTCTCATTGAAATGACCTAGCCTCTTATGCCATAGGTCTAATTCAGATACCTTTTGACCTCCATAGGTAAACAATGCATGTCCTACATTACCTTGGACTTTGAGAGTGAACAATCTTCCTTCCTTTTTACCTGCAATTATGGTTCTATATCCCTGATTTGGATCTTGTACATAGACACCATCATTTGTAAATCTTACCTCATATCCTTTCTCCACAATTTGCCCTACACTTATCAAATTTTTAGGAATAGTAGGGACATAAAGTACCTTGCTCAGAAGTGTACTTCCACTCTTTGTCTTCACTGATCCAATGCTCTCCACTTTATGTTTGGTATTGTCACCTGTTTGAACTGTATGTCCATTCACCCTTGCTTCCATATCAGTCATCAAGGATAGGTTCCCACTCAGATGGTTGCTGCACCCTGAGTCAATATAGAACACTCTTTGATCTTCTCCCATTGATTCATGAGTTGCATTCAAGATAAGAGTCATGTCATCCTTCTGATCTGATGCATAATTGTAATAATTATTGTTGTATGACTGAGATTGGAAGTTTCTTCCACCTCCTCTACCATATGATGTCCTACCACCTCTTCCTCTGAAATTGCCTCTTTGGTTTCTGCCTCCTCTACCTCTTTGACTATAATTCTGATTGTTGTATCCTCCACTTTGATTGTTATACCAACAATCATTTGCCAAATGATTTGTTCTGCCACAAATCCAACAAGCTTTAGCATTATCTTTGTTCTTACCTCCTCTTCCTTTACCTCTGAAATTTGTCTTCCCTTTTGTGAAGTTGGCTTGATTTGAATTCCCTTCATCATCATTTGATTGCTTTCCCTTGCCATTCTTTTTCTTGTCTTTGGAGTACATAGCTTGACTTGTACTTCTATCATTGTCTCCTTTAAGATCCTGCTCAAAGGTTAGCATGTGTCCTAGCAATTGATTAAGGTCAGGAGTAAAGTGATCAAGTGACAATTCTATGGACAATATAAAAGGCTTCCACTTCTCATCACCTCTTAGACCTGTAAGTATTTGTCTTACCAACTTCTCCTCTTCAATATCTTCATCCACTGCTCCCAAGCTATCTGCAATATCTTTCATCCTTGCCACATAATCTGAGATTGATTGTGAGCTCTTCTTCTTGAATGTTGTGAACTCAGCCCATAGTGAGGACTTCCTTGACTTAGTTGTATTTTGGAAATGCTCTTCCAAGGCATTCCAAACATCTGTAGCACTTTCTAAACCTCTGATGTGAGGTAAAAGGTAATCATTTACAGCCATGTAAATGATGCTCCTTGCTTGAGCATCCTTTCTCATCCAAGTCTTCAACATTGCAAGTTCCTCCCTAGTAGGAATACTTGGATCTGCAAATTCTGGTTTTTCTTCATCTCCTGTAATGAATGATATAAGATCTTTGCTCATGAGGTGTGCTTCCATCCTCATGGACCATGCTGGATAGTTCTCCCTATCTAGCTTATCAATCTGCAAGCTTTCTCCCATCTTGTATCCACCTGTGTATTGAAAACTTCAAGCTTTACAAACAATGTATGTACCTTTACTTCGAATTGAACTCCTTTTGCCTTTCTTGATGTCAATTTGTCTTCTCCTCGAGCTTTGACTCCAAGCTTTCACTTCTTGATCCTTCAAATGTTGAATCTCTTAAATCTGCAGCAGTCGGGATCCTCCTTTTCTTCAAATTGATGTCTCCTGCTCTGATACCACTGATGGAGAATGCTAATCTCCAAAAGAACAACTTATTCTTGTGATTAGAGCACCTCTATACCAAGAATAAGTCAAAACCTTTCACACATTTAGAGGATCAACTTCTAATTATCAAAAGATGAACAAATCTGTGAAGAAGGTGATACACAGAAAAGTCTGCTGCACTATTTCCTTACATTGACTTATCAAATGTGTAAAGTTTTTCATGAAACTTTGTACGAATCATCTCTTAGAGATTGCGCAACTATTCCAAGTTGAATTACTCCAAAAGATTAAGTGTAGCTTGAGAAATCAACTTCTCAAGTTACCTATGTCAGAAACTGTACTTCTGAGAAGTCGATTCAGACACCCCTAACTTCTTAACTTTGATTCTCACAGTATCTAACCCGTTTTGCCAAATGCTTTTAGCCACGAGTAGATCACCTTCCAACTTAAAGATTAAGTGCTTGCTTGCACAAAACTTTAAACTATGGAGTGAGCACTGACCAAAAGATTAAACACGAATTTTGCGCCTGTTTCAGAGAACTGTAAACATTCAACACATATGAATGTTCCTACTTACAATTCTCCTAGCCTGTTCACAATTGGACTCTGAAATTCAGGTCACAGACTCATCAACTAACAACTTAGATATCCTCAAAAGGATTTCACAAATGATCAAACACAGAAGGAGCAGACACGAAAAGATCGGGCGCAATATTTCTTCATTAACTCAGAAAATTACAACTGAGTGATGAGAGCAAACACAAACTCATTTTCCACTATCTCATAGCTTCTATCTTCCTAATTCTTGACTTGTAACTATTGTTACATATGCTCTCATGTGCTCTCCATCCATGCCCCGACTTTTCTCAAGGTATTTATAGTTAATTTGTACATAATTCTTACTGAACAAAAGATCTAAGTCATCTATGACTATGCTAATGTACATATGTGTACAAGACAACATTCTGACTTCTTCTTCATTTTGCAAATGTCTTCCTTTGCTTCATTCTGACCATAAGTATTCTCCAAGATCTGTATAATCACCAATTTGTGATTGGTTTGCTCCAACAACATTGGCTCTTCAATTCAGCCTTTGGATCTCGTTCATACAGATGTCTATGGTCGTATGCGGACTAGGTCCTTAGGTGGTTCTCTTTACTTTGTCACTTTCATAGATGATGCTACTAGAAAAGTTTGGGTATATCCTATCAAATCGAAGGATGAGGTATTCCCTACTTTCAGAAAATGGCTTGCTTGAGTTGAGACTGAAAAAGGAACTAAGCTTAAGGCTTCACGTTCAGATAATGGGGGTGAGTATACCTCACATGGATTCAGCCTTTTTTGTCAATCTAGAGGGATTCATAGAGAGTTTACAGCTCCTTATACCCCAGTACAGAATGATGCAGCTAAAAGTATGAATAGAACTATTCAAGATAGAGTAGTTTCTATGTTGCATCATGCAAACCTCTTACAAGGCTTTTGGGCAGAAGCAGTATTGACTACAGTTCATGTGTTTGACCTTTCACCTAATACTACCAAAGGTTTGAAAGGGGCACAAGAGTTATGGATAGGGAAACCACCATATTATGATCATCTTCAAGTTTTTGGGTGTGAAGCATATGTTCATATACCCAAGAATTTTAGACAAAAGTTGGACTATAAGTCAAAGAACAGTTGGACTATAATTACGTCAATAAAGTTATATTTAAAAACAGGCTTTGCAATAGAGAAAACTTGTTCTAAAGACATAGTTGTTGGAACATCAAGCTTACACTATGCTTGAGGTGGATTTGATCTACATCAAAGGCTATCACATCGAAAGAATATCTGTTGGAGAGTTCTTTTTCATATGCTCATTTATTGTATTTTTTTGAGAGATTTTTGATGGTTCATTTACCATTGTAAAAGCCTTGAGCTTTACACATGTAAAGACAGAAAGATAGAGCCCAAATTCCACGAATTTGTGGTGGTTGAAGTTGCATTCAATCAAGCAATCAATCATCTAAAAGTAGATCAAACTAGATCTTCACTTTTCCTAGATTGTAGGAAAGTGAATTGATTCCCTTCAACAACCATTCCCACCTTCATTTGAATTCAAAATCCACTTGTAGAAGTCGTGGAACACTTCTGGAGTCTATATAAAGACTTGAAATCACTTGTACAATACATGGAAGCAATATTCATACACTTGTGACCATCATTGTCTTGCTCCTTCAATTCTCTGCACCATCTTCTTCGCCAACAGTAATCTTGCAGAGGCTGCTTCTCTCTCCCCAGAGCTTCAAATTGAGTGCAAGATGATTCATTGGAAAGATAGTAGTGTCTAGTTTATGCCTATAAATTTTCAAAGCATTTGGGTCTGTAGATTGGGAGAAATCGGAGTTTTTCTGTCTCGGGGTCAATTTCTGTGTATTCCTGAAAAATAGGAAGTACCACCGGTGAATGTTGCATTCATTCCTATAGAATATTTTGCTTATTCCTTATAATTTTGTGCATTCTATACGCTCAATCCTATGTGTATCACTCCCATAAAAGTATGTTTTCTAATTGTAATCACGCTGCTTGCTATGGGCATTTGAAGTTCATTGTCTCTTCCATAGATAGTAAGTTTTTTGAGCTAGTCGACCCGCGAACCTATCTGTTTTGTATCGGCTCATTCTCCTTGATGCTCCAAAGTACATAGTGTGTTTCTTTGCACTTATCACATTCTTATAAGGGCTATTTGAGTCTCCATAAGCTCAAGGGCTGGTCTTGTGCCGGTTGGCTAGACCAAACTTCCTCGCTTTGAAACACACTTTTCTACCTTCTAAAAGCTTCTCCAAGTTCTTTCAGTGGTATCAGAGGTAGATCAAGATGGGTGATGGCTTTCCCTCAATGATCGAGAAGCTTGATCGACACAACTACGCGGCTTGGAAAATCAGGATGGAGGCCTATTTGCAAGGTAGAAATCTTTATGGAATTGTAGCAGGTGATGAAGCTATGCCTATTCCAAGATCCAAAGGAGGACCTACACAAGAGGAGACAGATAAGCTAACACTTTGGTGCACAAGGGATGATCAAGCAAGTTCGTACATACTAAACTCTATCTTTGACTTTCTATTACCACATATTAGAGGGTGCAAGACATCTCAAGAGACTTGGGATGCCCTCGAGACTTTCTTTTGTGCGAGTACCAAAGCAAGAAAGAATCATCTTTGGAACGAGTTCAACCAAATGAAGAAGACACCTAAACAAACCATCACAAAGTTTGTTACCAAGGTCAAGGAGGTTGCGGATCAGTTAGCATCCATTGGAGAGCTGATTGAAGAAGAGGTCATCATGAGGCAAATTCTCAACGGCATTCGAAGTGATAAGCAATGGCAATCCTTCACGAGGGCTTATGATCTCATCATGGATGTGCAAACTCCAGACTTCAACATCTTTCTTGGACAACTCTTCAATCAAGAAGCCAACAATAGCATAAAGGAAGATAACTCTTATCATGGTAATTCAATTAGTGCTCTATATACAGATAAGAAGGATAAGAAGCAGAAAGGCAAGAAGAAGGAAGAAGATGAAGAAGAGACTTTTCAAGCCAACTTTGCAAGCAAGAGCAAGTGGAAAGGGAAGAAGAAAGGACCAAAGCAAGAAAAAACCAAAGGTCAGAATGTTCAACCTTGTGCCATATGCGATAAGACCAACCACACCACTCAGAATTGCTGGTTCAATGGGAAGACCCAGAAAGGAAGTGGAAGAGGTGGATATGCAATAGAGGACAATCCTTCAACCAAGCAATTCACTACAAGTAGAGATGTTGTGTTTGAAGAACACATGTCTTGGTATGATGAAGACAAACAAAAGGTAACACTACCATATGATCTTGATTCTGACTCTCATCAATTAGGAAGCAAACATGATACACAAGTCCTGGATTCAAGAAGTGATACAGACAATGACCAAGATAAAAGAGAAAAGGATTACAAGCTATGGAAGTCAAGAGGCAAAGCAAAGATGCAAGAGGTTGGAGAATGCTCCAAACAAGTACCTACAAGATCAGCAAGAGAGAAGAAAGAACCAGAAAGGTATGGATATGATTCCACATTTGTTACAAAGCATTCAATATACTTGGCAAAAGACTCTATTTCAGAGGAACCCTCAACCTATGAAGTGGCAAAGGGAAACCCTAATTGGGAAAAGGCCATGAACGAAGAGATAGATGCATTGAAGGAGATGGACACTTGGGATTTGGTTCCAATGTCACCGAATCAAAAGGTAATTGGTTGCAGATGGGTATATAAAGTTAAAAGAAATTCAGATGGATCAGTTTGCAGGTACAAGGCAAGATTAGTTACCAAAGGATGCTCACAAACTCATGGTATAGACTATGAGGAAACATTCTCATTAGTTGCAAAGATGACTACAATCAAGACATTGATAAGTGTAACTGCTGCAAAGAATTGGAGACTCCTCCAACTTGATGTGAAAAATGCATTCTTAAATGGTTGGATAAGTGAAGAGGTATACATGTCAAAACCACCAGGTTTTGAAAACCCTAATCATCCATCTTATGTTTGCAGACTTAAGAAAGCATTGTATGGATTGAAACAAGCTCCTAGAGCTTGGAATTACAGGTTGGTTACATATCTTCAAGATCAAGGATTCAAAGCTAGCAGATTAGATCCTTCTCTATTCATCAAAAGGGATCACAATGAGGTTATCTATCTATGTGTATATGTAGATGATATTATTGTGACAGGTGATGATCTAAATGGCATTAAAGGATCAAGAGACACATGCAAGAGGAGTTCAAAATCAGTGATCTAGGTGAGCTCACATATTTCCTAGGTATGCAGGTGATATATACAAATGAAGGAATGTATTTGACTCAAAGAAGATATGTTCAGGATTTCCTTCTCAAGTTCAAAATGGAGAACACTAAACCTGCAGGTACACCTTTGGAGATGAATCATAAACTAAGTGTTTATGAAGGTGAGAAAATTGAACACATTAAAGAGTATCAAAGCTTGGTAGGTAGCTTGATATATGCTACTCATACAAGGGCAGACATCTCATATAGTGTGGGAGTGCTTAGTCAGTTCATGCACTCACCGAGAAGACCACACATGGATGCAGCTAAGAGAGTACTTAAGTATCTCAAAGGTACAATCAATGAAGGTATATTCTATCCTTACTCTTCAGATTTGGATATCAAAATCTACTCAGATGTAGATTGGGCAGGAGCTAAGGATGATAGAAAAAGTACATCTGGTTACTTAGCATTTGCAGGTTCGAAGCTAGTGTCATGGAGTTCCAAGAAGCAACCAACAATTGCTTTATCCTCAACTGAAGCAGAGTACAGAGGCTTGACCATAGCAACTCAAGAGGCAATATGGTTAAAAGCATTGTATACAGATTTGGGACTTGTGAGTTCCAAACCTCACATATTTGGAGATAATGTAAGTTCCATGCATCTAGCGGCAAATCCTATTTTCCATGCGAGAACCAAGCACATAGAAGTCCATTACCACTTCATCAGGGAGAAGCTCACGGCAAAGGAGATTAACATTTCTTTTGTTCCAACTGAAAAGCAAGTAGCAGATATGATGACGAAGGCACTTGATGGAATAAAGCTTTGTAGATTCAAAGCTATGGCAGGTATTCAACCTATTAGAGAATGAAGTCTCAAGCATACTTTAGCTTGAGGGGGAGCTGTTGGAACATCAAGCTTACGCTATGCTTGAGGTGGATTTGATCTACATCAAAGGCTATCACATCGAAAGAATATCCGTTGGAGATTTCTTTTTCATATGCTCATTTATTGTATTTTTTTGAGAGATTTTTGATGGTTCATTTACCAGCTTTACACATGTAAAGATAGAAAGATAGAGCCCGAATCCCACGAATTTGTGGTGGTTGAAGTGGCATTCAATCAAGCAATCAATCACCTAAAAGTAGATCAAACTAGATCTTCACTTTTCCTAGATTGTAGGAAAGTGAATTGATTCCCTCCAACAACCATTCCGACCTTCATCTGAATTCAAAATCCACTTGTAGAAGTTGTGAAAGACTCCTAGAGTCTATATAAAGACTTGAAATCACTTGTACAATACATGGAAGCAATATACATACACTTGTGACCATCATTGTCTTGCTCCTTCAATTCTCTGCATCATCTTCTTTGCCAACAGTAATCTTGCAGAGGCTGCTTCTCTCTCTCCAGAGCTCCAAATGCAGTGCAAGATGGCTCATTGGAAAGGTATTAGTGTCTAGTTTATGACTTCAAATTTTCAAAGAATTTGGTTCAGTATATTGGGGGGAATCTCAGTTTTTCTATCTCCGGGTCAATTTTTGCATATTCCTGAAAAATAGGAAGTACCACCGGTGAATGGCACATTCATTCCTATAGAATATTTTGCTTATTCCTTATACTTTTGTGCATTATATACACACAAACCCATGTGTATCACTCCCATAAAAGGATTTTTTCTAATTGTAATCACGCTGGTTGCTATGGGCATTTGAAGTTCATTGTCTCCTCCATAGATAGTAAGTCTTTTGAGCTAGTCGACCCGCGAACCTATCTGTTTTGTATCGGCTCATTCTCCTTGATGCTCCAAAGTACATAGTGTGTTTCTTTGCACTTATCACATGCTTATAAGGTCTATTTGATTCTCCTTAAGCTCAAGGGCTGGTCTTGTGCCGGTTGGATTGACCAAACTTTATCACTTCGAAACACACTTTTCTAGCTTCTACAAGCTTCTCCAAGTTCTTTCAATAGTCACTTGAATCTTAAGCAAAATGTCATCTAAAATCTACATAGGATCTATTTTTACCTCAATTTTTGAAATCAAGATGTCTTTAGGTTTTCCCTTTGGTTTCTTTTGTTTTTGCTCAAGATCTTGTTTTTGTTCACGTTCATGTGTTTCTTCTTGAGTTTGTTTTGATTGTTCTTATTTCTCTAAAGGCTTTGGTTCCATTTTTCTTTGATTTGTCTTCTTAACTTCTTGTTTCTCCTCTTGTTTTTGTTCATTGGGTTGTGATTCTTGTTTTTTATCTTTAGGTTGTGATGTTTCCCCTTGCTCTACAATGGTTTCTTGTTGATTACTTCTCCCTATGATAGCCTCCATTTTTGTCAATCCCTGTCACATAACTCAAGGTGGATGATGATGATACCATTGGCGGTCATTTCAGAGTGCACACGGAGTTCTCATATTATTCTTGCCGCGTAGCTGTGTGGGGTTTTCATATCTATCCCTACTCTAGTAACCCACAAGGAGGATGACTGATGGTCCTTCACATGAGTGCCACTTGGCACTTAGGTGAGTACTCTACTCTAAAAGAGTAAGAGGTGGTTCACACCTCTTACTAAGGAATCATGAGTAATTCTCCATGTTACATTTCCTTCCCTTGAACTCCATTTTTGTCCTAAGAAATGGTACTGGAAGGTCTGATAGAAAGAGAGAAATAATAGGACACCACTCCCACTATATCCCCAAATATAACAATACATGGTCATATCTCTGTGTTGTTTCCCCATATCCTTCCCCTTAAGAAGACCCTTGGGAAGGTAATGTAAAATTGGGAAACCGTCTCTGAGGACTGTTAACCCACTCCCATGTGGCACTATCTTCTAAACTATCTTTTCACTGTACTAGACACTCTTTATATAAGTGACTTCTCTTCTGTTTTTCTCGAGTGTGTAGTATGCTCTCAAGATCATGTGGAATAGTTTGAATAGAAATAGGCTCTACTACCTCACTGTCTAGAATGAGGTTGTCAGATTCACCCAGCCTTTTCTAATGCCGACTAACATGAAAAACTGGATGGATTTGACTATTCTCTGGAAGTTGGAGCTGCTAAGCCATCTTTTTCTATTCTCTTAAGTATTTGGAAAGGTCCACAATACCTAGGAGGCAGTTTTGGACAAGGTCCCATCTTCATGGTTTCAGACCTAGATGGAACTCTAAGATAGACCTACTCTCCTACCGCAAAGTTGATGTCTCTCCTCTGAGGGTCAGCATAGGCTCTAGTCCTATCCTGAGCTCTACTAATGCTATCCTTAGCAAGCCTAAGCATATCATTCATCTCTTCCAAGAAGTCCTTTGGAGCTTGAACTTTCTCATTCTGCAAGCCTACTGCATAAGGAGCTCTTGGCTGAAACCCATACATAAGCATGAATGGACTATGCCTAGTGGAAGAGTGCTTGGCAGTATTATATGCAAACTCTACTATAGATAAGTACTCTTCCCAATTAGTTTGCCTTTCATTCACATATGATCGGAGCATATCCTCTAGGATTTGGTTAACCCTTTTTGTTTGCCCATCCGATTGTGGATGCTCGGCCGTACTCATGCTAAGTTTCATGTCCAACCTTTTGAAGACTGCTCTCCAAAAGTGGCTAGTAAACTTCCTATCCCGATCAGAAACTATGTCTAAAGGAAGACCATATAACTGGTATAGGTTCTCTACAAAGAGTCTAGCCAACTCTGGTGTCTTCACTGTAGAATGTGTCGGAATAAACCTAGCCATTTTGGTTAACCTATCCACAATTACCCAGACCGAGTCGTGCCCTCTCTGTGTCTTAGGTAAGTTGACTATAAAGTCCATGGAGATACTCTCCCATTTCCCATTAGGAATGTCCAATGGGTGGAGTAGTCCCCCAATCCTCAACCTCTTAGCTTTATTGAATTGGCATTTGGTGCACTTAAGCACATACTCTAGGACGTCCTTATGAAGTGTAGGCCAGTAAAACTGCCTCTTAACAAGATCATAAGTCTTGTTAACTCTTGGGTGTCCCGCACTAGGTGTGTCATGACACGCATAAAAAATATACTGTCTCATCTCAAGATCTCTAGGGTCACACACCTTTCCTTTATATAACAGATATCCATCATGGACACTATAATTCTTCCACTTGAATCCTTCTTGAGTACCTGTTGATACTCCATCCTCATTGGAAACCCGTATATCACGATCCCCATTCTCTATGGCTTCCCAAATCTCGCAATATGCAGGATCAAGCCTATATTTCCCTCTAATGGACTCAAGTAGCTCACTAGTGATCTGAGTAAAACTCAAACCATTGAGCATAGGCATGTGGATAAGTGAATCGGCCACTACATTAAACTTTCCCTTCCTATACCTAAGCTCATAATCAAACTCCTGAAGGGTCTCTGCCCATCGGGACTTACGACCTTTAAGGTCTGTTTGATTAGAGAGCCACTTAATGCTCTCTTGATCAAACACTATCGTAACTTTGGCACCATATAAATAATGATGCCACTTCTTCAAAGCATGGACAATTGCATACAACTCCTCATAGACGTAGTAATTCTTATGAGCTGGTCCTAGTCATTGGAACATCAAGCTTACACTATGCTTAAGGTGGATTTGATCTACATCAAAGGCTATTGCGTCGAAAGAATATCCATTGGAGAGTTCTTTTTCTTATGCTCATTTATTGTTGTTTTTTGAGATATTTTTGATGGTTCATTTACCGTTGTAAAAGCCTTGAGCTTTACACATGTAAAGGTAGAAAGATAAAGCCCAAATCCCACGAATTTGTGGTGGTTGAAGTTGCATTCAATCAAGCAATCAATCACCTAAAAGTAGATCAAACTAAATCTTCACTTTTCCTAGATTGTAGGAACGTGAATTGATTCCCTCCAACAACCGTTTACACCTTCATTTTAACTCAAACTTCACTTGTAGAAGTCGTGGAACACTCCTAGAGTCTATATAAAGACTTGAAATCACTTGTACATTACATGGAACCAATATACATACACTTGTGACCATCATTGTCTTGCTCCTTCAATTCTCTGCATCATCTTCTTCACCAATAGTAATGTTGCAGAGGCTGCTGCTCTCTCTTCAGAGCTCCAAATTACATGGACGATGGCGCATTGGAAAGCTATTAGGGTCTACTTTATCCCTATACAGTTTCATAGCATTTGGTCCAGTAAATTGGGAGAAATCTGAGTCTTTCTGTCTGGGGGTCAATCTCTACGTATTCCTGAAAAATAGGAAGTACCACCGATGAATGTCTCATTCATTCCTATAGCATATTTTTCTTATTCATTATAATTTTGTGCATTCTATACACTCAACCCTATGTGTATCACTCCATTAAAGGATTTTTTCTAATTGTAATCACGCTGGTCGCTATGGGCATTTGAAGTTCATTGCCTCTTCCATAGATAGTAAGTTTTTTGAGCTAGTCGACCTGCGAACCTATCTGTTTTGTATCGACTCATTCTCCTTGATGCTCCAAAGTACATAGTGTGTTTCTTTGCACTTATCACATGCTTATAAGGTCTATTTGAGTCTCCATAAGCTCAAGGGCTGGTCTTGTGCCGGTTGGATAGACCAAACTTCGTCGCTTCGAAACACATTTTTCTACCTTCTACAAGCTTCTCCAAGTTCTTTTAGTGGTATCAGAGCTAGATCAAGATGGGTGACGACTTTCCCTCAATGATCGAGAAGCTTGATCGACACAACTACGTGGCTTGGAAAATCAGGATGGAGGCCTATTTGCAAGGTAGAAATCTTTATGGAATTGTAGCAGGTGATGAAGCTATGCCTATTCCAAGATCCAAAGGAGGACTGTAGCTCAGCGATGAGTAGCACCTCCTTTAATGTCAATCCGGGAAGACGTGAGGATGGTATGAAGACCGCGAGCAAGTGGAAGCACAAGTGCGTGAGTGAGAAGCACACAAGCATGCACACACATACACGCACACGTGCACACACGGCAAGAACAAAGAGAGTAAGACAATGGAATCACTTCTATTGCAACCAAGTTCTCATACAAGCTCAAACTATAAGAAGATAGCCCAAAAATGAGCTCTCTAGCTCTATTTATAGTTTTTGACTAGCTTTGGCCCTGTCCAGACCTAGTGTCCGGCCTAGTTAAAAATTAGGTTCCAGGGCTTATTTGAGGGCTCAAACGAGATCTAAAAATTATGAAAATTGGCAGGAAACTACTTCTAAGGCTCCCCAAGCTCGAGGACTCCTCGGCTTGTACAAAATGGAGCTACAAAAAGGTGAAATGATATTTACAAGGTTTTTTAGTGATGAGAATCACTTAAAAATGATGTAAGGATTTTGAAAAAATATGAAGGGTTGCCTTAGTGCTAGATCTGCATGTGTGTTCGTACTTGCTTCTTCCCGTATGCTGTCAACACTCTCCCCCCCCTAGCGTCTGTCGCCTCTGACAGACCTTTGCTCTGCGGGTTGATCAATATAGTTCTGGAGAATGTCAACTCCCACATCATGTTCTTTGATTCGCAGCCCTCGGATCAGGTCTCTCTGCAGGGTATCCCAATTGACTGGGCCCGGTATGTCCGGCTGTGGCGTTGTGTAGAGTTCTGAGTGCATCGTTTGTTCGCATGCAAAGAGGTGTAACAAATGGGTGGGCCGTGGCGCGAACACCTCTGAGTGTGCTTCCCAGAACCCCGTGGTGAACATTTCATCGAACGTTTGCTTGTAGCAGGCAGGGAGATATCTGATGCGTGCGTGCCATGCATAAGCAGCTCGTATGCTCGGGGTGGTGCTCATATCATATAACAGGTCATAATTACCATTCACAAACCCGGGAATCGGAGGGTGAATATGACAGACATTTCGAAAAGTTTTGAGCACAACCTGCATCATATCGAAGATCTTGAGCATCATCTGGGCAGCCACATCTGGCATAGGGTGGAGGCGGGGAAGCCAATGTCTGATGGTAGCCATCATGTAGGCTACCGTAGGCGTGCCGTTGGGGGGTGCAATGGCAGGGTAATTGAGCCATTCTTTGCAATTGGCATTGTTCTTGACTTTGATTGCAAATGACTTCCATGTCCTTCTCCGTTGTACTGGTCCATAGCAATTGTTATACTTTAAATGCATGGGTGCGTGGTCCCATGTTCGTAACATCTCGGGATAGGTCTCCAATAGCTTTTGCCTCCAGATGGGTTGATGTATTCTCCCTTTGCGCGCCTCCTCTGGAATGTCCTCAGGTTCAAATTGCGTTGCGAAAGTTGGGTACTTGTTGGTCTTACGTTTGATCTCGGCGTTGTAGTCTGCCAACAGTACAAAGTATGGCTTATATTGTAATTCTGAGCTGGTTATTAGTCTTCTAGGGGCCAGATGTCTGAAGTATTCTGATTGAAGTATGGTCTCTTCAATGGTCTTCATGGCCAACATCTGGCAGGAGATACGTTCTTCATGAGTCTGCCCCATTTCTTCTACCTGTTTCATCCATGCCGATGGGGGTTCCTCATAAGTGTCCTGTCCCTCCTCAGTGATTGTGCCTCCTGGAAAAGGTTGAGGCTCATAGTTCTCTTCATATGCTTCCTCCACTGGAATAATAACTACTTCTTCTTCCATGGGTTGCTCAGGTGGGGAAGGAGGTCGTTCATATTGTAACAACTTGATTTTTAACTCGGCCACCTGCTGACGTAGCTCTAGTACTTCACTGGCTACTGATAATTCCGGCTCTGGTGAGGTTGCAGCGTTGGCCATCTCCTTGTGTTCTTGTTGGTGTGGTGCAGGCACTTGGGCTTTCTGTAGGTCTTTGACTTGGTCAGCAAGCTGATCATGAGCCTCCAGGAGAGTGGCATAGGTCTCTAATATTTGTTGTATATTCTCCGAGGGGATGGCTTGGAACTTAGCCGGGTCAATGGGTGCCCCTGGAGTATTTTCCATAGCTGCTTCGAGGTTGTCTTGATTTTGTTGTTGTAGTCTTTTATTTTCTTCTTGAGCAGCCGCTAAATGGCGTCGGAGTAGAGCCATGTTTCGTTGTAGTCTAGCGTTACGGGCTAGTTGATCTCTAAGTTGTTCTTCAGTTACCCTACTCTTCTCTGCATGTGTGGATTCGAGCTCCACCTGATGTTGTTGAAGGGTAGTCACCTCCTGCTGTAGTTCTGTATTAGATAACTCCAGGGCCGTGACTCGTGCCTGGAGATGGGCTGACAAAGTACAGAGTTCTTTATTGTTTTCTTCTAGTAACCTGTATTCCTGTTTAAGTTGGGCGGCAGCTTCGAGCATGGTGTTGAGTGCATGACTAAATGAGGTGGGTGCAGGGGTAAAGGTGGAAGATGCAAGGGGTCGGGGGATGGGAAAGGGAAAAGTGGATGTTGTGCCTACAGTGCTTGGAAATGGCGACGTGAGTGAAATGATACGTGGTGATGTTGGAATAGCAGTGGTGGTGGGTGATCCTGTGGATGGTGAGATGTCCATGGGATCGGACGTGAGAATGTGTGATTCGTGCACTGTGAATACAGGAATGGTGGGTGGTGTGATAGTGGTAGCAGTGAATGTGGGGGAGTGGGGTTGGGAAAGGGACTTTTTATTATAATTATCCACCTGTTGGAGTATATTTACAAGGTTTGTCCAGAATGAGGGTTGTGTGACTTGGGCTGAGTGTGAGGCAGTCGCTAGGGGAGTGGTGGATAGGGTTTGGGTGTGGGTGAATGGAAAAGGATGGGATGAAGTCTGGCTATTGTCAAGTGGTTGTCCAAGGGCGGGGAGATAGGAAGGGCGACCTATTATGGTTTGATCGGTGGCCGGATGACCGGTGTGAGGTTCAAAAATTTGGGTGGAAGTGTGGGACGTGGGTAAAGGGAAGGATGTAAAAACGGAGGTGTGTACAATGGTTTCGTGATGGGTGGATATCGGTTGTTCAGGAGGAATAGTGGAGAGGGGTTCTGAAGGGTGGATGGAAGGTGGCTGTGGAGATGGTACGTGTGTAATTACCTCATGTTCGTCGGTGGGACTCGGGCTCATCATGTGCACATCTTCTGAAATTATAGTAGGCAAGGCGGTAGAGGTTTCCATTTGAATCATTTTCCCGCGTCGTGGTCGTGTATCAATCCTTCGTTGATCATAGACAGGGTTTTCCTGATAGACCATTGTCCTCAATGCCTCCCCGATCCCACATGTCTCTGCCAATAAATTCAATGATTCCACAAAGTTGGAGTCAACATTCTCGGCTTGAAGCATCTGGTTCACTAGAGCTCTATTCGCCTCTTCTGTCATCTTATGTCTTCTCTGTACCTGCTTGATTGTCTTGTACAGCCGTCTGAGTTGTGCTGTGTAGGCAGGGACCTCCTCTTCACTGTCTTCCGGGTCATTTCTGTGTGCGCCTTCCTGCACTTGTGTGTTTGGGTCATGAGGATGTTGTGCCACTTCTTCCCCATGTACTCTGCTCGTCTCGCCCCGTGGCTGTTCTCTTTGGGCTGATGCACCCGGACCCACATTGTCAAGGGAATCTTCACTGTCGGATAGGGGGACCGTCTGCAGGAATCTTTCAAAATCGAAATTTGGATCTTCTGTGAAGGTGGCCATAGATGCAAACTCTGCATCGGTAGGTAGTGGAGGGGCGGATGGAACGGGTTGTACCACCTCTCTAGCTTGAACTCCTTGAAGATGGATCGTGAAAGGTGTGACTTGAGCTTCTGGTCGGGGAGAAGCTTCAGTCGTGGCTTCCTGAGGGATCGTTACCTGGGAGAGCGATCCACGCATTCGTTTTGCAGGCTGACTCCCTGACTTCCGCCCTTTGAACAGCTCCAGGTGTGCATACTTTAGGGCTCGGGCAACTGGCACATCATATGCAAGACATCTGTAGATGATTCTTGTCAGCACACAACAACCATGTAAAGTGGGCTTCCTCACTCCCCGCTTGCCTGCCTCATACACTTGATCTAAGATCCATACCGGCATCTTAATGGGCAAGCTTCCGGTCTCTGCTAAATATAGCCCGTACCATATCTTCTTGTGAGGCTGAGTGAAACGGTCCTGAGCGGGAAATGCGAAGTGCTGGAGGCACATCCGCAGAGGTATGGCGATGTTGGGGGTGAGGGCGCACATTTATTTTAGTTTCTTGATTCTATTGCTTTTCATCGACTCCGGTATCAAGGGGTCACGGTCAGAAGGTACATGCGTGCCATACATCTGAAGTGCTTCCCTGATTAAAGTCACATTCAATTCGAACTTCCTCATTTCCTCCAGATTAGACAAGGAGGGCACCCAGAATATGCCGGAATGATCCTTATCCCCTGTCGGCTTCAGCGTAGCAATTAAGTAGTAGCACCTGAGGAAGTCTGGTTTAGGCAGAGCTGCACTGAAATAAGTTTGTAATCCTGCTTTTTGCCAAATATCTTGAAGTGGAGCTGCATTTTGCAATGCTTCGAATTCTCGTGAGAAGAATTGGAAGGTCCACCACACTCCTCCACATTCCATCTTGGATTCCCAGATGTGATCCGTGTCTCCCAAATCTCCTGGCATCTCATTGAACCAGTGAGAATGCCCCTTTACTCTTTTGGTTAGGCCATTTGGTGGGTCTGGAATAGGAATCCTCCGCACATTCACGAACTCCTCAGGCCGGGCTGTTGGTGGGGCCTCCACCGGCATGGCATCCCAATTGATTGGAGCACCAGATCCTGCCTGAGAGCTTGTGCCTGCCGTGGTTGCCATGAGAGTCGGTTGCTTATCTGCTGGAAGATGAAAAGCACATTAGTGTTGCATAGGAAACAAGATGTAATGGTGTTCCCTTCACAATACTAACATGACAATCCCGGAGGTCAGTGGTTAGTGGTGAAGTGTTTGTGATAGGTGTGAGTGGTGATTAGAGGTCAGTGTCATCCTAGATGCATACTTTGGTTATGCAATGGGCTCGGAATGCTCCTGTGTTAGTGTGGACGGATTTACAGAATAGGGTCAGGGGGTTTAGTACACAGTTTAATTCTCCACACTTTGATAGAGGGGTCGTAGCTCTTAGAGCTAAAGACAGGTGAAGATTTCTGTGTGAGAGTGTGATGTGTTTGGGACCTTTTGGGTACCCATTTCCCGACATTCCTAGGGTTGATGGGGGTGGGGATAGTGAGAGGTGTAGGTATCTTTTCATTTTCTGAGTTGTTGGTCATGAGTGCTTGTGAAAGTTGTTTCATCCTAGTGCCTGAAGGTGAAGTAATTTGGGCTTGTAAGCAGGCCTTGGGCACCCATATCTGTCTAGCATTAGGGGTAGCCTTCATTGACCGCTTAGGGACCCAAATAGAAATGGTATGCCTAGGGGTTATCCTAGGGGGCTTCTTAACTTCGTTCCTTGACAGTGAGGCTCGTTTCTTGTCTTCTTGAGAGTCTGCAATTAGAGGTGTGGGGTTCCCATCCTTGCGTATCCAGATCTGCTTCGCGCCCCGAGGTGCTCTGTGTTGCACGGGTTGGCGCTCCTGCCTCTTGATCAGCAGCCTCCTTCGTGTAGAGGGATGTTTGGTCTGCTCGTTTAGAATCTTCTTTGGATCAGTTAGGAACTCCTTATTGGCTCCTGAACCTTCAGTAAGATTGACATTCCTCTGCACCATAGAAGTTTGGACAAGCACAACATTGTTATCTTCATGTGGATTCCTGGAGGGACCAGGAGTTGGTGCCTGTTCTATTGGTTTGAGTGCTTGATTTTCTAATTCAATCGTGAGACGGCTTTGGCCTACCCAAACCTGAAGAAGTCCACTTCTTAGGTTGAGGTTGACTGCGTGATCATAGATCCAGTCTTGGCCTAAGACAAGAGGTTCGGTCAGATCCTCGTCTTCACACACTAGCACTTTTGCTGGCATGAGGACCTCTCGTATGTAGAGGGGAAGATCCACCTCTCCCATGCAAGGGGTTTCAACACCTCCTAATCCTATCAGAGATGCTTCTAGGGGTTTTACCTCCAATTGCAGCTGCTGGCAATAAGAAAGCCGAACTGCACTTGTGGCTGCTCCTGAATCGATTAATGCTCTCACGCTTGTGCTGCGGTCTCTTTGTCCTATTTCTAGGGTCACAAAAGGTCGTCGGTCCACTATCTTATGGGTACGCTCACCTGAAGCCTCACACATGGCTATGTGATAGCCTGGAGACTCTTGAGTGTCAGTCACAGGCGGATCCCTCCCTTGTCTCCTCAACTTCATTCGTCTGATACGCTCTAAGGCCTCTGCCTGTGCTTCTTCTCGAATTCGTTTTTCCTCCTCTTTACGTTGCTTAGCAGTATTGAGTCGGCTTAGCATTTCCTCCGTGAGGGGTTCCTGATACAGCTTGACTCTGCATCCGCTAATATAGTTTGGGAGAACCTCCCCCTCTAAGGTGGCTAGTTGTACTGCCCCACTCGTGGAAATCCTATTGATGATCATAGGTCCGTAGCCTCTCTTTTCTAGCTTCCTTGCGTGTTGTTTCAATGTGTAGACTAAAACTAGATCTCCTGCTTTCAAGCCCTTATCCTTCACATGGGCATCAAAGTATGCCTTTTGCCGTTTCTTTGCAGCATAGATGCCTGCTGCTGCTCGTAGCCTCGTCTCTCCTAAACATTCTAGATCAAAGATCCTAGAGGACAACTCATGTCCATTCCACTCATGCTCTTGTGCTACTCTTAAAGCTGGGATTAGGAAATCTAATGGTAGCACCGCATTCTGTCCGAAGACCATTTGAAATGGGGTGGCATTGAGTACCGTTTTGTAGGCAACTCGGTATGCCCAAACAGCATGATGAAGTTGTTTGTCCCAGTCAGAGCATTTATTATTTACAAGTTTCGTCAATACGTTACACAAGATCTTATTCGTGCTCTCGGCTTGTCCGTTAGCTTGTGGGTGATAGGGTGCAGACTTCTTATGTATCACCATGAATTCTTGAAGGAGATTTTCAATGACCTCGTTCAAGAAGTGCGTACCTCTATCACTAACCAACTCTATTGGTAATCCATATCTAGTGAACACATTTTCGAATAAGAATTTAGCCGTCGTTTGAGCATCATTCTTCGTCGAGGCTTTTACTTCCACCCACTTTGTAAGGTAATCTGTGGCTACAATAATGTATTCTGCATGGGAGTTTCTAGCTGGGGGGTTGATGGGACCTACAAAGTCTATACCCCACTTTGAAAATGCACGTCCTCCCATCATTGGCCTTAAGGGCATTTCATCTTTTCTTATCAGATATTGGGCACGTTGGCATGTGTCGCAACTCTTCACATAAGTATGTGCATCCATATGAAGAGTGGGCCACCAAAGTCCCGAGAATAGAATGGTCTTAATTACTCTGTCAGGCCCAAAGTGTCCACCTGCAACACCGCGGTGTGCCGTTTCTAAGACTTTCAAGTAGTCTGATTCATGAACGCACAGTCTTAGGTAACCATCCTTGCCTCTTCGATATAGGTTGTCTCCTACTAAGGCATAGTCTTGAGCCTCTTGCTCCATGCTCCGTTTTCTTGCAAGACTAGCCTGATTGGGTAATGTTCCCGATCTCATGAACTCGACCAACGGAGCACTCCAATCTGGGATTAATGACACATGATAAAGAGTGGCATGCTCCACTGGGGGTCTCTCCTGGCACCCTGGACAACTCTGGATCCACTCTTGTATTTCTTTGTTCATGCTAGGCCAATACACTCCTAAGCGTCTTAGATTCTGCAATGTTCGTTGTTTAGAGTAGTGATCTCCTAGCAATCCCTCATGGGCTTGTTGCAACCAACTAGTATGTTCATCGTCCTCGACACAACATGCTAATACGCCCTCGGCATCTTGCTTGTACATACTTCCGGCCAATATTTGATACTTTAGTGATTTTACAATTTCCTCTTTGCTTGTTTTCACCTTCTTATTTGCAGGCCCGAAGGTTAGGACTGGTACCAACTTATTTGCCCATTTAGGAACAACTTCTAAATTGAACAGATAAGCATCGGGCAATTCATCAGACACTCCTTGCAGTGGCTCTCCTGAAGTGATGCGAGAAAGATGGTCAGCCCTAAGATGGGTTCTACCTTTCCTGACAACAACTTCAAAGTCGTATTCCATTAGTAAGAGGAACCATCTTACTAAGCGGCCTGTATTGCAAGGTTTATTGGCCAAATATAGTAAAGCTTGATGATCAGTGAAAAACTTGAACTTATTGGCCAATAGATAGTGTCTAAACTTCTTCATAGCATACACCATACCTAGGCCTTCCCTCTCCGTTGTGGTGTAATTTCGTTCAGCTGCGTTTAATTGCCTACTAGCATACGCTATTGGCAAATCTAGGTTTCCTTCACCTGTGGGTTGCGCTAGCACACATCCTATTGCATGATTTGAGGCATCTACATGGACATGAAAAGGTTTGCTCCAATCCGGAGTAGTCAATATTGGTGCTGTGCACAAACGTCTCTTCAGCTCGTTGAAGGAAGTCTCGCATTCCTCACTCCACTCAAAATTTGTCAACAACCCATAAAGAGGTTTAGCTATGATGGCATACATGTGGATAAACCTACGGTAATATCCACAATGGCCCATAAAGGCTTGTACCTCTTTAACATTCCTTGGTCGGGGCAATTCTGCTATTGCTCTTACCTTGTCTTCATCTGTTGATATTCCATTCTTAGAAACAATGTGACCTAAGATCTTACCTTGTCGTACCATAAACACACACTTCTCTGGATTCAGACACACTCGATAATCTCTACACTTGTTGAAGATTTGCCTGAGCTCAGGGATGTGGTAACTTCTCTCTTGGGAATGAGCGCACAAATCATCCACATATACTTCTAAGCTCTTTCGCAAGAACTCTTTGAAGACATGACACATGAGCCTTTGGAATGTTGCAGGTGCATTGGTGAGCCCAAATGGCATCACACGAAATGCAAAGATTCCCCATTCTGTGGCAAAGGCTGTTTTGTGTTGGTCTTCGGGGGCAATGGCTACTTGGTTGTAACCTGAAAATCCATCAAGGAAGCTGTAAACTTCCTTGCCTGCAACACGCTCCAATAGATGTTCGGTGATTGGAAGTGGATAACTATCTCTGATCGTAGCGGCATTAACTTTTTTAAGGTTAATGCACACTCGCAATTTCCCATTCTTCTTGGGCACCACTACAATGGGGGACACCCATTCAGTGTGCTCAATCTCATAGATGAATCCAGCTTCAATCAGCCTGTCAATTTCCTCCTTTATTTTGGCTGCATAATTGTCATTATATGTGTAGGGCTTTTGTTTGGTGGGCTTGGCATCAGCGGTCATCGGAATCGTATGAGAGCAAATCTCTGGATCTACTCCTTTCAAGTCTCTATAGTGCCATGCGAACACATCCCTATATTCCCTTAATAGAGCTACAAGCTCTACTTCTTCTTTTGCACTTAGGTCATCTCCTATGTACGTACATCGTTCTTCGTTCCCTTCAATGGTCACTATAATTTTTTTGGTCTTTTCTTTATTGTCATATGCTTCTCCCACAATGGCCTCTCTCTTAGGCATCCGCACCAAAATTTTTCGGTCTTCCACTTCATATTTCTTGAAATTTTCTGGAACTTCAAACAATGATTCTTCCTCTTCTTGTTTCACTGCTTTTCTTTTCTTCCTCTTTTGGCCTCCTTCACTTCCTTTCTTTGAATTTATCGTTTTAATACTCGCGAGGGGTTCTTCTTCTTTTTGGGTTAACACTCATATGTCTTCTAAGTAGTGTTCCTCTGAGTCAAAGTAAGTATCCATTACAATGGATTCGAGATCATCGTCATTCTCTTCTTCTTCTATGAACTCACTAGGATCACACTCTTCCAACAAGGGCTGACACATGAACACTGAAATATCATAACCCTCCTCATCACAATGGGGTGTCCATTGTTCTTCATTGACTGCAATGTCCATGGTAGCTAAGATTTCTGCCCAACCATGAGGCTCAAATTCCTCATCTGGAAATATCATCGGTGTATAGGCTGGGTCTTTTATTGGTCTATCTCCTGGGGGAGTTCCTTCTTCTCTCGCTTTTAGGCGCTTTTCCTCTTCCTCTGCGACCTTGCACATCCACAAGTGAGTATCTTCATGCAGCCATGATGGATCAGGTGAACTTCCAGAATGCACGGAGATAGAATCTTCTTTCGCTTTGTGGATAGGATTCCACTGTAGGGGTGGTACATCTCTGAAGGTGTAATCCTTCAGATTGACCTTGGTGGTGACCCCTAAGTGCTGTAAGTACAAGGAGTTGGTTCCCCAATCCTGTACTATTTGCAATTGTCGTAGGAAGGGTCTTCCTAGGATCATCCCGTAGACATTATTTTTCTCAAAGTCACATATAGCAAATGTATGTTCAAACTCTACACCACAAGTGGTTAGAGTTATCCCTTCAAGCAATCCTAGAGGTCTTTCAAAATGACCATCTGCCATTTGAAGTTTCATTCTCATTGGTCTTAAGGTGGGTTTGCCCCATCGCTTCCACAAGGAGGTGGTCGCAATAGCAACACCAGCACCCGAATCCACAATTGCTTTGGTTGTGTAACCTTGATAGGTGATCGGAAGATAAGTGTTACCTTCTTCACCTTCGCTCATGTCTCCTATCTTGTCGAGAGGTATCTCTGGTACTTTTTGTTTAGAGCCTACTTTTGGTGTATTGGATTCAAGTTCTGGAACCTGATCCTTCACATGATTCCAGAGCTCCGGTTTTGCCTTGAGGAGTTCCTCTACAGTGAGGTGACATTGAACCTTAGTGTTCTTCACAACATCAGTGTTCCTGGGAATCACTGAGTCTTCATTTCTCACCAATATTGTGGGAGCTCTGATCTGGAGAGATTCAGATTCCCATGGGCCTGTGAAATGAGGCAACTCTTGTAAAGAATTAGATTCAAAATCTAATCTCTCATCCTCTTGTTGCTCTGTGATCTCCATAGATAGACGGAATGTCTTGGGGAAATTGATCACGAAGATCATCAATCTCAGGAATAGGAGGGGAATCACCCTTCTCCTTGGCCCATTTCTCTTCTTGTATTTCCCGCAAGAACTCTTGAGAGTACTGTTGAATTGAAGGAGGTATTCCAGCATCCGTGGAATTAGGAACATAAGCTCCCTTAGGTGGTGAGCTTCCTCTTTCAACAACTGGTTGAGCCTGTGGAGGTAAAGAAACTTGTGATTTGTTTACCAACTGCTCTAATCTTTCTAGTAAGCCTTGGAAATGCAAATCCGGCTTGACAGAGTTTGTCTGATTGAACTTTTGACTAGTCTCAAGTATAGCTTGAGCTTGTTCTACCATTTTCATGCACATTTTCATCCGTTCAATCTCTAAATCTGCTCTAGGGTAACTCTTATCTAGGTTTGCAGCTGTTGGCCCTTCTTGAAGTCGAGCCTGGTAGGCCTTGAACATCATGTCCAAGCCTTCAGGAGTGGGGTCAGCTAATACTGATCCTACTCGGGGTGGTGGGTGGGTTACGTGGGGTGTATTAGAGGGTGGATAAATGGAGGTTGATGGGGGTGGTAGTGGTGGAAGTGTGTGGAAGTGCGGTTGAGATGTGATCTCTGTGATTTTTGCCTTGGTTTCTCTCAAGCTTTCTTCCAGTTCGTTTATCTTTTTTGCCCATTGCCTCTTCATTCTTTCACGACTATCCTTCCAGGCTCCAGTCCTCTTTTTGGTTATGCTCTCTGTTTCACTCACCTCGGGGTTCTTTTCCTGACCAACACCTTGGTTTTGTTGGAGTGCCTGGGCTCTTGTGATCACTTGCACAGGTGCAGTGGAAGTCACACTCCCTATGGAGTCTACAACTAACCCAACAACATTGATAGGAGTGATTTTAGGCATGTTATTAGGGTTCTTCGGGCAATCTCGTAGGAGATGTTCTTTCCCGCAGTCTTGACAAAAACCCTGAATGGTTACTGGTTGAGGTTGTGGGACAGGCAGTGGACAATCACGTATAAGGTGATCTCCCTAACATCTGAAGCATGGTCCTCTAGGAAATGGGGTTCGTACCTGCCTAGGTTGAGGTCTAGAGTTGGGGTTTGTGTACATAACATTAGAATACTCAGGTTCCCCACTATTTTCACTTGGGTCCTCATAATAGTATGACTCGTTATGCTCGGGTGACTGCATGTAGTAAGCCTGTGGGCTATCAATATGTGTGGAGTCAAAACTATGGTCACTTGGATCACTGTCTGATAGCAATGGGGTGACTGGGACTATGGCTCTATTCGGATTTTCTTCAGTAGATGCATATTTCACTGGGATCACATTGGTTGGAGCAGGGGGTTGCTGCACTAGGACTGGTTGAGGTCTCTGCTGCCCTTGATAAGGTGGCTGATAAGTTTGCTGTGGTCTGTTGTATTGTGGTGATGGGTACTGATTCTGGTATCTACCATGTTGTGGATATGGCTGAGGATAATTTTGCCTAACAGTTTGTTTGTTGTATGGGCAGTCTTGTGCAGTGTGGTTGGTGTACCTGCGCTCTATGGTGCAGTACTGGCTACTAAGATTCGCCTGGGGTTGGGCCATAATGGGGCATACACTTGCCATATGTTCACCGCCACAATTGTAACATCGCTTAACTGGGGCAAATCTCGGAATTTGCTTGCTAGAGACACCTAGTTTTTGGGCTACCTTCTCTGCAAGTTCCTCGATGGATGTGGATTGACCAGATGTCAGGTTACTAGAGCTATCAGAATCCTTATAGATTTTTGATAGTTCTAATTCCTCACCTAGATTGTCCTCAATGTCTATGCACATGCGCACGCACTCTTCTATCGTTCTGGGGTCCTTCAGGTACACATATGACCTGAGCTTAGTGCTCAACAATCCATCTAGGAACAAGGCCACTTGTTTGGCTGGTGTGGGTAACTCTGGCATCGGGCATCTCTCGAGGTACTGTCTAAATCTTCTTCCAGCTAGTCTGACCGTCTCTTGAGGTGTTTGTTTGAAGCTATGAATTAGTGAGGAGGTGTTATGCCTGATTCCACTCTTAGAAAACTCAACAATAAATGCCTCTAAGAGCTGGTCTATGTTTCTGAAATGCCTCTCGTTTAGTGGTTGAAACCACGTAAGGGCAGTGTTCCTAAGGGTTAGACCGAAAGCATTATATTGTGTGAATAGGTCCTCTACCTGTTCAGCTTTCAATACTTGCCGAAATTCTGCCACATGGTCATAAGGGTCTCCCGTGCCATCGAAGTAATTCTTCATGGACTTCACCAGTTGAGTTGGTCGCAGGGTCCTAGTGTGTTCTCTCGGCCTCGGCAAAGGAAAATCGTCAGTATTCCTTTGATTCCATGGGGTTCTATGTCTCTCAGGTTCCACTCTATTCCTTTCTGTTCCCGTTCTTTCTCTTCCCAGGGAGTTGGCAAAACTTACCTCAGGTTTGTCTCTACTTCTATCTCTTTGAGCTCCATGAGCTTGGGAGGTCCCAGCTCCTTGGTGACCAAAGGACACATTAGACCTTGGTTGGGGAAAAACAAATTCACCCTTCCATGTGTAGGCATGCCTGCCATGCTCAGTGACCACGAAGATTCTTTCTGATGCATTGTCTAGGTAGGTTACTTGGCCTGGGCTATCAGGGTCTTTAAACTCATAGATTGTGAGGGCACTCACTTCCTGGGGTTGAGCAAATTTGTATCTCCAAAAAGCCTCATCG
This sequence comes from Ceratopteris richardii, assembly GCA_020310875.1. NCBI lineage: Eukaryota > Viridiplantae > Streptophyta > Polypodiopsida > Polypodiales > Pteridaceae > Ceratopteris > Ceratopteris richardii. The sequence continues at coordinate 12,441,679 of CM035410.1, forward strand.
GTTTCTCGGTTTAAAAGCAGATCTATGCTTTTATTATCCTGTGGAATCCACTCTGGAGTCATGATTCTGGTCAAGACAGATTTACCACGGGGAGTTCTTGGCTCTCTCTCTAAGTTCCCTTGCTCTATATCACCCATGTCGGTCTCCGCAATCACATTTCCCAACTCGTCTGTTCTATCAGGAAGAGTGGTGACTACATAGATAGTCCCCTCTTTATCTAGGTATGCTCCATTCTCAAACTTGACTACTGGGTGGTCTAATCCATGGGGTTGATCGGGGTTCTTAATCTGGACCACCGATCTCAGGCCATCTTCATAGATGCGAGCACCTAGGCGATTAGTCCTGATGTATTCCAGTTGAGTCTTGTATGGTCCTTCTGGCTTTTGTAGATAAGCCAACCCTGAACTACCTACTGGTCTCTCCATGTGATAGGACATCTCAGAATCACTTGTTTCTGATCTGGGAGTGTATGGGTAATCACTCAACTGCTGGGCCCAAGACCTGGCAGTGTGATTGACACTAGCTTCAGAAGATCTGAGGCTTTGTCTGTCTCGGCTTAAGTGTCTGCCTGATCTAAGGTTCATATGCCTGATTTATTTACCCCCTGGAACCCAAGCACACTCTCGTTGCAGGTTGATTTTGCACCAATCACTTTGTTCTTTTTAGTTGAATATTATGTTTATGGTCTTGTCTGAAATTGCGTCGTCAGGAGTACTTAAGTGAATTTCCGCACTTGATAAGTGATCGACTCCACTTTACCTTTTGTCCCTTAGGGTTTTCGCACTTAAGACCTACTTAACTCTTGCACTTGGTTGATTAATACTCTTGGACTTGATTCGTGCCTAACATTGCCCTAATTAGTTACCACACCTAAGTCGTACTTAGCCTAGGCTAGGAATTGACAAAGGAGGGTTGAGAGATCTTCCAACCTCAATTAGCTGGTTGACCAAACTGCTACACAAGCCCAGGAAGCCTCCTCCCAAGCTTGGTACTCACCCTTGCTAGCTTGCTTTGGATTGCCTTGAGTGCACACAAAGTTCCTGCAAAAGCTCACCAGTTAGTATAGCTCTATTACCACAAGTAATTGGAAGACACACATCAATATTTTCAGTCCCCCTGGAGTAACTCACTGTACCCCCTGAATCTGAGGACCACTTAGTTCCACCTAAAGGTCAACTTAAAAATGCATGTTCTAAAACTCCGCGTATGATTCTTACAAAAACCAGTCGAGGTCCACGTAGGATTCTCAACGAGCTTTCCAACGAGACCAAAATCTCATCCATCGGAGTTCGTATGGTCAAGTTATGACCATTCAGGCACTAAAGGGTCAAAACAAGCTCTCAGGGTTCAGGAGATCCCTCTCTGGCTTCTAGGCCTTTTGCCCACTTCCAAGGTTCTAAAGTTACACCAAGGTGCCTAAAATTTAAGCTCAACTACCCTTCAATTCACTCAAAATTAACCCTAACTTTTCATGCGTTAAAGGCCGTGTATCGCGATAGGTCGGGTCGAGGTGTCGCGATGGGTCGAGGTGTCGCGATAGGTGGGAAGTGTCGCGATAGCTCGTGAGGTGTCGCGATAGGTGGGAAGTGTCACGATAGCTCGTGAGGTGTCGCAATAGCTCGTGAAGTGTCGTGATAGGTCGAAGTGTCGCGATAGCTCGTGAGGTGTCGCGATAGCTCGTGAGGTGTCGCGATAGGTCGAAGTGTCGCGATAGCTCGTGAGGTGTCGCGATAGGTCGAAGTGTCGCGATAGCTCGTGAGGTGTCGCGATAGGTCGAAGTGTCGCGATAGCTCGTGAGGTGTCGCGATAGCTCGTGAGGTGTCGCGATAGGTCGAAGTGTCGCGATAGCTCGTGAGGTGTCGCGATAGGTCGTGAGGTGTCGCGATAGGTCGTGAGGTGTCGCGATAGGTCGTGAGGTGTCGCGATACCTCGAGGTGTCGCGATAGCTCAGGATATGGTGAATTTTTCTGTTCTATCTAGTGATCCTGGGAGCTCTAGGCCTGCGCAGTGTCGTGGTGCACTCAGAATCGTGATTGGGTGAAATTTTTGGAGTGTCGCGATAGCTCGAGCTCAACGCCTTGGGGACTGTGCAGACAAATTCTATACCTGCTGAGCTTGCTGGAGATGATGATGGAGCTGCCACCTGCAAGAAACATGCAAAAAACACACAAAGACAAGCACACACACTCGCTCTCTCTCAAACTCGCACACAACAAATGAGGGAATGATAAGGAAGAGGGAATATGTAGTGGAGAAGGAGGTGGAGGTGGAGATGGAGAAGGAGGTGAAGATGGAGATGGAGATGGAGAAAAATCAGAAATTTACCAACTACTTACCATTCCAACGCGTCCTCTCTACGTCTTACCATCACACGCTCGTCCTCAAAGCTCGATGCCCGGCAACGGCGCCAAAATTTGGTGTAGCTCAGCGATGAGTAGCACCTCCTTTAATGTCAATCCGGGAAGACGTGAGGATGGTATGAAGACCGCGAGCAAGTGGAAGCACAAGTGCGTGAGTGAGAAGCACACAAGCATGCACACACATACACGCACACGCGCACACACGGCAAGAACAAAGAGAGTAAGACAATGGAATCACTTCTATTGCAACCAAGTTCTCATACAAGCTCAAACTATAAGAAGCTAGCCCAAAAATGAGCTCTCTAGCTCTATTTATAGTTTTTGACTAGCTTTGGCCCTGTCCAGACCTAGTGTCCGGCCTAGTTAAAAATTAGGTTCCAGGGCTTATTTGAGGGCTCAAACGAGATCTAAAAATTATGAAAATTGGCAGGAAACTACTTCTAAGGCTCCCCAAGCTCGAGGACTCCTCGGCTTGTACAAAATGGAGCTACAAAAAGGTGAAATGATATTTACAAGGTTTTTTAGTGATGAGAATCACTTAAAAATGATGTAAGGATTTTGAAAAAATATGAAGGGTTGCCTTAGTGCTAGATCTGCATGTGTGTTCGTACTTGCTTCTTCCCGTATGCTGTCAACAAGGACCTACACAAGAGGAGACAGATAAGCTCACACTTGGTGTGCAAGGGATGCTCAAGCAAGGTCGTACATACTAAACTCTATCTTTGACTTTCTATTACCACATATTAGAGGATGCAAGATATCTCAAGATACTTGGGATGCCCTCGAGACTTTCTTTTCTGCTAGTACCAAAGCAAAAAAAGAATCATCTTTGGAACAAGTTCAACCAAATGAAGAAGACACCTAAACAAACCATCACAGAGTTTGTTACCACAGTCAAGGAGGTTGCAGATCAGTTAGCATCCATTGGAGAGCTGATTGAAGAAGAGGTCATCATGAGGCAAATTCTCAATGGCATTCGAAGTGAAAAGCAATGGCAATCCTTCACGATGGCTTATGATCTCATCATGGATGTGCAAACTCTAGACTTCAACATCTTTCTTGGACAACTCTTCAATCAAGAAGCCAACAATAGCATTGTTGATATATTTAAGTAGTGATGTGTGTGAACACACTAGGACTGCCGGGGCACTTTTTTCCCTCTTTAGGAGGTTTTTTTCCCACGGCTTGTATATACGCCTATTGCCCTAATGGGCTACGTATCTTTGTACATTCTCTAGTAATACATATTGTGCGTTGTGCTCCAAGCTTCTTCTTCTTCCTTGTGCTGTTCGCGTGCTTCCCTAGACGTTTAACTCCAACAATTGGTATCAAAACAGTTCGTCGCTTCATCTAGGGCACCGTCAGCACTCCTCTGGTTGCAGTCTCAAAATCGCACGAATTTTGGTGAGCATATGCAACCTGTTTTCGAGATCAAAATAGCTTCCCTGTGTGGTGCGAAAATCGCAATCTGAGCTCGTTTTGGCCTCCAAACGCACTATCACAGTGCTTGTGCAGGCTATTTTGTCTTTTTGTGGCAAAGGTATACACCAGTTTTTGTTCGCCAGTATAAGCATCTCAAAGTCTGCTACAGGTCTAGCAGAATTCGTCTGGGCAGTTTTGTTCAACTTTTTGAGATACAATCAATTTTCTGCATCAAGGTGTTTTAGTCACCGGCCATGGCGGAAAGCAGTGATGTATTCCGTATGTTGACTGTTGAGGATAAGTTGGATGGTAACAACTACCCATTATGGGCTTATATGATGCGACATGTGTTGGTTGCAAAAGGACTGTGAAACATTGTGAAGGGTATCAAAAAACGTCCTATCACACTTGCAACTGTTACAACTGCAGGTACTCAAGCTGATGCAGAAGGTGTCGAAGATGATGATATTCTGCATATTCCTGTTCGTGCTACGGTTTCTACTACATCTACTGCACAACAGATTCGCTGGGATGGTAGAGATGCCCAAGCAGATGCATTGATAGATTGTTTGTCAAACGTGCCATTATTCCTCACATTCGCCCTTGCAGAACAGCTAAGGATGCTTGGGATACACTTACCACATTGTACCAAGCTAGGAATGAGGCTCGTGTTGCTTATCTCTGAAAACAGTTGGAGAGTGAGCACATGAATGAAGGTGATTCTATGGACAATTTCCTAACAAAGATCAAAGACTTGAAGGAACAGCTGATTTCTGCTGATGAGGTTATACCAAATAGCTCACTTGTGCAGACCGTTTTGAATGGTCTTCCTGATTCATATAAGAGTTTTGCTTCTACTCTTCGGTTGATGATGAAAGGAAATCCAAATGCCTTATCATTTGAGGAGTTAGTCTCTGTTCTGTTGCAAGAAGATCAGTCCAGGTAGAACAAGTCCATTATGTGAGTTGCAGATCAAGCTTTCCTGGCTAGTCAGAAGGGCAAAGGAAAATGGAGCTCTTCAACTAGTAAGTAGAAATTTTCTAATTCTGCATATTCGAAGAAGGAAGATAAAGATGAGAAGAAATCAGGAAAGCAGAAATTGTTTTGTAAGTACTGTAAAGGGAATGATTATATCATAAAAAACTATCCAAAACTGGCTGTTAAAGAGGCAAAGAAGAAAGAGGCTGGAATGGTTGTTGTAGAGGCCTCTACACCAAAAACAAAGTCTACTAATCTTGTGCAGGAAGAAGAATGGGTGTTTACTACTATCTACAGTTTTGACCCATCTTCTCATGAGCAGTGCATGTCTGTAGTAGACTCAGATGTTTTGTATTTTGACAGTGGGGCAACCAAACATATTACCTCGCAGCGTAGTTTCTTCTCTTCACTCGAGCCTGCCCCTACAGGGAATACTGTTACATGCACCAACAACTCCTCTTATCCTGTTATGGGAGTTGGTAAGATCATTTTGACTACTGATGATGGTAGTTCTTTCATTTTGTCAGATGCTTTATTTGTGCCAAGGATCAAGAAGAACCTGTTATCAGTTTCTGCATTAGCCAAGATTGGCTTGGTTGTGAAATTTGTTGATGACAGGTGTACAGTTCATGATCTCTCAAATGGCGATGTGATTATTGCTTCTTGCATTTTATGACATGGGCTGTATAAGCTCATAGACTATGAAAGATCTGTAAATGATTTGGCATGTGCAGTAAATGATTCTCAGGCTATGTCAGATGCAAAGCTTTGGCATGCACACTTTGGTCATTTGAATTTTGCTAGTTTGCTATGCCTACAGAAATCTGAAATGGTGTCCTCTTTGCCCAAACTTGAGGCACTTGGAAAACATGTTTGTGAAGGCTGTATTTTGGGCAAAATGCAGCGTTCATACTTTCCAAAAGATGGTTCAGTTCGGGCTAGTCAGAAATTGTAGCTTGTACATAGTGATCTGTGGTCCTATGCAGACACTTTCTTTTGGGAATTATCTTTACTTTGTGACTTTCATTGATGATTTTTCCAGGCATGCATGGGTATATCCATTGAAGGCAAGGTCTGAAGTGTTCATGTGCTTCAATCAGTTTTTTGTTAGGGCTGAAAATCTGTCAGCATGTAAAATGGGCACCCTCCCATCTGATCGAGGGGGGGAATATATGTCTTCTAATTTTAATGCATTACAAAGAGCTAGGAAGTGCTTGGAAGCGCATGCGGTTGTGTTTTTCACAATTTTTTGCACATTTAGGGCTCGACAGAAAAATTCAAAATTCGCGCATAAAAGCTCAGAAAATTGCAACTTTCTCAAAAAATCATGATCCTCTAGAAAATTCAAAAATTTTTCCCGCCTAAAATTTTTTGAGAAAATCACGATTCTCTAGAATTGTGCATATTGAGAAATTCGCAATTCTTTGCAAAAAATTGCGATTCTTTGGACTTGGGCATTTTGAGAAATTCATGATTCTCTAGAAGAAATTCGTGATTCTCTAGAAGAAATTCATGATTCTTTAGACTTCGAAAAATTGAGAAAATCATGATTCTTTGGAAGAAATTGGTGATTCTTTAGAATTTAGCATTTTGAGAAATTCGTGATTCTCTAGAAGAAATTTGTAATTCTTTGGACTTAGTGCTTTTGAGAAAGTTGTGATGTCCTTGAAGAAAGTCATGATTTCTTGGACTTTGTGCTTTTTAGAAAGTCGCGATTCCCTGCTTGAAATTCACGATTCTCTGCTTGAAATTTGCAATTTCCTGGACTTAGAAAATTGGAGAAAGTCGCGATTCTCTGCTTGAAATTCACGATTCTTTGCTTGAAATTCGTGATTTCTCGAACTTGGAAAATTGGAGAAAGTTGCGATTCTCTGCTTGAAGTTCACCATCCTCTGCTTGAAATTCGTGATTTCCTGGACTTGGTGATTTTGAGAAAATCACAATTTCTTGGACTTAGAGATTTGAGAAATTCGTGATTCTCTGCTTGGAAGATTTTAAGAAAGTTTCAATTCTTTGGAGTGGATTTTGAGAGAATCATGATTATCTAATAAAAAACATGGCTTTTTAGCTACTTGTTTTGCAAAAAATCGTGATTCTCTGAGAGGTCCTGTTTGCTTGTTTTAACCCCCATAAGCTTGACTGGACATAACTTTCTCATACAAAATCCCTAATTACTCAAGTTCAAGCATAGCTAAGATATAGTTGCGACAAACGGTAAAGGAAAAGGACTTAAGTGGATCGATCATATCTCAAAGTGTGATAAATCTCAAATGTTCCTAACAATGATATTTGTCAGCCAAGATTCTATCAAAGAAATATATAAAAGAACAAGTAACTCATTCAAAAGAACATTACAAATTGGTTGTACTTGTGAAAATTGGGACTACTAGACAAGGCTTATGAACCTTAGATCAGTCAGACACTTAGGTAGGGATAGATGAAGCATCAGATCCTCTGAAGCTAGTATCAATCACACAGCTAGGTCATGGACACAACAACTTAGTGATTATCCTTACATGTTAAGCTCAGAAACAAGTGATTAAAAAATGTCTTTTAGCATGGAAAGACATGCAAGTAGCTCACGTACTACCTATTTACAAACTCTAGAAGGTCCCTATAAGATGTAGTTGGAGTATATTAGGACCAACTGATTGGGTGCATGCATCTATGAGGATGGTCTGAGGAGATCAGTTGTCCAACTCAAAAATCCAGTTCAACCCTTCAGACTTGAACACCCAGTGGTCAAATTCAAAGATGGTTCTTATATTGATAAGAAAGGAACCATGTACATGGTTACGAGCTTACCAGAAAGGACATATGAGTTTGGAAATATCATTCTCAAGAATGAGATAGGAGACCTAGAGCAAGGAGACCTAGGATGAGAACCCAAGACCCCTAGAGGCAAATCGATCTTAACCAGAATACTCACACCAGAAAGGATTCCCCATGAAAATAAACGCGTAGAATTGTTTTGGAATAGGGAGATAGATGAAGCTTTTTGTAGGTTTAAGACTGATCAACCTAGCAGAGCAGGAAATGTGACGATATATGAATTTAAAGATCGTGATACCCAGGCAAAGTGTTCTACTTAGAAACACATCGGAGAGAGTGTTCATGGTAACAAAACATGGTAGAAATGCATACACTTGGCAAGGCAAATTGATTTTCCCTTCACTAAGATCTAATGTTTCCCAAGGCCTCCAAGGTACAGGATCATCCAAGGCTCATGAAACCCAGAGGGAAAGAGCCAAAGAGAGACCTGAGGTAAGCTTTGCACACACAATAGGCAGAGATAGATCAGGATTTGAAAGTGAAAGACTTGAAAGAGAGATACATAGAGCACATAGGCATCAAAGATATAATCATGACTTTCCATTGCCTAGAGCCCGAGAGTACAAAAGAACCCTTAGACCCTCTCAAGTGGTCAAGAAAATGAAAAACTACTTTGATGGATCAGGAGATCCTTATGATCATGTGGCCGAGTTCAAACAAGTGTTAAGAGCCGAACAGGTTGACTTGTTCACCCAATTCGAAGCATTTGGTTTGACTCTCAAGGGCACTACCTTAGCTTGGTTTCAACCCTTGAATAGTCACAGTTACCAAAATATAGGTCAATTGCTAGAAGCATTCATCATAGAATTTTCCAAGAGTGGCATCAGGCATAACACATCATCCTTGATCCACAACTTCAAGCAGACACCCCAAGAAACAGTTCGACTAGCTGGAAGAAGATTTAAACAATATGTGGAGAGATGTCACACACCTGAATTACCTACACAAGCAAAACAAGTTTCCCTGTTTTTTAGATGGACTTTTAAGTGGGAAACTTAGATCATATGTATATCTCAAGGAGCCAACCACACCGGATCAATGCTTAAGAATGTGTATTGACATAGAAGACAGTTTGGGTGAGGAGTTAGAATTGTCCAAACTCTATAAGGATTGTGAAAGTTCTACTACTCATACTTCCAGACCCTCCACTGAGATAGATGAGATAGTTGAGCAGGTTGCCAAGAAGCTAGGAGTTCAAAATAGACAAACACCTAGAGTCACCTCGTTGAAGCGATGTTATACTTGTGGAGGCAACCATATGTAATGTATGCCCACTACAAAACTAGAATATGAGAGAAATGAATGCTCCATATCACTATTGAGAGAAAATTCACAAACCACATGCTCAAGACTGTCCCTACAATAGGCAGGCTATCATACAAACTTATTAGCAACCTTACCAATAGGGTAGGTATCAAAACTAATACCAACAGCCACAACAACAATATCAACCTCAATACCAACAACAATATAGAGAACCATATAGGCCACAACCAGTCCTAGGAAACCCACCACCACCCCCTGCCAATGTGATCCCAATTAAGTATGCAGTGGCAGAAGAGAACCCTAATAGAGCGCTAGTGCCAATGACCCCTTTAGTCTCAAAAAATGACCCTCATGCCCAGAGTTCTAACTACTCCTATGAAGATAGTCCACAAGCTTATTATACAGAGTCACTTGAACATAGTGAGACTTATCCATGTCAATACGAGGCACCACCTATGAAACCAAATTGGGATCCAGAATACTCCAATGTCATGTACATGAATCTTGACCCCAGGCCCCAAGCGAGACAAGTAAGATCACAAGCCCCTAGAGGACCATGTTTTAGATGTCAGGGCAACCATTTCATTCGTGAATGCCCCCATCCACCAACTTTGGACAAGGAAGGACCATCACAATACAAGCCTTTTGTCTTGAGGGTGGCAAAGAACATCTCCTGAGAGATTCTCCAAGGAACCCCTCTAGTGCGCATAAGGTTACACCAATTAATGTGGTAGGCTTAGTGGTGGATTCAAGTTCAAGCAGTGTTAATGTGGCTTCTATATAGGCAGTTACTAGGGCACAAGCCTTACAACAAGTGAAACCCACTGAACAATCAAATTCAAGTGAATCAAGAGAGCCTAGTAAGAGGAAAACAAGAACATGGAAGGATACCAGAGAGAAACCCAATCCTACGCGAGCTAGAAAGTTATCTGAACCAAAAGAAAGCCTAAGAGATGCAAAAACAAAAATAGCAAAACATTTCATCTCAAAACCCCTCGCATGTCGAAACTCCATCCACTTCACTTCATCCCACCCCACCACCCATTGTAAATAGACCACAACCAAGGTCTGTTCTTGTAGATCCAACCCCATAAGGCTTGGACATGATGTTCAAGGCCTGCCAAGCTCGACTTCAAGAAGGGTCAACAACTGCAAACCTAGACAAGAGTTACCCTAGAGCAGATTTAGAGATTGAATAGACAAAAATGTGCATGAAAATGGTAGAACTAGCTCAGGATATGCTTGAGACCAATCAGTTGTTCAATAAGACAAATTCTATCAAATCGGGTTTGCATTTCTAGGGCTTGTTAGAAAGATTAGAGCAATTGGTAAACAAGCCGCAGGTTTCTTTACCTCCATAGGCTCAACCAGTAGTTGAAAGAGAAATCTCACCACCAATGAAAGCTTATGTTCCTGATTCCATGGATGATGAACACCTCTTTCAATTCAAGAGTACTCTCAAGAGTTCTTGCGAGAAATACAAGAAGAGAAATGGGCCAAGGAGAAGGTAAATCCCCCTCCTATTCTTGAGATTGATGACCTTCATGATAAATTTCCCCAAGACATTCCATATATATATATGGAGATCAAGAAGAGCAACAAGAAGGTGAAAGATTAGATTTCGAATCTAATTCTTTACAAGAGTTGTTACAATTCACAGGCCCATGGGAATCTAAATCTCTTCAGATTAGAGCTCCCACAATATTGATAAGAAATGAAGATTCAGTGGTTCCAAGAAACACTGAAGTCGTGAACAACACTAAGGTTCAGTGTCATCTCACTTTAGAAGAGCTACTCAAAGTAAAACTTGAGCTATGGAAACATGTGCGAATCAGGTTCCAGAACTTGTTTCCAATATGTCAAAAGAAGGCTCTAAACAAAAAGTACTGGAGATACCTTTACACAAAATATAGACATGAGTGAAGGTGAAAAAGGTAATATTTATCTTCCAATCAGTAACCAAGGTTACACAACCAAGGCTATCTTAGATTCAGGTGCTAGTGTTGCAATTGTGACCACCTCTTCAAATGGCAGATGGCCATATTGAAAGGCCTCTAGGATTGCTAGAAGGGATAACTCTAACCACTTGTGGAGTAGAGTTTGAACGCACCTCTTCTATATGTGACTTTGGCAAAAATAACATCTATGAGATGATATTAGGAAGACCCTTCCTATGACAATTGCAAATAGTACAGATTGGGGAACCAAGTCCCTGTACTTGCAGCACTTAGGGGTCACAACCAAGGTCAATCTAAAGGATTATACATTTAGAGATGTACCACCCCTACAGTGGAATCCTATCCACAAGGCACCAAACGATTCAATCTCTGTGCATTCAAGAAGTTCTTCTGATCCATCCTGGATGCATGATGACACTCATTTGTGGATGTGCAAGGTTGCAGAGGAAGAGGAAAAATGCCTAAAAGTGAGAGAAGAAGGAACTTCTCAAGGAGACAGACCGATTGGAGACCCAACCTACATACCGATGATCTTTCCAGATGAGGAATTTGAGCCTCATGGTTGGGCAAAGATCTTAGCCACCATCGACATTGCTATCAATGAAGAACAATGGACACCTCATTGTGATGAGGAGGGTTATGATATCTCTATGTTCATGTGTGCGTCCTTGCTAGAAGAGTGTGACCCTAGTGATGTCATAGAAGAAGAAGAGAATGACAATGATCTAGAGTTCATTGTGATGGATACTTACTTTGACTCAGAGGAGCACTATCTAGAAGATACATGAATATTTACTCAAAAAGAAAAAGAACCTCTCACAAGTGTTAAAACCGATAAATTCAAAGGAGGGAAGTGAAGGTAGTCAAAAGGAAAAGAAAAGAAAAGCAGTGAAACAAGAAGAGAAGGAATCATTGTTCGAGGTACCAGAAAATTTCAAGAAATATGAAGTTGAAGACTTGAAAATTTTGGTAAGAATGCCTAAGAGAGAGTCCATTACAGGAGAGGCATATGACAATAAAGAAAAGACCAGATCATACAATCTATAAGCTTTATATTTTTTACTATAGTCAATGAAGATATGTTTCTTGGACTTGGACTATAACGTGCCGCAATCTTCCTTTGGCATATGTGCAAAAGCTTAACTTCTAAATAATATAAAGTAATTGATATTGGGCTTGCTTTCATAGTAGGCTTCAAAAGGAGACTTTTTAAGTTTAATGCACTTTTGAAGCCTTTATTGACGATATGCACGGCAGTGTGTACTAGTTATGCCCAAAACTTGATTGGTAATGCTTTGTTGTGGAACAATGGTACATGTCATTTCCATTACACTTTGAATCTTTTGCTCAATGAATCCATTATGATAAGTAGTGTGAGGTTGAGTGACTTGCCTCTTGATGTCCTTTTGCTTTAAGATATTATCGAAGTCATGATTGATGAACTTACCACCTCCATTTGATTCAATGGCCTTGACTGATAGGGATGCTTCATTCTCAACTTGAGATATCCATTCTAGAAACTTGTAAAAGGTATCTATCTTGAACTTCAAAAAGTATATCCAAATAAACCTGGAGTGGTTATCTACTAGAAGAAAGAAGTAGATAGATCCACTTAAAGAAGGGTTATTCATGGGTCCACAAAGTCCCATGTGGACCAGGGCTAGCAGGTTCCTAGCTTGGGTGGAAGCCTACTTAGGAATGAGCACCCTATGTTGCTTGCCTTGGATGCAAGCTTGGTAGATAGTGTATACTTGCCCGATTTTGGGCAATCCCTTAACCATATGTGATGCAATTTTTGTTAAGTATGAGGTGTGGCTGTACCTTTGATACCAGAGGCGGGAAAGGGAATCCTTAGATAGAAACCAAGGTAGCTTGTCTAGCCTTTTGTTCTCTTCTCCTTGTGCGATGATGTCTTTAGTTATAGGGTCAATCACCTTGACATATGTGTTATCAAATAACACTTGTTTGTCATGGTCGGTGATGGCCTTAACTAAGAGTAGATTCATGCAGAATTTTGGGATAAACAATACATTGGATAAAGCTTCATGTTCCCTGTGATGATTGGTGATTTGAACTTTTCCTTTGCCTTTGATGGGGAGACTATTGTTGTCACCTAATTAGACTTCACCAGTGTGATCTTTGATCTCTTGGAAGGAGTCCAAATCTTTGCACATATGAGATGTGGCTCCACTGTCAAAGATCCACTCTTGAGGGAAACTCAAACTAATTAGGGCATTGGATTTTTTGGAAATAAATAGGTCTTCACTAGAACAATGAGACCTATGTTGACAGGTTTAAGATGGGTTCCTTGAGCTAGAGGCTTTGGAGCTATTCCTCTTTTTGTAGCACAATTTCTTAAGATGCCTCGTTTTACCATAGTAATTGCAACTGAACTTCTTTGATGAATTATTAGAACCTTGTTTAGGTGTGTTGCTAGAGTTATGACTAGCATGTTTTTCCTTATTGAAGGGTCCCTTGGCCTTCATCATGATTTCTTGTGAGGATGATAACTTTTCTCTAGAGTCGCAAAAGTTGTTGAACTTCTTCCCAAGTTAGAAAATTCACCATATCCACCCATTCTCCTCATTCCCCCTCATTTGTGCATGCGAGAGAGTGAGAGAGATCTTTTGTGCTTGCATGTGCTATTCTAATTTTGCGTTTTCTTGTACGTACAGTGCTCCAGAGCATCAGGAAAGTTTGCAAAAGGTAAAATTTCACTTTCTGTCAAAAATCTGCCGTGTGTGTCAGACTATCGCGATGGTCTGCCAACTTCGGCATTTTTGGTAAGCGACCACACCACGAGGTAGGCGACACAAGTGCATACACGAATCCACACTTGCATTTGCAGAATTTGCATTTTGGTGGACCATTGCAAGTGGCTCACGCCATCGCGATTGTGTCACACCATCGCGACGGCTTGCACGGACCATCACGACGGTCTCACGCCATTGCGACAGTTCACTCGAACCATCGCGATGGTTCACTTGGACCATCGCGATGGTTCACTTGGACCATTGCGACGATCCCGTCGACCCCACGCCATCACGATTGGCTCATGCCATCGCGCCGATGCTGCCATGTGGAAACCTAGATCATCGCGATTGTTCGCTAGTCACGCCATCGCGACTGTCCAATGTACGCCATCGCGATGCCTCAAAAATAGACCATCATGATTGGCTCACGCCATCGCGTCCGTAACCATCGCGACGGTTCACTTGGACCATCACGACGGTTCGCGTTGAATGTTGACTCACTGTTGGCAGTAGCCTTGGTACACCAGGACTTACAAGACGTGAAAGTCAAAGAAGGGACAGCACAAGCGAGCGAAGGGACAGCACAAGCAAACAGGGCAGTCAAAGAAGATCTGGCAAGTAGGCCAATATTTTTTCAAGACATTAATGCAAATCAGAGAGATGGACATGCAGGGAAGAAGAGCAAGTAGGGAGCTTGAAGATATGTATGGCAGATCACTAGAAGAAATCCCTACAACAACAGTGATTTTTATCACTAATAATCATTGTAAATCTCATTTCACATTTTTGTAGCTCCATTTTGTGCAAGCCAAGGAGTCCTTGAGCTTGAGGAGCCTTAGAAGTAGTTGCGTACCGATTTTCATAATTTTTAGATCTCGTTTGAGCCCCCAAATAAGCCCTGAAACCTAATTTTTAACTAGGCCGGACACTAGGTCTGGACAGGGCCAAAAGTTAGTCAAAAACTATAAAAGGAGCTAGAGAGCTCATTTTTGAGGTTAGATTGTAATTGAAACGAACTTGTAAGAGCATTTTGAAAGTAATCTAAAAAAGCCCCATTGATTCTCACTCTTTGTCTTGCCTTGTGTGCGCGTGTGTGTGTGTATGTGTGTGCATGCTTGGGTGCTTCTCACTCACACACTTGTGCCGTCACTTGTTCGAGGTCTTCATACCATCCTCACGTCTTCCCGGATTGACATTAAAGGAGGTGCTACTCATCACTGAGCTACACCAAATTTTGGCGCCGTTGCCGGGGATCGAGCTTTGAGGACGAGCGTGTGATGGTAAGACGTAGAGTTGACGCGTTGGAGTTGTAGGTATTTTCTTCACTCTCATCGATTTTCTTTTACTTTCTTCACCATCTTCATCACCATCATCATCATCACCATCTCCCACGTCCATCTCCATCATCGCGAAAATTTCAGTTTTTTGACTATATCCCCATCTCCACCTCATTTCCCTCATTTCACTTGTGAGAGAGAGCGAGAGAGCGAATTTGCATGTGCTGTTTTTTGCATGTTTTGTGAGCTTTCTGCAGGTACAGGCCGCATCATCATCCCCAGCACCCTGCGCAGGTACGGAAATCTGAGTAACTGTCTGTGTGTCGCCGAGCTCTGTCAATCGCGACCGACTGAAAACTTGCTCTAATTGCTAAACAAAGTGCATATCCATGACCTACAGGCCTAGAGCTTCCCAAAAATGTGTTTAGTTTTTTGAAATTCCACAGATTTCTGTCAATCGCGATCGCTCTGTCAATCGCGATCGACAAACCACGATGGACAGATCTGTCAATCGCGATCGACACGGCAATCGCGACCAACAGTCCACGACGGCTCTGTCAATCGCGACCGCCAGAGTCAACGACCGATTGACCACGACCGACTGACTATACGCGTGACACGTGTCAATCGCGATCGAGTCATCAATCGCGATCGACTCATCAATCGCGACCGACACGGTCAACGACGGTTTGACCACGACGGACAGACCACGACGGCTCTGTCAATCGCGACCGACACAGTCAACGACTGTTTGACCACGATCGACAGACCCTCGCGACCGACCTGTCAATCGCGATCGACTCATCAATCGCGACCGACAGAGTCAACGACGCTTTGACCACGACTGATTGACTTTTCGTAACCCCTGTCAATCGCGACTGACCAGTCAATCGCGACTGACAGCCACGACGGACCTGTCAATCGCGATCGACACGTCGATCGCGACTGACCTGTCAATCGCGACCGACAGACTTTGCGAACGCGTTAGAAGGGCAAATTAGGTCAAATTTTCAAGGCAAAGTGATTGGTCTAAATTGTGATTAAGTGTGGGACAAACTCTAGGGTGTAGTATTGCATTGTTAGGCCGTGCCACAAGCTACTCGAGTATTCCTGTTTGACTGTTAGCTTGTATTGAATCCTGATTTAACTCCCTAAACCCTGAACAGTCCTAACTTTTTCATACGAAATCCAATTTTTGAGCTCTTGGGTTTGTGGGAAAGCTCGTGGCATATACTACGCGCCCTCAACTGTTTTTTATAAAGATAATGCATTGATTTTCAGAGAGGGTATTTTGAAGTTAACCAAACCCTAGGGGGATCAAAGTCAGGGGTCTTTAGAATTATTTTCCTAAAAGTCACAATGCAAATGTGTGTTTGTGTCACATGAATGAAAGTGGTTGGTTTTGTCCTCTGAATATAAGCATTGAGCTAACCGTGGATCTTTTATAGGTCCATTGAGAGCAACTGAGAGCGTACAAAGCAAGATTTCTTTGCAAGCTTGAGAACCGGGTTCTTGAGCACCATAAAGCAAGGGATCAACAAGTAAGGTTGGATTATTCTCAACTCCCTCTGTCATTTCCTAGCTCAAGCTAAGAACGAGTAGAGATAGGAGTAAGCCAGGGCGACGATAGGCAGTTATCAAGTTGAAGACTACCTAAAACTCAAGTTCAAGTTAAAAACATAATCTCTGTACTGTCGATAACCTAAAGGAAAAGAACCTAACGTGGAACGATCAACCTAAAGTACGAAAAACATTCAAGTGTTCCTGACGACGGGATATCAGACAAGACCATAAACACAATAATTAACTAAAAAGAATCAAGTAACTGGTACCAATTGATCGGCAACGAGGTTGTACTCTGGGCAAAAATTGGGTTAATCAGTTAGGCATATGAACCTTCGATCAGGACGACACCTAGCAAGGGAGAGACAAAGCCTTAGGTCTTCAGAGGCTAGTGTCAATCACACTGCAAGGTCTTGGGCCCAACAGTTGAGCCACCACTCATACTACCCTAGCTCTGAGACCAGTGAGTCAGAAATGTCTCAAGGCATGGACAGACCTACGGGAAGTTCAGGAGTGCCTTATTTGTACAGGGTAGAAGGCCCTTACAAAACGCAGCTGGAGTACCTTAGGACCAACCGACTAGGTGCTAGCATCTATGAGGACGGCTTAGGAAGATCTGTGGTCCAGATTAAAAACCCTGATCAATCCATTGGACTAGAACACCCAGCTGTCAAGTTTGAAAATGGTGCATACTTGGACAAAGAAGGAACTATATATGTTGTCACTAGCCACCCTGATAGGACAGATGACTTCGGGAATGTGATCTCAGAAGCGGACTTAGGTGACCTAGAACAAGGGAACATGGGTGCGGAACCTAGAACCCCTCGAGGTAAATCAGTTCTCACTAGGATTATCACGCCTGAATGGGTCCCCCAAGACAACAAGAGCATAGAGTTGCTCCTCAATCGAGAAACTGATGAAGCCTTTTGGAGGTATAAATCCAATCAGCCAACTGATATAGGAAATATCATGATCTATGAGCTTAAGGATCCGGATAGCCCAGGCAGAGTGACCTACTTAGATCATGCTTCAGAACGGATCTTTGTGGTGACAGAAAATGATAGGCATGCCTACACTTGGAAGGGTGAATTCATTTTCCCCCAACCAAGATCAAATGTATCCTATGGTCACCCTGGGGCTGGAACTTCCCAAGCTCATGGTACACAAAGAGATAGAAGTAGGGATAAACCAGAAGTAAGTTTCGCCAACCCCGTGGGCAGAGAAAGAACGAGAACAGAGACGAATAGGGTAGAACCTGAGATGCATAGAGCCCACAGGAACCAAAGAAATGTAGATGGATTCCCTCTGCCGAGGCCTAGAGAGCACGCAAGAACTTTGAGACCCACCCAGCTAGTTAAGTCCATGAAGAATTACTTTGACGGCACAGGAGATCCCTATGATCATGTGGCGGAGTTCAAGCAAGTCTTGAGAGCTGAACAAGTGGAGGATCTGTTCACGCAGTACAATGCCTTCGGTCTAACCCTTAGGAACACAGCACTTACGTGGTTTCAGCCATTAGATGAACGCCAGTTCAGGAGCATAGACCAACTCCTAGAGGCATTCATTGTTGAGTTCTCTAAGAGCGGCATAAGACACAATACCTCCTCATTGATCCACAGCTTCAAGCAAACCCCTCAAGAGACTGTGAGACTTGCAGGAAGAAGATTTAGGCAATACCTTGAAAGATGTCCTATTTCGGAGCTACCCACATCTGCTAAACAAGTAGCCTTATTCCTTGACGGATTGTTGAGTACGAAATTGAGATCCTATGTGTATCTGAAGGACCCTAGGACTATAGAAGAGTGTGTACGCATGTGCATTGACATTGAAGATAACCTAGGGGAAGAGCTAGAGCTTTCCAAAATCTACAAAGATTCAGATAGTGCATCTAGCCACTCTTCCACGCAATCTACATCAATTGAGGAACTCGCGGAAAAAGTAGCTCAGAAATTAGGTGTAACTAGCAAACAAATCCCAAGGTTTGCTCCTATAAAAAGGTGCTATACATGCGGTGGTGACCATATGGCGAACGTCTGTCCCATTATGGCTCAACCCCAAGTAAACCCTAGTAGCCAGTACTGCACCATAGAACGGAGATACACCAACCACACCGCGCAAGATTGCCCATACAACAAGCAGACTGTTAGGCAACCCTACCCGCAACCCTACCAACAAGGCAGATACCAAAACCAAAATCCACCACCACAATATGCTAGACCCCAACAAACCTACCAACCACAATATCAGGCCCAACAGAGACCCCAACCGGTACTAGCTCAACAGCCCCCAAACCCCACTAACGTGATTCCAGTAGAGTATGCTGTTGCAGAAGAAAACCTGAATAGGGCCATAGTACCAGTAACCCCATTGATCTCAGAAAGTGACCCAAGTGACCATAGCTTTGATTCTACACATGTCGATAGTCCCCAGGCTTACTACATGCAGTCTCCAGAACATGGTGAGTCTTACTATAGTGAGGAACCAAGTGAACCTAGTTGGGAGTCAGATTACACGAACGTCATGTATGCAAACCCCAACCCCAGGCCTCAACCTAGGCAAGTAAGACCTCCATTCCCAAGAGGACCGTGCTACAGATGTCAAGGAGATCATCTCATTCGTGATTGTCCCTTGCCTCCACCTACACAACCCCAGTCAGTGACTATCCAAGGTTTTTGCCAAGATTGTGGAAAAGAGCATCTTTTACGAGATTGCCCAAAGAACCCAAATAATATGCCAAAAATCACTCCGATCAATGTGATTGGTTTGGTTGTAGATTCCTCAGGAAGCGTCACTTCCACTGCACCAGTGCAGGTAGTCACTAGAGCTCAGGCTTTGCAGCAAAACCAAGAGACAAACCAGGGTAAGAACTCAGAAGCTAGTGAAACCGAGAGCATAACAAAGAAAAGGACTAGAGCATGGAAAGATAGTCGGGAAAGAATGAAAAGACAATGGGCTAAAAAGATGAGTGAACTTGAGGAAAGCATAAGAGAAACCAAAGCTAGGATAACTGAAATCACCTCTCAAATCCCCTCTCACAATACCCCGCCGCCACCCCTACCATCTCCATCTGACCCACCACCTTCCCCACCACGTCATGCGACTCCACCACCTCCTAGGGTAGGATCAGTGTTAGCTGATCCCACTCCTGAAGACTTAGACATGATGCTCAAAGCATATCAGGCCAGAATCCAAGAAGGGCCAAACGTCACGGATCATGACAAGTGCTATCCTAGAGCTGACCTAGAGATAGAAAGAACCAAACTATGCGCGAAAATGGTCGCATTGGCTCAGACTATGTTTGAAGCCAGTCGCCTTTTCAATTACTCAGGCTCAGCCAAAACGCAATTACACTTGGATGGATTCCTAGAGAAGTTAGAGAGGATAATTGCAAGATCTGACAAGGAAGAAAAAAATCAAGACCAAGAAGAAGCAAGCAAAAACAGGAATCATTCCCAATCAGAAGTGTATGTGGCCAATGCCCCTAAACCGGACAACTTCCCCTCCTTAGAAAGAATAGAGAGGCCAATAGCACAGCCAGAAAAGGAACCTACCCCTCAAAGAAAGGAAAGGGCAAGAGAACGGGTAAGCCAGCCTCTTCAGGAAGCCCGTGGGCCTCCTCAAGAAGCTTATCTTCCACCCCAAAAGGCAGATGAGCCTCCCTCGAAAGCTCAAGTACCTCCACAGGTTGCCTACATTCCTTCTCAGGGAATGTGTGAGCCTGTTCGGAAAAGTAATAGAATAAGTAATCCTCTCCAAGAAGCTTGTGCTCCAGCCATTTGCGAGAACGAGGAGAGAGTCAACAATAGAATCAGCCCTCCTTCACAGGTTGCTTATGCGCCCAATTCTACGGAGCCAGACACTTCTTCTTCTATGAATCGGTTTGCACCAGACTTCCTACGAGAGATTCAAGAAGACAAATGGGATAACGAAAGCGAGGTCGCCCCTCCTTTTGAACTTGTGGACGATGCACACGACCAATTCCCACAAGACATCCCATCTATTTACGGGGAGCATGAGAGTGTTCAGTCTCACGAGAGATTAGACTTTGAGTCTAATTCCATACAAGAGCTACCCCACTTCACAGGCCCATGGGAAGCAAAGTCCACATGTATGAGAGCACCCACAGTCATGGTAAGGAACGACGACTCAGTCATTCCTAGGAACACAGAGGTAGTGAAGAACACTAATGTGCAGTGTAATCTCAAGTTAGAAGAGCTACTCAAGGTTAGACCTGAATTATGGAAACATGTAGCCAAACAAGTACCAGAGGTAGCCAAACCTCGTTCCCGGGTAGGATCCCATAGGACAGTGCCAGAAATTCCCTTGGATAAAATAGGAGATATGTGTGAAGGTGAAGAAGGGAACACCTATCTGCCCATCACCTACCAGGAGTACACCACCAAGGCAATTTTGGACTCAGGTGCAGGAGTTGCAATTGCCACAACCTCCTTATGGAAACGTTGGGGCAAGCCGGCACTCAGGCCGACGAGAATGAAATTGCAGATGGCCGATGGTCACATAGAGAGACCCCTAGGATTGCTAGAAGGGATAACTCTCACCACTTGTGGCGTCGAGTTTGAACATAGTTTTGCTATATGTGACTTCAGCAAAAATCATGCCTACGAGATGATTTTAGGAAGACCATTCATGCGACAGTTGCAAGTGGTACAGGATTGGGGAACCAATTCTTTGTACCTGCAACACTTGGGTGTTACGACCAAAGTCAATCTCAAGGATTATTCTCATAGAGATGTCCCTCCTATCCAATGGAATCCCATCCATAGAGCCAAAGATGATACAGAATCGGTGCATTCCATAGGGTCTGGATCCTCATGGATGCATGAAGATACTCACTTATGGATGTGCAAGGTAGCAGTAGAAGAAGAGAAGAGAGAAAAGGCTAGAGAAATAGGTGCAAACGAAACCCATAGACCCATTCAAGACCCAGCCTATGCACCTGTAGTTTTTCCAGACGAGGAGTTTGAACCCCATGGCTGGGCGGAAATTTTAGCAACAATGGACGTAGCCATCAATGAAGAACAATGGACACCTCACTGTGATGAGGATGGCTATGATATTTCAGTCTTCTCCATAGAGCCAATCATGGGAGAGGCAGTTTTAGAAGAATGCGAACCTAGCCATGATGCATTTGAGGATGCAAGTGACTCCGATCTAGAGTCAATCATTATGGACCCACCATTTGCATCAGATGAAGAATACTTCCATGAAATAGAATTTCAACCCCAGAGGCATGGAGAGGTTACAAATGATGTAAGACTAGCAACGCATATGACCCCTAAGGAAGAAGGAAAGAAACGAAAAAAGAGAGAAGCCTCACCAGAAGAGGAAGAATCTTTGTTTGAGGTCCCCGAAAATTTTAAGAAGTATGAGATAGATGACAGGAGAGTCATGATAAGAATGCCTAAACGAGAAGCACAATCAGGAGAGGCCTATGATAACAAAGAAACCACCAAGAAAATCGTAGTGGCCCTAGAAGAAGGAGAGGAGAGATGTACGTATATAGGCCATGACCTGACAGAAGAAGAAGAGTACGAATTGATAGCCTTGCTAAGAGAATACAGAGATGTATTCGCTTGGAGTTACAAGGATTTGAAAGGTGTTGACCCTGATATATGCTCACACACCATTCCCATGACCTCAGATGCTAAACCCTCTAAGCAAAAGCCTTATACATATAACGATAACTATGCTGCTAAGATCAAGGAAGAGATAGATAGATTGGTTGAAGCTGGATTTATCTACGAAATTGAGCACACCGAATGGGTATCCCCCATCGTAGTGGTGCCCAAGAAGAATGGCAAGCTGCGTGTGTGCATTAACTTGAAAAAGGTTAATGCCGCCACGATTCGAGATAACTATCCGCTTCCCATCACAGAACATCTCTTAGAAAGAGTGGCAGGCAAGGAAGTGTACAGCTTCCTTGATGGATTTTCGGGCTACAATCAAGTAGCCATAGCTCCAGAGGATCAGCATAAGACAGCCTTTGCCACAGAATGGGGCATTTTTGCTTTTAGAGTAATGCCATTTGGGCTTACCAATGCACCAGCGACCTTCCAAAGGCTGATGTGCCATGTGTTTAAGGAGTTCCTGAGGAAGAGTTTAGAAGTCTACGTTGACGATCTCTGTGCTCATTCCAATGTTAGGCAAACCCATATTCCGGAACTCAGGCAAATCTTTGACAAATGTAGAGAGTACCAAGTCTGCCTGAACCCAGAAAAGTGTGTTTTTATGGTCAGGCAAGGCAAGATCCTAGGACATATAGTGTCAAAGAATGGCATATCTACTGACGAAGAAAAAGTGAGAGCCATAGCAGAGCTACCTAGGCCAAAGAATGTCAAGGAAGTACAAGCTTTCATGGGGCATTGTGGTTATTATCGACGATTTATACACATGTATGCTGTCATTGCAAAGCCCATGTACGGACTTCTGACAAACTTTGAGTGGACGGATGAATGCAAAAATTCCTTCCAAGAGCTTAAACGAAGATTATGTTCAGCACCAATCTTGACCACACCAGATTGGAGTAAGCCATTCCATGTTCATGTGGATGCATCCAATTATGCTATTGGATGTGTGCTTGCACAACCTACTGGTGAAGGTAATATGGATCTTCCAATTGCCTATGCCAGTAGACAGTTGAATGCGGCTGAACGGAATTACACCACTACAGAGCGAGAAGGCTTAGGCATGGTATATGCAGTTAAGAAATTTAGACACTATTTGCTTGCAAATAAGTTTAAATTTTTTACTGATCATCAGGCACTATTATATCTTGTAAACAAGCCATGCAATACAGGAAGATTAGTGAGATGGTTTCTCTTGCTAATGGAATATGACTTTGAGGTTGTGGTAAGAAAAGGTAGGACTCACTTGAGAGCAGATCATCTCTCTAGGATCACATCGGGAGAAGCCCCACAAGGAGTGCCAGATGACCTTCCTGATGCTTACTTGTTTAATCTGGAAGTTGTACCGCAGTGGGCTAAGCCATTGGTACCAGTATTGACATATGGGCCTAACCATCCAGTGGTAAACACACGGAATGGAGAGATCGTAAAAGCCCAAAAGTATCACATCATGGCCGGGAGCATGTACAAGCACACAGATCAAGGGATCTTGGCTTGTTGCGTAGAAGAGGATGAGTACGCTAAATGGTTGCAATTAGCACATGAAGGTGCATTAGAGCAACACCATTCAAAACAACGAACTTTACAGACTCTAAAGAGATTCGGAGTGCACTGGCCCACTATGGAAGCGGATGTCCAGAAGTTGTGCAAGGAATGCCCAATCTGTTGCACTAAACCACCTGTGGAACATGCCACTCTCTATCAAGTATCCATTGTGCCAGATTGGAGCGAACCACTAGTATCATTCCTGAGGACAAACACATTCCCTCCAGACATGACTCTGGCTAGGAAAAGGAGTTTAGAACAAGAAGCCTTGGATTACTCACTCATTGGTGATAATCTATACAAACGAGGTAAGGATGGTTACCTGAGATTGTGTGTCCATGAGAGTGAATATCTTAAGATCTTGGAAACTGCTCACCAAGGTGTAGCAAGAGGACACTTTGGACCAGATCGGGTGATCAAGGCGATATTATTTGCGGGCTTCTGGTGGCCTACCCTTCACATGGATGCACATACCTATGTGAAACGGTGTGATGTCTGTCAGAGGACCCAGTATCCTATACGCAAAGATGAGATGCCATTGAAACCTATGATGGGTGGACGTGCATTCTCTAAGTGGGGAATAGACTTCGTAGGTCCTATTAATCCCCCAGCTAAGGGTTCTCATGCGGAATACATCATTGTGGCAACAGATTATCTCACTAAGTGGGTAGAGGTAAAAGCTACCACCAAGAACGATGCTCAAACAACTGCCAAATTCTTGTTTGAAAATGTATTCACGAGATATGGACTACCCATAGAGCTTGTAAGTGATAGAGGCACTCATTTCTTGAACGAAGTGATTGAAAATCTACTCCAAGAATTCTTGGTAATACACAAGAAGTCTGCCCCTTATCACCCTCAAGCTAATGGACAAGCTGAGAGCACTAATAAGATTCTATGCACTGTACTGACGAAATTAGTGAACACTAAACGCTCTGATTGGGACAAACAGCTACACCATGCTGTTTGGGCATACCGAGTTGCCTACAAAACGGTACTCCAAGCCACCCCCTTTCAGATGGTATTCGGCCAAAACGCTGTGCTACCCTTGGACTTCCTAATCCCTACATTGAGAGTAGCACAAGAACACCAATGGACAGGTCACGAACTCTCCTCTAGGATCTTTGACCTTGAACGATTAGGGGAAACAAGACTAAGAGCCGCTGCAGGAATATATGCCGCCAAGAAGAGACAGAAGGCATATTTCGATGCCCATGTGAAGGATAAAGGCTTGAAAGCAGGAGATCTAGTCTTGGTCTATACACTCAAACAACACGCGAGGAAGCTAGAAAAGAGAGGCTACGGACCTATGATCATCAATAGGATCTCCACAAGCGGAGCGGTACAATTGGCCACATTAGAGGGTGATGTTCTCCCAAATTATATTAGCGGTTGCAGAGTCAAGTTGTACCAGGAACCCCTCACGGAAGAAATGCTTAGCCGACTCAATACTGCTAAGAAACGCAAAGAGGAAGAAAAGAGAGTGCGAGAAGAAGCTCAGGCAGAAGCTTTAGAACGCATTAGAAGGATGAAATTACGTAGGCAAGGTAGAGAGCAGCCTAGGACAAATGACTATGCAGATCAAGGATATCATGTGGCAATGTGTGAAGTCGCAGGAACCAGCTCACCTAGGATAACTGATCGACGTCCTTTCGTAACCATAGATATCGGACAAGGAAAAAGTGCAAGGACTGTAAGAGCCTTGATTGACTCAGGTGCAGCCACTAGTGCTGTTAGAATGTCTTACTGTCAAGAGTTACAGTTAACTGTCCAACCTGTGGAAGCATACCTCATAGGATTGGGAGGAGTGGCAACCCCTTGCATGGGCGAGGTGGAACTTCCCCTCTACATTCATGATGAAGCAATGACAGTTAAAGTACTAGTGTGTCAGGATGAAGAACTCACTGAGCCTCTTGTCCTGGGTCAAGATTGGATTTATGACCAAGCAGTCAATCTAAACCTAAGAAGTGGACTCCTCCAGGTTTGGGTCAATCATAGTCGAGTTACTGTAGAATTAGACAATGGAGCACTCAAGGAACTAGGAAAGGCACAGACTCCTGGTCCTTCCAGGGGTACACTTGAAGATGACCATGCTGTTCTTGTCCAAAACTATGTGTTGCAGAGGAATGATATTCGCAAAAAAGGAGGCAGGAATGCAAAGGAACTCCCTTCTTTTCCAAAGGCTAGAAAGAGGCAGCAACCCAAGGTGGATCAAAG
Source organism: Ceratopteris richardii (assembly GCA_020310875.1). Lineage (NCBI taxonomy): Eukaryota > Viridiplantae > Streptophyta > Polypodiopsida > Polypodiales > Pteridaceae > Ceratopteris > Ceratopteris richardii. The sequence goes on from CM035410.1 coordinate 12,467,495, forward strand.
GCAGAAGAAGCAGGGTACTACCTATGTCAGAGATCAAAAGTACCTGCGCAGCAGAACAGCCCAGCAAATAGATCAGGTATGGGTGCGGAAAGGCGAACGACCAGTTGCACCACCGTCAACTACAGGGGCAAAGCCTCTTATTAGTGACCAACAACGCAACGCTAATAAGAAGTCTTTCAGAAATTCTTCTGCTAAAGTAAAATCTATTTGGGTGCCCAAGAAGTCGATGAAGGCAAGCCCACAATCAAGACAAATTTGGGTGCCTAAGGCTTGCTTGATGGCACAAGTAGCTACGCTGAGGCCACAACTTAAACAGCATAACGCAGCGACGCATACTGCCAGATTTCACTCGTTCTCGACACTCATGTACACACCAAAACCCAAGAGCGTACATGTAATCAATTGTAAATGGGTCCCAAAAAGGCCTCATTTGCAAACCACGACACCGAGAAGGCTCTGTAGAGACTCTCCGAAACCGAAGGCAAAGCCCATTCACTGCATTTGGCAGCCTAGGGCCTGTAATAAACCCCCCGACCCCAATGTGTAAATTCATAACCCACTTACTAACTGCAATAGTTTCCTAGGACAACACAATCACTAACTACACACACTGTCTTCATACACTTACTAACCACTAACTCACCCTCTACCTTAGGTTAATGTTGTAACGGGGACAACAACGGATTTATTTTGTCCATTACAATGTTAACACTTGGTTCTATATTCTCACAGAACCAATCCGCAAACAGGGCCATGGCAGAAGCAGGTACCAGCTCTCAAGTCGGATCTGGTCCCCAAATCGTGGACATAGAAACACTTCTCCTTGAGCCACGTCTCACTGCAAGACCGCAAGAGCTTCAAGAAGTGCATGTGCTCCCCATCCAGGATCCTCCTAAAGGACACACTTCTCAAGTAGGTAAGCATGCGCATTGGTTCAGTGATGTTGCTGGACCACTGGGCGATGGAACCTACTTCTGGGAAGCAGAATTGGAGTTCAATGGCAAATGGGGTCGATACCACTTTTTCACACGCGAATTTGAAAGCTACCAAAATGCTGAAGTCATGAGATCAGTTTGGGTCAAAGCAGGTGTGGAAAGTTATTTCAGGACCCACATACCAAAGCCGGATTTTTTACGATGTTCATATCTGATCAGTACAATCACGCCAAGCAGAGTCAAGGGCGGCGACAGCACCTTTGTGTTGCCATCACTGCTGCCGGGTAATGAGCTCAAAAGATTCAAGTTGACCCTCAATCTGGTAAGAGAAGCGTTGGCTATGTATGGCATGCACATCCCCACAGAAAAGGAAACCATGGTCCCAGGTCGAATGAAGCATAAGGATCTGAATAAGTTGAAGGATATGGTAGCCATGACACCTACCATTGCGCTTCACCTGCGAACCATCATGCAACACTTCGCGTTTCCCGCCCAAGAACGATTCACAATGCCCCCGAAAAAAATATGGTTCAGTTTATATCTAGCAGAAACCGAAAGCCTGCCCATCAATGTGCCACACTGGATCATAGACCAGATCCACCTAGCACATCAAAGGTGGAACAAGAAACAGAAGAACGTGCTCCACGGGTGTTGTGCTTTGACCAGAATAATCTACAGATGCTTGGCTTATGATGTGCCTGTTCAGCGGGCACTCGTATGGTCCCGAGTCCAAGAATTCCAAAGAAGACTATCAGCAGCAGGTCCCCCATCAAAGAAGATGAGGGGGGGAGTCCAACTACCCTGTGCCCAACCAAGGGGAGCTACCGCTACACCAGAAATCACCCCTCCCCAGACACGACGAGTTAGGCCATTCACAATCCGGTTACCACGACCAAGCACGGAGGGGCCTAATCTGGTGTTCCCACCCATTCCATCCGATTTGGAATTCCCGCAGGGATTTACTCTTGAGGACCTCACGGATGAAGAAATTGCCCGATTAATCTATGACTCTAACCTCGAAGCGGAAGCAGCGCGAGCTCCGGAACCACGACCCAAAACAACATCGGCCCCCACCCAACCACAAACTGTAGAAGTCGATGTAGATGAACAAGAGGCAGGAAGAGATGAAGAAGAGGCCGACGAAGAACAACACCAAGAATATGACGAACTCTCCGAGTTAGCAAGTGCCCCAGCATATTCTGCACAAATCAAGAGACTATATCGAACCATGCGACTGGTTCAGGAACAGCATAAGATGTCTCTAGAACAGGGCAAAAGACTCATGAACGACTTGCTAGCGGAGGAAGGTGTGGACGAGTTGTTCATTGAGTCCATGAACCTTCATGCCGACGCTGTAGGACTGGATGAGGCCATTCATGAGGCCATGGCCTACATCCACAGGTTTGAAAAAAGAGTTCCCGTTCGTCCCAGGAGGTCCGGGAAGCAAATTCACATCAATACATCAGCACCAGACGAGGCAGCGCAAGCAGAAGAATATCAGGAAGCACCGTTGTCACCCCCATCCCCACCTCACACTACACAATTCACTCCACCACAGGACACTGACACTACCACATCCACTACCACTACCGTTGTCATGGGCATCCCCCTCTCCCCGGGAATCCAAGTCGGGGGAGTCACAATGCCGACCTTCACCACCCTGTTCACCGATGTCACATCCACTCCACCCACGATTCCCATCTACACCGTCACTCAAACAGTTGACACGATGGAAACATCACCAGCCACAGCACCGCTCCCTCCCCCCATGCCACCTTCATCACCCATACCCCCTCCACCCACATCTCCACTTACATCCACAGCATTCACCTCTCCCATTCCCGCCCCCATTCCCCCTGCATCTTCACCTTTCCCAACATTATTTAATGTAAATAACATATTTTTTGCATTAAACCAATGTGTATACCAGCTCCAACATGAGTACAAAGCTCTGGACAACCGGTATCAGCAACTGGAAACGCACCACCAGAACTTACAAACACAATTTCACATTCTACAAACAGAAAATGCAGAACTGAATCAACGCTACGCGACGCTTGAGCAGGCTCACCAAACATTACTGGCAGCACCCCAACCATCGACAAAATCAGGTGCCAAACAACTAGAAGCTCTGCTCGAGGTATACCAAGCCGATAATCTCAAAGTCCGGCGTAACCTGGCACTTCTCAGAAAACACATGGCGGCCGCCCTAGAAGAAAACAAGAGGCTGCAGCAGCAAAATGAAGTAAATCTAGAAGCAGCAATGGAAGGCTCTCCACACGAAATTGATCCAGAGCAGTTTAAAGCGGTGCCCTCAGAGACAATGAAGACCATCTTGGATAGCTATCCAGATCTATTAGAAGCTCATGATGACTTGGAAAGGGAACGTGATGCGCTGCGCAATCAACTCCAAGAGCAACAGACGACACCCAAAGTCACAGAAACGACCACGACTTCAGAAGAAGTCATGGCATTGAAAGAGCAGGTGGCCGAATTACAGGCAAGATTACTCACACATGAAAGGCAACCCTCTCCAGTGGTCGAACCTGAACCCGAGGATTTGGTACCCATCGAGGTAGATGAGACGTATGAGGAACCTTACGTTCCTATGCCAATGCCAGGTGGTGAGCAAACCGCAGAAGGAATGGATACGTTAGAAATCGAAGTACCTGAGTGGCTCCAAACACTAGAGAAAACGGCATCAACTCATGAAGATCGAGTGGCAGTTCAGATCCAATCTATGGCAAAGATAGAGGACACTATTATTAAATCAGAATACTTCCGCAGCATGTCCCACCATAGATGGATCGGAACCAATGATGATCAATACGTGCCCTATTGTATACTCCTGGCGGACTACAATGCAGAAATCCAACATAAATGTGGCAAACCTCCAACGTTTGCCACACAATTTGGGCCAGATGACATCCCAGAGAGTGCTAAAAAAGGATCCATTCATCAACCCACTTGGAGGATCCGACTCCTCGAAACCTATCCGGAGATGGTTCGCACCTGGACGAATATGCCTCTTTTTATTAAATATAACCCTTGTTATGTTCCTGTACTCCGCAGACGTACATGGCCAGAGTTTACCATTGCAGTCAAGAATATCAAGGGATGCGCCAAATGGTTAAACTACGTCTATCTAGCACCCCCTCAAGGACCTCCCACCGTCAATTACATGATCTCCACTATACGGCACTGGAGCATCCGATTAAAGAACACCCCTGATGTAATGGCCCAGATGTGCATGAAAATTTTTGAGTTAATGCTTATTACATTCAGGACATTCAAGAATATCAAGGACCCACACTTCTCAGGCGTCGGATTCCTTACAGGAAACCAAGATTTGGTGTATGACATGAGCACCACTCCTTCCATAGAGGTGATATACGCTTGGCACGCCAGAATAAAATACCTCCCGGCCTGCTTTAAACAAACATTCGAAGAGATGTTCATAACAGGGTTCTGGGAATACCACTCAGAAATATTTGTACCCAGACCCTCACATCTCCTCCATTTATTTGCTGTGGAGCGAACCATTCACTCAGAGCAGTTACGGGTGCCACATCCAGATGTCCCAGGGCCAGTCAATTGGGATGCATTGCTGACAGATCTAGCAAGGGGACTCAGGTTAGAAGAACACCACCTCGCCGCCGATGTGGTACAATACTACGTCTAGAAAGCAGCTAGACAAGGGTCTGTCAGGGGCGACAGACGCGAGAGTGGGGGGGGGTGTTGGCAGTAGCCTTGGTACACCAGGACTTACAAGACGTGAAAGTCAAAGAAGGGACAGCACAAGCGAGCGAAGGGACAGCACAAGCAAACAGGGCAGTCAAAGAAGATCTGGCAAGTAGGCCAATATTTTTTCAAGACATTAATGCAAATCAGAGAGATGGACATGCAGGGAAGAAGAGCAAGTAGGGAGCTTGAAGATATGTATGGCAGATCACTAGAAGAAATCCCTACAACAACAGTGATTTTTATCACTAATAATCATTGTAAATCTCATTTCACATTTTTGTAGCTCCATTTTGTGCAAGCCAAGGAGTCCTTGAGCTTGAGGAGCCTTAGAAGTAGTTGCGTACCGATTTTCATAATTTTTAGATCTCGTTTGAGCCCCCAAATAAGCCCTGAAACCTAATTTTTAACTAGGCCGGACACTAGGTCTGGACAGGGCCAAAAGTTAGTCAAAAACTATAAAAGGAGCTAGAGAGCTCATTTTTGAGGTTAGATTGTAATTGAAACGAACTTGTAAGAGCATTTTGAAAGTAATCTAAAAAAGCCCCATTGATTCTCACTCTTTGTCTTGCCTTGTGTGCGCGTGTGTGTGTGTATGTGTGTGCATGCTTGGGTGCTTCTCACTCACACACTTGTGCCGTCACTTGTTCGAGGTCTTCATACCATCCTCATGTCTTCCCGGATTGACATTAAAGGAGGTGCTACTCATCACTGAGCTACACTCACCCCATCGCGATTGTTCGCCGATCGGTCCATCGCGATGGTTCATTTTTGGACCATCGCGATCATTCATTTCATCGCGATCTATTAAAGAAGATGTGTACAAAATGGCTTGGCCTCTCTTTGCTCATAGCCATGGAAAACTCTCCTACACTGAGTAGTTCTTCCTTACCATCTCTCTCAGATGAATACCCGACATTTCAGGTTCTATTATTCATCACTACATACACATACTTACGTCTACTACAAGCGCTTCTACATCCACTATTTCTTCTCTCTTTTTCTCTCATACTTCACTACACTGCTCAACTCTCTTATATACATTTTTTATCTGAGATTCGTAATTTTGGAAGTTTCTGTGAACTATATTAGAGTCGTGAATTTGTCCCTTCACTAAGGCTTTGATTTTTCTAAATGCTTTGTTTCTAGTTCTCCTCGTACTTCTTTATTCTTCATATGTCTTCGTGTCTTTATGTCTAATTAGTGAGTGAATCTCCAACAGCTCCCCCTCAATCACTAATTAACATCTTCTGGTCTTTCATATATTCTTCTTTTCTTTTATTCCTACCATTTCTTTGAATCTGCTTGTCTTTACTCCATCCAAGCTCTTTGTCAGAATATCTGCAATCTGATATTTTGTAGGAGTGAATACAATTTCAATTTCCTTCTCCATTACCTTTTCCTTCAAGAAATGATATTGAATCTCTATGTGCTTTGTTCTTGCATGAAATACTGGATTTGCTGCAAGATACAACGAACTCATATTATCTCCATGTATGATAGGTATACCTTGATCAATACCCATGCTTTTGGACAAGGTTTGCATCCATACCACTTCTTTAGCTGCTTCTACAAGTCCTTTATATTCAGCTTCAGTTGACGATAAAACCCTCTATGCTGCTTCTTTGAACACCAGCTGACAAGCTTATCTCCTAGGTATATCATATACCCATGTGTTGACTTTCTATCATCTTGACCTCTTGCCCAGTCTGAGTCACTGTACGCTCTTACCTTTATATCTGATGTAAAAGGATAATATAATCCTTCCTTTATAGTTCTTTTGATGTATCTAAGAACTCTTTGTCCTGCAACCCAATGTTGATCCTTCGGACAATGCATAAAGTATGAGAGAACTCCTACTGCATAACTAAGATTTGGTCTTGTTAGCGTAGCATAAATCAAGCTTCCCACTAAAGATTGATACTTTCTCATATCTTTAAACTCTGCACCCTCATATTTGCTGAGTTTATGATTTACTTCAAGTGGTGTTGAAGCTTCTATGCAATTCTCCATGTTAAACTTCTTCGATGGATCCGGCCATCGCGACAGTTCATTTTTGGACCATCGCGATCATTCATTTCATCACGATCTATTAAAGAAGATGTGTACAAAATGTCTTGGCCTCTCTTTGCTCATAGCCATGGAAAACTTACCTACATTGAGTAGTTCTTCCTTACCATCTCTCTCAGATGAATACCCGACATTTCAGGTTCTATTATTCATCACTACATACACATACTTGCGTCTACTACAAGCGCTTCTACATCCACTATTTCTTCTCTCTTTTTCTCTCATACCTCACTACACTGCTCAACTCTCTTATATACATTTTTTATCCGAGATTTGTAATTCTGGAAGTTTCTGTGAACTATATTACAGTCGTGAATTTGTCCCTTCACTAAGGCTTTGATTTTTCTAAATGCTTTGTTTCTGCTTCTCCTCGTATTTCTTTGTTCTTCATATGTCTTCATGTCTTTATGTCTAATTAGTGGGTGAATCTCTAACAGCTCCCCCTCAATCACTAATTAGCATCTTCTGGTCTTTCATATATTCTTCTTTTCTTTTATTCCTACCATTTCTTTGAATCTGCTTGTCTTTACTCCATCCAAGCTCTTTGTTAGAATATTTGCAATCTGATCTTTTGTAGGAGTGAATACTATTTCATTTTCCTTCTCCATTACCTTTTCCCTCAGGAAATGATATTGAATCTATATGTCCTTTGTTGTTGCATGAAATACTGGATTTGCTGCAAGATACAACGACTAATATTATCTCCATGTATGATAGGTATACCTTGATCAGTACCCATGCTTTTGAACAAGGTTTGCATCCATATCACTTCTTTAGCTGCTTCTACAAGTCCTTTATATTCAGCTTCAATTGACGATAAAGCCACTGTATGCTGCTTCTTTGAACACCAGCTGACAAGCTTATCTCCTAGGTATATCATATACCCATGTGTTGACCTTCTGTCATCTTGACTTCTTGCCCAGTCTGAGTCACTGTACGCTCTTACCTTTATATCTGATGTAAAGGGATAATATAATCCTTCCTTTATAGTTCTTTTGATGTATCTAAGAACTCTTTGTCCTGCAACCCAATGTTGATCCTTCGGACAATGCATAAACTGTGAGAGAACTCCTACTGCATAACTAAGATCTGGTCTTCTTGGCGTAGCATAAATCAAGCTTCCCACTAAAGATTGATACTTTCTCATATCTTTAAACTCTGCACCCTCATATTTGCTGAGTTTATGATTTACTTCAAGCAGTGTTGAAGCTTCTCTGCAATTCTCCATGTTAAAATTCTTCAATAAGTTTCAGAGATACCTTTCTTGTGAAACATATACACCATGATCTGTATATGTAACTTCCATTCCAAGAAAGTATGATAACTTTCCTAGATCACTGATCTTGAATTCGTTTTCAAGCAATCTCTTTACCTCTTTGATTCCTTCATTTGATGTACCTGTGATTATAATGTCATCTACATAGATACAAATGTAGATCATACCTAAATCTGTTCTCTTAATGAGTAGACTTGCATCTACCTTTGAACTTTGGTATCCAAGGTGTTGGCAGTAGCCAGAGGCATAGAAGATGCGGAAGCATGTGAAGAAAGAGCATAACGAAGAAGCAGGGAGTCAGTCGAATCATTTTTTCAAAGAATTATGTTTTATAAATACTTTTCAAAACATCCAACAGTGATTTTCATCACTCTTGTACTATATGTAACATAGAAAATCCCTTTTTGTAATTGATAGCTCCATTTTGTGCAAGCAGAGAAGTCCTCAAGCTTGAGGAGCTTAGGTAGAATGAGCATACCAATTTTGGTTATTTTTAGACACCGTATACCCTTTCAAATAGCATCTAGGACTTATTTTTTAACTCTGCCGGTCACTAGATGTGAAATCGGTCAAAACTAGTCTAGAATCTATAAAAAGAGCTAGAGAGCTCATTTTTGAGGTTAGTTTGTTTGAGTAGAGAAGAGCTTAGAGCTATTTTGATCTTGTAAGAGTGTTCTTGAGCAATAGAGTTAATTTCCTACCTTCCATTGTGTCTTGCTTGTCTCTTCATTGTGTGAGTGTATGTGTGTGTGCATCTTTATGCTTCTCACCTTCAGTCTCACTTCATCTCACAATCACGATCTTTATATCACTCCTATCTCTTCCACGGATTGACATTAAGGAGGTGGAGCTTCTTAACATGGTTCTCACCATTGTGCTAGAGCAACACCAAATTTGGCACCGTGGCCGGGGATCGAATCTAGGACGAATGTGTGATGGTAAGAGTATAGCAAGAAGTTGTTGATATACTTAGGTAGTGATGTGTGTGAACACACTAGGACCGCAGGGGCACTTTTTTCCCTCTTTAGGAGGTTTTTTTCCCCCGGCTTGTATATACGCCTATTGCCCTAATGGGCTACTAATCTTTGTACATTCTCTAGTAATACATTCAGTATTGTGTGTTTGTGCTCCAAGCTTCTTCTTCTTCCTTGTGCTGTTCGCGTGCTTACGCAGACGTCTATCTCCAACAATTGGTATCAGAGCAGGTCGTCGCTTCTTCTAGGGTGCCGTCGACACTCCTCCATTTGCAGTCTCAGATTTGCACGAAATTTGGTGAGCATACTCAGGGTGTTTACGAGATCAAAACGTCTTCGCTCTGTGGTGCCGAAATCGCGATCTGAGCTCATTTCGGCCTCCGAAGGCACTATCGTAGCGCTTATGCAGGCTATTTTGTCCTTTTGTGCCAAAGGTATATACCAGCTTCTGTTCGCCAGTTTAAGCGTCTCAAAGTCTGCTATAGGTCTAGCAGAACTCGTCTGGGCAGTTCTGTTCAACTTTTTGAGATACAATCAATTTTCTGCATCAAGGTATTCTAGTCACCGGCCATGGCTGAAAGCAGTGATGTATTCCATATGTTGGCTGTTGAGGATAAGTTGGATGGTACCAACTACCCATTATGGGCTTATATGATGCTACATGTATTGGTTGCAAAAGGATTGTGGAACATTGTGCAGGGTGTTGAAAGACGTCCTGTTACACCTGTAATGACAGGTACTGCAAATACAGGTGTTGGAGCTGATGAAGATGGTGTCGAAGATGATATTCCACAGATTCCTGTTCGTGCTGCTGTTTCTGTTGCACCTACTGCAGAGCAGATTCGTTGGGATGGCAGAGATGCCCAGGCACATGCATTGATAGCTTTGTCTGTCAAACGTGCCATTATTCCTCACATTCGCTCTTGTAGAACAGCAAAGGATGCTTGGGATACACTTACCACTTTGTACCAGGCTAGGAATGAGGCTCGTGTTGCTTACCTCCGAAAACAGTTGGAGAGTGAGCACATGAATGAAGGTGATTCTATGGACAGTTTTCTTACAAAGATCAAAGACCTGAAGGAACAATTGATTTCTGTTGATGAGGTTATACCAGATAGCTCACTTGTGCAGACCGTTCTGAATGGTCTTCCTGATTCATATCAGAGTTTTGCCTCTACTCTTCGGTTGATGATGAAAGGCAATCCGAATGCCTTGTCATTTGAGGAATTAGTCTCTGTTCTGTTGCAGGAAGATCAGTCCACGCAGAACAGGTCCATTATGTGTGTTGCAGATCAAGCTTTCCTGGCTAGTTAGAAGGGCAAAGGAAAATGGAGCTCTCTACTAGTAAGCAGAAATATGCAAATGCTGCACAATCAAAGAACGAGGATAAAGATGAGAAGAAATCAGAAAAGCAGAAATTGTTCTGCAAGTACTGTAAAGGAAATGATCATATTATAAAGAACTGTCCAAAACTGGCTGCTAAAGAGGCAAAGAAGAAAGAGGCTGGAATGGTTGTTGCAGAGGCCTCTACACCAAAAATAGAGTCTGCAAATCTTGTGCAGGAAGAAGAATGGGCGTTTACTACTGTCTGCAGTTTTGACCCATCTTCTCATGATCAGTGCATGTCTGCAGTAGACTCAGATGTTTGGTACTTTGACAGTGGGGCGACCAAACATATTACCTCGCAGCAGAGTTTCTTCTCTTCACTCGAGCCTGCCCCTACAGGGAATACTGTCACATGCGCCAATAACTCCTCTTATCCTGTTATGGGAGTTGGTAAGATCATTCTGACTACTGCTGATGGTAGTTCTTTCACTTTGTCAGATGCTTTATTTGTGCCAGGGATCAAAAAGAACCTGTTATCAGTTTCTGCATTAGCCAAGATTGGCTTGGTTGTGAAATTCATTGATGATAGGTGTACAGTCCATGATCTCTCAAATGGTGATGTGATTATTGGTTCTCGCATTTTATGATGTGGGCTGTATAAGCTCATAGACTATGAAAGATCTGTGAATGATTCGGCATGTGCAGTTCATGATTCTCAGGCTATGTCAGATGCAAAGCTTTGGCATGCACGCTTTGGTCATCTGAATTTTGCTAGTTTGCTACGCCTGCAGAAATCTGAAATGGTATCCTCTTTGCCCAAACTTGAGGCTCCTGGAAAACATGTTTGTGAAGCCGTATTTTGGGCAAAATGCAGCGTTCTTCCTTTCCAAAAGATGGTTCAGTTCGGGCTACGCAGAAATTGCAGCTTGTACATAGTGATGTCTGTGGTCCTATGCAGACACCCTCTTTTGGAAATTACCTTTACTTCGTGACTTTCATTGATGATTTTTCCAGGCATGCATGGGTATATCCACTCAAAGCAAAGTCCGAAGTGTTCATGTGCTTCAAACAGTTTTTGGTTTTGGCTGAAAATCTGTCAGCATGTAAAATGGGCACCCTACGTTTTGATCGAGGGGGGGAATATATGTCTTCAGATTTTAGTGCATTTCTTACTGAACGTGGGATAAAACACCAGTGTACAGTGCCGTATACACCTCAACAGAATGGAGTTGCTGAACGAAAGAACAGGTCACTCATGGAGATGGCGAGGTGCATGGTCAAAAATCAGACTTTACCACATAGTTTCTGGCTTGAGGCTGTCATGTGTGCAACATATGTACTGAACAGGTGTCCCACTAAAGCGTTGCAGTCTATCACTCCATATGAGGCTTGGCATGACCGCAAGCCATCTGTTGCTCATCTGCGTGTTTTTGGTTGTTTGGCATATGCATTAGTGCCTGAACAACATCGCAGAAAATTGGATGATAAGGTAGTAAAATGTATTTTTGTTGGGTACAGTTCTGAAAGTAAAGGCTATCGTCTGTATCATCCACAGACTAAACGCATTCTGGTTAGCCGTGATGTTGTCTTTGTGGAAGATGCTATTCAACCATTGCTTTCATGTACTACGGAGACATCTGTTAGCTCCAAAGACATGTATGATACTTTGATGCCTCTTTTTACAGGTGGACAGGCTAGTGCTGGTCCTAATGAGGCAACTTCTCAGCCTTTGCAGGTTTCATATGATGATGCAGATCATTCCATTTCTGATGCAGATTTACATGATGCACTTGTTGATGAGAGAGCTGATATTGAGCAGGCAAAAACTATGCCAAAATGGCTGGTGCAAACTTTGCGTGACAACAAATTAGATGCACCTTTGTCATATCATACTCGTTCAGGCTCTCATAGTGCCTCCTTTGCATCAGATTGCTATGCTATGGCTGCATCTAGTCTCTGTGATGAGAATGAGCCTGTTTCTTTTGATGAAGCACAAAATTCAGAAAATTGGATGGCTGCTATGCAATCTGAATATGATGCTATAATGAAGAATGATACATGGTCTTTATGTGACTTGCCTCCTGGAAAGAAGGCCATTGGCACTAAGTGGGTATACAAGCTGAAGCATAAACCTGATGGTACAGTTGACAGGTATAAGGCTAGGCTTGTTGCAAAGGGTTATGCACAGGAAAGAGGCATTGATTTTGATGAGACCTTTGCACCTACATGCCATATGACTACTGTTCGGAGCATTTGTGCACTTGAAGCCCATCATGGTTGGAATATACATCAGTTGGACATTAAAACAACATTTCTGAATGGTGACTTGCATGAAGAAGTGTATGTTTTTCAGCCCCGTGGCTTTGTGCAGAAAGGGCATGAAAACCAGGTTTGCAGGTTAAAGAAGGCATTATATGGTTTAAAGCAAGAGCCACGTGCTTGGTATGAGAAGATACATGCCTATCTGATTGCACATGGTTTTGAGAACAGTCCAACTGAAAGCACCTTATATGTTAAGCGTGCTAATGATGTGCTTCTGATCATTGTTGTCTATGTTGATGACATGCTTCTCACTGGTCCTATTGAGAAGCATATTGCTGATTTCAAGGCTGATTTGCATGCCTAATTTGAGATGTCTGATTTGGGGCATTTGCATCACTATTTGGGCATTCAGTTTATGCAAGTTGATGGTGGAATGGCTTTGTGTCAAACGAAATATATTGACACATTATTGCAACGGTTTGGCCTTGAAGACTGTAAGCCTATTACCACTCCTATGGAGACAGGTTTACGATTGAGTCTTCATGATGCTGGAGATGCATTTGATGCTGTTCTCTATCAGCAGGCTGTTGGATGCTTGATTTACTTATGCATTAGTCGGCCATATATTCAGTTTGCTGTCTCACAGATGGGCAGGTTTATGCATTGCCCAGGAGTCACGCATTGGAAGGCAGTTAAGCGCATCTTTCGCTACTTGAGTGGTACTCGGCTACTTGGGTTGTTTTATCCCAAGGGGGGATCACTACCGCCAGATTTGAATGCTTTTTCTGACTCAGATTGGGCTGGTTGCTATGACACTCGTGTGTCCACCAGTGGTTTTTGCTTTATGCTTGGTAGCTCATGTATATCTTGGTTGAGCAAGAAGCAGCCTACTGTGGCCACTTCCAGTTGTGAGGCTGAGTATAGGGCAGCTTTCACAGCGATTGTTGAGTGTGTGTGGCTCAGACGCCTTATGGCTGATTTGGGTGTTGGCTAGTCTTCTGCCACCACCATCTTCATTGACAGTCAGAGCGCATTGGTAGTTGCGAGGAACCCTATGTTCCATGCTCGCACTAAGCACATTGAGGTGCATTATCACTATGTCAGGGAGAGGTTCTCTGCTGGGGAGATCAGCTTGGCATATGTTCCCACGCAGGAGAACATTGCAGACCTTTTCACGAAGGCTCTGCCTAGGGAGAAGTTTGAAGCTTTCCGGAAAGCTTTGGGCTTACTTCCTTTTGTGGAGTGATTTCCACATAGCTTGGCACTTCCTTATACATGAGTGCCAACTCCTTGTTCACCGCATCACTCCCAGGGGGGATTTGTTGATATATTTAGGTAGTGATGTGTGTGAACACACTAGGACCGCCGGGGCACTTTTTTCCCTCTTTAGGAGGTTTTTTTCCCCCGGCTTGTATATACGCCTCTTGCCCTAATGGGCTACTAATCTTTGTACATTCTCTAGTAATACATTCAGTATTGTGTGTTTGTGCTCCAAGCTTCTTCTTCTTCCTTGTGTTGTTCGCGTGCTTCCGCAGACGTCTATCTCCAACATAAGTGGCATTGGAAGGTAAAAATTTTCAGTTTTTGTTGTTGTTTTTAGTTAGTTTTTAGTGTTTTTCACCTCCCCCACACTCCATCTTCATCACCTCATCATCTTCAACTCCAAAAAAATGAAAAACTTCAGCATATCCACCCATTCTGCTCATTTCCCCTCATTTGTGCATGCGAGAGAGTGAGAGAGAGCTTTTGTCCTTGCATGTGCTATTGTGTTTTTGAGTTCTCTTGCAGGTACAGTGCTCCAGAGCTTCACGAAAGCTTGCAAAAGGTAAAATTTCACTTTCTGTCAGAAATCTGCCGTGTGTGTAGAACCATCACGATGGTCTGCCAACTTTGGCATTTTTGGTAAGCGACCACACCACGAGGTAGGCAACATAAGCGCATACACGAATCCACACTTGCATTTGCAAAATAAGCATTTTGGTGGACCATCGCGAGTGGCTCACACCATCGCGAGTGGCTCACGCCATCGCGATTGGCTCACGCCATCGCGATTGCTCAGCTGGACCATCGCGACGATCTCACGCCATCGCGACGGTTCACTCGAACCATCGGGACGGTCCACTTGGTCTATCGTGATAGTTCACTTGGACCATCGTGACGATCTCGTGGACCCCACACCATCGCAATTGGCTCATGCCATTGCACTGACGCTGCCATGTGGCAAGCTAGACCATCGCGATTGTTTGCTAGTCACGCCATCGCGACTGTCCGAGGTACACCATCGCGACGCCTCAAAATCAGACCATCACAATTGGCTCACGCCATCGCGCCCGTAACAATCACGACGGTTCACTCGGACCATTGCGATGGTTCGCGTTGAACATTGACTGACGCCATCGCGATTGTTCGCCAATCGGGCCATTCTTACGGTTCATTTTTGGACCATCGTGATCATTCATTTCATCGCGATCTATTAGAGAAGATGTGTACAAAATGGCTTGGCCTCTCTTTGCTCATAGCCATGGAAAACTCTCCTACACTGAGTAGTTCTTCCTTACCATCTCTCTGAGATGACTACCCGACATTTCAGCTTCTATTATTCATCACTACATACACATACTTGCGTCTACTACAAGTGCTTCTACATCCACTATTTCTTCTCTCTTTTTCTCTCATACTTCACTACACTGCTCAACTCTCTTATATACATTTTTTATCCGAGATTCGTAATTCTGGAAGTTTTTGCGAACTATATTAGAGTGGTGAATTTGTCCCTTCACTAAGGCTTTGATTTTTCTGAACGCTTTGTTTCTGGTTCTCCTCGTACTTCTTTATTCTTCATATGTCTTTGTGTCTTTATGTATAATTAGTGAGTGAATCTCCAATAGCTCCCCCTCAATCACTAATTAGCATCTTCTCGTCTTTCATATATTCTTCTTTTCTTTTATTCCCGCCATTTCTTTGAATCTGCTTGTCTTTACTCCATCCAAGATCTTTGTCAGAATATCTGCAATCTGATCTATTGTAGGAGTGAGTACTATTTCAATTTCCTTCTCCATTACCTTTTCCCTCAGGAAATGATATTGAATCTCTATGTGCTTTGTTCTTGCATGAAATATTGGATTTGCTGCAAGATACAACGAACTCATATTATCTCCATGCATGATAGGTATACCTTGATCAATACCAATGCTTTTTAACAAGGTTTGGATCCATATCACTTCTTTAGCTGCTTCTACAAGTCCTTTATATTCAGCTTCAATTGACGATAAAGCCACTGTATGCTGCTACTTTGAACACCAGCTGACAAGCTTATCTCCTAGGTATATCATATACCCATGTGTTGACGTTCTGTCATCTTGACTTCCTACCGAGTCTGGGTTACTGTACGCTCTTACCTTTATATCTGATGTAAAAGGATAATATAATCCTTCCTTTATAATTCTTTTGATGTACGTAAGAACTCTTTGTCCTGCAACCCAATGTTGATCCTTCGAACAATGCATAAACTGTGAGAGAACTCCTACTGCATAACTAAGATCTGGTCCTTTTAGCATAGCATAAATCAAGCTTCCCACTAAAGATGGATACTTTCTCATATCTTTAAGTTGTGCACCATCATATTTGCTGAGTTTATGATTTACTTCAAGCGGTGTTGAAGCTTCTCTGCAATTCTTCATGTTAAACTTCTTCAGTAAGTTTAGGGGATACCTTTCTTGCGAAACAGATACACCATGATCTGTATATGTAACTTCCATTCCAAGAAAGTATGATAACTTTTCTAGATCACTGATCTTGAATTCTTTTTCAAGCAATCTCGTTACCTCTTTGATTGCTTCATCTAAGGTACCTATGATTATAATGTCATCTACATAGATACAAATGTAGATCATACCTTCATCTGTTCTCTTAATGAGTAGACTTGCATCTGCCTTTGAACTTTGGTATCCAAGGTGTTGGCAATAGCCAGAGGCATAGAAGATGCAGAAGCATGTGAAGACAGAGCATAACGAAGAAGCAGGGAGTCAGTGGAATCATTTTTTCAAAGAATTATGTTTCATAAATACTTCTCAAAACATCCAAGAGTGACTTTCATCACTCTTGTACTATATGTAACATAGAAAAACCCTTTTTGTAATTTATAGCTCCATTTTGTGCAAGATGAGAAGTCCTCGAGCTTGAGCAGCTTAGGTAGAATGACCATACCAATTTTGGTTATTTTTAGACACCGTTTACCCTTTCAAATAGCATCTAGGACTTATTTTGAACTACGCTGGTCATTAGATGTGAAATCGGTCAAAACTATTCTAGAATCTATAAAAAGAGCTAGAGAGCTCATTTTTGAGGTTAGGTTGTTTGAGTAGGGAAGAGCTTAGAGATATTTTGAGCTTGTAAGAGTGTTCTTGAGCAATAGAGTTAATTTCCTACCTCCCATTGTGTCTTGCTTGTCTCTTCATTGTGTGTGTGTGTATGTGTGTGCGCATCTCTATGCTTCTCACCTTCACTCTCACTTCATCTCACATTCACGATCTTCATATCACTCCTATCTCTTCCACGGATTGACATTAAGGAGGTGGAGCTTCTTAACGTGGTTCTCACCATTGTGCTAGAGCGACACCAAATTTGGCGCTGTTGCCGGGGATCGAGTCTAGGACGAATGTGTGATGGTAATAGTATAGCAAGAAGTGGTGTTGGATAAAATTTTCAATTTTTGTAATTGTTTTTAGGTAGTTTTTAGTGTTTTTCACCTCCCCCACACTCCATCTTCATCACGGCATCATCATCGTCAACTCCAAAAAAATCAAAAAGTTCACCATATCCACCTATTCTCATCATTTCCCCTCATTTGTGCATGCGAGAGAGTGAGAGAGAGCTTTTGTGCTTGCATGTGCTATTGTGTTTTTGAGTTTTCTTGCACGTACAGTGCTCCAAAGCATCAGGAAAGCTTGCAAAAGGTAAAATTTCACTTTCTGTCAAGAATCTGCCGTGTGTGTCAGACCATCGCGATGGTCTGCCAACTTCGGCATTTTTGGTAAGCGACCACACCACGAGGTAGGCGACACAAGCGCATACACAAATCAACACTTGCATTTGAAAAATTTGCATTTTGGTGGACCATCGCGAGTGGCTCACGCCATCGTGATTGTGTCACACCATCGCGATTGGCTCACACCATCACGACGGCTCGATCGGACCATCGCGACGGTCTCACCCCATCGTGACGGTTCACTCAAAGCATCACGACGGTTCACTTGGACCATCACGACGGTTCACTTGGACCATTATGACGATCCCGTCGACCCCATGCCATCGCGATTGCTTCATGCCATTGCGCCGACGCTGCCATGTGGCAAGCTAGACCATCACGATTGTTCGTTAGTCACGCCATTGCGACTGTCCCAGGTATGCCATCACGACGCCTCAAAATCAGACCATCGCAATTGGCTCATGCCATCGCGCACATACCATCGCGACGGTTCACTCGGACCATCGCGACGGTTTGCGTTGACCGTTGACTGAGGCCATCACGATTGTTCGCTGATCGAGCCATCGAGACGGTTCATTTTTGGACCATCGTGATCATTCATTTCATCACGATCTATTAGAGAAGATGTGTACAAAATGGCTTGGCCTCTCTTTGCTCATAGCCATGGAAAACTCTCCTACACTGAGTAGTTCTTCCTTACCATCTCTCTCAGATGAATACCCGACATTTCAAGATCTATTATTCATCACTACATACACATACTTGCGTCTACTACAAGCACTTCTACATCCACTATTTCTTCTCTCTTTTTCTCTCATACTTCACTACACTGCTCAACTCTCTTATATACATTTTTTATCCGAGATTCGTAATTCTGGAAGTTTCTGTGAACTATATTACAGTCGTGAATTTGTCCCTTCACTAAGGCTTTGATTTTTCTGAATGCTTTGTTTCTGCTTCTCCTCGTAGTTCTTTGTTCTTCATATGTCTTCGTGTCTTTATGTCTAATTAGTGAGTGAATCTCCAACAGCTCCCCCTCAATCACTAATTAGCATCTTCTCGTCTTTCATATATTCTTCTTTTCTTTTATTCCTGCCATTTCTTTGAATCTGCTTGTCTTTACTCCATCCAGGCTCTTTGTCAGAATATCTGCAATTTGATCTTTTGTAGGAGTGAATACTATTTCAATTTCCTTCTCCATTACCTTTTCCCTTAGGAAATGATATTGAATCTCTCTGTCTTTTGTTTTTGCATGAAATACTGGATTTGCTGCAAGATACAACGAACTCATATTATCTCCATGTATGATAGGTATACCTTGATCAATACCCATGCTTTTGAACAAGGTTTGCATCCATATCACTTCTTTAGCTGCTTCTACAAGTCCTTTATATTCAGCTTCAGTTGACGATAAAGCCACTGTATGCTGCTTCTTTGAACACCAGCTGACAAGCTTATCTCCTAGGTATATCATATACCCATGTGTTGACCTTCTGTCATCTTGACTTCTTGCCAAGTCTGAGTGATTGTATGCTCTGAGCTTTATATCTGATGTAAAAGGATAATATAATCCTTCCTTTATAGTTCTTTTGATGTATCTAAGAACTCTTTGTCCTACAACCCAATGTTGATCCTTCGGACAATGCATAAACTGTGAGAGAACTCTTACTACATAACTAAGATCTGGTCTTGTTAGCGTAGCATAAATCAAGCTTCCCACTAAAGATTGATACTTTCTCATATCTTTAAACTCTGCACCATCATATTTGCTGAGTTTATGATTCACTTTAAGCGGTGTTGAAGCTTCTCTGCAATTCTCCATGTTAAACTTCTTGAGTAAGTTTAGGAGATACCTTTGTTGCGAAACATACACACCATGATCTGTATATGTAACTTCCATTCCAAGAAAGTATGATAACTTTCCTAGATCACTGATCTTGAATTCTTTTTCAAGCAATCTCTTTACCTCTTTGATTCCTTCATTTGAGGTACCTGTGATTATAATGTCATCTACATAGATACAAATGTAGATCATACCTTCATCTGTTCTCTTAATGAGTAGACTTGCATCCGCCTTTGAACTTTGGTATCCAAGGTGTTAGCAGTAGCCAAAGGCATAAAAGATGCGCAAGCATGTGAAGTAGAGCATAACGAAGAAGCAGGGAGTCAGTCGAATCATTTTTTCAAAGAATTATGTTTTATAAATACTTTTCAAAACATCCAACAGTCATTTTCATCACTCTTGTGCTATATGTAACATAGAAAAACCCTTTTTGTAGTTTATAGCTCCATTTTGTGCAAGTCGAGAAGTCCTCGAGCTTGAGGAGCTTAGGTAGAATGTGCATACCAATTTTGGTTATTTTTAGACACCGTTTACCCTTTCAAATAGCATCTATGACTTATTTTTTAACTATGCCGGTCACTAGATGTGAAACCGGTCAAAACTAGTCGAGAATCTATAAAAAGAGCTAGAGAGCTCATTTTTGAGGTTAGCTTGTTTGAGTAGAGAAGAGCTTAGAGCTGTTTTGAGCTTGTAAGAGTGTTCTTGAGCAATAGAGTTAATTTCCTACCTTCCATTGTGTCTTGCTTGTCTCTTCGTTGTGTGTGTATGTGTGTGTGCATCTCTATGCTTCTCACCTTCACTCTGACTTCATCTCACATTCACGATCTTCATATCACTCCTATCTCTTCCACGGATTGACATTAAGGAGGTGGAGCTTCTTAATGTGGTTCTCACCATTGTGCTAGAGCAACACCAAATTTGGCGCCGTTGCCGGGGATCGAGTCTAGGACGAATGTGTGATGGTAAGAGTATAACAAGTGGCGTTGGATAAAATTTTCAGTTTTTGTTGTTGTTTTGAGGAAGTTTTTAGTGTTTTTCACCTCCCCCACACTCCATCTTCATCACTGGATCATCATCTTCAACTCCAAAAAAATAAAAAAATTCACCATATCCACCCATTCTCCTCATTTCCCCTCATTTGTGCATGCGAGAGAGTGAGAGAGAGCTTTTGTGCTTGCATGTGCTATTGTGTTTTTGAGTTTTCTTGCAGGTACAGTGCTCCAGAGCATCAGGAAAGCTTGCAAAAGGTAAAATTTCACTTTTTGTCAGAAATCTGCCGTGTGTGTCAGACCATCGCGATGGTCTGCCAACTTCGGCATTTTTGGTAAGCGACCACACCATGAGGTAGGAGACACAAGCGCATACACGAATCAACACTTGCATTTGAAAAATTTGCATTTTGGTGGACCATCACGAGTGGCTCATGCCATCGCGATTGTGTCACACCATCGCGATTGGCTCACGCCATCGCGACAGCTCAGCCGGACCATCGCGACGGTCTTACCCCATCACGACGGTTCACTCGAATCATCGCGATGGTTCACTTGGACCATCGCGACGGTTCACTTGGACCATCGCGACGATCCCATCGACCCCACGCCATTGGGATTGGCTCATGCCATCGCGCCGATGCTACCACGTTTATGAAGGTGAGAAAATTGAAGACATTAAAGAGTATCAAAGCTTGGTAGGTAGCTTGATATATGCTACTCATACAAGGGCAGACATCTCATATAGTGTGGGAGTGCTTAGTCTATCATGCACTCACCGAGAAGACCACACATGGATGCAGCTAAGAGAGTACTTAAGTATCTCAAAGGTACAATCAATGAAGGTATACTCTATCCTTACTCTTCAGATTTGGATATCAAAATCTACTCAGATGCAGATTGGGCAGGAGCTAAGGATGATAGAAAAAGTACATCTGGTTACTTAGCATTTGCAGGTTCAAAGCTAATGTCATGGAGTCCCAAGAAGCAACCAACAGTTGCTTTATCCTCAACTGAAGCAGAGTACAGAGGCTTGACCATAGCAACTCAAGAGGCAATATGGTTAAAAGCATTGTATACAGATTTGGGACTTGTGAGTTCCAAACCTCACATATTTGGAGATAATGTAAGTTCCATGCATCTAGCGGCAAATCCTATTTTCCATGCGAGAACCAATCACATAGAAGTCCATTACCACTTCATCAGGGAGAAGCTCATGGCAAAGGAGATTGACATTTCTTTTGTTCCAATTGAAAAGCAAGTAGCAGATATGATGATGAAGGCACTTGATGTAATAAAGCTTTGTAGATTCAAAGCTATGGCAGGTATTCAACCTATTAGAGAATGAAGACTCAAGCATACTTAAGCTTGAGGGGGAGCTGTTGGAACATCAAGCTTACACTATGCTTGAGGTGGATTTGATCTACATCATAGGCTATCACATCGAAAGAATATCCGTTGGAGAGTTCTTTTTCATATGCTCATTTATTGTATTTTTTTGAGAGATTTTTGATGGTTCATTTACCGTTGTAAAAGCCTTGAGATTTACACATGTAAAGGTAGAAAGATAGAGCCCAAATCCCACAAATTTGTGGTGGTTGAAGTGGCATTCAATCAAGCAATCAATCACCTAAAAGTAGATCAAACTAGATCTTCACTTTTCCTAGATTGTAGGAAAGTGAATTGATTCCCCCCAACAACCATTCCCACCTTCATCTGAATTCAAAATCCACTTGTAGAAGTTGTGGTAGACTCCTAGAGTCTATATAAAGACTTGAAATCACTTGTACAATAGATGGAAGCAATATACATACACTTGTGACCATCATTGTCTTGCTCCTTCAATTCTTTGCATCATCTTCTTCGCCAATAGTAATCTTGCAGATGCTGCTTCTCTCTCTCCAGAGCTCCAAGTGGAGTGCAAGATGGCTCATTGGAAAGTTATTAGTGTCTAGATTATGAATTGAAATTTTCAAAGAATTTGGTTCAGTATATTGGGAGAAATCTGAGTTTTTCTATCTTGGGGTCAATTAATACATATTCCTGAAAAATAGGAAGTACCACCAGTGAATGTCACATTCATTCCTATAGCATATTTTGCTTGTTCCTTATACTTTTGTGCATTATATACACGCAAACCCATGTGTATCACTCCCATAAAAGGATTTTTTCTAATTGTAATCACGCTGGTCGCTATGGGCATTTGAAGTTCATTGTCTCCTCCATAGATAGTAAGTTTTTTGAGCTAGTCGACCCGCGAACCTATCTGTTTTGTATCGACTCATTCTCCTTGATGCTCCAAAGTACATAGTGTGTTTCTTTGCACTTATCACATGCTTATAAGGTCTATTTGAGTCTCCTTAAGCTCAAGGGCTGATCTTGTGCCGGTTGGCTTGACCAAACTTTGTCACTTTGAAACACACTTTTCTAGCTTCTACAAGCTTCTCCAAGTTCTTTCAATAGTCACTTGAATCTTAAGAAAAATGTCATCGAAAATCTCCATAGGATTTATTTTTCTCTCAATTTTTGAAATCAAGATGTCTTTAGGTTTTCCCTTTGGTTTCTTTTGTTTTTGCTCAAGATCTTGTTTTTGTTCACGTTCATGTGTTTCTTCTTGAGTTTGTTTTGATTGTTCTTATTTCTCTAAAGGCTTTGGTTCCATTTTTCTTTGATTTGTCTTCTTAACTTCTTGTTTCTCCTCTTGTTTTTGTTCATTGGGTTGTGATTCTTGATTGCTAGAAGGGATAACTCTAACCACTTGTGGAGTAGAGTTTGAACGCACCTTTTCTATATGTGACTTTGGCAAAAATAACATCTATGAGATGATATTAGGAAGACCCTTCCTATGACAATTGCAAATAGTACAGGTTGGGGAACCAACTCCTTGTACTTGCAGCACTTAGGGATCACAACCAAGGTGAATCTAAAGGATTATACATTTAGAGATGTACCACCCCTACAGCGGAATCCTATCCACAAGGCACCAGACGATTCAATCTCTGTGCATTCAGGAAGTTCTTCTGATCCATCCTGGATGCATGATGACACTCATCTGTGGATGTGCAAGGTTGCAGAGGAAGAGGAAAAATGCCTAAAATCGAGAGAAGAAGGAACTTCTCAAGGAGACAGACCGATTAGAGACGCAACCTACATACCAATGATCTTTCTAGATGAGGAATTTGAGCCTCATGGTTGGGCAAAGATCTTAGCCACCATCGACATTGCTATCAATGAAGAACAGTGGACACCTCATTGTGATGAGGAGGGTTATGATATCTCTATGTTCATGTGTGCGTCCTTGCTAGAAAAGTGTGACCCTAGTGATGTCATAGAAGAAGAAGAGAATGACGATGATCTAGAGTTCATTGTGATGGATACTTACTTTGACTCAGAGGAGCACTATCTGAAAGATACATGAGTATTTACTCAAAAAGAAGAAGAACCTCTCACAAGTGTTAAAACTGATAAATTCAAAGGAGGGAAATGAAGGTAGTCAAAAGAAAAAGAAAAGAAAAGCAGTGAAACAAGAAGAGGAGGAATCATTGTTCGAGGTACCAGAAAATTTCAAGAAATATGAAGTTGAAGACTTGAAAATTTTGGTAAAAATGCCTAAGAGAAAGTCCATCACAGGAGAGGCATATGACAATAAAGAAAAGACCAGATCATACAATCTATAAGCTTTATATTTTTTACTATAGTCAATGAAGATATGTTTCTTGGACTTGGACTATAACGTGCTGCAATCTTCCTTTGGCATATGTGCAAAAGCTTAACTTCTAAATAATATAAAGTAATTGATATTGGGCTTGCTTTCATAGTAGGCTTCAAAAGGAGACTTTTTAAGTTTAATGCACTTTTGAAGCCTTTATTGACGATATGCATGGCAGTGTGTATTAGTTATGCCCAAAACTTGATTGGTAATGCTTTGTTGTGGAACAATGGTACATGTCATTTCCATTACACTTTGAATCTTTTGCTCAATGACTCCATTATGATATGCAGTGTGAGGTTGAGTGACTTGCCTCTTGATGCCCTTTTGCTTTAAGATATTATCAAAGTCATGATTGATGAACTCACCACCTCCATTTGATTCAATGGCCTTGACTGACAGCGATGCTTCATTCTCAACTTGAGATATCCATTCTAGAAACTTGTAAAATGTATTTATCTTGAACTTCAAAAAGTATACCCAAATAAACCTGGAGTGGTTATCTACTAGAAGAAAGAAGTAGATAGATCCACTTAAAGAAGGGTTATTCATGGGTCCACAAAGTCCCATGTGGACCAGGGCTAGCAGGTTCCTAGCTCGGGTGGAAGCCTCCTTAGGAATGAGCACCCTATGTTGCTTGCCTTGGATGCAATCTTTGTAGATAGTGTATACTTGCTTGATTTTGGGCAATCCCTTAACCATATGTGATGCAAAATTTTTTGTTAAGTATGAGGTGTGGCTGTACCTTTGATACAAGAGGCGGGAAAGGGAATCCTTAGATAGAAACCAAGGTAGCTTGTCTAGCCTTTTGTTCTCTTCTCCTTGTGCGATGATTGTTGGCATACAGGTCATATGAAGAGCATACAGGTACAATAGAGCAGTCATGCACAATACGGCAACAAGGCCTAATCATTTTTTTCCATGGATCATTCACAACTCAAGTGATTTTAATCACAACACAAACATTGTAAATTCCGTTTTTGGTAGAATAGACTCCATTTTGTTCAAGCCGAGGAGTCCTCAAGCTTGAGGAGTATTAGAATTAGCTACATACCAATTTTCATAATTTTTAGACTCCGTTTGAGCCCTCAAACGGAGTCTAAAAATTGTAAATTCCGTTTTTGGTAGAATAGACTCCATTTTGTTTGAGCCGAGGAGTCCTCAAGCTTGAGGAGTATTAGAATTAGCTACATACCAATTTTCATAATTTTTAGACTCCGTTTGAGCCCCCAACGTAGGTCAGGGAGATCATCTCATTCATGATTGCCCTCTACCTGCACCGACACAAACCCAATCTGTGACAATTCAAGGCTTTTGTCCCGATCGTGGAAAGGAGCATTTGTTACGAGAGTGTCCCAAGAACCCCGCCAATATACCAAAAATTGCTCCTATCAATGTTATTGGCTTAGTGGTAGACTCCACAGGAAGTGTGACTTCCACAGCTCCAGTACAAGTCATCACGAGAGCTCAGGCACTTAAGCAAAACCAAGACTTAGGCCAGGAGAAGAATGCAGAGGTTAGCGAGACTGAGAGCCAGAATAAGAAGAGGACAAGAGCTTGGAGAGATAGCCGTGAATGTATGAAAAGGCAATGGGCAAGAAAGATGAGCAAACTTGAGGAAAGCTACGAGAAACCAAAGCCAAAATCATAGAAATCACATCTCAAACGCACTCTCACACATCCCCGCCACTACCAGCCCCTTCACCCTTCATTCCTCCACCCACCAATTCACCACACGTAACCCAACCACCACCCTGAGTAGGATCAGTCTTAGCCGATCCCACTCCTGAAGATCTAGACATGATGCTTAAAGCATATCAGGCCAGAATCCAAGAAGGGCCCAATGTAATAGATCATGAGAAATGTTACCCTAGAGCTGACCTAGAGCTTGAACGAACTAAGTTTTGTGCCAAGATGGTGGAATTGGCTCAAGCCATGTTTGAGACCAGTCGCCTTTTCACTTGCTCTAGCCCCACTAGAACACCATTGCATTTTGATGGTCTGTTAGACAGATTGGAGATGTTAATTGCAAAGTCTGGAAAAGGAGTCAACTCCCAGGCTAAGGAGAAGGCAAGTGATAGAATAAGCATTCCTCCCAAGGAAGCTTATGTGCCTAACTCCACTGAACCAGACACCCCTTCTTCTATGAATCGATACACACCCGAATTCTTGCGAGAGATTCAAGAAGAGAAATGGGCTAAAGAGAGTGAAGTTCCTCCTCCCATTGAACTGGTGGATGACACACACGATCAATTCCCACAAGACCTTCCGTCCATTTATGTAGAGCAGGAGAGCGCCCAATCTCAAGAGAGATTCGACTTCGAGTCCAATTCCTTACAAGAGCTACCCCATTTCACAGGTCCATGGGAAGCTAAGTCTACTTGTATGAGAGCACCGACCGTCATGGTAAGAAACGAAGATTCAGTCATACCTAGGAACACGGAGGTAGTGAGGAACACCAAAGTGCAGTGCAATCTCACTTTGGAAGAGCTGCTTAAGGTTAGACCAGAAGTGTGGAAACATGTAGCCAATCAAGTGCCCGAAGTAGCAAAACCACATTCCCAGGTAGGATCTCAAAGAACAGTGCCAGAAATACCCTTGGACAAGATAGGAGACATGAGCGAGGGAGAAGAAGGAAACACCTATCTCCCCATCACTCATCAAGGCTACACAACCAAGGCCATTTTGCACTCAGGTGCAGGAGTTGCAATTGCTACCACTTCCTTATGGAAACGTTGGGGCAAACCAGCACTCAGGCCAACGAGAATGAAATTGCAGATGGCTGACGGTCACATAGAAAGACCCTTAGGACTACTAGAGGGGATAACTCCCACTACTTGTGGTGTAGAGTTTGCGCACACATTTGCTATCTGTGACTTTAGCAAAAATCAAGCCTATGAGATGATTTTGGGGAGACCATTTATGCGGCAGTTGCAAGTGGTACAGGATTGGGGAACCAATTCCTTGTATTTGCAACACTTAGGTGTTACAACCAAAGTCAATCTCAAGGATTACTCTCATAGAGATGTCCCTCCTATCCAATGGAACCCCATCCATAGAGCCAAAGATGATACAGAATCGGTGCATTCCATAGGATCAAAATCCTCATGGATGCATGAAGACACTCACTTATGGATGTGTAAAGTGGCAGTGGAAGAGGAGAAAAGAGAAAAAGCCAGAGAGGTAGGTGCGAAGGAAACACATAGATCAGTTCAAGACCCAGCCTATGCACCTGTAGTGTTTCTGGACGAAGAATTTGAACCTCACGGCTGGGCAGAAATTCTAGCAACTATGGATGTAGCCATCAATGAAGAGCAATGGACACCCCACTGTGATGAGGATGGCTATAACATTTCTCTCTTCTCCATAGAGCCAATCATGGGAGATGCAGTTTTAGAAGAATGCGAACCTAGCCTTGATGCATTTGAAGATGCAAGTGACTCCGATCTTGAGTCAATCATCATGGACCCACCCTTTGCATCAGACGAAGAATATTTCTATGAAGTAGAAGTTTACCCTCAGAGACATGAAGAGCTCATTAATGATGTGAGATTAACCACACGAGTGACCACTAAGAGTGAAGGAAAGAAAAGGAAGAAGGGAGAAGCCGCACCAGAGGAGGAAGAATCCCTGTTTGAGGTCCCTGAAAATTTCAAGAAGTATGCAATAGAAGATAGGAGAGTCATGGTAAGAATGCCAAAACGCGATGCACAAGCAGGAGAGGCCTATGATAACAAAGAAACCACCAAGAAGGTAGTGGTAGCCATAGAAGAAGGAGAAGAGAGATGCACTTACATAGGACATGACCTCACTGAGGAAGAGGAGCATGAGTTGATAGCTTTGCTAAGAGAGTACAGAGATGTATTCGCTTAGAGCTACAAAGATTTGAAAGGTGTAGACCCTGACATATGCGCCCATACGATCCCATGACCACAGAGGCCAGACCTTCTAAACAAAAGCCATACACATACAATGACAACTATGTTGCCAAGATCAAAGAAGAGATAGATCGCTTGGTTGAAGTTGGATTTATCTATGAAATTGAGCACACTGAATGGGTGTCCCCCATTGTAGTGGTGCCCAAAAAGAATGGTAAATTACGTGTATGCATTAACTTGAAGAAGGTTAACGCAGCCACTATTAGGGATAGTTATCCGCTTCCTATCACCGAGCATTTATTAGAAAGGGTAGCCGGCAAGGAAGTGTACAGCTTCCTAGATGGGTTCTCTGGCTACAATCAAGTAGCCATTGCACCAAAAGATCAGCATAAGACGACTTTTGCCACAGAGTGGGGCATATTTGCTTTTAGGGTAATGCCATTCGGGCTTACCAATGCACCCGCTACCTTCCTGAGGCTGATGTGCCATGTATTTAAAGAGTTCCTAAGGAAGAATTTAGAAGTCTATGTTGATGATCTTTGTGCTCATTCCAACATTAGACAAACCCATATTCCTGAACTCAGACAAATTTTTGACAAATGTAGAGAATATCAAGTCTGCCTGAACCCAGAAAAGTGCGTTTTCATGGTCACGCAAGGCAAGATTCTAGGGCACATAGTGTCAAAGAATGGCATATCCACTGATGAAGAGAAAGTGAGAGTCATAGCAGAGTTACCTAGGCCAAAGAACGTCAAGGAAGTACAAGCTTTCATGGGGCATTGTGGTTATTACCGACGGTTTATACACATGTATGCCATCATAGCAAAGCCTCTGTATGGACTTCTGACTAACTTTGAGTGGACTGATGAGTGTGAGGACTCCTTTAATGAAATCAAAAGAAGATTGTGTTCAGCACTGATCTTGACCACACCAGATTGGAATAAACCCTTTCATGTCCACGTGGATGCATCCAATTATGCTATTGGATGTGTACTCACGCAGCCTACCGGTGAAGGTAATATGGATCTTCCAATTGCCTATGCTAGTAGACAATTGAATGCAGCTGAACGAAATTATACCACAACGGAGAGAGAAGGATTAGGCATGGTATATGCAATTAAAAAGTTTAGACATTATTTGCTTGCAAATAAGTTTAAATTTTTTACTGACCACCAGGCACTGCTATATCTTGTAAACAAGCCATGCAATACAGGAAGATTAGTAAGATGTTTTCTCTTGCTAATGGAATATGATTTCGAGGTTGTGGTAAGGAAAGGGAAGACTCATTTGAGAGCAGATCATCTATCTAGGCTCACATCGGGAGAAGCCCCACAAGGAGTGTCAGATGACCTTCCTGATGCTTACTTGTTTAATTTGGAAGTGGTGCCGCAGTGGGCTAAGCCATTAGTGCCAGTACTGACCTACGGGCCTAATCACCCAGTCATAAACACTCAAGGTAGAGAGGTAGTAAAAGCCGAGAAGTACCATATCATGGCAGGAAGCATGTACAAACAGACAGATCAAGGGATATTGGCTTGTTGTGTGGAAGAGGACGAGTACGCAAAGTGGTTGCAGTTAGCACATGTGGGTGCATTAGAGCAACACTACTCAAAGCAAAGGACTTTACAGACACTTAGGAGATTCGGAGTGCATTGGCCTACTATGGAAGCTGATGTCCAAAAATTGCGCAAGGAATGCCCAATCTGTTGCACTAAACCACCTGTGGAACATGCCACTCTTTGTCAAGTGTCCATAGTGCCAGATTGGAGTGAACCACTAGTATCCTTCCTGAGGACGAAAACATTCCCTCCAGACATCACTCTGGCTAGGAAAAGGAGTTTAGAACAAGAAGCCCATGATTACTCACTCATTGGTGATAATCTATACAAGCGTGGTAAAGATGGTTACCTGAGACTATGTGTCCATGAAAGTGAATATCTCAAGATCTTGGAAACTGGTCACCAAGGTGTAGCAGGAGGACACTTTGGACCAGATCGAGTGATCAAGGCAATACTATTTGCAGGCTTCTGGTGGCCGACCCTTCACATGGATGCACATACCTATGTGAAACGGTGTGATGTTTGTCAGAGAACTCAGTATCCTATACGCAAGGATGAGATGCCATTGAAACCTATGATGGGTGGACGTGCATTTTCTAAGTGGGGAATAGACTTTATTGGTCCTATTAATCCCCCAGCTAAGGGTTCACATGCTGAGTATATCATTGTGGCCACGGATTATCTAACCAAGTGGGTAGAAGTAAAAGCCACAACAAAGAACGATGCACAAACAACAGCTAAGTTCTTGTTTGAGAATGTGTTCACCAGGTATGGATTACCTATAGAGCTAGTCAGTGATAGAGGGACTCACTTCTTGAATGAAGTTATTGAAAATCTGCTCCAAGAATTCTTGGTAGTACATAAGAAGTCTGCCCCCTATCACCCCCAAGCTAATGGCCAGGCTGAGAGTACAAATAAGATCTTATGCAATGTACTGACAAAATTAGTGAATAACAAACGCTCGGATTGGGACAAACAACTACACCATGCTGTTTGGGCATACAGAGTTGCCTATAAAACGGTACTCCAAGCCACGCCCTTTCAAATGGTTTTCGGCCAGAATGCAGTGCTACCATTGGAATTTTTGATACCAACCTTGAAAGTAGCACAAGAGCATGATTGGACAGGCCATGAGTTGTCCTCTAGAATCTTCGATCTTGAACGACTAGGTGAAACACGATTGAGGGATGCAGCAGGAATTTATGCAGCCAAGAAGAGGCAAAAGGCATATTTCGATGCACACGTCAAGGATAAGGGCTTGAAAGCAGGAGACCTAGTCCTAGTCTACACCTTGAAGCAACATGCACGGAAGTTAGAGAAGAGAGGTTACGAGCCAATGATTATCAATAGAATCTCCACAAGTGGAGCAGTTCAACTAGCCACTCTAGAGGGTGATATTCTACCAAGTTACATAAGTGGATGCAGAGTCAAGTTATATCAAGAAACCCTGACTGAAGAGATGCTAAATCGACTCAACACTGCCAAGAAACGTAAAGAAGAAGAGAAACGAATTAGAGAAGAAGCACAGGCAGAAGCTTTAGAACGCATCCGACGAATGAAATTGAGGAGACAAGGCAGAGACCCGCCTATGCCTGACACTCAAGAATCGGTAGGCTATCCTATGGCCATGTGCGAGGCTTCAGGTGGACGTTCCCATAGAATAATCGACCGACGGCCTTTTGTAACCCTAGAAGTAGGACAAGGAGAGAGTGTAAGGACAGTGAGAGCTTTAATTGACTCAGGGGCAGCCACTAGTGTAGTTCGACTTTCTTACTGCCAAGAGCTGCAATTACAAATCAATCCTATAGAGGCATATCTCATAGGCTTGGGAGGTGTGGAAACCCCTTGCATTGGTGAGGTGGAACTTCCCCTCTACATTCAAGAGGTGCTAATGGCAGTCAAAGTGCTAGTGTGTGAAGACGAGGATCTTACCAAACCTCTTGTCCTAGGCCAAGACTGGATCTATGATCATGCAGTCAACCTCAACCTAAGAAGCGAACTTCTTCAGGCATGGGTAGGCCAAAACCACAACACAATTGAATTAGAAAATCAAGCACATAGGCCGCTAGAAGAGGCACCGAATCCTGGTCCTTCCAGGAGTCCACCTGAAATGAACCATGCTACTCTTGACCAAAGTTCTATGGTGCAAAGGATTGCCACTCATGACGAAGGTACAGAAGTCAACAAGGAGTTCCCTTCTTTTCCAAAGAGAATTCGAGGAAAACAAGCCAGAAAATACAAGATACAGAGGAGCCCGAGGACCAAGAAGAATGAACACCAACCAGTACAATACATAATACCCCATGGCATGAAGCAAATCTGGATACGCAAAGGTGACCAACCCTCGGCTTTGGAGACAGGATTCCAAAGAGGCATCAAGCAAGCTACAGTGCCGAGGACTACAGCGAAGGAGTACCCTAGGCATCAATCTAGACAAACCATTTCTATTTGGGTTCCAAAGCAGTCAATGAAGGCTATCCCAAAGGCTAGACAAATATGGGTGCCCAAGACCTGCTCACCAACTCAAATAACTTCACCTCCAATCACTAGATCAAACCAACACTCACGAGGCCTATTGGCTCCTATCCAAAGGCAAACATCTACACTCCACACCACCACATTCTCGGTCACGCCTCGGAATGTTTGGAAATGGGTACCCAAAGGGCCCCAAACCCAACACACTCCAGTCCGCAAACCTTCACACATCATCGCCAATAAAAGCAACGATTCCAGCATCAAAGTGTGGAGACCTAAACCCCATATCAAACCCCCTGACCCACCTCTGTAAATCCTTTCCCTTTGATGTAGGTGCATTCTGAGAACATTGCACAACCAAATTATGCATCTAGAGTGAACCCTAACCTACTAACCCACTTGTACACACATCACGAACACTTCACCCACTAACCTCTAACCACTCGGAATGTCATGTTGGTATTGTGGAGGGAACACCATAACATCCTGTTTCCAATGCAATGCTAATGTGCCTCTCTCTTCTTCTAGCAGATAAGCATCAACAACTACAAGCACTCTCATGGTAGAAGCAACAGGTCCGAGCTCACAGGCAGGAATAATTACTGCAAGAATTGATGTGGATAGTCTACCTGTTGATGTGCCACCAACTGAACGACCTGTGGAGCTGCAACACCTACAGCAGATCCCGGTACCGGATCCACCCACAGGGATCACAAAAAGAGTCCATGCCAATTCTCACTGGTTCAATGGCATGCCAGGCCCATTAGGAGAGGCCAAGTATATATGGGAGTCTAAGTGCGAGTATGACAGATCTTGGGTCAGATTCCAATTCTTCTCCAAGGAGTTTGAGACTCTATAGAACACACAAGATCTTCAGACCATATGGCAACGTGCAGGGCTAGCTGAGTACTTCGAGGCACCATTACCCAAACCAGACCTCCTCCGATGCTACTATCTGGTCTCAACATTACAGGCTAATGCAGAAAAGGACAAACCAGGATTGTTTGTTCTTCCTTCCTTGCTGGGCAACAATGAGTTAAAGAGGTTTGAACTTACCTTGGAGTTGGTGAGCTCTGCTTTGAATATGCACGGCACACATGTACCTTCTGAGAAGGATGCTCTCGTTCCTACTAACATGAAGGATAGGAAACTACTGAAGCTTAAAGATATGGCAGCACTCACACCAAACGTGTCCATCCCTCTCCGTATGTGCATGCAACATTTTGCTTTCCCCGGTCAAGACCGCTTCACACAACCGCACAAAAGAATTTGGTTCGCCCTCTACTTAGCGGAGACATGTGCGTTACCAATCAAGCTTCCTGTATGGATTATAGAGCAACTGTATGAAGCAAGTAAAAGGTCTTCTAGGAAATTAGTGGTGAACGGTTGCTGTGCAATCACACACATTATCTACCGGTGCTTAACATACGATGTACCCATTGAACGTGCCTTAACTTGGGCACAATTACAAATGTTTAAGAAGCTCAAGACGTCCACACATCAATCCAAGCGCATGAGGGGTTCGATCCCTTGTGTCCAGACACGTGAAGTTCTGACTACTCCTGAAGTATCGCCACGAGGGGAGGCCACTGTACCTCCTTTTACCATTAGAATACCCAGGTCTGGATCTGAAGCTACAACACAAGCTGCCCCTTCGGCTCCTCCTGCTCCATCTGAATTTGAATTTGCTACAACTGGAGATACTGAAGGGATGGATCCCCATGACTTCGAAGCATTCTTACAAAGTACACAACTCTCTGATGTAGAGTTTTATTCAGATACAGAAGAACAAGGCACATCTTCACAAAGAAGGAGAAAATCCACAGAAGGTCGCCATGTACATTGGGGTGACGATAAGCAAGGTCAACAACAAGGACACCTAGAAGAAGAAGGAGCAGACGAAGAGGAGACCACTGAAGCCCCAGCTTATACAGCAGAACTCCGAAGGCTATATCAAATCATGGAACGAGTGCGATCGCAACAACTGCTCACCGAACAGAGCAGTAGGGTACTCATGACTCAGCTTTTGGAAGAAGCAGGATTTGACTCAGAATATAGTGAAGGTCTCTTATTAATGGCAGAAACATATGGGGTAGTAGAAGTAGTTAGGACCGCCATTAGGAGGTCTCCAGTTCAATATGATCCATGAAGATTCCAAACATGACCACGGTCAGGTAAAAACATCCAGATCCCCATTACAACGGTAGAAGGGCCGATTATTACATCCGAACCCATTGAGACAACCTCCCAAGCAGCAGAAACCGCTAGCCAAGAGCACCCAGTCACCCATGATGAATCAACCGAGCCACTACCACCCACACCCCCACCATCGCCTCCTAGAACAGAAGCCGTGGAGATCACCTCGACCACTCAACCCACCGAACAAACCTTCATCTTCCGTACTACCACCTCTAGTTCAACCCTATTCTCCACCATGGAAAACCCAATCTATGAAGCAACCACCATCACTACACAATCCACCGAATCGCTCATAGAGCCTGCCCTAGGACAACCATCCCCCATGCCCTCAGCCATAGGTCATCCTGACTCTAGATCCATATTCATGGGTTTCCCTATTACCACACCACCTTTCATGACCTCCCCGCCTCTACGACCTCAACCCCCAACCCCCATCTCTCCACTTCTCCAATCCCTACTTTTCAACCCAGGTCTCAACCATTCCCTTTATTTTCAGCTCCCAACCCCACTTCTCATCTATTCACCACTTTCACACACACACACCACCTACCATTCCAATGTATATGGTAGACCCCAAACTCGCATCCACTCCTAAAAGTATGGACATTTCACCACCCACTGCACCTCCCCCACCCCCCACACTTCCACCTTCTCCCATCCCCCCCCCCCCCCCCCACCAATTTCACCGACACACACATCTCCA
Organism: Ceratopteris richardii; assembly: GCA_020310875.1. Lineage (NCBI taxonomy): Eukaryota > Viridiplantae > Streptophyta > Polypodiopsida > Polypodiales > Pteridaceae > Ceratopteris > Ceratopteris richardii. Next base: position 12,502,421 of record CM035410.1, read on the forward strand.
TTAGACACATCATTCACTCTTCCCCTTCCCCAATCCCCTTCCCGTGCATCCTCCATGTACAAACCACACCATCATCCATAGGAAATGCATTGGACACCATGCTCACATGTATATCACAGTTAAGGACAGAGTACAATCAGCTCCAGCAACATAACGCACGACTGCAAGAGCACTTGGAGGTGCTACAGAATCGTCTTGCTGCAGTAGAAGAGGAGAATGCTTGCCTCCATACACAATTCCAAACTTTACAAGAGGCTCATAGTGTATTGGAAGTACAGTTGTAGAATACAGATCAAGAAGCAATACAAGTGGTAGAAGGCCATCTAAAAACACAACTAGAACGCAATTCAAGACTTCAACGAAATATGGCACTTCTTAGAAGACACCTGGCAGCTGCTCACGAGGAGAATCAACGCCTACAACAACAGAACCAAGAGAACTTAGAAGCAACCATCGAAAGCACACGAGGGGCACCCATCAGCCCATCAAAGTTTCAAGCAGTGACCCCCGATAATATTAAGATCATATTGGAAGACTATGCCATGCTGCTTGAAGCACATGACCAGCTATTAGAGGAACTGGGTCAACTGAAGCAGAAACACCAGAAAGAAACAACAGCTACCTCTCAAACCACCTCCTCCGCGGCTTCACTTCTCACAGACTCAGAGGCCTTAAAAGATCTCCAGAAACAGGTCACCGAATTGCAAGCACGTCTACTACAATATGAGAGACCACCTTCCCCTCCAGAGGCTCCCACCGACGAAGAAATAGTACAAATTCCTGTGGAACAAACATTTGAAGAAGAATACGACTCACAACCCTTCCCAGGAGGTCAACAAACGGAAGAAGGACAGGACACATTTGAAGCACCACGACCCCCATGGCTACGACAAGTGGAGGAAATCGGGAGTTCACATGAAGAGCGAACCGTCGTGCAAAACCAGGCTATGAGAGTCATAGAAGAGACTGTATTACAATCCAATTACTTCAAAAACCTGTCGTCGAGACGCCTTATCCTCTCATCCGAACTCCAATACAGGCCTTACTATATCATTTTGGCAGATTATAATGCAGAAATACAGAGAGTCATAGGGAAGATACCTTCCTTCGCAACCCAATTTCAACCCGAAGACCTTCCTCTAGAGGTGCAAAAAGGCAAGATCCGTCAGCCAACATGGCGGCAGAAACTTCTTGAATCCTATCCTGAGATGCTCCGCACTTGGAACAATGCGCCATTACATCTCCTCTATAATCCATGCTATGGCCCTGTTCCACGACGCCGCTCATGGAAAGCATTCAACATAAAGGTCTAGAATAATGCACAATGCAAGGAATGGCTCAATTATCCATACATTGCGCCACCACAGGGACCACCGTCAGTAGCATACATGATGGGAATAATTCGACATTGGATACCACGATTGAAGCCCATGCCAGATGTGGCAGCTCAAATGATGCTTAAGATTTTAGATATGATGCAGGTAGTACTAAAAACCTTTATAAATGCAGCCGCACCACAGGTACGTCTACCGGGGTTTACCAATGGAAATTACGATTTGGTGTATGACATGAGCACCACCCCCAGTATTCGTGTGGCTTACGCTTGGCATGCACACATCAAATACCTCCCTGCATGTTACAAACAGACATTCGAAGATCAGATCAGGTTTCTGGGAGTATCACTCGGAGGTCTTCGCACCGAAGCCAACACACCTGCTCCATCTCTTTGCTTGTGAACAAGCCATGTACTCTGAGTACTACACCACACCGCAACCAGAGGTCCCCGGTGCAATAAATTGGGATGCATTGTAAGCTGATCTAGCAAGAGGCTTAAGGATAGGAGAACACGAACTTGCCACCAATGTCATCCAATACTATATCGACCACCCGATAGAACAGAGGTCTGTCAGGGGCGACAGACGCTAGGAAGGGGGGAGAATGTTGGCATACAGGTCATATGAAGAGCATACAGGTACAATAGAGCAGTCATGCACAATATGGCAACAAGGCCTAATCATTTTTTTCCATGGATCATTCACAACTCAAGTGATTTTAATCACTACACAAACATTGTAAATTCCGTTTTTGGTAGAATAGACTCCATTTTGTTCAAGCTGAGGAGTCCTCGAGCTTGAGGAGTATTAGAATTAGCTACATACCAATTTTCATAATTTTTAGACTCCATTTGAGCCCTCAAATAGGCTCTAGAACCTAATTTTTAACTAGGCCAGACACTAGGTCTAGACAAGGCCAAAGCTAGTGAGAAAACTATAAAAAGAGCTAGAGAGCTCATTTTGGGGTTAGATTGTTTGTGAATTGAGCTTATGTAAGAGACTTTTTGACTAATGCAAAGAACTCCATTGTTCCTCTCCTTGTTCTTGCCTTGTGTGCGCGTGTGTGTGTATGTGTGTGCATGCTTGTGTGCTTCTCACTCACACACTTGTGCCTTCACTTGCTCATAGTCTTCATACTAGTCCTCACGTCTCCACGGATTGACAATTATGAGGTGAATCTTCTCACGTTGGTACTCACCATTGTGCTAGAGTGACACCAATGATGTCTTTAGTTATAGGGTCAATCACCTTGACATATGTGTTATCAAATAACACTTGTTTGTCATGGTCGGTGATGGCCTTAACTAAGAGTAGATTCATGCACAATTTTGGGATAAACAATACATTGGATAAAGCTTCATGTTCCCTGTGATGATTGGTGATTTGAACTTTTCCTTTGCCTTTGATGGGGAGACTATTGTTGTCACCTAAGTAGACTTCACCAGTGTGATCTTTGATCTCTTGGAAGGAGTCCAAATCTTTGCACATATGAGATGTGGCTCCACTGTCAAAGATCCACTCTTGAGAGAAACTCGAACTAATTAGGGCATTGGATTTTTTGGAAATAAATAGGTCTTCACTAGAACAATGAGACCTATGTTGACAGGTTTAAGATGGGTTCCTCGAGCTAGAGGCTTTGGAGCTATTCCTCTTTTTGTAGCACAATTTCTTAAGATGCCCCGTTTTACCATAGTAATTGCAACTGAACTTCTTTGATGAATTCTTAGAACCTTGTTTAGGTGTGTTGCTAGAGTTATGACTAGCATGTTTTTCCTTATTGAAGGGTCCCTTGGCCTTCATCATGATTTCTTGTGAGGATAATAACTTTTCTCTAGAGTCGCAAAGGAGCAAAAGTTGTTGAACTTCTTCCCAAGTCAGAAAATTCACCATATCCACCCATTCTCCTCATTTCCCCTCATTTGTGCATGCGAGAGAGAGCTTTTGTGCTTGCATGTGCTATTGTGTTTTTGCGTTTTCTTGCAGGTATAGTGCTCCAGAGCATCAGGAAAGTTTGCAAAAGGTAAAATTTCACTTTCTGTCAGAAATCTTCCGTGTGTGTCAGACCATCACGATGGTCTGCCAACTTCGGCATTTTTGGTAAGCGACCACACCACGAGGTAGGCGACACAAGTGCATACACGAATCCACACTTGCATTTGCAAAATTTGCATTTTGGTGGACCATTGCGAGTGGCTCATGCCATCGTGATTGTGTCACACCATTGCGACGGCTCGGCCGGACCATCACGACGGTCTCATGCCATCACGACAGTTCACTCGAACCATCGCGATGGTTCACTTGGACCATCGTGACGGTTCACTTGAACCATCGCGATGATCCCGTCGACCCCACGCCATCGCGATTGGCTCATGCCATCGTGCCGACGCTGCCATGTGGCAAGCTAGACCATCGCGATTGTTCGCTAGTCACGCCATCGCGACTGTCCCAGGTACGCCATCGTGACACCTCAAAATAACACCATCGCGATTGGCTCACGCCATTGCGCCCATAACCATCGCGACAGTTCACTCGGACCATCGCGACGGTTCGCGTTGAATGTTGACTCACCCCATCACGATTGTTCACCGATCGGGCCATCGCGACGGTTCATTTTTGGACCATCGCGATCATTCATTTCATCGCGATCTATTAGAGAAGATGTGTACACTATGGCTTGGCCTCTCTTTACTCATAGCCATGGAAAACTCTCCTACACTGAGTAGTTCTTCCTTACCATCTCTCTCAGATGAATACCCGACATTTCAAGTTCTATTATTCATCACTCCATACACATACTTGCGTCTACTACAAGCGCTTCTACATCCACTATTTCTTCTCTCTTTTTCTCTCATACTTCACTACACTGCTCAACTCTCTTATATACATTTTTTATCCGAGATTCGTAATTCTGGAAGTTTCTGTGAACTATATTAGAGTCGTGAATTTGTTCCTTCACTAAGGCTTTGATTTTTCTGAATGCTTTGTTTCTGCTTTTTCTCGCATTTCTTTGTTCTTCATATGTCTTCGTGTCTTTATGTCTAATTAGTGAGTGAATCTCCAACAGCTCCCCCTCAATCACTAATTAACATCTTCTGGTCTTTCATATATTCTTCTTTTCTTTTATTCCTACCATTTCTTTGAATCTGCTTGTCTTTACTCCATCCAAGCTCTTTGTCAGAATATCTGCAATCTGATCTTTTGTAGGAGTGAATACAATTTCAATTTCCTTCTCCATTACCTTTTCCCTCAAGAAATGATATTGAATCTCTATGTGCTTTGTTCTTGCATGAAATACTATATTTGCTGCAAGATACAACGAACTCATATTATCTCCATGTATGATAGGTATACCTTGATCAATACCCATGCTTTTGAACAAGGTTTGCATCCATATCACTTCTTTAGCTGCTTCTACAAGTCCTTTATATTCAGCTTCAGTTGACGATAAAGCCACTGTATGCTGCTTCTTTGAACACCAGTTGACAAGCTTATCTCCTCATATACCCATGTGTTGACTTTCTGTCATCTTGACTTCCTGCCCAGTCTGAATCACTGTACGCTCTTAGCTTTATATCTGATGTAAAAGGATAATATTATCCTTCCTTTATAGTTCTTTTGATGTATCTAAGAACTCTTTGTCCTGCAACCCAATGTTGATCCTTCGGACAATGCATAAACTATGAGAGAACTCCTACTGCATAACTAAGATTTGGTCTTGTTAGCGTAGCATAAATCAAGCTTCCCACTAAAGATTGATACTTTCTCATATCTTTAAACTCTGCACCCTCATATTTGCTCAGTTTATGATTTACTTCAAGCGGTGTTGAAGCTTCTCTGCAATTCTCCATGTTAAACTTCTTCAGTAAGTTTAGGAGATACCATTCTTGCGAAACATATACACCATGATCTGTATATGTAACTTCCATTCCAAGAAAGTATGATAACTTTCCTAGATCACTGATCTTGAATTCTTTTTCAAGCAATCTCTTTACCTCTTTGATTCCTTCATCTGAGGTACCTGTGATTATAATGTCATCTACATAGATACAAATGTAGATCATACCTTCATATGTTCTCTTAATGAGTAGACTTGCATCCGCCTTTGAACTTTGGTATCCAAGGTGTTGGCAGTAGCTAGACACATAGAAGATGCGAAAGCATGTGAAGATAGGGCATAACGAAGAAGCAGGGAGTCAGTCGAATCATTTTTTCAAAGAATAATGTTTTATAAATACTGTTCAAAACATCCAACAGTGATTTTCATCACTCTTGTACTATATTTAACAGAGAAAAACCCTTTTTGTAATTTATAGCTCCATTTTGTGCAAGCCGAAAAGTCCTCAAACTTGAGGAGCTTAGGTAGAATGAGCATACCAATTTTGGTTATTTTTAGACACCGTTTACCCTTCAAATAGCATATAGGACTTATTTTTTAACTATGGCGGTCACTAGATGTGAAACTGGTCAAAACTAGTCTAGAAACTATAAAAAGAGCTAGAGAGCTCATTTTTGAGGTGAGCTTGTTTGAGTAGAGAAGAGCTTAGAGCTATTCTGAGCTTGTAAGAGTGTTCTTGAGCAATAGAGTTAATTTCCTACCTTCCATTGTGTCTTGCTTGTCTCTTCATTGTGTGTGTGTATGTGTGTGTGCATCTCTATGCTTCTCACCTTCACTCTCACTTCATCTCACATTCACGATCTTCATATCACTCCTATCTCTTCCACGGATTGACATTAAGGAGGTGGAGCTTCTTAACGTGGTTCTCACCATTGTGCTAGAGCAACACCAAATTTGGTGCCGTTGCTGGGGATCGAGTATAGGACAAATGTGTGATGGTAAGAGTATAGCAAGAAGTGGTGTTGAAAGGTAAAAATTTTCAGTTTTTGTTGCTGTTTTTAGTTAGTTTTTAGTGTTTTTCACCTCCCCCACACTCCATCTTCATCACCGCATCATCATCTTCAACTCCAAAAAAATCAGAAAATTCAGCATATCCACCCATTCTCCTCATTTCCCCTCATTTGTGCATGCGAGAGAGTGAGAGAGAGCTTTTGTGCTTGCTTGTTGTTGGAAGTGAGGTAGGCCCTTAGGCTCATGTCACAGGTCCATGGTTCCATAGTTCCATTCATGTACAACATTAATTCCAGCAATCTTCCATATTGACAAAACATGAACATACCACAACTTAATCATACAAATGATGAGATAAAGATAGAGAAAGAATAGACATCATGTGTAAGGTGTTACGTAAGCCATCGCTTACTCATAGTATCATATATACCAATGTTCAATGTACAATGTGGGAGCAAAATTCTCAACCATTCTATGTGATGAGAAATAGATGAATGAGTGAATGTACAATGTAACAAACATATTCAGATGTGTGGGCAGTAATCTGAATATACATGAGATGTGTGACCTAATAGGTTATAGAAGAGTGAATATGAGTGACTGAATGAGGAAGGATCACTGTGAAACTGATGGTCAACAAACCTACATCTAAACTTAGGCTATGGAAGACCCTAAGTCAGATACGTGTGTGAAAAGATCACATACTTATAAAGTAGCATAGAATGCTAACAAGATTGTTGCCGGAAATCCTCAAACTCATGTGAACACACCTTCTCAAACACCTCATAAAAATATGCATAAAGCATATAAGTACTGATTCTCTTGTACCTATGCCGAATAGGACTCCTTCTGATATGAACGCCACAACCTCCATAAACTTCAAGTAGTACCTGTGTGCATAAAGAGAATATGTACCTGAATACTTAACATAAGATGTGAATCTTATGTTAATCACCATCTAATGTCTTTGAAGTAGCCCGACATCTTCTTGTAGAAGACAATCTTCAACCTAATATCTTCCTGTAGAAGATAATCTTCAAAATCATGTAGATGGTCCCATCCAATGTCTTTGAAGTAGCCAGACATCTTCTTGTAGAAGATAATCTTCAACCTAACATCTTCTTGTAGAAGATGATCTTCAAATACATCATGTAGATGGGCGATCCTCACCATCAAGCTGCTAATAATCAAGTCTTCTTGCCATGAACAAGAGATGACCTCCTCTCCATGAGCTAGAGTGTGAGCACACCCTTCATCTTCCCCAAGAAGAATCATTAAGAAGAACTCCATAGCTGCTCCTCAACATGCTTCAAGTTAGCACCATGGCTGCCCCATGTGCTAGAAGAAACACCACCTCTACTGAGGTCCAAGCTCTAGAAAGCTTGAGTTGATCCTAGGTGAAGGATGATTACAAGTGAGCTAAATAGTCTCTTATATCGTAGATTGTTGAGCCTTGAATAAAGCAAAAGACTACGATCGCATAAAGAAAGCATGATCGTAATAAAGCAAGATCGCGTCGCTCATCCGTTAGTGTTTTTTAGTTTCTCCATAAGCTTTTAATAAAGCAAAAGCTCAAAAATCATCCGCTGCGCGATATGCTGCCGACGGGATTTGAACCCGGACCACTGGGATGGGAGGAGGACCACGTAGCCAAGTTGCCTCACGCTTTTGCTTGTACAAGGGGTTAAGTGAACAGCTAGACATGCTCTCACGTCGCCCGCGCTGCTATCTTCTAGAGACTACTAAAAGGATAGCTACTAATGTTGTATCCTCTGAGCAAAATTTGTCCAATGGACATTGTTTCCAACACTTGTGCTATTGTGTTTTTGAGTTTTCTTGCAGGTACAGTGCTCCAGAGCATCAGGAAAGCTTGCAAAAGGTAAAATTTCACTTTTTGTCAGAAATCTGTCGTGTGTGTCAGACCATCACGATGGTCTGCCAACTTCGGCATTTTTGGTAAGCGACCACACCACGAGGTAGGCAACACAAGTGCATACACGAATCCACACTTGTATTTGCAAAATTTGAATTTTGGTGGACCATCGCGAGTGGCTCACGCCATCGCGATTGGCTCACGCCATCGCGACGGCTCGGCCGGACCATCGTGACGGTCTCACACCATCACGACGGTTCACTCGAACCATCGCGACTGTTCACTTGGACGATCGCGACGATCCCGTTGACCCCACGCCATCGCGATTGGCTCATGCCATCGCACCGACACTGCCACGTGGCAAGCTAGACCATCACGATTGTTCGCTAGTCATGCCATCGCCACTGTCCCAGGTACGCCATCACGACGCCTCAAAATAAGACAATCGCGATTGGCTCACGCCATCCTGCCCGTAACCATCGCGACGGCTCACTCGGACCATCACAACGGCTCGCGTTGACCGTTGACTGACGCCATCGCGATTGTTCGCCAATCGTGCCATCGCGACCGTTCATTTTTGGACCATCGCGATCAATCTTTTCATCACGATCTATTAGAGAAGATGTGTACAAAATGGCTTGGCCTCTCTTTGCTCATAGCCATGGAAAACTCTCCTACACTGAGTAGTTCTTCCTTACCATCTCTCTCAGATGAATACCCGACATTTCAGGTTCTATTATTCATCACTACATACACATACTTGCGTCTACTACAAGCGCTTCTACATCCACTATTTCTTCTCTCTTTTTCTCTCATACTTCACTAAACTGCTCAACTCTCTTATATACATTTTTTATCTGAGATTCGTAATTCTGGAAGTTTCTATGAACTATATTACAGTCGTGAATTTGTCCCTTCACTAAGGCTTTGATTTTTCTAAATGCTTTGTTTCTGCTTCTCGTCGTATTTCTTTGTTCTTCGTATGTCTTCGTGTCTTTATGTCTAATTAGTGAGTGAATCTCCAACAGCTCCCCCTCAATCACTAATTAGCATCTTCTGGTCTTTCATATATTCTTCTTTTCTTTTATTCCTACCATTTCTTTGAATCTGCTTGTCTTTACTCCATCCAAGCTCTTTGTCAGAATATATGCAATCTGATCTTTTGTAGGAGTGAATACAATTTCAATTTCCTTCTCCATTACCTTTTCCCTCAAGAAATGATATTGAATCTCTATGTGGTTTGTTCTTGCATGAAATAATGGATTTGCTACAAGATACAACGAACTCATATTATCTCCATGTATGATAGGTATACCTTGATCAATACCCATGCTTTTGAACAAGGTTTGCATCCATATGACTTCTTTAGCTGCTTCTACAAGTCCTTTATATTCAGCTTCAGTTGACGATAAAGCCACTGTATGCTGCTTCTTTGAACACCAGCTGACAAGCTTATCTCCTAGGCATATCATATACCCATGTGTGACCTTCTGTCATCTTGACTTCCTGTCCAGTCTGAGTCATTGTACGCTCTTAGCTTTATATCTGATGTAAAAGGATAATATAATCCTTCCTTTATAGTTCTTTCGATGTATCTAAGAACTCTTTGTCCTGCAACCCAATGTTGATCCTTCGGACAATGCATAAACTGTGAGAGAACTCCTAGTGCATAACTAAGATCTGGTCTTGTTAGCGTAGCATAAATCAAGCTTCCCACTAAAGATTGATACTTTCTCATATCTTTAAACTCTGCACCCTCATATTTGCTGAGTTTATGATTTACTTCAAGCGGTGTTGAAGCTTCTCTGCAATTCTCCATGTTAAACTTCTTCAGTAAGTTTAAGAGATACCTTTCTTGCGAAACATATACACCATGATCTGTATATGTAACTTCCATTCCAAGAAAGTATGATAACTTTTCTAGATCACTAATCTTGAATTCTTTTTCAAGCAATCTCTTTACCTCTTTGATTCCTTCATCTGAGGTACCTGTGATTATAATGTCATCTACCTATATACAAATGTAGATCATACCTTCATCTGTTCTCTTAATGAGTAGACTTGCATCCGCCTTTGAAATTTGGTATCCAAGGTGTTGGCAGTAGCCAGAGTCATAGAAGATGCGGAAGCATGTGAAGACAGAGCATAACGAAGAAGCAGGGAGTTAGTCGAATCATTTTTTCAAAGAATTATGTTTTATAAATACTTTTCAAAACATCCAAAAGTGATTTTCATCACTCTTGTACTATATGTAGCATCCAAAAACCATTTTTGTAATTTATAGCTCCATTTTGTGCAAGCCGAGAAGTCCTCGAGCTTGAGGAGCTTAGGTAGAATGAGCATACCAATTTTGGTTATTTTTAGACACCGTTTACCCCTTCAAACAGCATCTAGGACTTACTTTTTAACTATGTCGGTCACTAGATGTGAAACCAGTCAAAACTAGTCTAGAATCTATAAAAAGAGCTAGAGAGCTCATTTTTGAGGTTAGCTTGTTTGAGTAGAGAAGAGCTTAGAGCTATTTTGAGCTTGTAAGAGTGTTCTTGAGCAATAGAGTTAATTTCCTACTGTCCATTGTGTCTTGCTTGTCTCTTCGTTGTGTGTGTGTGTATGTGTGTGTGCATCTCTATGCTTCTCACCTTCACTCTCAATTCATCTCACATTCACGATCTTCATATCACTCCTATCTCTTCCACTTGACAATAACGAGGTGGAGCTTCTTAACGTGGTTCTCACCATTGTGGTAGAGCAACACCAAATTTGGCGCTGTTGCCGGGGATCGAGTCTAGGAGGAATGTGTGATGGTAAGAGTATAGCAAGAAGTGGCGTTGGAAGGTAAAAATTCTCAGTTTTTGTTGTTGTTTTTAGTTAGTTTTTAGTGTTTTCCACCTCCCCCACACTCCATCTTCATCACTGCATCATCATCTTCAACTCCAAAAAAATCAGAAAATTCACCATATCCACCCATTCTCTTCATTTCCCCTCATTTGTGCATGCGAGAGAGTGAGAGAGAGCTTTTGTGCTTGTATGTGCTATTGTGTTTGTGAGTTTTCTTGCAGGTACAGTGCTCCATAGCATCAGGAAAGCTTGGAAAAGGTAAAATTTCACTTTCTGTCAAAAATCTGCCGTGTGTGTCAGACCATCGCGATGGTCTGCCAACTTCGGCATTTTTGGTAAGCGACCACACCACGAGATAGGCAACACAAGCGCATACACGAATCGACACTTGCATTTGCAAAATTTGCATTTTGGTGGACCATCGCGAGTGGCTCACGCCATCGCGATTGTGTCACACCATCGCGATTGGCTCACGCCATCGCGACGGCTCGGCCCGACCATCGCGATGGTGTTACGCCATCGCGATGGTTCACTCCAACCATCGTGACTGTTCACTTGGATCATCGTGATGGTTCACTTGGGCCATCGCAACCATCCTGTCGACCTCACGCCATCACAATCGGCTCATGCCATCGTGCCGATGCTGCCACGTGGCAAGCTAGACCATCGCGATTGTTCGCTAGTCATGCCATCACGATTGTCCGAGGTACGCCATCACGATGCCTCAAAATCAGACCATTCTGATTGGCTCACGCCATCGCGCCCGTAACTATCGCAACGGTTCACTCGGACCATCGTGACGGTTTGCGTTGACCGTTGATTGAGGCCATCACGATTGTTCGCCGATCGGGCCATCGCGACGGTTCATTTTTGGACCATCGCGATCATTTATTTCATCGCGATCTAGAAGAGAAGATGTGTACAAAATGGCTTGGCCTCTCTTTGCTCATAGCCATAAAAAACTCTGAATAGTTCTTCCTTACCATCTCTCTCAGATAAATACCCGACATTTCAGGTTCTATTATTCATCACTACATACACATACTTGCGTCTACTACAAGCGCTTCTACATCCACTATTTTTCTCTCTTTTTCTCTCATACTTCACTACACTGCTCAACTCTCTTATATACATTTTTTATCCGAGATTCGTAATTTTGGAAGTTTCTGTGAACTATATTACAGTCGTGAATTTGTCCCTTCACTAAGGCTTTGATTTTTATGAATGCGTTGTTTTTGCTTCTCCTCGTATTTCTTTGTTCTTCATATGTCTTCATGTCTTTATGTCTAATTAGTGAGTGAATCTCCAATAACTCCCCTCAATCACTAATTAGCATCTTCTGGTCTTTCATATATTCTTCTTTTCTTTTATTCCTGCCATTTCTTTGAATCTGCTTGTCTTTACTCCATGCAAGCTCTTTTGTCAGAATATCTGCAATCTGTGTTGATATATTTAGGTAGTGATGTGTGTGAACACTCTAGGACCGCCGGGGCACTTTTTTCCCTCTTTAGGAGGTTTTTTTCCCCCGGCTTGTATATACACCTATTGCCCTAATGGGCTACTTATCTTTGTACATTCTCTAGTAATACATTCAGTCTTGTGTGTTGTGCTCCAAGCTTCTTCCTCTTCCTTGTGCTGTTCGCGTGCTTCCGCAGACGTCTAACTCCAACAATTGGTATCAGAGCAGGTCGTTGATTCTTCTAGGGCGCCGTCGACACTCCTCCGTTTGCAGTCTCAGATTCGCACAAAATTTGGCGATCTGAGCTCGTTTCGGCCTCCGAACGCACTATCGCAGTGCTCATGCAGGCTATTTCGTCCTTTTGTGCCAAAGGTATATACCAGTTTCTGTTCGCCAGTTTAAGCGTCTCGAAGTCTGCTACAGGTCTAGCAGAACTCGTCTGGGCAGTTCTGTTCAACTTTTTGAGATAAAGTCAATTTTCTACATCAAGGTATTTTAGTCACCGGCCATGGCTGAAAGCAGTGATGTATTCCGTATGTTGGCTGTTGAGGATAAGTTGGATGGTACCAACTACCCATTATGGGCTTATATGATGCGACATGTACTGGTTGCAAAAGGATTGTGGAACATTGTGCAGGGTGTTGAAAGACGTCCTGTTACACCTGTAACGACAGGTACTGCAAATACAGGTGTTGGAGCTGATGAAGATGGTGTCGAAGATGATATTCCGCAGATTCCTGTTCGTGCTGCTGTTTCTGTTGCACCTACTGCAGAGCAGATTCGTTGGGATGGCAGAGATGCCCAGGCACATGCATTGATAGCTTTGTCTGTCAAACGTGCCATTATTCCTCACATTCGCTCTTGCAGAACAGCAAAGGATGCTTGGGATACACTTACCACTTTGTACCAGGCTAGGAATGAGGCTCGTGTTGCTTACCTCCGAAAACAGTTGGAGAGTGAGCACATGAATGAAGGTGATTTGATGGACAGTTTTCTTACAAAGATCAAAGACCTGAAGGAACAATTGATTTCTGCTGATGAGGTTATACCAGATAGCTCACTTGTGCAGACCGTTCTGAATGGCCTTCCTGATTCATATCAGAGTTTTGCCTCTACTCTTCGATTGATGATGAAAGGCAATCCGAATGCCTTGTCATTTGAGGAATTAGTCTCTGTTCTGTTGCAGGAAGATCAGTCCAGGCAGAACAGGTCCATTATGCGTGTTGCAGATCAAGCTTTCCTGGCTAGTCAGAAGGGCAAAGGAAAATGGAGCTCTTCTACTGTCCAAAACTGGCTGCTCTTCTACTGTCCAAAAGGAAGAACTGTCCAAAACTGGCTGCTAAAGAGGCAAAGAAGAAAGAGGCTGGAATGGTTGTTGCAGAGGCCTCTACACCAAAAACAGAGTCTGCAAATCTTGTGCAGGAAGAAGAATGGGCGTTTACTACTGTTTGCAGTTTTGACCCATCTTCTTATGATCAGTGCATGTCTGCAGTAGACTCAGATGTTTGGTACTTTGACAGTGGGGCAACCAAACATATTACCTCGCAGCGCAGTTTCTTCTCTTCACTCGAGCCTGCCCCTACAGGGAATACTGTCACATGCGCCAATAACTCCTCTTATCCTGTTATGGGAGTTGGTAAGATCATTCTGACTACTGCTGATGGTAGTTCTTTCACTTTGTCAGATGCTTTATTTGTGCCAGGGATCAAAAAGAACCTGTTATCAGTTTCTGCATTAGCCAAGATTGGCTTGGTTGTGAAATTTGTTGATGACAGGTGTACAGTCCATGATCTCTCAAATGGCGATGTGATTATTGCTTCTGGCATTTTATGTCGTGGGCTGTATAAGCTCATAGACTATGAAAAATCTGTGAATGATTCGGCATGTGCAGTTCATGATTCTCAGGCTATGTCAGATGCAAAGCTTTGGCATGCACGCTTTGGTCATCTGAATTTTGCTAGTTTGTTACGCCTGCAAAAATCTGAAATGGTGTCCTCTTTGCCCAAACTTGAGGCACCTGGAAAACATGTTTGTGAAGGCTGTATTTTGGGCAAAATGCAGCGTTCTTCCTTTCCAAAAGATGGTTCAGTTCGGGCTATGCAGAAATTGCAGCTTGTACATAGTGATGTCTGTGGTCCTATGCAGACACCCTCTTTTGGAAATTACCTTTACTTCGTAACTTTCATTGATGATTTTTCCAGGCATGCATGGGTATATCCACTCAAAGCAAAGTCCGAAGTGTTCATGTGCTTCAAACAGTTTTTGGTTTTGGCTGAAAATCTGTCAGCATGTAAAATGGGCACCCTCCGTTCTGATCGAGGGGGGGAATATATGTCTTCAGATTTTAATGCATTTCTGGCTGAACGTGGGATAAAACACCAGTGTAAAGTGCCGTATACACCTCAACAGAATGGAGTTGCTGAACGAAAGAACAGGTCACTCATGGAGATGGCGAGGTGCATGGTCAAAAGCCAGGCTTTACCACATAGTTTCTGGCTTGAGGCTGTCATGTGTGCAGCATATGTACTGAACAGGTGTCCCACGAAAGCGTTGCAGTCTATCACTCCATATGAGGCTTGGCATGACCGCAAGCCATCTGTTGCTCATCTGCGTGTTTTTGGTTGTTTGGCATATGCATTAGTGCCTGAACAACATCGCAGAAAATTGGATGATAAGGCAGTAAAATGTATTTTTGTTGGGTACAGTTCTGAAAGTAAAGGCTATCGTCTGTATCATCCACATACTAAACGCATTCTGGTTAGCCGTGATGTTGTCTTTGTGGAAGATGCTATTCAGCCATTGCTTTCATGTACTAAGGAGACATCTGTTAGCTCCAAAGACATGTATGATACTTTGATGCCTCTTTTTACAGGTGGACAGGCTAGCGCTGGTCCTAATGAGGCAACTTCTCAGCCTTTGCAGGTTTCATATGATGATGCAGATCATGCCATTTCTGATGCAGATTTACATGATGCACTTGTTGATGAGAGAGCTGATATTGAACAGGCAAAAACTATGCCAAAATGGCTGGTGCAGACTTTGCGTGACAGCAAATTAGATGCACCTTTGTCATATCGTACTCGTTCAGGCTCTCATAGTACCTCCTTTGCATCAGATTGCTATGCTATGGCTGCATCTAGTCTCTGTGATGAGAATGAGCCTGTTTCTTTTGATGAAGCACAAAATTCAAAAAATTGGATGGCTGCTATGCAATTTGAATATGATGCTATAATGAAGAATGGTACATGGTCTTTATGTGACTTGCCTCCTGGCAAGAAGGCCATTGGCACTAAGTGGGTATACAAGCTGAAGCGTAAACCTGATGGTACAGTTGACAGGTATAAGGCTAGGCTTGTTGCAAAGGGTTATGCACAGGAAAGAGGCATTGATTTTGATGAGACCTTTGCACCTACATGCCGTATGACTACTGTTCGGAGCATTTGTGCACTTGCAGCCCATCATGGTTGGAATGTACATCAGTTGGACATTAAAACAGCATTTCTGAATGGTGACTTGCATGAAGAAGTGTATGTTTTTCAGCCCCGTGGCTTTGTGCAGAAAGGGCATGAAAACCAGGTGTGCAGGTTAAAGAAGGCGTTATATGGTTTAAAGCAAGCACCACGTGCTTGGTATGAAAAAATACATGCCTATCTGATTGCACATGGTTTTGAGAACAGTCCAACTGAAAGCACCTTATATGTTAAGCGTGCTAATGATGTGCTTTTGATCATTGTTGTCTACGTAGACGACATGCTGCTCACTGGTCCTCTTGAGAAGCATATTGCTGATTTCAAGGCTGATTTGCATGCCTCATTTGAGATGTCTGATTTGGGGCATTTGCATCACTATTTGGGCATTCAGTTTATGCAAGTTGATGGTGGAATGGCTTTGTGTCAAACGAAATATATTGACACATTATTGCAGCGTTTTGGCCTTGAAGACTGTAAGCCTATTGCCACTCCTATGGAGACAGGTTTACGATTGAGTCTTCATGATGCTGGAGATGCATTTGATGCTGTTCTCTATCAGCAGGCTGTTGGATGCTTGATTTACTTATGCATTACTCAACCAGATATTCAGTTTGCTGTCTCACAGATGAGCAGGTTTATGCATTGCCCAGGAGTCACACATTGGAAAGCGGTTAAGCGCATCTTTCGCTACTTGAGTGGTACTCGGCTACTTGGGTTGTTTTATCCCAAGGGGGGATCACTACCGCCAGATTTGCATGCTTTTTCTGACTCAGATTGGGCTGGTTGCTATGACACTCGTGTGTCCACCAGTGGTTTTTGCTTCATGCTTGGTAGCTCATGTATATCTTGGTTGAGCAAGAAGCAGCCTACTGTGGCCACTTCCAGTTATGAGGCTGAGTATAGGGCAGCTTTCACAGCTACTGTTGAGTGTGTGTGGCTCAGACGCCTTATGGCTGATTTGGGTGTTGGCCAGTCTTCTGCCACCACCATCTTCACTGACAGTCAGAGCGCATTGGCAGTTGCGAGGAACCCTGTGTTCCATGCTCGCACTAAGCACATTGAGGTGCATTATCACTATGTCAGGGAGAGGTTCTCTGCTGGGGAGATCAGCTTGGCATATGTGCCCACGCAGGAGAACATTGCAGACCTTTTCACGAAGGCTCTGCCTAGGGAGAAGTTTGAAGCTTTCCGCAAAGCTTTGGGCTTACTTCCTTTTGTGGAGTGATTTCCACATAGCTCGGCACTTCCTTATACATGAGTGCCAGCTCCTTGTTCACCGCATCACTCCCAGGGGGGATTTGTTGATATATTTAGGTAGTGATGTGTGTGAACACTCTAGGACCGCCGGGGCACTTTTTTCCCTCTTTAGGAGGTTTCTTTCCCCCGGCTTGTATATACGCCTATTGCCCTAATGGGCTACTTATCTTTGTACATTCTCTAGTAATACATTCAGTCTTGTGTGTTGTGCTCCAAGCTTCTTCCTCTTCCTTGTGCTGTTCGCGTGCTTCCGCAGACGTCTAACTCCAACAATCTGATCTTTTGTAGGAGTGAATACTATTTCAATTTCCTTCTCCATTACCTTTTCCCTCAGGAAAAGATATTGAATCTCTATGTGGTTTGTTCTTGCATGAAATAATGGATTTGTTGCAAGAAACAACGAGCTCATATTATCTCCATGTATGATAGGTATACCTTGATCAATACCCATGCTTTTGAACAAGGTTTGCATCCATATCACTTCTTTAGCTGCTTCTACAAGTCCTTTATATTCAGCTTCAGTTGACGATAAAGCCATTGTATGCTGCTTCTTTGAACACCAGCTGACAAGTTTATCTCCTAGGTATATCATATACCCATGTGTTGACTTTCTCACATCTTGACTTCCTGCCCAGTCTGAGTCATTGTACGCCCTTAGCTTTATATCTGATGTAAAAGGATAATATAATCCTTCCTTTATAGTTCTTTTGATGTATCTAAGAACTCTTTGTCTTGCAACCCAATGTTGATCCTTCGGACAATGCATAAACTGTGAGAGAACTCCTACTGCATAACTAAGATTTGGTCTTGTTAGCGTAGCATAAATCAAGCTTCCCACTAAATATTGATACTTTCTCATATCTTTAAACTCTGCACCATCATATTTGCTGAGTTTATGATTTACTTCAAGCAGTGTTGAAGCTTCTCTGCAATTGTCCATGTTAAACTTCTTAAGTAAGTTTAGGAGATACCTTTCTTGCGAAACATATACACCATGATCTGTATATGTAACTTCCATTCCAAGAAAGTATGATAACTTTCCTAGATCACTGATCTTGAATTCTTTTTCAAGAAATCTCTTTACCTCTTTGATTCCTTCATCTGAGGTACCTGTGATTATAATGTCATCTACCTAGATACAAATGTAGATCATACCTTCATCTGTTCTCTTAATGAGTAGACTTGCATCCACCTTTGAACTTTGGTATCCAAGGTGTTGGCAGTAGCGAGAGGCATAGAAGATGCGGAAGCATGTGAAGGCAGAGCATAACCAAGAAGCGAGGAGTCAGTCGAATCATTTTTTCAAAGAATTATGTTTCGTAAATACTTTTCAAAACATCCAACAGTGATTTTCATCACTCTTGTACTATATGTAACATAGAAAAATTCTTTTTGTAATTTATAGCTCCATTTTGTGCAAGCGGAGAAGTCCTCAAGCTTGAGGAGCTTAGGTAGAATGAGCATACCAATTTTGGTTATTTTTAGACATCGTTTACCCTGTCAAATAGCATCTAGGACTTATTTTTTAACTATGCCGGTCACTAGATGTGAAATCGGTCAAAAATAGTCTAGAATCTATAAAAAGAGCTAGAGAGCTCATTTTAAAGTTAGCTTGTTTGAGTAGAGAAGAGCTTAGAGCTATTTTGAGCTTGTAAGAGTGTTCTTGAGCAATAGAGTTAAGTTCCTACCTTCCATTGTGTCTTGCTTGTCTCTTCGTTGTGTTTGTGTATGTGTGTGTGCATCTCTGTGCTTCTCACCTTCACTCTCGCTTCATCTCACATTCACGATCTTCATATCACTCCTATCTCTTCCACGGATTGACATTAAGGAGGTGGAGCTTCTTAATGTGGTTTTACTATTGTGCTAGAGCAACACCAAATTTGGCGCCGTTGCCGAGGATCGAGTATAGGACGAGTGTGTGATTGTAAAAGTATAGCAAGAAGTGGCGTTGGAAGGTAAACATTTTCAGTTTTTGTTGTTGTTTTTAGTTAGTTTTTAGTGTTTTTCACCTCCCCCACACTCCATCTTCATCACCGCATCATCATCTTCAACTCCAAAAAAATAAAAAAATTCACCATATCCACCCATTCTCCTCATTTCCCCTCATTTGTGCATGTGAGAGAGTGAGAGAGAGCTTTTGTGCTTGCATGTGCTATTGTGTTTTTGAGTTTTCTTGCAGGTACAATGCTCCAGAGCATCAAGAAAGCGTGCAAAAGGTAAAATTTCACTTTCTGTCAGAAATCTGCCGTGTGCATAAGACCATCGCGATGGTCTGCCAACTTTGGCATTTTTGGTAAGCGACCAAACCACGAGGTAGGCAACAAAAGCGCATACACGAATCCACACTTGCATTTGCAAAATTTGTATTTTGGTGGACCATCGCGAGTGGCTCACGCTATCGTGATTGTGTCACAACATCGCGATTGGCTCACGCCATCTCGACGGCTCGGCCGGACCATCACGACGGTCTCACGCCATCACGACGGTTCACTCCAACCATCGCGACGGTTCGCTTGGACCATCGCGACAATCCCGTCGACCCCACGCCATCCCGATTGGCTCAT
Source organism: Ceratopteris richardii (assembly GCA_020310875.1). Taxonomy (NCBI): domain Eukaryota; kingdom Viridiplantae; phylum Streptophyta; class Polypodiopsida; order Polypodiales; family Pteridaceae; genus Ceratopteris; species Ceratopteris richardii. Next base: position 12,522,062 of record CM035410.1, read on the forward strand.
GCCATCACACCGACGCTACCATGAGAAAGCTAGACCATCACGATTCTTTGCTAGTCACGCCATCGCGACTGTCCCAGGTACGCCATCGCGACGCCTCAAAATTAGACCATCACGATTGGCTCACGTCATTGTGCGCGTAACCATCGTGACGGTTCACTTGGACCATCACGACGGTTTGTGTTGACTGTTGACTGACGCCATCACGATTGTTTGCCGATCGGGCCATCACGACGGTTCATTTTTGGACCATCACGATCATTCATTTCATCACGATCTGTTAGAGAAGATGTGTACAAAATGGTTTGGCCTCTCTTTGCTCATAGCCATGGAAAACTCTCCTACACTGAGTAGTTCTTCCTTACCATCTCTCTCAGATGAATGCCCAACATTTCAGGTTCTATTATTCATCACTACATACACATACTTGTGTCTACTACAAGCACTTCTACATCCACTATTTCTTCTCTCTTTTTCTCTCATACTTCACTACACTGCTCAACTCTCTTATATACATTTTTTATCCAAGATTCGTAATTCTGGAAGTTTCTATGAACTATATTACAGTCGTGAATTTGTCCCTTCACTAAGGCTTTGATTTTTCTGAATGCTTTGTTTCTGCTTCTCCTCGTATTTCTTTGTTCTTCATATGTCTTCATGTCTTTATGTATATATAGTGAGTGAATCTCCAACAGCTCCCCCTCAATCACTAATTAGCATCTTCTAGTCTTTCATATATTCTTGTTTTCTTTTATTCCTACCATTTCTTTGAATCTGCCTGTCTTTACTCCATCCAAGCTATTTGTCAGAATATCTACAATTTGTCTTTTGTAGGAGTGAATACTATTTCAATTTCCTTCTCCATTACCTTTTCCCTCAGGAAATGATATTGAATCTCTATGTGCTTTGTTCTTGCATGAAATACTGGATTTGCTGCAAGATACAACAAACTCATATTATCTCCATGTATAATAGGTATACCTTGATCAATACACATGCTTTTGAACAAGGTTTGCATCCATATCACTTCTTTAGCTGCTTCTACAAGTCCTTTATATTCAGCTTCAATTGACGATAAAGCCACTGTATGCTGCTTCTTTGAACACCAGCCGACAAGCTTATCTCCTAGGTATATCATATACCCATGTGTTGATCATACCTTCATCTGTTCTCTTAATGAGTAGACTTGCATCCGCCTTTGAACTTTGGTATCCAAGGTGTTGGCAGTAGCCAGAGGCATAGAAGATGCGGAAGCATGTGAAGACAGAGCACTAAAGAAGAAGCAGGGAGTCAGTCGAATCATTTTTTCAAAGAATTATGTTTTATAAATACTTTTCAAAACATCCAATAGTGATTTTCATCACTCTTCTACTATATGTAACATAGAAAAACCACTTTTGTAATCTATAGCTCCATTTTGTGCAAGACGAGAAGTCCTCGAGCTTGAGGAGCTTAGGTAGAATGAGCATACCAATTTTGGTTATTTTTAGACACCGTTTACCCTTTCAAATAGCATCTAGGACTTATTTTTTAACTATGCCGGTCACTAGATGTGAAACCGGTCAAAACTAATCTAGAATCTATAAAAAGAGCTAGAGAGCTCATTTTTGAGGTTAGCTTGTTTGAGTAGAGAAGAGCTTAGAGCTTTTTTGAGCTTGTAAGAGTGTTCTTGAGCAATAGAGTTAATTTCCTACCTTCCATTGTGTCTTGCTTGTGTCTTCGTTGTGTGTGTGTGTATGTGTGTGTGCATCTCTATGCTTCTCACCTTCACTCTCACTTCATCTCACATTCACGATCTTCATATCACTCCTATCTCTTCTACGGATTGACATTAAGGAGATGGAACTTCTTAACGTGGTTCTCACCATTGTGCTAGAGCAACACCAAATTTGGTGCCGTTGCCGGGGATCGAGTCTAGGACGAATGTGTGATGGTAAGAGTATAGCAGAAAGTGGCGTTGGAAGGTAAAAATTCTCAGTCTTTGTTGTTGTTTTTAGTTAGTTTTTAGTGTTTTTCACCTCCCCCACACTCCATCTTCATCACCGCATCATCATCTTCAACTCCAAAAAAATCAGAAAAATCACCATATCCACCCATTCTCCTCATTTCCCCTCATTTGTGCATGTGAGAGAGTGAGAGAGAGCTTTTGTGCTTGCATGTGCTATTGTGTTTTTGAGTTTTCTTGCAGGTACAGTGCTCCAGAGCATCAGGAAAGCTTGCAAAAGGTAAAATTTCACTTTCTGTTAGAAATCTGCCGTGTGTGTCACACCATCGTGATGGTCTACCAACTTCTGCATTTTTGGTAAGCGACCAAACCACGAGGTAGGCAACACAAGCGCATACACGAATCCACACTTTCATTTGCAACAATTTGCATTTTGGTGGACCATCACGAGTGGCTCACGCCATCACGATTGTGTCAGACCATCGCGATTGGCTCACGCCATCGCAACGGCTCGACCGGACCATCGCGACAGTGTCACTCTGTTGCTCTAGCACAATGGTGAGAACCACGTTAAGAAGCTTCACCTCCTTAATGTCAATCCGTGGGAGAGGTAGGAGTGATATGAATATCGTGAACGTGAGATGATGTGAGAGTGAAGGTGAGAAGCACAAAGATGCACACACACATACACACACACAAAGAAGAGACAAGCAAGACACAATGGAAGGTGGGAAATTAGTTCTATTACTCAAGAATACTCTTACAAGCTCAAACTAGCTCTAAGCTCACACTAACCAAAATGAACCAACCTCAAAAATGAGCTCTCTAGCTCTTTTTATAGGTTCTAGACTAGTTTTGACCGGTTTCACATCTAGTGACCGGCCTAGTTAAAAAATAGGTCCTAGATGCTATTTGGAAGGGTAAACGGTATCTAAAAATAACGAAAATTGGTACAAGCATTCTACCTACGCTCCTCAAGCTCGAGGACTCCTCGGCTTGCACAAAATGGAGCTATGAATTACAAAATGGGGTTTTTTATGATACATATGTTACAATTAGTGATAATAATCACTGTTGAATGTTTGAAGAAATAATAAAAACATATTTGTTTGGAAAATTGACCCGACTGGCTCCCTGCTCCTTCTTTACATGCTTCCGTGGCGTCTGTGCCTCTGGCTGCTTCCAACACCCCCCTCCCTCTCTAGCTCTTTTTATAGTTTCTAGACTAGTTTTGACCGGTTTCACATCTAGTGACCGGCCTAGTTAAAAAATAGGTCCTAGATGCTATTTGGAAGGGTAAACGGTATCTAAAAATAACAAAAATTGGTACAAGCATTCTACCTACGCTCCTCAAGCTCGAGGACTCCTCGGCTTGCACAAAATGGAGCTATGAATTACAAAATGGGGTTTTTTATGATACATATGTTACAATTAGTGATAATAATCACTGTTGAATGTTTGAAGAAATAATAAAAACATATTTGTTTGGAAAATTGACCCGACTGGCTCCCTGCTCCTTCTTTACATGCTTCCGTGGCGTCTGTGCCTCTGGCTGCTTCCAACACCCCCCTCCCTCTCGCTTCTGTCGTCCCTGACAGAACCTTGTTGTGAGGTCTGCCGGATGTAGTTCTGTAGGAGGTCCTGAGCGACGGTGTGCTCTGATATACGAATGCCTCGGGCTAGGTCAGCCTCGAGTTTCTCCCAATCAATAAGTTGCGGCTCATCTGGTGGTGGGAGCTGGTAATGTGTGGAGTACACCATTCGTTCACAGGCGAATAATTGCAGTAAATGTGTGGGCCTGCTTATAAATACCTCTGAATGGTACTCCCAAAAGCCGGTGGTGAACATTTCTTCGAATGTATGCTTGTAGCATGCCGGTAGGTATTTGATCCTGCAGTGCCAGGCATAACACACCCATAGCGATGGCGTTGTGCTCATATCATAGACTAAATCAAAGTTGCCATGCTCAAAGCCCGGGGTGTTTACGTGGGGAGCCTTGATACGTCGGAAGACTTTAAAGATCATTTGCATCATGTCAAAGATTTTGACAGTCATGTGCGCGGCAATATCATCCATATGTTTTAATCGAGGGAGCCAGTGGCGGATCGTCGCCATCATGTAGCCTACTGTGGGTAACTCGATTGGTGGCTTGAAATAGGGATAATTCAGCCAGTCTTGGCATTGCTTATTGTTCTGTACCTTAATAGCGAATGCAGTCCAAGAGCGGCGTCGTGGGATTGGTCCCCAGCATGGGTTAAATTTTAAGTGCAGCGGCGCTTTCACCCATGTGCTCATCATCTCGGGATAGTTTTGCAATAAATCTCTGCGCCAGTCTGGTTGATGGATTTCACCTCTCTGTGCACTTGGTGGCAAGTCCTCCGGCTCGAATTGAGTTGCATGCGTTGGTTTCATGCCGGTTTCTCTCTCGATGGCTAACTGATATTCGGCCATTAGCATGAAGTACGGTTTATATTGGAGTTCATGCCCAGATATGTATCGTCGCGGGGCCAATTGAGCAAAGAATGGTGACTGTAAAATTCTCTCTTCAATCATGGCCATCGCATGTAGCTGTGCCTCTACTCTGGCCGAGTGTGTCGTTCCGAGTTCTTCAACTGTCTTCATCCACGCGGGGGTAGGTAATTCATAGGTCATCTGGCCTTCGGCCGTGACACGTCCGCCTGGGATGGGTATCGGTTCATATGCCTCTTCGAATGTCTCCTCCACCGGGATAGTGACGGTTTCTTCCTCAGCTGGTAGCTCAGGTGGGGAGTCTGGCCTTGGTGGTGCTTCATAGACTGCAATTCTAGATTTAAGATTTGTTACCTGGGCCCGGAGTGCGTTGAGTTCCTCTAAAATTTCAGGGGCAGGGTCCGCACGTGCTGGTAATTCTGCTGCTGCGTGTACTTGTTGTGTTGTCGGTTCTCTGAGCTGTAGCAGCTTGTGATCTTCCTTTAACTTTTGGTGCTCTTCGTTCATACGATCATAGTCCTCGAGCAATCGCACATGATCATCTAGCAACATCCTCATCGATTCAGATGGGATTGCTTTGAACCTGCTAGGACTTAGTGGCTGTTCAGGGTGGTCCAGCGCCGCTTCCAAGTTCTCTCTATTCTGCTCTTGGAGTCTCTGGTTCTCCTCTTTTGCTGCGGCTAAGTGTCTTCTTAGTAAGCCCATATTTCTAGTGAGCGTTGCATTGCGGACGGTCTGGGCTCGAAGTAGGTTGTCCAAATCCGCCGTGGCTTCTTTTGTTTTCTCCTCACTTTCTAGTTCTAATTTGTGATAGGCCTCTCGTAAATCTTGGTATCGGCTGTTCAGTGAGGCGTTCTCAATTGATAGTGAATTAAGCTGCGTTTGTAGTTCATTAGTCGTCCTCTGCAGTTGTTGATAGTTGGTGCCAAGTGATGCAAACTCATCGCGGACTTGTGTCATGCATGCGAACATGTGTTGAAATGCAGTGTCTATGGTGGGTGATAGTAGTAATGAAGTGCTAAATGAGGATGCAGTGGAAGTGGATGCAGCGGGAATGGGAAATGGGGTTGGGGCGGTGGATGCAGTGGTGATCGTGGAAAATTGTGATGTGTCTAAAAATGTTTGTGCCGGGAGTGAAGTGAGTGGTGGTGCTGTGGGTGGTGAGATGTCCATGTCGCTGGACGTGTTTAGTGTTGTGACTGTGAAAAGTGGTGTGATTGTGGGTGGTTGTGTAGGTGTGAATACGGGATTTACAAATGTAGAGTAGTTTACAGGGGGGATGGCTGGAGCAGCTTGGTGAAAAGGGGAAATAGGGGTTATGGTGGGTTGGGGAGGTGAAACTAGTGAGAAGGTTAGTGGGGTTAGAAAGGGGAATGGGGTTCTTAGAGGTGGGGGAAATGCTGGGAAGGATGAAGGAGTGAAGGGGTTAACATATGGATGCGGAGGGTTGGGTGTGGGCATGGTGGTATGAATGGGCCGGGCAAAGGGTGTGGCTATGTTGCCTTGTACAGGTGTGGATGTGGGGGAAGCAGGTGGGTGTGCGGGGGATACAGGATGAGTTGGTGAAAGATGAGGTGAGAGAGGAGTAGAAGGGGTGGATGTTATTTCGAGGATAGTAGTGGTATGTACAACAGTGGTACGTGGTGGGGAATCTACAAGGATGGGTTCTGCGGTCAATGAACGTTCGGGGACGAGGCGTGCCTCCCTGGCTTGTGCTGAAGACTGAGCTCCTGTTGGTACGCGAATATACTCTCCGGGCTTTGAAAGTAGTCGCACTCGGCGGGGGTCAAACTGTGGTAGTTGCTTTCTTTGTAAAAACCTGAGTGCTTCATGGGAGCCTACTGATTTGACTAACTCTCTGAACCCCCTGATGTATGCGTCTTCGAATCCTCCGAAGATGAGTTCCTGTTCAATTAATGCTTGGCTCTCCTCTTCAGTTAACTTCTTCCGGGCCCAGACTTTCTCCATCGTGCGATATAATTTCTTTATGGCCAGCGTGTACGCTGCGGCTTCGAAAGTCTCATCTTCATATGTGCTGGTGTCGCCGTGCGCGTCAGTTTGTTGGCCTTGGCCATCTGTCTGTCCGTCTTGTGAGCCCTGGCTGGCTTCATCGTCGCCTTCATCGTCGTCTGTTTCGGTTCTTTCTTCTTCAGAGCTCGACACAGCTTGTCCCTGTGGCAGATCTCGCGGCGTGGTAGGGTAGCTGGGGCGTTCATATTCCTGGGAGAACAGCTGTGTCTCTGAATACTGGAATTCGTTTGAGAATGCATCAGGCATCTCAAAATCAAATGTTGTGTTTATAGGGTCTGCCTCCATATGTGGTATCGGGAAAGAAAACGCTTCCGCACCAATAGTGGTGGGAGCTTCTGCTGTTGTGGTGGTGGGTTCTGTGGTGGCAGCTGCCTGGGGTGCAGCGGTACTGGTGGTGGCCTCCGGGACCACTGGTCGGGACAACCTTATGCGAATAGGTTGTACTGTGGGGGCCGCTTCTGTCTGTGGTCGCTCAGGAGAGGGTTGTGGTGATGGCGACTCTGGCACTTGAAGGCAAGGAATGGTGCCTCTCATGCGCTTACCTGCCCGTGTCCTACTGGGCTTCCTGGCTTTCTTCGTCGTGCCTTTGAATGCCTTCAGTTCTTCTCCTGTTAATGCACGCTCGATGGGCAAGTCATAAGCTAAGCACATATAAACAATTCTGGTCAGCGCACAACATCCATTAAGCACCTTCTTGCGCTCCCATCTGTGCTGTGCCAGATACATTTGATCTATGATCCAGCTTGCCAGATCAACAGTTTGAGGTCCCGTGCATGCCAAATACAATCCGAACCAGATTCGTTTATGGGGCATGGTAAATCTGTCCTGAGCTGGGAATGCGAAATGTTGCATGCATATCCTTAGTGGCTTTGACAGCTCAGGTGTAATTGCCGAAATCTCCTCCCATTAGTGACATCCCCACGTTTCATCGGTTCTGGAATTAATCTCTCTCGGTCTGTGGGTGTGTGGGTGCCATGAATTTTGATGGCCGCTCTGATTAAATCCTTGGAGAGGTAAAACCTTTTGTAGGGTGGATCATCCACTAGAGAAGGCAATATGAAGGTTCCTGGGATGTCCTTATTCTCTGATGCCAGCAAGGTAGTGATTAAGTAATAGCACCTGTAAAAATCCGGTTTGGGCAGAGGATCACTGAAATACTCTGTGAAGCCTGCTCTGGCCCAAACGTGAGTTAAATCTTGGGTGCTCTGTAGGGCTTCGAACTCTCTGGAGAAAAACTGGTATTTTCCCCACGTGCGGTCATCAAATGTCAAAGAGGATTCAAATATAAAGTCCGCGTCCGCAAGGGGTCCTGCAAGTCCCTGAAACCAATGAGAGTTTCGGTGTATCCTTTCAGTGTAGCCCATAGGTGGGTTGTCGATAGGCATGGGCCCTGGGAATCCTTGGAATTCCGGCGGTGGAGCAGTGGGGTGGGATTCTGCTCGTAGCACGTTGAGGGGCACTGCCGCTACACTGGGACCTGCTCCTGATGTTCCTTCGTCGGTTTGCATGGTGACTGATGCGCTAATGAGAAAGATCTGCTACAAAAGATTAACACATTAGCATGGAAATTAATTATGATCCCATTAAAGTGAGACCGCAATCCCTTTCCATAACTGATGCGTAACCCGTGTAGCCAAATGCTGTGATGTGATGGATGCAATGTTTCTTGCAGCACTAGTGCAGGTCTCTAGACACCTACATGTTTCAGATCATGCATACATTTCTTGATGAGATGAGATTACGAGTGATGTGTGATGATGGTGGGTGAATTTATACAAGGTTTAAAGGTTAGTGATTTAGTACAAGGTTGTACGTTAGTCGGGGAAGTAGTTTTGTCAGACATGGGGTGAGGGGAAGACGATTGGACACGCTTCGGTATCCATTTCCTAAGAGTCCTTGAGTGGGTGGTGGGTTGTTGCTGAGGGGCAAATGGTAGTATCGGGTGTGGTGGTATTGAGGGATGGAAAGATTTGTGAGGGTTATATATTACATGGCTTATGGGTTGAGCTATGATACATGGTTTGGGTACCCAAATCTGCGTGGGTGTGGGTCTATGGGTAAGGTATTTCTTGGCGATCCAAATTTGTCGAATGGTCGGACCTGTAGAAGGAGGTCGAGGGGATGGTGGATACTGATTCTGTTTCTGCCTTGCCTTTTTCTTGTCGATCTCTGCTTGGTTAGAGTTCTTCTGTGCTTTTTGTCCTTTTGGCACCCTGTAGCTCAAGCGTAAGCACCACCTCCTTTACTTGTCAATCCGCGGAGACGTGAGGACCGGTGTGAAGACCACGAGCAAGTGAAGGCACAAGTGCGTGAGTGAAAGCACACAAACATGCACACACATACACACACACGCGCACACGGTAAGATCAAAGAGAGGAACAATGGAAGGATTTTGATTACAAAAAGAAATCTATTACAAAACTGAAATCTACAAGAAGCTAACCTCAAAAATGAGCTCTCTAGCTCTTTTTATAGTTTTTTGACTAGTTTTGGCCCTGTCCAGACCTAGTGTCCGGCCTAGTTAAAAATTAGGTTCCAGGGCTTATTTGAGGGCTCAAACGGAGTCTAAAAATTATGAAATTTGGTACGATGGTACTTCTAATGCTCCTCAAGCTCGAGGACTCCTCGGCTTGCACAAAATGGAGCTACCAAAATAGAAAATGGTATTTACAATGATTTTAGTGATGGAAATCACTATTTTTGTAGGGGATTCTTATGAAAAGTTGACAGTTACTTCATGGAGCTCCCTACGTGCTCCTTCTTCTTGTGTGTTTCCACCTTTCTGATGTGCTTCCATGCTTGTGCTTGACTTTGAGTTCCAACACTCCCCCCCCTCTCGAGTCTGTCGTCCCTGACAGACCCTTGTTGTAGTGGTTGTTCCATGTAGTGCTTTGAGGGGTAGTAGCCATTCTGTATGAACGAGAGCCGTCTATCTTCCAAATTTGATAATGTTGGTTGTCCGGTTCTTCATGTGTCACTGCAAGCCTTTACAAGTTGTCGTCCCTTGGTATGTGCTTCTTTCATGAATTGCAGCATGAATGCGTCGTTGTGAGCTCTCAAAAATCGTGAGTTGCTCAAAAGAGGTTGTCAAGATCGAGTTAGAGCAACTACTAGCTTCGAATTGCTTCCTAGGTATGGATGTTGTTCCCAACCGCTAGCTCTTCCAAAGATGATGTTGAGAGCAGTCATGCCAACTACTCATAACCCATAATGAATGATGGGTAAGTGTGTTCGTGCCTGGGTTGAAAAAAGTATGTGCCTTGTGCACGTCCTTGTAATGTAGCCCTACGCATGCTTACTTGGAAAATGCATTGGAAGAAGTATGGTGCAAAAATTGCAGTTCTTGAGCTAAGTGCTCAAGGGTATGCTGACGAAGAGGTTTCCTAAACTATCACGGTTATGCTGTTTCCAGAGTAAAGATACTTACCATGGAGAAGGTTGATGGATGCTGTGTCTCTTCGTGTTGTACTCTCGGCCTTTGGGATGGAACCTTGTTGATGAATGTCCATGTTGATTGTCCACTGATGAGATCTTTTGAGTGGTGAATCCCGTTTCCTCTTTTCAAAGCAACATTTGTCACTAACAATGTGCATTTCTGAGCTTGGGCTCATGCACGTTCACTTCCCTATATTGACACTCAGAGGAATATTGGACACGTGCCGGTTTCTAAGAGATTACCATGCTGATTGACATAGACCATTCACCAGTGCTACTGTTCCATACTGGTTCAGGAAATATTGAGAATTGAATTGCTTTATATTCTTTGGCAAGCAACATCGGGTAACTACACCAAGCTGAGTTTCACATATTCTCTTTAGCTTCCCATATACAGGAGTCTTCTCCTCCAGAACTACCTTTTGCAGATATCTCCTTGGCTGCTTTGGTACATACAGTAGTTAAGCATCACTCAAGTTGTGGACCTTCAAGCTCTTCACTCCCACCATAGTAAGAGGAAACCTTAGTTGTGGATGCCCTGCTCATGCTAAGTTCTTGACATTTATGAGATAAGGCAGCAATTGAATCATCTGCAAGCCAAGTCACACTTCTATCCAAACTGATAAATGCCCAGTAATCGATGGTTCAATCTTCAACTAAGCATGACTCATTCATGTTCCATGAGCGAAACCTGGGAACAAGTTCTTCCTCGTTTTTTTTTTTTTTTTTTTTTTTTTTTTTTTTTTTTTTGGGAAAAATTATCACAAAACAAGAACACAAAAGTTAGTATCAGTAGAAAAAATTTGACATATGTCAATGTGCTCTTGTGCTTAGGATTCTCAAGTGTGTCTATGCACGACCATGTAATGTGGCCCTATAATGATGCATACTTGGGAAATGCATGACCTGAATGGTGCATAAGACAGGGTTGTGCAAAGGGCACATGGTTGTCGCTCGTCGAGGTTTTCAATGTTATTTGCAGATATTGATGTCATCTTTGTTGGAGGTATCCATTGTATCTCGAGAGGACAACTGATCATTCCTCCTTGTAGGGATCCATTTGAGAACAGTCTGCAACTGGGTAGAGATCACCTTTGCCCACTTCGTGTTTGAATGATCTCCTGAGGGTTTGATCCATCGTGGCTGGCTCTTTATTTTGGTGGATGCTATCAGTGCTTTTGTCCTCCAAACCCTTATCCTTGCAGAAGAGGTTCTTTGATCTGTATTGGAGCTCTGTGCTTGATTCAGTTCTTTACCTCGCCTTGGTGTCTTTGTTGTGCAGGTTGTTGCCTTGAAATTCCCCCTTGGATTTTGTCTGAGCTTAGGCTTGATTGCTTGGGGTCCTTGGGTTGGAAGTGGTCTTTCTTGAGGATAAGTCATGGTAAGCCTAGACCATAGATTTTGAAGTCTAGTGTGAGGGGACTGATTTTGTGCCAGGGCTTTCTTTGGTACCCATATCATAGTGCGATTTGGTTGGGCTCTAAGTAATTTCTTGGCCACCCAAATTTGCTTGACATTACCAAGAAAATGTGATTTCTGTTTCTTGATGTAAGGGTCTTTTGGGCCTTCTATGTGAGTTTTTTGAGAAAACTCATCCTTACATGGGGAGTGCAACAAGGGTTGATCTTCTATACCTACATCAGACTTATGCAAGGGATCAATGGGCTGTGTGGTTTGAGATTGGTCTAGAGATTCATCGAGACATTTATCCTTATTACACATAGAATCCCTAGGTGTACAAATGGGTGATGGATTGTCATGATTCACCCTAGAGTCGACCTCCTTTTCCACATCAGTGATACACAACAGTGGTTGATCATCTCCTTCTTGACCATCTGAGTGCAGATCATCCCTACTTATGGCTTCATGAGGGGAATCCAAATTTACAGGAAGAGAGGGTCCTTCCACATTCCCCAAACACTTGGAGTCCTCCATATCTCCATTCTCTAAGGTTTCCTGTGATTTACTCAAAGAAGGATCAGATTCAAAAACATGAGTAGAAAGAAAAATTTTCTCATTAAAAGCAAGCTCTGTGAAAAGATGATTTTGCCCCCAATCATCATAAGGTGGATAGTCATTAGGATTTTCCATAGACACATATGTAGAAGCATGGATGATAGGTGGAGAAGGCACCTCAAATTCTTGATGATTTTGTTTAATGAACCTTTGGGTGCCAATGATCAAGCCTTCATCTATACAATCCATGACAAAGAATGTTTCCGAAAATTGCATATCACCCACCATAACAGGCAACACAACTTGACCCATGCATTCATAATGTTCATCATCCATGAGGATAGAAGAATGAGTTGTTGGTTGTATGTTCTCAAAAAGAATGGTCAAGAAGTCAATATGAATCAAATTCCACTCACAATGAGGATTGATATATGCACTTAACCTTCTACATTCATATCCTATTCTTATATCCACCAACATATTGTGATATTCTCTTGTTGCAAATACGGATCCGACCCCCCTAGACATTTCCCCCGTTTCCTCGATTCCTTGCAATTTTTCTCTAAATGTTTCATCTTGATGTGATATTATCTCATGTATTTCATGTTTATCCCCCTCCTTTTTTTCAACCTTAGCCCCTTTTCTTCTATCTTTTGCTTTTTTCTTTCCCATGACACAAATTTCTCCCCCTTTGTATTGCTCAAAAATCCTTGGGAGCCCCCCTGGTTTCCTAGTCCCACTTGAGGGTCAACTTCAAATTATCCTATCTCAAAATCAACGCATTATTCTTGAAAAAAACAGTTGAGATCGTGTAGGATTTGAAACGAGCTTTCCAACAAGCTATAGAGCTCAAAAAATGGACTTTGGATGAGAAAGTTATGTCAAATCAGGCTCCTGGGGGTCAAAACAGGCAAACAGGACCTTTGGAGAAAATCGCGATTTTGTGAACTTTCTGAAAATCGCGATGCTGTGAAGTCAAAAAAAATCGCGATGTTGATCACAAAATCGTGTTTCTGAAAATTGCGATTTTGAGCAGAAAATCGTGATTTGAAAATCGCGATTTTGATCACAAAATCGTGTTTCAGAGAATCGCGATGTTGATCACAAAATCGTGTTTCTGAAAATCGCGATTTTGACTCAGAGAATCGTGATTCACAAAGTCGTGTTTTTCACAAAATCGTGTTTTTGACATGAAAATCGCGATTTTGAGCAAAAATTCGTGTTTTCTCAAAATCGTGTTTTTGACTTGAAAATCGCGATTTTGTCCCACAGAATCGTGTTTTTCTCAAAATCGTATTTTTGGCTGAAAATCGTGATTTGTGAGAATCGCGATTTTGAGCAGAAAGTCGTGTTTTTCACAAAATCGTGTTTTTTTGCAAAAAATCGTGATTGGTGAGAATCGCGATTTTGAGCAGAGAATCGTGTTTTTTGAAAATCGTATTTTTCACATGAAAATCGCGATGTTGAGCACAAAATCGTGTTTTTGAAAATCGCGATTTTGAGCAAAAAATCGTGTTTTCACAGAATCGCCTTTTTCACAAAATCGTGTTTTTGCTGAAAATCGTGATTGGTGAGAATCGCGATTTTGAGCAGAGAATCGTGTTTTTCAGAGAATCGCGATTTTTCACATGAAAATCGCGATGTTGAGCACAAAATCGTGTTTTTGAAAATCGCGATTTTGAGCAAAAAATCGTGTTTTCACAGAATCGCCTTTTTCACAAAATCGTGTTTTTGCTGAAAATCGTGATTGGTGAGAATCGCGATTTTGAGCAGAGAATCGTGTTTTTTTTGAGAAAAACACAGAATCGCGATTTTTTTCAACCACTTTTAGGCGGGAAAACTGAAAATCGTGATTTTTCAAAAAATTTTGAATTTTCACAGAATCGCGATTTTCATCACAGAATCGCGTTTTTTGGCGGGAAATTCAAATTTCTGAGCGCCGGCTATGGCGAGCTCCGTATGAGCAGAAAATCATAAAAAAATGCAGCGCTTGCTCTCCCTTGCACCTCCTAACTCCTTCCCACACAATAATGCATGAAAAATGGTATGAAAATGGTGAAAATGCACTAAAAAACAAGAAATTTCTATGAAGAAGAAGATGGAAGAAGGTGGAGATGATGATGATGATGAAGATGAAGAGGAAAAAACAGAAAATGAACTGAAATGATAGTTTTTTTACCTTCCAACGTCGCAAATCTACGATCTTACCATCACAACGCTCGTCCTCGAAGCTCTCTCCCCGGCAACGGCGCCAAAATTTGGTGTAGCTCAAGCGTAAGCACCACCTCCTTTACTTGTCAATCCGCGGAGACGTGAGGACCGGTGTGAAGACCACGAGCAAGTGAAGGCACAAGTGCGTGAGTGAAAGCACACAAACATGCACACACATACACACACACGCGCACACGGTAAGATCAAAGAGAGGAACAATGGAAGGATTTTGATTACAAAAAGAAATCTATTACAAAACTGAAATCTACAAGAAGCTAACCTCAAAAATGAGCTCTCTAGCTCTTTTTATAGTTTTTTGACTAGTTTTGGCCCTGTCCAGACCTAGTGTCCGGCCTAGTTAAAAATTAGGTTCCAGGGCTTATTTGAGGGCTCAAACGGAGTCTAAAAATTATGAAATTTGGTACGATGGTACTTCTAATGCTCCTCAAGCTCGAGGACTCCTCGGCTTGCACAAAATGGAGCTACCAAAATAGAAAATGGTATTTACAATGATTTTAGTGATGGAAATCACTATTTTTGTAGGGGATTCTTATGAAAAGTTGACAGTTACTTCATGGAGCTCCCTACGTGCTCCTTCTTCTTGTGTGTTTCCACCTTTCTGATGTGCTTCCATGCTTGTGCTTGACTTTGAGTTCCAACACACCCATATTTGTCTGGTGCCGCTTCCTTTGGGTGGCCCAAACTGCTTTCCTTGTTGTGTCTTCTGATACTACCGTCGGTCTGGGTTCCTTCGTCGTGGTTGACTCTGTCGTGGTTGAGGTTGAGAGGTCGGATGGACGCTCTGCTTTGGAAAAGAAGGGAGATCCAAAACTTGCGTGACCTGCCCATTAGGAAGTGATTCGTTCTTTAACTTTAATCTAGGCCAGTCCGCAACAAGTTTGGAAGGATGAGCACCGCAGGGTGTCGTGCTCATTTGGCCGCTGATGCAACCCACCTGACCGCTGATTGTGTCCATCTGCCCTAGCGGATGGGTAGCTGCCTCTTCTAGTTTGCAGGAAGTCCCAGGGAAGATCTCCTGTCGTCCTTCTGATTGACAACTGTCCATAGCCAAGCCCGAGTGGGTTGGTGTAGACGTAACGTGACTGGTCTGACCCAAGATCTTCAGGTCTTCCGTCGCATGCGTTTCATAGGGTCTAGGGTTACAAACCTCAATCGGAATGCCGTTAGGGAAGTCAAGCGGTATCACTCGCTTCTGCTCTAAGGTTCCAATCTGTAAGGAGCCTTGTCTAAGATTTAGGTCCACTGAGTGATCGTATAGCCAATCTTGGCCAAGGATTAGGGGTTCTATTAGGTCGTCATCATGGCACACTAGTAGCTTCGCTGTCATGGTCACATCCTTAATGAGGATAGGAAGGTCCACCTCACCCATGCAAGGGGTTTCCATGCCTCCAAGGCCTATGAGGTATGCCTCAATTGGCCGCATTTCTATTCCTGAATCCTTATAGTGGGACCATCTAACCGCACTAGTCGCAGCACCTGAGTCAATTAAAGCCCTGAGTTCTTGGCAAGGATTGCCGTGCTCTAGCCTAACTGTAATGAATGGTCTTCTGTCCACTATGCTAGGATGAGTGGTTGACTTTACTTGACACATGGCCATGGGATATCTGGGTGATGTTTCCAGATGGTTGTAATGTTCTCTCCCTAGTCCTTGTCTTCTTAGCTTCATGCGCTTAATGCGTTCTATGGCTTCTGCCTGAGCTTCAGCTCGTATTCTATTTTCTTCCTCCTTACGCTTCTTTGCCAACGTGAGTCGTCTAAGCATATCCTCCGTAAGAGGTTCCTGATATAGCTTGACTCTACAGCCACTAATGTAATTAGGCATTATATCTCCTTCTAAGGTGGCTAACTGTACTGCTCCACTTGTCGAGAGTCTGTTAATGATCATAGGTCCATAACCTCGCTTTTCTAGCTTACGTGCGTGCTGTTTCAGCGTATACACTAGAACTAAATCTCCTTCTTTTAGGCCTTTATCTTTCACATGTGCATCAAAATATGCTTTCTGTCGCTTCTTCGCTGCATATATTCCTGCTGCTGCCTTCAGCCTGGTTTCTCCTAATCGTTCCAAGTCCATTATTCTCGCTGATAATTCATGGCCGGTCCACTGATGTTCTTGTGCAACCTTAAGGGTCGGTATCAAGAAGTCCAAGGGAAGCACTGCATTCTGACCAAAAACCATCTGAAAGGGAGTTGCATTGAGTACGGTCTTGTAGGCCACTCTATATGCCCAAACAGCGTGGTGTAGCTGTTTGTCCCAATCTGAACGTTTGTTGTTCACGAGTTTCGTCAGTACGTTACAAAGTATCTTGTTAGTGCTTTCAGCCTGACCATTGGCCTGAGGATGATATGGTGCATATTTCTTGTGAATCACCATAAAATCCTGTAACAAATATTCAATGACTTGGTTTAGAAAGTGAGTGCCTCGATCGCTCACCAACTCTATAGGCAATCCATATCTTGTAAAGACATTTTCAAACGTGTGAGCATCATTCTTTTTTGTGGCTTTTGCCTCTACCCATTTCGTAAGATAATATGTGGCAACAATAATGTATTCCGCATGTGTACCTTTTGCAGGGGGGTTAATGGGTCCTACAAAGTCTATACCCCACTTTGAAAATGCACGTCCGCCCATCATGGGTTTCAATGGCATTTCATCTCTGCGTGTAGGAAACTAAGTTCTTTGGCACACATCACATCTCTTTACATAGGTATGAGCATCCATGTGAAGAGTGGGCCACCATAATCCTGCAAAGAGAATGGCTTTGACTATCCTATCGGGTCCAAAATGACCTCCTGCAACACCTTGGTGTGCAGTCTCTAGTATGCTAAGATAATCGCTCTCATGAACACATTGTCTTAGATATCCATCTCGTCCTCTTTTGTATAGATTATCGCCAATAAGTGAGTAGTCTTGAGCTTCCTGCTCTAGACTGCGTTGTCGAGCTAAGGTCATGCCTTGAGGGAATGTGTTCGTCCTCAAGTATGTCACTAAAGGTTCACTCCAGTCCGGTGTGAGAGACACGTGATATAGTGTAGCATGTTCTACTGGTGGTCTTTCACAACAAACATGGCATTCCTTACACAACTTGTAGACATCTGTTTCCATTGTAGGCCAATATACTCCTAATCTATGCAGAGTCTGTAATGTTCGATGTTTTGAATGATGTTGCTTTAGTGCACCTATGTGTGCTAATTGCAACCAATTCGCATGCTCTGATTCATCTACACAACAAGCAAGAATCTTTTGATTATCCTGTTTATATATGCTTCCTGCCATTATTTGGTACCTCTGAGACTTGGTAATCTCTCCTTCTCTGATCTGTATCCTAGGATTCTTGGGTCCATAGGTGAGAATGGGGACTATAGGCTTAGCCCATTCTGGTGCTATCTCAAGGTTAAACAAGTATGCATCTGGTAATTCATCTGCTACTCCTTGAGGAGCTTCTCCTGAGGTTAATCTTGAAAGGTGGTCGGCTCTAAGATGTGTCTTTCCTTTCCTGACTACTACTTCAAAATCGTACTCCATGAGTAATAGAAACCAACGTATTAGTCGTCCTGTGTTACATGGTTTGTTGACTAAGTATAATAGGGCTTGATGATCTGTAAAGAACTTGAATTTGTTAGCCAACAAGTAGTGCCTAAACTTCTTTACAGCGTAGATCATCCCTAATCCTTCTCGTTCCGTCGTGGTGTAATTCCTTTCTGCTGCGTTCAATTGTCTGCTCGCGTAGGCTATGGGGAGATCTATGTTACCTTCATTCGTGGGTTGTGCTAACACACATCCTATGGCGTAATTGGATGCATCCACGTGTACATGGAATGGCTTACTCCAATCTGGGGTAGTCAATATAGGTGCTGAGCACAAGCGTCGTTTGAGTTCATTGAATGAATTTTCACATTCATCTGTCCATTCAAAATTGGTTAAAAGAGAGTACAGAGGCTTGGCTATGATTGCATACATGTGTATGAATCTCCTATAATAACCGCAATGGCCCATAAATGCTTGTACCTCTTTCACATTAGTTGGTCTAGGTAATTCTGCAATTACCTTCACCTTTTCTTCATCCTTAGAGATTCCATTTTTTGACACAATGTGTCCTAGAATTTTGCCTTGTCTGACCATGAAAACGCATTTTTCTGGGTTCAAACAAACCTGATATTCTCGACATTTGTCAAATATCTGTCTTAACTCTGGGATATGAGTCTGTCTTACATTTGAATGAGCACATAAGTCATCGACATAAACTTCCAAGCTCTTGCGTAAGAATTCCTTAAAAACATGACACATGAGTCGCTGGAAAGTAGCGGGTGCATTTGTTAAGCCAAATGGCATCACACGAAACGCAAATATGCCCCATTCTGTGGCAAAAGCCGTCTTGTGTTGGTCTTCTGGAGCAATGGCTACTTGGTTATAGCCTGAAAATCCATCAAGAAAGCTGTAAACTTCCTTGCCCGCAACTCTCTCCAATAGGTGTTCTGTGATAGGAAGAGGATAACTATCTCTAATCGTGGCGGCATTAACTTTTTTAAGGTTAATACACACACGCAATTTTCCATTCTTCTTGGGCACAACCACAATGGGGGATACCCATTCGGTGTGCTCAATTTCGTAAATGAATCCTGCTTCTATCAAGCGATCTATCTCCTCTTTAATCTTCGCAGCGTAGTTATCATTGTACGTGTAAGGTTTCTGTTTTGTCGGTTTTGCATCTGGAGTCATAGGGATTCTATGAGAACATATATCTGGATCTACTCCCTTCAAATCTTTGTAACTCCAAGCAAAAACATCTCTATATTCGCGCAATAGGGCAACTAACTCTTCCTCTTCTTCAGTCGTCAAATCATGCCCTATGTAGGTACATTTTTCTTCTTCTCCTTCTATGGCAACTATTATTTTCTTGGTTTTCTCTCGGTTATCATATACTTGTCCGTCATTCGCCTTTCTATTGGGCATTCGTACCATGATTCTTCTATCTTCGATTTCATATTTCTTGAAGTTCTCGGGTACTTCAAACAAAGATTCTTCTTTTTCTGTCATGGTGTCTTTCTTCTTTCTTTTTTTGCCCTCACTCTTAGTAGTAACTTCCGTGGCTAACCTCACCTCGTTCGTAATGTCCTCGTGTCTCTGAGTGTGAGTCTCTACTTCGTAGAAATATTCTTCTTCCGATGCAAAGGGTGGGTCCATGATAATTGATTCTAAATCAAAATCGCTTGCATCCTCAAATGCATCAGTGTTAGGTTCACATTCTTCTAAAATTGCATCGCACATGATTGGCTCTAACGTAAAAACTGAAATGTCATAGCCATCCTCGTCACAGTGGGGAGTCCATTGTTCTTCATTGATGGCTACATCCATGGTTGCTAGTATTTCTGCCCAACCATGGGGTTCAAACTCTTCGTCTGGGAATACTACAGGTGCGTAGGCTGGATCTTGAAAGGTTCGTGGATGTTGTTCTGCACCTAAGGTCCTGGCTTCTAATCTTTCTTCCTCTTGTTTGGCAACTTTACACATCCATAAATGGGTATCCTCATGCAACCAAGAAGGGTCTGATTCTAATGAGTGCACGGATTCCGTCTCTACTGGTGTCTTATGGATGGTATTCCAATGTATTGGGGGTACATCTCTGTGTGAATAGTCTTTAAGATTGACTTTAGTAGTCACTCCTAAATGTTGCAAGTACAAAGAATTAGTTCCCCAATCTTGTACAATTTGCAACTGACGCATGAATGGTCGTCCCAATATCATCTCATAAGCACGATTTTTCGCAAAGTCACAAATGGCGAAAGTATGCTCAAATTCTACACCACAAGTGGTGAGAGATATGCCTTCTAGTAAGCCTAATGGTTTTTCTATGTGTCCATCGGCCATTTGTAGTTTCATCCTGGTGGGTCTGAGTGCTGGCTTACCCCAACGTTTCCATAAAGCGGTGGTAGCGATGGCTACTCCGGCTCCTGAATCTAAGATGGCTTTCGTGGTGTAGCCCTGATGGGTTATTGGAAGATATGTGTTACCTTCCTTTCCTTCGCTTACGTCTCCAATCTTTTCCACGGGTATCTCTGGTACCTTCTTATGTGATCCTATCTGAGAGGATGTGGTAGCAAGCTCAGGGAATTGATTTGCTACGTGCTTCCACAGTTCTGGTTTTACCTTTAACAATTCCTCCAGAGTGAGATTACACTGTACTTTGGTATTCTTGATCACTTCCGTGTTCCTAGGGATCACTGATTCTTCATTCCTCACTATTATCGTGGGTGCTCTCATACTAATAGACTTTGCTTCCCAAGGTCCTGTGAACTGAGGTAATTCTTGTAAAGAATTAGATTCAAATCCTGTGGGTTCACTCAGTTGCTCCACCTCTACATCATCATATATAGAGGGGATGTCTTGGGGAAATTGTTCCTGCAAGTCGTCTATTTCTTGAATAGGAGGATGGATTCCTTGTTCCTTTCTCCATTTCTCTTCTTGGATTTCCCTCAAAAATTCGTGTGAGTACCTATGTATGGAAGACAAATTGTCTTGACTTTCTGTATTGGGTACTTGAGACAGGGATGGTGCATTCCTTTCCTGTGTCTCTGGGACACTAGGGTTCCTATGCTGATCCTTTTTCTCTTTGCTTTCTATCAAGTATTCTAGCCTCTCCATTAGTCCTTGAAAGTGTAATTCCGGTTTCGCCATGTTATTCCAATTAAGATATCTAGAGGCTTCGAACAAAGCTTGTGCTAATTCTACCATTTTCATGCAAAGTTTAGTTCTCTCAATTTCTAGATCAGCTCGAGGGTAGTTTTTACTCATTTCCGTTACTTGAGGTCCCTCTTTTAATCTAGCCTGATATGCACGAAACATCATGTCTAGATCTTCTGGTATGGGTTCCGCCAAAACTGATCCTGATTTTTGAGCTGGATTTTCTTGGTTTAATTCTTGTGAAGTCAATTCTTGGATTTTGGCTCTAGATTCCTTCAAACTTCCTTCCAACTCACTTATCTTTTTACTCCACTTTCTCTTTATTCTTTCTCTAGAATCTTTCCAAGATTTCGTTTTTTTACTACTCGATTCTGCAACTTCACTAGTTCCGGCTACTTTCTCTTGATTAAGCTGTTGGTTTTGTAAGAGCGCCTGGGCTCTTGTTATAGCTTGGATAGGCACGTATGTAGGGTTGGATCCATCTGCGTTATTTACAATACCTATCACGTTGATCGGTGTCACATTCGAAGCGTTAACTGGGTTCTTAGGACAATCTTTGATTACGTGCTCTTTGCCACAATCGGCACAAAAGCCTTGTATGCTATAGTACTGTGATTGCCTTGCTATTGGGGGATGTGGACAATCCTTAATGAAGTGATCTCCTTGGCACCTAAAGCATGGTCCTCTAGGGCCCTGTGGTCTCTGTTGTCTCAATTGGGGCCGTGGGTTTGGGTTTGCGTACATCACATTAGCATAGTCTGGCTCCCAACTAGGTTCCATTGGAGGGCTATCATAATGATATGTCTCCACATGTTCTGGTGACTCCGTGTAATAAGCGGGTGGACTAGTTACATGAGTAGAGTCAAAACTGTTTGAGTTCGGGTCACTTTCTGTGATCAAGGGTGAAGAAGGCACTAAGGCCCTACTTAGGTTCTCTTCTGCAGCAGCGTATTTGACTGAGATGACATTCGCTGGTGGGGGTGGCTGCTGAGCTAAAATAGGTTGGGGTCTCTGTTGAGCCTGGTATGGGTAGTTCTGAGGAGGCCTATAGTGATAAGGCTGAGCATTGTATTGGCCTTGATACCTACCTTGCTGCTGGTATGGTTGCGGGTAGTTCTGTCTCACAGTTTGTTTGTTGTATGGGCAGTCCTGTGCCGTATGATTCGTATATCTTCTCTCAATTGTGCAACATTGGCCCACTAGGGTTGACATGAGGTTGAGGTGCATTAGGGCACACGTTTGCCAAATGATTTCCACCACAAATGTAACAACGTACATTTGTAGGTAGCTTGGGCACCTGTTTACTAGAAACTCCTAGTTTTTGGGCCACTTTTTCTGCTAGGTCCTCTATCGAATTAGACAATTTTGTGGATGCTAGAGAAGAACAATCTGAGTCCTTATAGACCTTTGAGAGCTCTAATTCGTCTCCTAGGTTGTCCTCGATGTCTATACATATTCTTACACACTCCTCTAGCGTTCTGGGTTCCTTTAGGTACACATAGGAGCGTAGTTTAGCGCTCAACAAGCCATCTAGGAACAGTGATACTTGTTTGGCTTGTGAGGGTAGCTCTTGCATTGGACATCGTTCAACATATTGTCTGAACCTACGTCCTACCAGTCTTACTGTGTCCTGAGGGGTCTGTCTAAAGCTATGAATCAACGAAGACGTGTCATGTCTAATCCCACTTTTAGAGAATTCAGTGATGAATGACTCTAAAAAGTGATGGATGTCTCTAAATTGCCTTTGTTGCAATGGTTGAAACCAAGTTAAAGCGGTATTCTTTAACGTTAGTCCAAATGCATTGTATTGCGTGAACATGTCCTCGACTTGTTCTGCTCTTAGTACTTGCTTGAATTCTGTGACATGGTCATAGGGATCTCCTGTCCCATCAAAGTAATTTTTCATGGATTTCACTAATTGAGTGGGTCTCAATACTCTTGCATGTTCACGTGGTCTAGGTAGAGGAAAATCATCTCTACCACCTAGTATTCCATGATCTCTTTGTCTATCCGCTCTATTAGTGTTCGTGGTTGTTCTATCTCTCCCTATGGGATGAGTGAAGCTTACTTCCGGTCTCTCTTTATTTCCCTCTCTTTGATTTCCATGGGCTGATGATGTTCCTGCCCCTTGTTGACTTGTATTCATGTTTGTTCTAGATGGAGGGAATATCAATTCACCTCTCCATGTGTATGTGCTTTTAGCACGCTCGGGCACCACAAAGACTCTTTCTGAAGCCTCATCCAGGTATACAACCTTTCCAGGCGTATCGGGGTCCTTGAATTCATAAATTGTAATGATGCCTACCTCACCAGGGTGTTCCTTTCTGTACCTCCAAAAGGCTTCATCCGTCTCTTTATTTACAAACAACTCGGTGCTCCTGTTATCTTGAGGGATCCATTCTGGGATGAGTATTCTTGTTAATACGGATTTCCCTCTCGGTGTCCTAGGTTCTTCTAACGGTTCTTTCCCTTGAAATTTCGCTTCCGTCTCTAGTTGAATTGTGCCAAACTCATTAGTATCGTTTGGCTGCGTACTTAGAACGTACATGGTTCCTTCTTTGTCTATGTAAGCGTCTCTCTCAAATTTCACCACTGGTCTTTCCAATCCAATGGGTTGATCGGGGTTGTGCAGTTGCACCACTTGCCTTTGCAAACCATCCTCATAGATGCGAGCACCTAATCGGTTGGTTCGGAGAAACTCTAATTGCGTTCTATAGGGTCCTTCTGGTTTTTCTAGGTATGCCACATGAGGCCCTCCTTCTGGTCTGTCTGTGCTAAATGCCATTTCTGATTCACTTGATCCTGAGCTCAACTCGTAGGGATAACTACTATTCAATTGCTGAGCCCAAGATCGAGCGGTAGTTCTTACACTAGCCTCTGATGATCTAAGGCTTCTTCTGTCCGACTTACCTATATGTTTGCCCGATCTAAGGTTCATTAATTTCCTTCCTTGCACGCTCAATTACACACTTAGATCGTCAATGGTTCTTTGTTATCACTTTCTTAATTCTTTTTTAATTTTCTCTGGATTCTTGTCTTAATTTATGCGTCAGGAATTCGACTTTCCGTTATTGTTTTGAATTCTCGTTCCGTCAGACTTATGTTCTTTTCTTTAGGTTTTCGTCACACACACCTTTACTTTAAGTCTTAAACTTGAAAGAATTAAGTATCTTGAACTTGAGGCGTTCCTATCGTCTTAAATCCACAATGCTACCGTTTAGCCTAAACTAAGAATTGACTGAGGGGGTTGAGTAATCTTCCAACCTCGAGTCGGCTTTTCTGATGGCTCTGATGTCCTGTTGCCCAAGAAGCCGTGCTTCCCAAGCTCTGCTGTCTTCTCTGCCTTGCTTGCTTGCCTTTGCTTGCCTTTGCTAGACCTGGAAAAATTCCAATATTAGACCAATTCACAAGATGATCAAACACTTGAGTATATACACCCTTTTCAATCCCTTCCCTTTTTTGCCCAAATTTTCAATATGTGACCCCTGACTTCCTAGTCCCAACTAGGTGAACCTCAAAATAGTTTATCTAAAAATAGATGTATCCTTTAAGAAAAAAATAGTTGAGGTCACGTAGTACTCGTCACGAGCTTTCTAACGAGCTATTAAGCTCAAAAAACGGACTTCGGATGAGAAAGTTATACGCGTTCAGGCCCTGGGGGGTAAAAACTGACAATCAGGTTCTCCTTCAGATATGAGCTAAGGGGTCTCCTATGAGTCTAATGGTCCAAAAATTTCTCAAAAATACCCTCAACTTTGGTCAAAAATTGGAGCCCAAAATTTGCGATGGGGGTGCACAATCGCGATGGTCTGGGACCGTCGCGATGGTCCGAGCGAACCGTCGCGATGGCGTGGAATTTGGACAATCGCGATGGCGCGAAAAGATGAACCGTCGCGATGGCCCGAAGTGAACGATCGCGATGGCGTGAGGTCGAACCGTCGCGATGGCCCGATTAGGTGGACAATCGCGATGGCGCGGTCAACGGTCAAAGGTGGACAATCGCGATGGTCCGAAGTGAACGATCGCGATGGCGTGAGGTCGAACCGTCGCGATGGCCCGATCAGGTGGACAATCGCGATGGCGCGGTCAACGGTCAAAGGTGGACAATCGCGATGGTCCGAAGTGAACGATCGCGATGGCGTGAGGTCGAACCGTCACGATGGCCCGATCAGGTGGACAATCGCGATGGCCCGAAGTGAACCGTCGCGATGGTCACAAGTGCGATGGCGTGAGCCAATTGCGATGGTCCGAATTTGGGCTGTCGCGATGGTCCAAAAAATGAACCGTCGCGATGGTCTATCGTGACACGTGGCACTGTCGTGGCGATGGCGTGAGCCAATCGCGATGGTCCGGGGTCAGCTGAACAATCGCGATGCTCCAAGTGGACCGTCGCGATGGCTCAAGTGAACCGTCGCGATGGTCCGAAAAAGCGAACCGTCGCGATGGTCCGGCCGAGCCGTCGCGATGGCGTGAGCCTATCGCGATGGTGCGACACAATCGCGATGGTCCGAGCCAATCGCGATGGTCCACCAAACAACGAATTTTTGAAATGCAACTGTGGTTCCGTGTATGCGCAGGGGTCGCCTACCTCGTGGTGTGGTCGCCTACCTCAAAATCCGAAAGTTGCAGACCATCGCGATGGTCCGCCACACTCGGAAATTTCTGACAGAAAGTACATTTTTTACCTTTTGGAAGCTTCCCTGATGCTCTGAAGCTCTGTACCTGCAAGAAAACTCAAGAAAACACAAGCACACACAAGCGCAAAAACTCTCTCTCGCTCTCTCGCATGCACAAATGAGGGGGAATGAGGTGAATGGGTGGATATGGTGAATTTTCTGAATTTTTTTGGAAATGGAGATGATGATGCGATGATGGAGATGGAGTATGGGGAAGGTGAAAAACACTAAAAACTAAGTAAAAACAACAACAAAAACTGAAATTTTTACCTTCCAACGCCACTTCTTGCTATACTCTTACCATCACACATTCGTCCTAGACTCGATCCCCGGCAACGGCGCCAAATTTGGTGTTGCTCTAGCACAATGGTGAGAACCACGTTAAGAAGCTTCACCTCCTTAATGTCAATCCGTGGGAGAGGTAGGAGTGATATGAAGATCGTGAACGTGAGATGATGTGAGAGTGAAGGTGAGAAGCACAAAGATGCACACACACATACACACACACAAAGAAGAGACAAGCAAGACACAATGGAAGGTGGGAAATTAGTTCTATTACTCAAGAATACTCTTACAAGCTCAAACTAGCTCTAAGCTCACACTAACCAAAATGAACCAACCTCAAAAATGAGCTCTCTAGCTCTTTTTATAGTTTCTAGACTAGTTTTGACCGGTTTCACATCTAGTGACCGGCCTAGTTAAAAAATAGGTCCTAGATGCTATTTGGAAGGGTAAACGGTATCTAAAAATAACGAAAATTGGTACAAGCATTCTACCTACGCTCCTCAAGCTCGAGGACTCCTCGGCTTGCACAAAATGGAGCTATGAATTACAAAATGGGGTTTTTTATGATACATATGTTACAATTAGTGATAATAATCACTGTTGAATGTTTGAAGAAATAATAAAAACATATTTGTTTGGAAAATTGACCCGACTGGCTCCCTGCTCCTTCTTTACATGCTTCCGTGGCGTCTGTGCCTCTGGCTGCTTCCAACACACTCCATCATGACGGTTCACTCGAACCATCACAACAATTGATTTGGACCATCGCGACGATCCCCTCCACCCCACGCCATCACGATTGGCTTGTGCCATTGCACAGACGCTGCCACATGGTAAGCTAGACCATCGCGATTGTTCGCTAGTCACGCCATCCCGACTGTCTCAGGTACGCCATCATGACGCCTCAAAATCAGACCATCGCGATTGGCTCACGCCATCGCGCCCGTAACCATCGTGACAGTTCACTCCGACCATCGCGACGGTTCGCGTCGACCGTTGACTGATGCCATCGTGATTGTTCGCCGATCGGGTGATCGCGACGGTTCATTTTTGGACCATCACAATCATTCATTTCATCGCGATTTATTAGAGACGATGTGTACAAAACGGCTTGGCTTCTCTTTGCATAGCCATGGAAAACTCTCCTACACTGAGTAGTTCTTCCTTACCATCTCTCTTAGATGAATACGCGACATTTCAGGTTCTATTATTCATCACTACATACACATACTTGCGTCTACTACAAGCGCTTCTACATCCACTATTTCTTCTCTCTTTTTCTCTCATACTTCACTACATGGCTCAACTCTCTTATATACATTTTTTATTCGAGATTCGTAATTCTGGAAGTTTCTGTGAACTATATTATAGTCGTGAATTTGTCCCTTCACTAAGGCTTTGATTTTTCTGAATGCTTTGTTTCTGCTTCTCCTCGTATTTCTTTGTTCTTCATATGTCTTTGTGTCTTTATGTCTAATTAGTGAGTGAATCTCCAACAGCCCCCCCTCAATCACTAATTAGCATCTGCTGGTCTTTCATATATTCTTCTTTTCTTTTATTCCTCCCATTTCTTTGAATCTTCTTTTCTTTACTCCATCCAAGCTCTTTGTTAGAATATCTGCAATCTGATCTTTTGTAGGAGTGAATACTATTTCAATTTCCTTCTCCATTACCTTTTCCCTCAGGAAATAATATTGAATCTCTATGTGCTTTACATATACACCATGATCTGTATATGTAACTTCCATTCCAAGAAAGTATGATAACTTTCCTAGATCACTGATCTTGAATTCTTTTTCAAGCAATCTCTTTACCTCTTTGATTCCTTCATTTGATGTACCTGTGATTATAATGTCATCTACATAGGTACAAATGTTGATCATACCTTAATCTGTTCTCTTAATGAGTAGACTTGCATCCGCCTTTGAACTTTGGTATCCAAGGTGTTGGCAGTAGCTAGAGGCATAGAAGATGCGGAAGCATGTGAAGAAAGAGCATAACGAAGAAGCAGGGAGTGAGTCGAATCATTTTTTCAAATAATTATGTTTTATAAATACTTTTCAAAATATCCAACAGTGATTTTCATCACTCTTGTACTATATGTAACATAGAAAAACCCTTTTTGTAATTTATAGCTCCATTTTGTGCAAGCCGAGAAGTCCTCAAGCTTGAGGAGCTTAGGTAGAATGAGCATACCAATTTTGGTTATTTTTAGACACCGTTTACCCTTTCAAATAGCATCTAGGACTTATTTTTTAACTATGCCAGTCAGTAGATGTGAAATCGGTCAAAATTAGTCTAGAATCTATAAAAAGAGCTAGAGAGCTCATTTTTGAGGTTAGCTTGTTTGAGTGGAGAAGACCTTAGAGCTATTTTGATCTTGTAAGAGTGTTCTTAAGAAATAGAGTTAATTTCCTACCTTCCATTGTGTCTTGCTTGTCTCTTCATTGTGTGTGTATGTGTGTGTGCATCTCTATGCTTCTCACCTTCACTCTCACTTCATCTCACATTCATGATCTTCATATCACTCCTATCTCTTCCACGGATTGACATTAAGGAGGTGTAGCTTCTTAACGTGGTTCTCACCATTGTGCTAGAGCAACACCAAATTTAACACCGTTGCTGGGGATCGAGTCTATGACGAATGTGTGATGGTAAGAGTATAACAAGAAGTGGCATTGGAAGGTAAAAACTTTCAGTTTTTGTTGTTGTTTTTAGGTAGTTTTTAGTGTTTTTCACCTCCCCACACTCCATCTTCATCACCGCATCATCATCTTCAACTCCAAAAAAATCAAAAAATTCAGCATATCCACCCATTCTCCTGACTTCCCCTCATTTGTGCATGCGAGAGAGTGAGACAGAGCTTTTGTGCTTGCATGTGCTATTGTGTTTTTGAGTTTTCTTGCAGGTACATTGCTCTAGAGCATCAGAAAAGCTTGCAAAAGGTAAAATTTCACTTTCTGTCAGAAATCTGCCGTGTGTGTCAGACCATCGCGATGGTCTGCCAACTTCGGCGTTTTTGGTAAGCGACCACACCACGAGGTAGGCGACACAAGCGCATACATGAATCCACAGTTGCATTTGCAAAATTTCGGCGTTTTTGGTAAGCGACCACACCACGAGGTAGGCGACACAAGCGCATACATGAATCCACACTTGCATTTGCAAAATTTGCATTTTGGTGGACCATTGGGAGTGGCTCACGCCATCGTGATTGTGTCACACCATCACGATTGGCTCACGCCATCGCGACGGCTCCGCCGGACCATCGCGACGGTCTCAACCCATCACGACGGTTCACTCGAATCAGCGCGACGGTTCACTTGGACCATCGCGATGGTTCACTTGGACCATCGGGATGATCTCGTCGACCCCACCCCATCGCGATTGGCTCATGCCATCGCGCCGACGCTACCACGTGGCAAGGCAGACCATCGCGATTATTCGCTAGTCATGCCATCGCGACTGTCCGAGGTATGCCATCGCGACGCCTCAAAATTAGACCATCGCGATTGGCTCACACCATCGCACCCGTAGCGATGGCGACAGTTCACTTGGACCATCGCTATGGTTCGCATTGACCGTTTACTGACGCCATCGCGATTGTTCGCCGATCGGGCCATCGCGATGGTTCATTTCTTCTCTCTTTTTCTCTCATACTTCACTACACTGCTCAACTCTTGTATATACATTTTTTATCTGAGATTCGTAATTCTAGAAGTTTTTGTGAACTATATTATAGTCATGAATTTGTCCCTTCACTAAGGCTTTTATTTTTTTGAATGCTTTGTTTCTGCTTCTCCTCGTATTTCTTTGTTCTTCATATGTCTTCGTGTCTTTATGTCTAATAAGTGAGTGAATCTCCAACAGCTCCCCCTCAATCACTAATTAGCATCTTCTGGTCTTTCATATATTCTTCTTTTCTTTTATTCCTGCCATTTCTTTGAATCTGCTTGTCTTTACTCCATCCAAGCTCTTTGTCAGAATATCTGTAATCTGATCTTTTGTAGGAGTGAATACTATTTCAATTTCCTTCTCCATTACCTTTTCCCTCAGGAAATGATATTGAATCTCTATGTGCTTTGTTCTTGCATGAAATACTGGATTTGCTGCAAGATACAACGAACTCATATTATCTCCATGTATGATAGGTATACCTTGATCAATACCCATGCTTTTGAACAATGTTTGCATCCATATAACTTCTTTAGCTTCTTCTACAAGTCCTTTATATTCAGCTTCAGTTGACGATAAAGCCACTGTATGCTGCTTCTTTGAACACCAGCTGACAGGATTATCTCCTAGGTATATCATATACCCATGTCTTGACCTTCTGTCATCTTGACTTCCTGCCCAGTCTGAGTCACTGTACGCTCTTAGCTTTATATTTGATGTAAAAGGATAATACAATCCTTCCTTTATAGTTCTTTTGATGTATCTAAGAACTCTTTGTCCTGCGACCCAATGTTGATCCTTCGGACAATGCATAAACTGTGAGAGAACTCCTACTGCATAACTAAGATTTGGTGTTAGAGTAGCATAAATCAAACTCACCATCATATTTGTTGAGTTTATGATTTACTTCAAGCAGTGTTGAAGCTTCTCTGCAATTCTCCATGTTAAACTTCTTTAGTAAGTTAGGAGATAACTTTCTTGCGAAACATATACACCATGATTTATATATGTAACTTCCATTCCAAGAAAGTATGATAACTTTCCTAGATCATTGATCTTGAATTCTTTTTCAAGCATCTCTTTACCTCTTTGATTCCTTCATTTGAGGTACCTGTGATTATAATGTCATCTACATAGATACAAATGTAGATCATACCTTCATCTGCTCTCTTAATGAGTAGACTTGCATCCGCTTTTGAACTTTGGTATCCAAGGTGTTGGCAATAGCCAGACGCATAGAAGATGCAGAAGCATGTGAAGATAGAGCATAACAAAGAAGCAAGGAGTCACTTGAATCATTTTTTCAAAGAATTATGTTTTATAAATACTTTTCAAAACATCCAACAATGATTTTCATCACTCTTGTACTATATGTAACATAGAAAATCCCTTTTTGTAATTTATAGCTCCATTTTGTGCAAGCTGAGAAGTCCTAGAGCTTGAGGAGCTTAGGTAAAATGAGCATTCCAATTTTGGTTATTTTTAGACACCGTTTACCCTTTCAAATAGCATCTAGGACTTATTTTTTAACTATGCCGGTCACTAGATGTGAAATCAGTCAAAATTAGTCTAGAATCTATAAAAAGAGCTAGAGAGCTCATTTTTGAGGTTAGTTTGTTTGAGTGGAGAAGAGCTTAGAGCTATTTTGAGCTTGTAAGAGTGTTCTTGAGCAATAGAGTTAATTTCCTACCTTCCATTGTGTCTTGCTTGTCTCTTCCTTGTGTGTGTGTATGTGTGTGTGCATCTCTATGCTTCTCACCTTCACTCTCACGTCATCTCACATTCAGGATCTTCATATCACTCCTATCTCTTCCACGGATTCCCATAAGGATGTGGAGCTTCTTAACGTGGTTCTCACCATTGTGCTATAGCAACACCAAATTTGGCGCCGTTGCCGGGGATCGAGTCTAGGACGAATGTGTGATGGTAAGAGTATAGCAAGAAGTGGCGTTGGAAGGTAAAAATTTTCAGTTTTTGTTGTTGTTTTTAGTTAGTTTTTAGTGTTTTTCATCTCCCCCACACTCCATTTTCATCACGGCATCATCCTCTTTAACTAAAAAAAATCAAAAAATTCAGCATATCCACCCATTCTACTCATTTTCCCTCATTTGTGCATGCGAGAGAGTGAGAGAGAACTTTTGTCTTGCATGTGCTATTGTGTTTTTGAGTTTTCTTGCAGGTACAGTGCTCCAGAGCATCAGGAAAGCTTGCAAAAGGTAAAATTTTGCTTTCTGTTAGAAATCTGCCGTGTGTGTCAGACCATCACGATGGTCTGCCAACTTTGGCATTTTTGGTAAGCGACCACACCACGAGGTAGGCGACACAAGCGCATACACGAATCCACACTTGCATTTGCAAAATTTGCATTTTGATGGACCATCGCGAGTGGCTCACGCCATCGTGATTGTGTCACGCCATCTTGATTGTGGCACACCATCGCGATTGGCTCACGCCATCTTGACGGCTCGGCCGGACCATCGCGACGGTCTCACGCCATCGCGATAGTTCACTCGAACCATCGCGACGGTTCACTTGGACCATCGCAATGGTTCACTTGGACCATCACGACAATCCCGTCGACCCCACGCCATTGCGATTGGCTCATGCCATCGCGCCGACGCTGCCACGTGGCAAGCAAGACCATTGCGATTGTTCGCTAGTCACGCCATCACGACTGTCGGAGGTACGCTATCGTGATGCCTCAAAATCAGATCATCGCGATTGGCTCACGCCATCGCACCCGTAACTATCGTGACGGTTCACTCGGACCATCGCGAGGGTTCGCGTTGACCGTTGACTGATGCCATCGTGATTGTTCGCAGATCGGGCCATCGCAACGGTTCATTTTTGGACCATCGCGATCATTCATTTCATGGCGATCTATTAGAGAAGATGTGTACAAAATGGGTTGGCCTCTCTTTGCTCATAGCCATGGAAAACCCTCCTACACTCAGTAGTTCTTCCTTACCATCTCTCTCAGATGAATACCCGACATTTAAGGTTCTATTATTCATCACCACATACACATAGTTGCGTCTACTACAAGGGCTTCTACATCCACTATTTCTTCTCTCTTTTTCTCTCATAGTTCACTACACTGCTCAGCTCTCTTATATACATTTTTTATCCGAGATTCGTAATTCTGGAAGTTTTTGTGAACTATATTACAGTCGTGATTTTGTCCCTTCACTAAGGCTTTGATTTTTTTGAATGCTTTATTTCTGCTTCTCCTCGTATTTCTTTGTTGTTCATATGTCTTCCTGTCTTTATGTCTAATTAGTGAGTGAATCTCCAACAACTCCCCCTCAATCACTAATTAGCATCTTCTGGTCTTTCATATATTCTTCTTTTCTTTTATTCCTACCATTTCTTTGAATCTGCTTGTCTTTACTCCATCCAAGCTCTTTGTCAGAATATCTGCAATCTGATCTTTTGTAGGAGTGAATACTATTTCAATTTCCTTCTCCATTACCTTTTCCCTCAGGAAATGATATTGAATCTCTATGTGCTTTGTTCTTGCATGAAATACTGGATTTGCTGCAAGATACAACGAACTCATATTATCACCATGTATCATCATCTTCAACTCCAAAAACATCAGAAATTTCACCATATCCACCCATTCTCCTCATTTCCCCTCATTTGTGCATGCGAGAGAGTGAGAGAGAGCTTTTGTGCTTCCATGTGCTATTGTGCTTTTGAGTTTTCTTGCAGGTATAGTGCTCTAGAGCATCAGGAAAGCCTGCAAAAGGTAAAATTTCACTTTCTATCAAAAATCTGCCATGTGTGAGGTAGGCGACACAAGCGCATACACGAATCCACACTTGCATTTGCAAAATTTGCATTTTGATGGTCCGTCACGAGTGGCTCACGCCATCGCGATTGTGTCACACCATTGCGATTGGCTCATGCAATCGCGACGGCTCGGCCGGACCATCTCGACGGTCTCACGCTATTGTGACGGTCTCACGCCATCGCAACGGTTCACTCGAACCATCACGATGGTTCACTTGGACCATCGCAACGGGTCACTTGGACCATCGCGACGATCGCGTCAACCCCACGCCATCGCGATTGGCTCATGCCATCTCGCCGATGCTGCCACATGGCAAGCAAGACCACCGCGATTGTTTGCTAGTCACGCCATCGCGACTGTCCGAGGTACGCCATCACGATGCCTCAAAATGAGACCATCGCAATTGGCTCACGCCATCGCGCCCATAACCATCACGACGGTTCACTTGGACCATCCCGACGGTTCGTGTTGACCGTTGACTGATGGCATCGGGATTGTTCGTCGATCGAGCCATCATGATGGTTCATTTTTGGACCATCACGATCATTCATTTCATCATGATCTATTAGAGAGGATGTGTACAAAATGGCTTGGCCTCTCTTTGCTCATAGCCATGGAAAACTCTTCTACACTGAGTAGTTCTTCCTTACCATCTCTCTCAGATGAATACCCGACATTTCAGGTTCTATTATTCATCACTACATACACATACTTACGTCTACTACAAGCGCTTCTACATCCACTATTTCTTCTCTCTTTTTCTCTCATACTTAACTACACTGCTCAACTCTCTTATATACATTTTTTATTCGAGATTCATAATTCTCGAAGTTTTTGTGAGCTATATTACAGTCGTGAATTTGTCCCTTAACTAAGGCTTTGATTTTTCTGAATGCTTTGTTTCTGCTTCTCCTCGTATTGCTTTGTTCTTCATATGTCTTCGTGTCTTTATGTCTAATTAGTGAGTGAATCTCCAATAGCTTCCCCTCAATCACTAATTAGCATCTTCTGGTCTTTCATATATTCTTCTTTTCTTTTATTGCTGCCATTTCTTTGAATTTGCTTGTCTTTACTCCATCCAAGCTCTTTGTCAGAATATCTGCAATTTGATCTTTTTTAGGAGTGAATACTATTTCAATTTCCTTCTCCATTACCTTTTCCCTCAAGAAATGATATTGAATCCCTATGTGCTTTGTTCTTGCATGAAATACTGGATTTGCTGCAAGATACAACGAACTCATATTATCTCCATGTATGATAGGTATACCTTGATCAATACCCATGCTTTTGAACAAGGTTTGCATCCATATCACTTCTTTAGCTGCTTCTACAAGTCCTTTATATTCAGCTTCAGTTGACGATAAAGCCACTGTATGCTGCTTCTTTGAACACCAGCTGACAAGCTTATCTCCTAGGTATATCATATACCCATGTGTTGACCTTCTGTCATCTTGACTTCCTGCCCAGTCTGAGTCACTGTACGCTCTTAGCTTTATATCTGATGTAAAAGGATAATATAATCCTTCCTTTATAGTTCTTTTGATGTATCTAAGAACTCTTTGTACTGCAACCCAATGTTGATCCTTCGGAAAATGCATAAACTGTGAGAGAACTCCTAGTGCATAACTAAGATGTGGTCTTGTTAGCGTTGCATAAATCAAGCTTCCCACTAAAGATTGATACTTTCTCATATCCTTAAACTCTGCACCATCATATTTGCTGAGTTTATGATTTACTTCAAGCGGTGTTGAAGCTTCTCTACAATTCTCCATGTTAAACTTCTTCAGTAAGTTTAGGAGATACCTTTCTTGCGAAACATATACACCATGATCTGTATATGTAACTTCCATTCAAAGAAAGTATGATAACTTTCCTAGATCACTGATCTTGATTCTTTTTCAAGCAATCTCTTTACCTCTTTGATTCCTTCATCTGAGGTACCTGTGATTATAATGTCATCTACATAGATACAAATGTAGATCATACCTTCATCTGTTCTCTTAATGAGTAGACTTGCATCCGCCTTTGAACTTTGGTATCCAAGGTGTTGGCAGTAGCCAGAGACATAGAAGATGCGGAAGCATGTGAAGACAGAGCATAACGAAGAAGCAGGGAGTCAGTCGAACCATTTTTTCAAAGAATTATGTTTTATAAACACTTTTCAAAACATCCAACAGTGATTTTCATAGCTTACTCTTGTACTATATGTAACATAGAAAAACCCTTTTTGCAATTTATAGCTCCATTTTGTGCAAGCGGAGAAGTCCTCGAGCTTGAGGAGCTTAGGTAGAACGAGCATACCAATTTTGGTTATTTTTAGACACCATTTACCCTTTCAAATAGCATCTAGGACTTATTTTTTAACTATGCCGGTCACTAGATGTGAAACCGATCAAAACTAGTCTAGAATCTATAAAAAGAGCTAGAGTGCTCATTTTTGAGGTTAGCTTGTTTGAGTAGAGAAGAGCTTAGAGCTATTTTGAGCTTGTAAGAGTGTTCTTGAGAAATAGAGTTAATTTCCTACCGTCCATTGTGTCTTGCTTGTCTCTTCGTTGTGTGTGTATGTGTGTGTGCATCTCTCACTTCATCTCACATTCATGATCTACATATCACTCCTATCTCTTCCACGGATTGACATTAAGAAGACCTTCACTCTCACTTCATCTCACATTCATGATCTGCATATCACTCCTATCTCTTCCACGGATTGACATTAAGGAGGTGGAGCTTCTTAATGTGGTTCTCACCATTGTGCTAGAGCAACACCAAATTTGGTGCCGTTGCCGGGGATCGAGTCTAGGACAAATGTGTGATGGTAAGAGTATAGCAAGAAGTGGCATTGGAAGGTAAAAATTTTCAGTTTTTGTTGTTGTTTTTAGTTTTTTTTTAGTGTTTTTCACCTCCTCCACACTCCATCTTCATCACCGCATCATCATCTTCAACTCCAAAAAAATCAGAAAATTCAGCATATCCACCCATTCTACTCATTTCCCCTCATTTTTGCATGCGAGAGAGTGAGAGAGAGCTTTTGTGCTTTCATGTGATTTTGTGTTTTTGAGTTTTCTTGCAGGTACAGTGCTCTAGAGCATCAGGAAAGCTTGCAAAAGGTAAAATTTCACTTTGTGTCAGAAATCTGCCTTGTGTGTCAGACCATCACGATGGTCTGCCAACTTCGGCATTTTTGGTAAGCGACCACACCACGAGGTAGGGGACACAAGCACATACACGAATCCACACTTGCATTTGCAAAATTTGCATTTTGGTGGACCATCAGGAGTGGCTCACTCCATCGCGATTGTGTCACACCATCGCGATTGGCTCACGCCATCGCGACGGCTCGGCTGAACCATCGCGACGGTCTCACGCCATCGGGACGGTTTACTCGAACCATCGCGACGGTTCACTTGGACCATCGCGAGGATCCCGTCGACCCCACGTGATCGCGATTGGCTCATGCCATCGCGCAGACGCTGCCACGTGGCAAGCTAGACCATCGCGATTGTTTGCTAGTCACGCCATCGCGACTCTCCCAGGTACGTGATCGCAACGCCTCAAAATTAGACCATCGTGATTGGATCACGCCATCGCACCCGTAACCATCACGACAGTTCACTCAGACCATCACGACAGTTCACGTTGACCGTTGACTAACGCCATCGTGATTGTTCGTCGATCGGGCCATCACGATGGTTCATTTTTGGACCATCGCGATCATTCATTTCAGACCATCATGACAGTTCGCTCCTTCGGACCATCACGATTGTGCCACACCATCGCGACTGTTCACCTGGACCATCGCGATTGTGGTAGACCATCGCGATTGTCCACCCCAAACACATTTTTTAGGGTTTCAATTTTTGACCAAATTTGGGGCTATTTTTGGAAAATTTTTGGGTGATTAGACTCATAGGAGACCCCTTAGCTCATAGGGAAAGAAAAACCTAGTAGTCAAATTTTACCCCCGAGGGCCTGAACGGGCATATCTTTTTCATCCGAACTCCGTTTTTTGAGCTCTTTATGAGTACTACGTGATCTCAACTGTTTTTCTCAAAAAGAAGACGTTGATTTTTAGAGAAGATAATTTGAGGTTAACCATAGTCGAGACTAGAAAGCCAGGGGGCAGCATAAAAATTTTGGGCAAAAGGGAAAGGACCTTTAAAGGTGTACATACTCAAGTGCTTGATCATCCATTGTGAATTGGTCTAATATTGGAATTTTACAGGTCTAGCAAGGACAATTAAAGGCAATCAAAGCAAGGCAGTGAAGAACACAGGGCTTGGGAAGTGCGGCTTCTTGGGCATCAGAGCACTCAAAGTAGCTGACTTGAGGTTGGAAGATTACTCAACCTCCTCAGTCAATTACTAGCTTAGGCTGAACGTTAGCATTGGGGATTAGATTACTGAGGAGGCCTATAGTAATGAGGCTGGGTATTATACTGGCCTTGATACCTACCTGGCTGTGGGTATGCTTGCGGGTAGTTCTGTCTCACTGTTTGTTTGTTGTATGGGCAATCCTGAGCCGTATGATTCGTGTATCGTCTTTCAATCATGCAATATTGGCCACTAGGGTTGGCTTGCTATTGTGTTACATTGGGACACACATTTGCCATATGATCACCACCACAGGTGTAACAAAGCTTGTTTGTTGTTAACCTAGGCATCTGTTTACTAGAAACTCCTAGTTTCTGGGCCACTTTTTTTGCTAGGTCTTCTATTGAGCTAGACAATTTCATGGATGCTAGAGATGAACAATCTGAGTCCTTATAGACCTTTGAGAGTTCCAACTCATCTCCTAAGTTATCCTCAATGTCTATGCAAATTCTTACACACTGCTCTAGTGTTCTGGGTTCCTTTAAGTACACATAGGAGCATAGTTTAGAGCTCAACAGACCATCTAAAAACAATGATACTTGTTTAGCCTGTGAGGGTAACTCTTGCATTGGACATCTTTCAACATATTGTCTAAACCTACGTCCTGCCAATCTAACTATTTCCTGAGGGGTCTGTTTGAAACTATGGATCAATGAAGACGTGTCATGCCTGATTCCACTTTTAGAGAATTCAGTGATTAATGACTCTAAAAAGTGATGGATATCTTTAAATTGCCTTTGTTGCAATGGTTGGAACCAAGTTAAAGTTGTATTCTTTAACGTTAGTCCAAATGCATTATATTGTGTAAATATGTCTTCTACTTGCTCTGCTCGTAGCACTTGCTTAAATTCTGCAACATGATCATAGGGATCTCATGTCCCATCAAAATATTTTTTCATTGATTTTACTACTGAGTGGGTCGCAGTATTCTTGCCTTTCACGTGTTCTAGGTAGAGGAAAATCATCTCTACCACCTGGCATTCTTTGTCTTTCCACTCTATCGGTGTCTACAGTGGTTCTATCTCTCCCTATGGGATGATTGAAGCTGACTTCTGGTTTCTCTCTGTTCTTGTCTCTTTGATTAGCATGGGCTGAGGATGTTCCTACCCCTTGTTGGCTCGTGTTTACATTTGCTCGAGATGGAGGGAATACCAACTCACCTCTCCATGTGTAGGTATTTCTTGCGTGGTCTGGTACTACAAATACCCTTTCTGAAGTTTCATCCAGGTACACAACCTTTCCAGGTGTATCCGGGTCCTTGAACTCATAATATGCTACTGCAGAAGAGAACCTCAATAGAGCTTTAGTTCCCGTTTCACCCCTAATTATTGACAATGATCCGAACTCAAATAGTTTTGACTCTACTCATGTAGATAGTCCACCCGCATACTACTCAGAGTCACCAGAACATGTGGAAACATATCACTATGATAGTCCACCAGTGGAACCCAGTTGGGAGCCCGATTATGCTAACGTGATGTACACAAACCCGAATCCATGGCGCCAATTGAGACAACAAAGACCACAGGGCCCTAGAGGACCATGCTTTATGTGCCAAGGGGACCATTTCATAAAGGATTGTCCACATCCTCCGATAGCAGGACAGTCTCAATATTATAACATACAAGGCTTTTGTGACGATTGTGGTAAAGAGCACATAATCAAAGATTGTCCTAAGAACCCTGTGAATGCTTCAAATGTGAAATCCATCAATGTGATAGGTATTGTAAACAACGTAGATGGATCCAACCCTACATATGTGCCTATCCAAGCTATAAGAAGAGCCCAGGCGCTCTTACAAAACCAACAGCTTAATCAAGAGAAAGTAACTGGAACTAGTGAAGTTGGAGAATCTAGTAGTAAAAAGACAAAATCTTGGAAAGATTCTAGAGAAAGAATCAAGCGAAAGTGGAGTAAAAAGATAACTGAGTTGGAAGGAAGTTTAAAAGAATCGAGAGCCAAGATCCTAGAACTGACTTCACAAGAATTGAATAAGGAGAACCCAGCTCAGAAATCAGGATCAGTTCTAGCGGAACCCATACCAGAAAACCTTGACATGGTGTTTCGTGCGTATCAGGCAAGAATAAAAGAAGGACCCCAAATAGCTGAAATGAGCAAGAACTATCCGAGGGCTGACCTAGAAATTGAGAGAACTAAGCTTTGCATGAAGATGGTAGAATTAGCACAAGCTATGTTTGAAGCCTCTATATATCTTAATTGGAACAACATGGCAAAACCAGAATTACACTTTCAAGGACTAATGGAGAGGCTAGAAGACTTGATCGATAGCAAAGAGAAAAAGAATTGGCATAGGAATCCTATTGCCTCAGAGACACATGAAATGAATGCACCATCCCTGTCTCAAGTACCAAATACAGAAAGTCAAGACAACCTGTCTTCCATACATAAGTACTCACATGAATTGTTGAGAGAAATCCAAGAAGAGAAGTGGAGAAAAGAACAAGGAACCCATCCTTCTATTCAAGAAATAGACAACTTGTTGGAGCAAGTGTATGACAAGCCTAAGTATTGGCTTGAGTCCCACAAAGTCATAAAAGAAGCTTTAAAATGAAGACTATGTAAAGTTCACTTGTGAACTACCTCTTGTAACCTTTCAAGAGTTTACTTAATGTAAAAGTGAAAGAATCTTAAGTGGTTGAGTCCACTTGATCAAAAAGGGAAAGAGGAGCCACGAATTTGTGATTTGTGGTAGGTAGAGAATCAAATCAATCATTGATTGATTTGAGAGTGATTGAGGGAAGTTAGCCTCCCAAATTCAACTATAAATAGATGGGAGTTTTAGTCGTGGTTAGAGAGACCTATGTGAAGACCTCCAAGAGCTGAGCTTTATGCCATATCAAGGTGTGATTATAAGACACACATATGTATCAGTAAGTCATTGTATTGTACAAGCAATATACTTTCATTTTCATGATCATTTGAGTTCATATTTCCATGTTCTTGTGAAGTGTACTACTCACTGCCATATCTCTCAGTTTTCTCAGTCCGATTGCAGAGATGGTTTCTCTGAGCTTGGTGCATCATTTTCAGTGATTTAACTTGGTAAAGTTAGCTCTATAAGTCTACTATATGCTCACAAATTGTCATGTCATTTGGATGTTGCAATCTTCATTTATGTTGAGTTGAAGTCAATAGTGTCTGTTGATTTTCACTTCTGTGTTAGGTACCCGACTTTTTCACTCACCTTGGCAGAGCCTTTTCTCAGTGGTTACTTACCCAAATTCAATTATTTCAAGCTTTTTGGATTCCCCTTACTGTCTAGTATCACTGTACAAATTTTCATAATCATTGAATTCCTACATTGTGAGTTATGTTCATTTTTCTACTCACTGGTCTCAAACTATAGCAACCCGTGAAAATCGGGATGATGGCATCACTTGTTAAAACTCATTCTCAGTGTGTGGTTTATTATTTTTGATGAGATTACTCTTGAAGTTAGCTCTTTATGTTAAATAGACTTCCCCAAGAGGAATTAAGTTAATTGCTGCTGTGCTCAGAGAATTATGCAAAACACTGGACATGCGTATGAACCAAAAATAGCAAGTTTTTCACCTCTGAGCTAACTCCAACTTATCTATTTTGATCTATCTTTTTGAGAGTGATCTTCCAAGGTACATAGGGTGTCTAATACATCCATTGGCAAGCTAAAAGGGCCCACCCTATACTCCTGGAGTTCATTTGGCTGGTGTAGATCAAGGATTTTGCAACACCTCTTCATCTTCAAGCACATACCTATCCATCTCTTCACATTGGTATCAGAGCAAGGTTGGACAACATGGCAGATGGATTTCCTTCATCAATTGACAACTTGGACAGAGGTAAGTACTCAGCTTGGTCATTAAGAATGGAAGCTTATCTCCAAGGTAGAAGTTTATATGGTTATGTGGCTAGAGATGAAGTCATGCCAAGTTTCAGGAACAAAAGTCAACCAACACAAGAAGAGCAAGAAAGATTGAGCACATGGTGCTCCAAGGATGCACTTGCAAGGTCTTATCTCCTCAACTCTATCTCAGATTTTTTGTTGCCTCACATTAGAAGTTGTAAGACATCTCAAGAAGTGTGGGATGCACTTGAAGCTTTCTTTTCTTCAAGTACTAAAGCTAGGAAGCATCAACTATGGCTGGATTTCACAACTCTCAAGAAGGCTCCCAAACAAAATGTGATTGATTTTGTCACAAAGCTCAAGGACATAGCAGATCAGTTGGGAAGCATTGGAGAGGTAATAGATGAAGAGCAAATTGTAAGGCAGGTCATCAATGGCTTGAAGGAAGATGACAAGTGGGAAGCATTCACTACAGCTATGGATTTGTACATGGACATGCATGTACCTGATTTCAATACACTCATTGGACAATTACTTACTCAAGAGGCAAAGCTTATAGAAAATGGAGAAAGCTCTAAAGGTAATCAATCTTCAGCTTTATACACTGATAAAAGCAAGTCCAAAGA
The DNA here is from genome assembly GCA_020310875.1 of Ceratopteris richardii. Lineage (NCBI taxonomy): Eukaryota > Viridiplantae > Streptophyta > Polypodiopsida > Polypodiales > Pteridaceae > Ceratopteris > Ceratopteris richardii. The sequence continues at coordinate 12,564,078 of CM035410.1, forward strand.
TAACAAAGGAAAGGCAAAGAAAGTGGATGATGAAGCAGGTACATATCAAGCTAACTATGCAGGTAGAGGAAGACATGGCAGATGTAGAGGAAGAGGAGGTAGACAAGGCAGGGGGAGATCCCAAGACTCCAACTCATGTTCTATTTGTGGATTAACTAATCATACAATTGAAAATTGCTTTAGGAATTCCAGGAATCAAAGAGGAAGAGGATACAATAGAGGAAGTTATGGCTACTCAAGAGGAAGGTTCAACAACTACCATGGCAACTACAACAGCTACAATCATTCAAACTATCAAGGAGGCTACAAAGGAAGGAGAGACTACAATAACTACATAGAAGACTCAAACAAAGAGGATTCATTATTGATCATGAACATGGCTATGCCACAAGGTAAATCTCATGAGCATGTTTTCTACATAGATTCAGGTTGTTCAAATCATGTGGTAGGAAATGTGGCACTCCTATCAGATTTAGAAGATCCAAGGAATAAGCATGAGGTACAAACAGGAGATGATACAAAATATCCTGTGGAGAAATAGGCAATGTCAAAGCACCTGATGGAAACATCAACCTACTCAATAAGGTACTCTATGTCCCTACCATTACAAAGAATTTGATAAGTGTTGGGCAGATAGTAGAGAAAGGGTTGCAAGTCAGGTTCACAAAGGTAGGAGCATTTGTTGATCCAAGTCAAGGATTCAAAAAAATTGCAAAAGGTGAAAAGACAGGTAGATTGTTCACATTTGAATTCCAAGACACTAGAAACATTTCTCAATTTAATTATGGTAGTCAAACACTCACAGAATTGGAAGTATGGCACAAAAGGTTAGCACATATTGGTGAAAGGTCATTAAAGCAAATTTGCAGGGACCAAAATGTACTTGGACTCCCTAACTTGTCAAAACAACATATGATTTATAAGTGTAGTGCATGTCAATTTGGAAAGTCTCACAGATTACCATTCTTGAAGAAAGGTTATATGCATGAAGATCTCTTGGAGTTGGTTCATATAGATGTATGGGGACCTAGCAAGGAAGCTTCAATATCTGGATCAAGGTATTATGTCTCCTTTATTGATGATTGCAGCAGATGGACTATCCTATTCTTTATGAAACACAAAGATGAAGTTTTTTCATGTTTCAAAAGATATTTGGCTCTTGTGGAGAATCAAACAGGTAAAACGCTAAAAAGGCTAAGGTCAGATGGAGGGGGAGAATACTTCTCCCATGAGTTTGATTCTTTTCTTCAAGAAAGAGGAATCAAAAGAGAGGTAACTACAAGGTACACTCCTGAGCAAAATGGAGTGGCAGAAAGGAGGAATAGGACAATTGTTGAAGCTGCAAGGTCTATGTTAAATGAAAAGCATTTACCTAGTTACTTATGGGCCGAGGCTGTATCTACAGCCACTTACTTGATTAACATGTTGCCTTCAAAATCCCTTGATGGGATGACTCCATATGAGGCTTGGAATGGAAGAAGACCAAGCTTAGATCATTGTAAAATTTTTGGATGTATTGCTTTTGCTCATGTTCCTTCACAGGTGAGAGGCAAGATGGATCCAAAGGCAGAAAGGTGTGTCTTTATTGGATATGACAACAATCAAAAGGGCTACATGTTATACAACCCTACCAACAAAGGATTCTTGGTAAGCAGAGATGTAGTTTTTGATGAGAACAATTCATGGTATGAAGATTCATGCAGGAAGGTCAATTTACCATATGATCTTGAAGAAGATTTTCCAAAGCTTGGTAGAGAACAACCAAAGATTGAAGAACAAGACACCTCGGAGGATGATGAAGAATCTCAGATGGAAAAGATCAAAGCATGGAAGTCTAAAGGTAAAGCAAAATTGCAGGAACTTGGACATGAGGCAGAATCATCACATCATGGCCTAAGAAGATCTATGAGGGAAAAGAAAAAACAAAAAAGGTATGGGTTTGACACCTCATTAGTAACTAAACATTCTATCTACATAGCACATGACATAAACCAAGAGGAGCCATCATCATTTGAAGAGGCCAAAGCAAAAACAGAATGGAAGCATGCAATGAAGGAAGAGATTGAAGCACTTGAGGAAAACAACACTTGGGATTTGGTGCCCAAGACTTCATCCATGAAGGTAATAGGCTCAAGATGGGTCTACAAGCTCAAGAAGAATTCTGATGGTTCAATTAATAGGTATAAGGCAAGGCTTGTAGCAAAAGGCTTTGCACAAGCTCAGGGAATTGATTATGAGGAGACCTTCTCTCCTGTGGCAAAGATGCCTACTATTAGGGTTTTGCTTAGTATTGCCTCTTCCAAGAATTGGAAGATACTTCAACTATGCATTCTTGAATGGTTGGATAACAGAAGAGGTATATATGGCACAACCATCTGGTTTTGAGAATCAAGTTTATCTTGATTATGTGTATAAACTTAACAAAGCATTGTATGGTCTCAAGCAAGCTCCAAGAGCTTGGAATTTCAGGCTTGTTTCATTCTTGCAGGACAAAGGTTTTCAACCAAGCAAGGCAGATCCTTCACTCTTTATTAAAAAGAGTAATTCTGAGATCATCTACCTATGTGTATATGTAGATGATATTATATTGACAGGAAATGATGCAGATGGTATGATGAAGATCAAAGATCAGATGAGATTCAACTCTTCATAAACAGAAAACTATAAAAGTGATCATTTCCAGTAACATTCCGGTGACTTTACTGTGAGTTTCCGGTACTGTTCCGGTGACCTTCCGGTGACCTTTTCAAGGAAATTTTTGATGAAGTTTCTGCGGACTTAAAGACCTTCAATTGTTGATTGTCTTGCACCAACAGCTCCCCCTCAATCATCAATTGAGGTTTTCTCTGTCTTCTTTATTCCTGCCATATCTTTAAACCTTTGTAACTTTGGTCCATCCAAACTTTTTGTAAGCATATCAGCTATCTGATCTTTTGTTGAAGTACAGGATTAGCAGCTAAATATAATGAACTCATGTTATCTCCAAATATAATTGGTGTCCTCTGTATAGTGTCAAAATTCTTCATTAAAGTCTTTAGCCAAATCACTTCCTTTGCAGCTTCAACCATGCCTTTGTACTCAGCTTCGGTAGAAGACAAAGCAACTGTATGTTGCTTCTTGGAACACCATGAGATTAGCTTATCTCCCACATAACACATGTATCCATAGGTTGACCTTCTGTCATCTGGATTACCTGCCCAATCTGCATCACTGTATATTTTGATATTTGTATCTGATGTAAAACCATAATACAAACCTTCTTTGAGTGTACCCTTAATGTACCTCAACACCCTTTGTCCTGCAATCCAATGTTCTTTCCTTGGACAGTGCATGAATTGAGACAATACTCCTACTGCATATGATAAATCAGGTCTGGTTAAAGTAGCATAGATAAGACTACCAACCAAACTCTGATATTGTCTCACGTCCTTGAATTCTTCACCTCCAAACTTACTCAATTTGTGATTCACCTCCATTGGAGTAGGTGCTATCCGGCAATCATTCATTTTAAACTTGATTAACAAGTTCTTCAAATATCTTTCTTGGGTCACGAATACTCCATGCTGAGTATATGTGATCTCCATACCCAAGAAGTATGACAAGTCTCCCAAGTCACTTATCTTGAACTCCTTTTCCATTTGCTTCTTGAGTCTTTGTATTCCTTCTTCATCTGTTCCTGTAAGAATTATATCATCAACATATATGCACATGTATATGAAACCATTATCATTTGCTTTTATAAGCAGACTACTATCTGCTTCAGACACCTGAAAAACCAAGTTCTTTCAAGAACTTTACAAGTCTATAGTTCCATGCTCTTGGGGCCTGCTTCAAGCCATACAAAGCTCTCTTGAGCTTGCACACATGATCTGGATACCTTTTATCTCTGAACCCTTGAGGTTGCTCCATGAACACATCATCTGAAATATAACCATTCAGAAAAGCATTTTTCACATCTAACTGACATAACTTCCAACCTTTACACGCAGCAACAGCTATGAGTGTTCTGATGGTTGTCATCTTTGCCACTGGACTATAAGTCTCATCATAATCAACCCCATATGTTTGAGCAAACCCTTTGACAACAAGTCTAGCTTTGTATCTAGACACACTTCCATCTGCAAATCTCTTGGTCTTGTAGACCCACTTGCATCCAATAATCTTCTGGCTATTTGGTTTAGGAACTAAATCCCATGTTTGATTTTCCACCAATGCATCATGTTCTTCTTGCATAGCTTTCTCCCATTTTTCCTTACCTTTTGCCTCTTCATATGTAGAAGGGTCTTCATCTGCTTTCATTATGTAAGCATAATCTTTCGTAGCCAAAAATGAAGTATCATAACTGTACCTTGTAGGTTGCCATCTATTTCTTGATGACCTTCTGAGTTCTCCAGTCCTTGAGGTTTCTGGTTCTTCACACTCAGGATCAAATCTTGACCTTTCTTCAACTTCTTCCTGCACTTCGTAATTTTCTTCTTCATCAATTATTTGAACCTTTGATTTACCTTTCTTCTGACTCACTTCTTCTTCATCACCTGTATTGCTATTAACTGTTCCTGCATACCAAGAACTTTGCTCATCAAACGTAACATCTTTCGAAACCAGAAAATGTTTTGTGGATGGATTCCACAACCTGTATCCCATCTGTCTGTCATCATAACCAATGAAAACATATTTTTCAGCTTTAGGTTCCAATTTGTGTCTTAATTGTGATGGCACATATGCATATGCCACACATCCAAATACTCTGCAATGATCCAGGGTAGGTCTCTTACCCCACCAAGCCTCATATGGTGTCATACCCTGCAAGGCTTTACATGGTAACCTATTAACCAAATAAGTAGCTGTATTTACAGCTTCAGCCCACAAATAATTAGGGCAATTTTTCTCATTCATCATGGACCTTGCAAACTCAACAAGAGTCCTATTCCTCCTTTCTGCTACACCATTTTGTTGAGGAGAGTACCTGCAAGTAACTTCCCTTTTTATACCTGCATTCCATAAGTAATCACTGAATTCGTTGGAGAAATACTCTCCCCCTCCATCTGATCTTAGTCTCTTCAATTTATGACCTGTAGTTCTTTCTGCATATGCATGATAATGTTTGAATGTATTGAATACTTCTGACTTATCCTTGATCACATAGATAGTGATCCATCTAGTAGCATCATCAACATAAATCACATAATATCTTGACCCATTTATACTGAAGTCTTTTGAGGGTCCCCACACATCTGTGTGTACCAATTCAAGCTTCTCTGAGTACATAAAACCATGCTTGGAGTAAGAATTCTTATGAGCCTTACCTAATTGACATGCCTCACATTTGTATGTCATATGTTGACCTGCAACATTAGGCAATCCAAGCACTGAACCATTGTTAATCATATCTTTAATACCTCTTTCATTGAAATGTCCAAGCCTCTTGTGCCAAAGATCTAACTCAGAAATTTTATGTCCTGCATATGTAAACATGGCCTGACCAATGTTGCCTTGAATCTTCAGTGTAAACAGTCTTCCTTCTTTCTTTCCTGAAACAATCTGTTTATACCCTTGACTGGGATCTTCCACGTATACTCCTTCATTAGTGAATCTTACTTCATATCCCTTTTCAACAATTTGTCCTACACTTATCAAATTCTTAGGAATTGTAGGAACATACAGAACCTTACCCAATAAGGTACTACCGTCTTTAGCTTTCACTGATCCAATCGACTTCACTTTATGCTTTGTGTTGTCACCTGTTTGAACAACATGATTAGAAACTTTATTCTCCAAATCAGTCATCAATGATATGTTACCACTCAGGTGATTGCTACACCCTGAGTCGATGTAGAAGACTCTTTGATCTTCACTCTGCCTTTCACAAGTAGCATTCAATATCAATGTTGAATCCTCCTTCTGTTCTGAAGCATAATTGTAGTGGGTATTGTTATATTGTTGACTTTGGAATCCTCTACCTGTATTTTCCAAAGTAACTCCTACCACCTCTGCCTCTGAAATTACCTCTTTGATTTCTGCCACCTCTTCCTCTTGCATTGTAACTTTGACTATATCCATTATTACTTTGAGTATTGTGCCAACAATCATTAGCTAAATGATTTGTCTTACCACAAATCCAGCAAGCTTTACCTCCATCCTTGTTGTTTCTGCCTCTTCCTCTACCTTTGCCACCTCCTCTTCCTCTTAGGAAGTTGGCTTGAGTAGTTGTTCCTTCATCTTCACCTGCTTGTTGCTTTCCTTTGCTATTCTTCTTCTTATCTTTTGAGTACATTGCATGACCTGCACTCTTGTCACCATCTCCTTTAACATCCTGCTCAAATGTTAGCATATGACCTAGCAACTGATTTAAATCAGGAGTGAAATGGTCAAGTGATAACTCTGTAGACAAAATGAATGGCTTCCATTTGTCATCACCTCTCAAACCTGTAAGGATTTGCCTTACCAATTTATCCTCCTCAATGTCTTCATCAACAGCTCCTAATGCATCTGCAATGTCTTTCATCCTTGTCACATAGTCTGAAATGGATTGAGAAGCCTTCTTCTTGAAGGTTGTAAACTCTGCCCATAAGGATGCCTTCCTTGACTTAGTAGTATTCTGGAAATGCTCCTCCAACGCATTCCAAATGTCAGTTGCACTTTCAAGACCTCGAATATGAGGTAAAAAGTAATCATTGACTGCCATATAGATAATGCTCCTAGCTTGAGCATCTTTCTTCATCCAGTTTTTCAAATCTGCTAACTCTTCCCTAGTCGGAACACTAGGATCTCTGAACTGTGGCTTTTCTTCTTCTCCTGTGATATAAGCTATCAAATCTTTGCTCATAAGATGAGCTTCCATCCTCATTGACCACGCAGGATAGTTTTCCCTATCCAGTTTCTCTATCTGTAGAGAATCTCCCATCTTGTGTCTACCTGTGTATTTGAAATCTTCAACCTTTATGAATAATATATGTACCTTTGCTTCAAATTAGACTCCGTTTGTCTTTCTTGATATCGTATGATCTCTTCCTCAGGTTTTGCCTTCAAGCTTTCACCTTTTAGTTCTTCAGTTGTTGAATTCTTTGTAACCGCAGCAATCGGGATCCTCCTTTCTTTGATTTTGATGTCTCCTGCTCTGATACCACTGATGGAGAGTGTTAATCTCCAAAAGAATAACCTACTCTTGTGATTAGAGCACCTCTATACCAAGAGTAAGTCAAAAACTTCACAACACAAAAAGTCTGCTGCACAATTTCTTCAAATTAATCTATCAAACACGTAAAGTTTTTTATGAAACTTTGTATGGAGTGTCGCCTAGAGATTGCGCACCTCCTTCAAGTGAAATTACTCTAAAAGCTTTAGTATAACTTGAGAAATAAACTTCACAAGTTACCTATGTCTGAAACTGTCATTCTGAACAGTCTATTTTACACCTGCAACTTCTAAGACTTAGTTCTCCTTGAATAGAACCCGTTTAAGCAAATGCTTCTGGTTACGAGTAGCTTATCTTCTAACTTAAAGATTAAGCCCTCACTCATGCAAAACTTTAAAGTATGCACTGAGAAATGATCAAAACATTGATCACTGGAAATGCGCCTGTTTCAGTAAACTTTGAACACTCAACACATATGAATGTTCCTACTAACAATTCTCCTAGCCTGTTTGCAATTAGACTATGAAACTCAGGTCACAGACACATTAACTACTAACTTAGATATCATCAAAAGGATTTCACAAATCATCTATCACAGATGAAGAATACACAGAAATTTCGGCGCAATATTTCTTCGATTACTCAGAAAGTTACAGTTGAGTGATGAGAGGAAAACTCAACTAACTTTTCATATGTCTCATGACATCTAACTTCTCATTCTTCTCATACTTCTCACGTCTCTTCTCATTTTCTCATATATGCCTCTCCTCTTCTGCCCCGACAGTTTCTAAGGTATTTATAGATAAATTTGTACAACCTTATGACGATGACTATACTACTGTACATATGTGTACATCTTTTTCCGGTTCTTCTTCCAAGCTCCAAGAATTTGTATTTTCTTCATTCTTTCATCTTTCAACTCTTCATAAACAGAAAACTATAAAAGTGATCATTTCCAGTAACATTCCGGTGACTTTACTACGAGTTTCCGGTACTGTTCCGGTGACCTTCCGGTGACCCTTTTAAGGAAATTTTTGATGAAGTTTCTGCGGACTTAAAGACCTTCAATTGTTGATTGTCTTGCACCAACAAATGTTCCTACTTACAATTATCTTAGCCTGCTTACAATTAGATTCTCAAACTCTAGCCATAGATTGATTAACTATGGACTTAGACATCTCCAAAAGGAATTCACAAAAGATCTACTACACGAGGAGAAAACACAGAAACATCGGGCGCAACTTTTCTTCTATTTCTCAGAAAATTACAACTGAGTTATGAGAGAGACTTCTTCTCATTCCTATGAACTCTAATGAGTCATACAACTTAGAAAATGCACTATTCTCATACTCTCCTATTGTCTCTTTTATTGCCCCGACATTTTCCAAAAGTATTTATAGGCAAATATGTACAAGCTTATAACTAAACAAAAGTATAAGTGATCTATGTCTTCACTAATGTACATATGTGTACATGTCTTTCAATCTGTGAATATATCCATCTTCTATGCTTCAAGAATTGATCTTATTTCCATCCTTTGTCCTTGAAATCTTCAATTGGTGATTGGTCTGCACCAACAGCTCCCCCTCAATCATCAATTGAGATTTCTCTTATCTTCTTTATACCTGCCATGTCTTTGAACTTCTGTAACTTTGGTCCATCCAAACTCTTTGTAAGCATATCAACTATTTGATCTTTTGTTGAAGTATGTATAACTTCAATCTCCTTACCATCACCTTCTCTCTTAGAAAGTGATACTGTATCTCAATGTGTTTAGTCCTCGCATGAAAAACAGGATTAGCAGCTAGATATAATGAACTCATGTTATCACCATAAATGATAGGTATGCTTTGTATAGTGTCAAAACTCTTCATGAGAGTCTTAAGCCATATCACTTCCTTTGAAGCTTCAACCATGCCTTTGTACTCTGCTTCTGTAGATGACAAAGCAACTGTATGTTGCTTCTTTGAACACCAAGAGATTAACTTATCTCCCACATAACACATGTATCCATAGGTTGACCTTCTATCATCTGGATTACCTGCCCAATCTGCATCACTATATATTTTGATATTTGTATCTGATGTAAAACCATAATACAAACCCTCTTTGAGTGTTCCCTTAATGTACCTCAACACTCTTTGACCTGCAATCCAATGTTCTTTCCTAGGACAATGCATGAATTGAGATAAAACCCCTACTGCATATGACAAGTCAGGTCTAGTTAATGTAGCATAGATAAGACTACCAACCAAACTCTGATATTGTTTCATGTCCTTGAACTCTTCACCTCCATATCTGCTTAATTTGTGATTCACCTCCATTGGAGTAGGTGCTACTCTGCAATCATTCATTTTAAACTTGGTTAACAAATTCTTCAAATACCTTTCTTGAGTCACATACACTCCATGTTGAGTGTATGAAATCTCCATGCCCAAGAAGTATGACAAATCTCCCAAATCACTGATTTTGAACTCTTTCTCCATTTGCTTCTTTAGGCTTTGTATACCTTTCTCATCTGTACCTGTAAGAATTATATCATCAACATATATACATATGTAAATGAACCCATCATCACTTGCTTTGACAAGCAAGCTACTATCTGCTTTTGATACTTGAAATCCAAGTTCTTTTAAGAACTTTACAAGCCTATAGTTCCATGCCCTTGGGGCCTGCTTCAAGCCATATAAAGCTCTCTTGAGCTTACACACATAATTTGGATATCTTCCATCTCTGAATCCTTGAGGTTGCTCCATGAAAACATCATCTGAAATATAACCATTCAAAAAAGCATTCTTCACATCTAATTGACACAATTTCCAACCTTTACATGCAGCAATTGCTATAAGTGTTCTGATGGTTGTCATCTTTGCCACAGGACTATAAGTCTCATCATAATCAATACCATATGTCTGAGCAAACCCTTTCACAACAAGTTTAGCTTTGTACCTAGACACACTTCCATCTGCAAATCTTTTTGTCTTGTAGACCCACTTACATCCAATGATCTTCTGGCTATTTGGTTTTGGAACCAAATACCATGTTTGATTCTCCATCAATGCATCATTTTCTTCCTGCATAGCTTTTTCCCAAATCTCTTTACCTTTTGCCTCTTCATATGTAGAAGGGTCTTCATCTGCTTTAACCATGTAAGCATAATCCTTAGTAGTCAAGAATGAAGTATCATAGCTATACCTTGTAGGTTGCCATTTGTGCCTTGTAGACCTCCTGAGTTCTCCACTTCTTGAGGTTTCTGGTTCTTCACATTCAGGATCAAATCTTGGTGTCTCTTCCACTTCAACCTGCACTTCATGATTCTCTTGTTCATCAAATATCTGAATCTTTGATTTACCTTTCCTTTGGCTCACAATTTCTTCATCATCTGTATTAATATTGATAGTACCTGCATACCAAGTACCTTGCTCATCAAATGTAACATCTTTTGATACAAGAAAATGTTTTGTGGATGGATTCGACAACCTGTATCCCATCTACTTATCATCATAACCAATAAACACATATTTTTCAGCTTTAGGTTCCAATTTATGCCTTAATTGTGATGGCACATATACATAGGCCAAACATCCAAATACTTTGCAATGATCTAATGTAGGTCTCTTACCCCACCATGCCTCATATGGTGTCATACCCTGCAATGCTTTACAAGGTAGCCTATTGACCAAATAAGTAGCTGTATTTACAGCCTCAGCCCACAAATAATTTGGGCAATTTTTCTCCTTCATCATGGACCTTGCAAACTCAACAAGAGTCCTATTCCTCCTTTCTGCTACACCATTTTGTTGAGGAGAGTACCTGCAAGTAACTTCTCTTTTTATACCTGCATTCCACAAGTAATCACTGAACTCATTAGAGAAATACTCTCCCCCTCCATCTGACCTTAGTCTCTTCAACTTATGACCTGTAATTCTCTCCGCATACACATGATAATGTTTGAATGTATTGAATACCTCTGACTTATCTTTGATCACATAGATAGTGATCCATCTGGTAGCATCATCAACATAAATCACATAATACCTTGAACCATTGATACTGAAATCCTTTGATGGTCCCCACACATCTGTGTGTACCAACTCAAGCTTCTCTGAATACATAAACCCATGCTTAGAATAGGGTTGCTTATGAGCCTTACCTAATTGACATGCCTCACATCTGTATGTCATATGTTGACATGCAACATTAGGCAATCCAAGCACTGAACCATTATTAATCATGTCTTTAATACCTCTTTCATAGAAATGTCCAAGTCTCTTGTGTCAAAGATCTAACTCAGAGATCTTATGTCCTCCATAAGTGAACAAGGCATGACCAACATTACCTTGAATCTTCAATGTGAACAATCTTCCTTCTTTCTTCCTTGAAACAATTTGTTTATACCCATTGCTAGGGTCTTCCACAAACACTCCTTCATTAGTGAACCTTACTTCATAACCTTTTTCCACAATTTGTCCTACACTTATCAGATTCTTAGGAATTGTAGGAACATACAAGACCTTACTCAATAAGGTACTACCATCCTTGGCCTTCACTGATCCAATTGACTTCACATTGTGCTTTGTATTATCACTTGTTTGAACAACATGATTAGATACCTTATTCTCCAAATCAGTCATCAAAGCTATATTACCACTCAGGTGATTGCTACACCCTGAGTCAATGTAGAAGACTCTTTGATCTTCACTCTGCCTTTCACAAGTTGCATTCATTCTCAATGTTGAATCTTCCTTTTGATCTGAAGCATAATTGTAGTAGGTATTGTTATATTGTTGACTTTGGAAACCTCTACCTGCATTTCTTCCAAAGTAACCCCTACTACCTCTACCTCTGAAATTACCTCTTTGATTTCTGCCACCTTTTCCTCTTGAATTATAGTTCTGATTGTATCCACCATTACTCTTAGTATTATGCCAACAATCATTAGCTAAATGATTTGTCTTACCACAAATCCAGCAAGCTTTGGCTCCATCTTTGTTATTCCTGCCTCTTCCTCTACCTTTGCCACCTCCTCTTCCTCTTAGGAAGTTGGCTTGACTAGTTGTGCCTTCTTCTTCATTTGCTTGTTGCTTTCCTTTGTTAGTTTTCTTCTTGTCTTTAGAGTACATTGAATGACCTGCACTCTTGTCAACATCTCCTTTGATATCATTCTCAAAAGTTAGCATATGTCCTAACAATTGATTCAAATCAGGATTGAAATGATCCAATGAAAGTTCTATAGACAAAATAAAAGGCTTCCACTTCTCATCACCTCTTAGTCCTGTGAGAATTTGCCTTACCAATTTATCTTCTTCAATGTCTTCATCCACTGCTCCTAATGCATCTGCAATGTCCTTCATCTTTGTCACATAATCAGATATTGATTGTGAAACCTTCTTCTTGAAAGTAGTAAACTCTGCCCATAAGGATGCCTTTCTTGACTTTGTAGTGTTTTGGAAATGCTCCTCCAAAGCATTCCATATTTCACTTGCACTTTCAAGACCTCTAATATGAGGTAGCAAGTAGTCATTGACTGCCATATAGATAATGCTCCTAGCTTGAGCATCTCTCTTCATCCAATTCTTCAAATCTGACAATTCCTCCCTAGTTGGAACACTAGGATCTCTGAATTGAGGCTTTTCTTCTTCTCCTGTAATGTAGGCTATCAAATCTTTGCTCATTAGATGGGCTTCCATCCTCATTGACCATGCAGGATAGTTTTCTCTATCCAATTTCTCTATCTGAAGAGAATCTCCCATCCTTTCTTCACCTGTACTAACAGATCCTTAAGCTTTATGAAAAATAAATGTACCTTGGCTTTGAATATTACTCCTTTTGATCCTTTTGACAACTTCAATGTGTCTTCCTTCAAGCTTTCTTCACTCTTTGTCCTTTTGATACTTCAAAATGTAAAGTTTGTATGTCTGCAACAGTCGGAGTCTCCCTTTCCTCAATTCTTATGCTTCCTGCTCTGATACCACTGATGGAGAGTGTTAATCTCCAAAAGTACAACCTATTCTTGAAATTAGAGCACCTCTATATCAAGAATAAGTCTAGACTCCTCTTAATTTAGAGAACAATCTAACTTATCAAGAAATTGACTATTCTGAAAAAAATCAAATTCTCAGAAAAGTCTGCTGCAGATTAATCTTTGATTGACTAACCATTCCTGTAAAGTTTTTTTATAAAACTTTGTAGGATGTGTCGCCTTAAGGTTGTGCACCTTCTCCAACTTGAATCTCCTCAAATGATTAAGTATACTTTGAGAAATGACTCAAACACTTTACCTATGTGTAAAATTGCTTCTCTGTAGTAGCGACTTTGACACCTGTAACTTCTTAGCTATGGTTCTCCCAATGTCGAACCCGTTTGGTCAAATGCTTTTAGATGTATATAGCTTATCTCTCAACTTAGATTTTGAGCTATCATTTGTGTAAAACTTTACACTGTGCACTGAGCACTATCCATTTCTCTGAACTCGAAATCTGCGCCCGTTTCAGAAGACTGTGAACATTCTTTACATATGAATGTTCCTACTTACAATTCTCTTAGCCTGCTTACAATTAGATTCTCAAACTCTAGCCATAGATTGATTAACTATGGACTTAGACATCTCCAAAAGGAATTCACAAAAGATCTACTACACGAGGAGAAAACACAGAAACATCGGGTGCAACTTTTCTTCTATTTCTCAGAAAATTACAACTAAGTTATGAGAGAGACTTCTTCTCATTCCTATGAACTCTAATGAGTCATACAACTTACAAAATGCACTACTCTCATACTCTCCTATTGTCTCTTTTATTTCCCCGACATTTTTCAAAAGTATTTATAGGCAAATATGTACAAGCTTATAACTAAACAAAAGTATAAGTGATCTATGTCTTCACTAATGTACATATGTGTACATGTCTTTCAATCTGTGAATATATCCATCTTCTATGCTTCAAGAATTGATCTTATTTCCATCATTTGTCCTTCAAATCTTCAATTGGTGATTGGTCTGCACCAACATAAGTTAATTGCTGCTGTGCTCAGAGAATTATGCAAAACACTGGACAGGTGTATGAACCAAAAATAGCAAGTTTTTCACCTCTGAGCTAACTCCAACTTATCTGTTTTGATCTATCTTTTTGAGAGTGATCTTCCAAGGTACATAGGGTGTCTAATACATCCATTCGCAAGCTAAAAGGGCCCATCCTATACTCCTAGAGTTCATTTGGCTAGTGTAGATAAAGGATTTTGCAACACCTCTTCATCTTCAAGCACAGACCTATCCGTCTCTTCACACGACTTGCAGGAACAATTTCCCCAAGACATCCCCTCTATTTACGATGATGTAGAGGAAGAACAACTGAGTGAACACACAGGTTTTGAATCTAATTCTTTTCAAGAATTACCTCAGTTCACAGGACCTTGGGAAGCTAAGTCTATTAGCATGAGAGCACCCACGATAATAGTGAGGAATGAAGAATCAATGATACCTAGAAACACGGAAGTGATAAAGAACACTAAAGTGCAATGTCACCTCACTCTAGAGGAGTTGTTGAAGGTTAAACCAGAACTGTGGAAACATGTAGCAAATCAATTCCCTCAGCTTGCTACTACTCCCTCACAAATAGGAACACTCAAGAAGGTACCAGAGATACCCATAGAAAGAATCGGAGATGTAAGCGAAGGAGAGGAAGGTAACACTTATCTTCCTATAACCCATCAGGGCTACACCACGAAGACCATCTTAGATTCAGGAGCGGGAGTAGCCATCGCTACCACCGCCTTATGGGAGCGTTGGGGTAAGCCAGCATTAAGACCTACCAGGATGAAGCTACAAATGGCTGATGGACATATAGAAAAACCATTAGGCTTACTCGATGGCATATCTCTCACCACTTGTGGTGTGGAATTTGAGCATACCTTTGCCATTTGTGACTTTTCAAAAAATCATGCTTATGAGATGATATTAGGATGAACTTTCATGCGTCAGTTGCAAATTGTACAAGATTGGGGAACTAATTCTTTGTACTTGCAACATTTAGGAGTGACTACTAAAGTCAATCTTAAAGACTATTCACATCGAGATGTACCCCCAATACAATGGAACACCATCCATAAGACACAGGTAGAAACGGAATCGGTACACTCATTGGAGTCAGATCCCTCATGGCTGCACGAGGACACTCATTTATGGATGTGTAAGGTAGCCAAACAAGAGGAAGAACGGTTAGAAGCCAGGACCTTAGGTTTAGAACAAAATCCACGAACTCTTCAAGACCCAACTTACGCACTTGTAGTATTTCCAGACGAAGAATTTGAGCCTCATGGTTGGGCAGAAATCCTAGCAACCATGGATGTAGCCATCAATGAAGAACAATGGACACCCCACTGTGACGAGGATGGCTATGACATCTCAGTTTTCACAATAGAGCCAATCATGTGTGATTCGATTATTGAAGAATGTGAACCAAGCACTGATGCATTCGAGGATGCGAGTGATTTTGATTTAGAATCAATTATTATGGACCCAGCCTTTGCATCAGAGGAAGAATATTTGTACGAAGTAGAAACTCACCCTCAGAGACATGAAGAAATTATGGATGAGGTGAGGTTAGCTACACAAGTGACCACTAAGAGTGAAGGAAAGAAACGAAAGAAGAAAGAAGCCATGTCAGAAGAAGAAGAATCTTTGTTTGAAGTATCGGAGAACTTCAAGAAATATGAAATAGAAGATAGACGAATCATGGTACGAATGCCTAACAGAAAAGCTAAAGTTGGAGAAGTATATGATAACCGAGAGAAAACCAAAAAAATAATAGTGGCCATAGAAGGAGAAGAAGAGAAGTGTACATACATCGGGCATGATTTGAAGAATGAAGAAGAAGAAGAGTTAGTTGCCCTATTGCGCGAATATAGAGATGTGTTCGCATGGAGTTACAAAGACCTGAAAGGAGTAGACCCGGATATATGTTCTCATAGAATCCCTATGACTCCATATGCAAAACCTATAAAACAGAAACCATATACGTACAATGATAACTACGCTGCGAAGATTAAAGAAGAAATAGATCGATTGATAGAAGCAAGATTCATTTACGAAATTGAGCATACCAAATGGGTATCCCCCATTGTGGTTGTGCCCAAGAAGAATGGAAAATTGCGTGTGTGTATTAACCTTAAAAAAGTTAATGCCGCCACGATTAGGGATAGTTATCCTCTTCCTATCACGGAACACCTATTGGAAAGAGTTGCAGGCAAGGAAGTTTACACCTTTCTTGATGGTTTCTCAGGCTATAATCAAGTAGCCATTGCTCCAGAAGATCAACACAAGACGACATTTGCCACAAAATGGGGCATATTTGCATTTCATGTGATGCCATTTGGCTTAACAAATGCACCCGCTACTTTCCAATGACTCATGTGTCATGTCTTTAAGGAATTCTTACGCAAGAATTTGGAAGTCTATGTCGATGATTTATGTGCACACTCGAATCTAAGATAGACACATATCCAAGAACTAAGACAAGTATTTGACAAATGTCGAGAATATCAAGTTGGTTTAAACCCAGAAAAGTGCATTTTCATGGTCAGACAAGGCAAAATTCTAGGACACATTGTGTCAAAGAATGGAATTTCGACAGATGAAGAAAAAGTGAAGGTAATTGTAGATCTACCTAGGCCAAATAACATAAAAGAAGTACATGCATTTATGGGACATTGCGGTTATTATAGATGATTCATACACATGTATGCAATCATAGCCAAGCCTCTGTACTCTCTTTTGACCAAGTTTGAATGGACAGACGAGTGTGAGAATTCATTCAATGAACTTAAACGACGTTTGTGCTCAACACCTATATTGACAACCCTGGATTGGAGTAAGCCATTCCATGTACATGTGGATGCTTCCAACTATGCCATAGGATGTGTGTTAGCACAACCCACGAATGAAGGTAATATAGATCTCCCCATAGCTTATGCAAGCAGACAGTTGAACACAGCAGAAAGAAATTACACCACTACGGAACGAGAAGGATTAGGAATGATCTACGCAGTAAAGAAATTCTGGCATTATTTGTTGGCAAATAAATTCAAGTTCTTTACAGATCATCAAGCATTACTGTACTTAGTCAATAAGCCATGTAACACCGGAAGACTGATACGTTGGTTTCTATTACTCATGGAGTATGACTTTGAAGTAGTTGTGAGGAAAGGAAAAACACATCTTAGAGCTGACCACCTTTAAAGATTAACCTCAGGAGAAGCTCCTCAAGGAGTAGTGGATGAATTACCAGATGCATATTTGTTTAACCTTGAGATCGTACCAGAATGGGCTAAACCAATTGTGCCTATTCTCACATACGGACCCAAGAATTCTAGGATAAGGATCAAGGAAGGAGAGATTACCAAATCTCAGAGATATCAAATCATCGCAGGAAGCATATATAAACAAGATAATCAAAAGATTCTTGCTTGTTGTGTAGATGAATCAGAACATGCAAATTGGTTGCAATTAGCACATGTAGGTGCATTAAAGCAACATCACTCGAAATATTGTACATTGCAGACCCTGCATAGACTGGGAGTATATTGGCCTTTGATGGAAGCAGATGTCTACAAGTTGTGTAAAGAATGCCTTGTTTGTTGTGAAAGACCACCAGTAGAACATGCTACATTATATCATGCATCTCTCACACCAGAATGGAGTGAACCTTTAGTGACATACTTGAGGACGAAGATATTCCCTCAAGGAATGACCTTAGCACGACAACAAAGTCTAGAGCAGGAAGCTCAAGACTACTCACTTATTGGTGATAATCTATACAAATGAGGATGAGATGGATATTTAAGACAATGTGTTCATGAAAGTGATTATTTGAGCGTACTAGAGACTGCACACCAAGGTGTTGCAGGAGGTCATTTTGGACCCGATAGGATAATCAAAGCCATCCTCTTTGCAGGATTATGGTGGCCCACTCTTCACATGGATGCACATACCTATGTTAAGAGATGTGATGTGTGCCAAAGAACTCAGTTTCCTACTCGCAGAGATGAAATGCCATTGAAACCCATGATGGGAGGACGTGCATTCTCTAAGTGGGGTATAGAATTTGTAGGACCCATTAACCTCCCTACAAAAGGTACACATGCTGAATACATTATCATTGGGACAGATTATCTTACCAAATGGGTAGAGGCAAAAGCCACAAAAAGGAATGATGCACACACGACTGCAAAATTCTTATTTGAAAATGTCTTTACAAGATATGGATTGCCTATAGAGTTAGTGAGCGATCGAGGAACTCACTTTCTAAACCAAGTCATTGAATATTTGTTACAGGATTTTATGGTGATTCATAAGAAATCCGCACCATATCATCCTCAGGCCAATGGTCACGGTGAAAGCACTAACAAGATCCTTTGTAATGTACTGACAAAACGCGTGAACAACAAACGTTCAGATTGTGACAAACAGTTACACCACGCTGTTTGGGCATATCGAGTGGCCTACAAGACCGTACTCAATGCAACTCCCTTTCAGATGGTTTTTGGTCAGAATGTTGTGCTTCCTTTGGACTTCTTGATACCGACACTTAAGGTTGCACAAGAACATCAGTGGACCGGCCATGAATTATCAGCAAGAATAATGGACTTGGAACAATTAGGAGAAACCAGGCCGAAAGCAGCAGCAGGAATATACACAGCAAAGAAGCGACGGAAAGCATATTTTGATGCGCATGTGAAAGATAAAGGCTTGAAATAAGGAGATTTAGTCCTAGTATATACGCTGAAACAACACGTACGGAAGTTAGAAAAGCGAGGTTATGGACCTATGATCATTAACAGACTCTCGACAAGTGGAGCAGTACAATTAGCCACCTTAGAAGGAGACATAATGCCTAATTACATTAGTGGCTATTGAGTCAGGCTTTACCAATAACCTCTTATTGAGGATATGCTTAGACGACTCACATTGGCCAAGAAGCGTAAGGAGGAAGAAAATAGAATACGCGCTGAAGCTCAGGCAGAAGCTATAGAACACATTAAGCGCATGAACTTAAGAAGACAAGGACTAGGGAGAGAACATTATAACCATCTGGAAACAACACCCAGATATCCCATGGCCATGTGTCAAGCAAAGTCAAGTACTCATCCTAGCATAGTGGACCGGAGACCATTCATTACAGTCAGGCTAGAGCACGACAACCCTTGCCAAGAGCTCAGGGCTTTAATTGACTCAGGTGCAACGACTAGTGCGATTAGATGGTCCCACTATAAGGACTCAGGATTACAAATGCGGCCAATTGAGGCATACCTCATAGGGCTAGGAGGCATGGAAACCCCTTGCATGGGTGAGGTGGACCTTCTTATCCTCATACATGAAGTGACCTTGACAGTGAAGCTACTAGTGTGCCATGAGGAGGACCTGATAGAACCCCTAATCCTTGGCCAAGATTGGCTATACGATCACTGAGTGGACCTAAATCTTAGACAAGGCTCCTTGCAGATTGGAACCTTAGATCAACAACGAGTGATATCGCTTGACTTCCCTAACAACCCTTCGCCTGAGGCACGTGACCCGCGACCCTATGAAACGCTTGCGACGGAGGACTGGAAGATATCTGACCAAATCCCTCGGCTAAGCACGCTCCTTCCAAAGTCAACCCATGAGAGCTTGGCAATGGATCATTGCCAGATAGAAGAGTGTCAAGAGATCTTCCCTCGGTCTTCCAGCAGTAGACAAATGGGGACGATTGTCGGACAAATGGGCACAATTAGTGGACAAATGGGGACAATCAGCGGTCAGGTGGACTTCATCAGCGTCCACATGGGCAAAACATCCTGCAATGCCCATCCTTCCACACTTACTGCGGACTGGCCTAGATCTGTGGTACAGAATGCCTCACTTCCTAATGGGCAGGTTTTGCAAGTGTTGGACCTCCCTTCTTTTCCAAAGCAGAGTGTCCATCCGACCTCTCAATCTCAACCACGAAAGAGTCAACCCCGACAGAGGAACCTAGACCGACAACAATATCAAACGACACAAAGAGGAAAGCAGTATCAGTATCATAAAGCAAGAGGCACGAGACAAATATGGGTGCCAAAAGGATAGAAACCACCTGCAGAATTCAACAACGCGGACAATGACAAGAAGAAGTTTCAACAAAAGCAGAGGCAATATTCAACATCTCCTCGAGCTTCTTCTACAAGTACGACTCTTTGACAGATTTGGATCGCCAAGAAGTACCTTACGAATAGACACACACCCACGCAGATTTGGGTACCCAAACAGTGTATTATATCTCAACCCTCAAGCCATGTAATATATACCCCTCAAAAACCTATTCACCCCTCATCACCATCATATCAAACACCACCTTTTGTCCCTCAGCAGAAACATACCACCCGCCCAGAAACTCTTAGGAAGTGGATATCGAAACGTGTCCAGAAGACTTCTCTGAACCCATTGTCTAACATAACTCCCACCCCGACTAATAACACGACTGAACCTTGTACAAATCCACACACTATAACCCAACATCACTCGTAATAACATCTCATCAAGAAATGTATGCATCATCTGAAGCATGTAGGTGTCTAGAGACCTACATTAGTTTTGCAACAATCATTCCATAAACCACGTCACAACACTCGGCTACACGGGTTACACATAAGTTATGGAAAGGGATTGCAATCTCACTTTAATGGGATCATGATTAATTTCCATACTAATGTGTTAATCTTTTGTAGATCCGCTACACACTCGCATCATTCATCATGCAGGTAGAAGGACCATCTGAAGCTGGCACCAGTGTACCCATGGAAAATATTGGCGAATTACTAGTTGAACCACATCCGACGGCTCAACCACCAAAATTTCAAGGATTTCCAAGACCTATGCCAATTGACAATCCTCTTAGGGGATACACTGAAAAGATTCATCGCAATTCTCATTGGTTCCAATGATTAGCAGGCCCGTTGGCAGATGCATATATATATATATATATATTTTCTTTTTGAGGCCAATTTAACTTTTGATAACCGTACATGGGGAAAGTACCAATTTTTCTCAAGAGAGTTCGAAGGACTACAGAACACAGAAGACTTAACGCATGTTTGGGCAAGAGCAGGCTTCACAGAATATTTCAATGATCCTTTGCCTAAACCGGATTTCTACAGATGCTATTATCTAGTAACCACTTTGACAGCTTCAGAGAACAAAGATTTTCCGGGAACATTTATTTTGCCGTCATTAGTAAATGATCCTCCATATAAGAAGTTTTATCTATCTAAAGATTTGATTAGAGCTGCAATAAAGATACATAGAATGCATACGCCGACAGAACGAGAAAGGCTAATTCTAGAGCCTATGAAACATGGGGATGTTACTAAATGGGAAGATATTTCTGCTATCACACATGAGCTATCGAAACCATTAAGGATATGCATGCAACATTTTGCTTTCCCCGCTCAGGATAGATTCACCATGCCCCACAAGCATATCTGGTTTGGGCTATAGCATGTATTGGACCTCAAACGGTTGATCTTGTTAGCTGGATAATTGATCAGTTGTATTTAGCACAACATAGATGGGAAAGAAAGAAGGTAATCAATGGATGCTGCACTCTTACAAGAATTGTATACATGTGTTTGGCATACGACTTGCCAATAGAGCGTGCATTGACAAGTGAGGAGTTGAAAGCATTCAAGGGGACTGCAAAGAAAGCTAGGAAGGCTAGCAAAGGACAAGCAGGAAAGCGCATGAGAGGAACTATTCCCTACCTATAGGTTCCAGAATCACCATCACTGCAACCCTCCCCAGAACAATCTCCTACAGAAGCCCCTACTCCTGTACAACCCATTCGCATATGGTTATCACGACCTATTATTACAGAAGGCACTACCACTGCAGTTACCTCACAGGCAACATCAATCCAGGAACCTACCACCACTACAGCAGAAGCTCCCACCACTATTGGTGCGGAAACATTTTCTTTTCTGATACCCAACATGGAAGCAGAACCCATAGATACAACGTTTGATTTTGAAATGCCAGATGCTTTCTCAAATGAATTTCAATTTTCAGAAGGACAGATCTTTTCTCAAGAATATGAACGTCCCAGCTACCCGACCACTTCACCTGATCAACAACAAGGACAAGTAGTATCCAGCTCAGAAGGAGAAAGAACAGAGATAGATGATGACGAAGGTGATGATGAAGCCAGCCAGGGTACTCATGACTCCCAAGAGAATATGCGGACAGACAAACATGGACCACAAACCGACACCCAAGGTGACACCAGCACACATGAAGATGAAACCTTTGAAGCTGCAGCTTATACGCTGGCCATTAAAAAGTTGTATCGTACTATGGAGAAAGTTTGGGCGCGTAAGAAGTTGACTGAGGAAGAGAGCCAAGCGATGATAGAACAAGAACTTGTCACAGACGGTTTTGAAGAAGTGTACATCAAAGGCTTCAGGGAACTTGTCAAATCAGTGGGATCCAATGAAGCATTAAGATACTTGCAGAGAAAACCACTTCCGCAATATAACCCCCGACGAGTACGTCTACTATCCAAACCGGGCAAATATATTCGTGTGCCAACAGGTGCTCAGTCATTCGAATAGGCCAGGGAAGCGTGCCTAATTCCTGAAAGATCTATGGCCGAAGAAGCGATCCTCATCGACTCCCCTCCCCACACTACTACTGTACATACCACCGCTGTAACCGAAGTACCCGCCACCCCAACCGCTCCTCTTTCACCTCCTGTCTCTCCAATCTCCCCTGTACATCTGATCTCTCCCAGAACATCCACTTCCTTCCACAGCGAAGTAGCAGAAACCTTCCTCACCTCCATTCCTCCCACACTTCCCGCACCCACTCAACCTAGTCCACCCCCTAGGACATCCACCCTTCCATCCAGCCCATTTCTCCATCCATCTTTCCCTTCCTTCCCCACACCTCCAAGACACTTTTTTCCATTCCCACCTCCATTGACCTTTTCCCCCATCTCACCCCCTCGACCCACCGTAATTCCTCTTTCCCCCTTCCACCAAGCAGTACACGAGAACCCCTCTGTAAATTACTCTTCAACTTTTGTAAATCCTGTATTTACACCCACACAAGCACCCATGATCACTCCACTATTCACGGTCACTGCACTTGATCCCACGTCCAATGACATGGATATCTCACCACCCACCGCACCACCACTCACTTCATTCATGGCACAACCATATTTAGGCACTTCACTTTTTCCACAATAACCACAACATCCACTTTCCCACCCCCATTCCCCATTCCCTTTGCATCTACACCCACTGCATCTTCACTTAGCACATCGTTAATATTATCCCCCACTGTAGACACTGCATTTCGACAAATGTTCACATGCATGACTCAAGTAAGAGATGAGTTCACATCTCTGGGAACTAATTATCAGCAGCTGCAGAAGACAACCAATGATTTACAGTCGCAGCTCAATTCACTAACCATCGAGAATGCCTCACTGAACACCCGCTATTAAGAGCTTCGAGAGGCTTATCATAAACTCGAACTAGAAAGTGAAGAAAAGACCAAAGAGGCTGTCACAGATATCGATAACTTGTTGAGGGCCCAGACGATTCGCAATGCGATACTCACTAGGAACATGGGCTTACTCAGACGACACTTGGCAGCAACTAAGGAAGAAAATCAACGTCTACAGGAATAGAACAGAGAAAATTTAGAAGCTTCTCTAGATCAACCAGACCAACAGTTAAGCCCCAATCGCTTTAAAGCCGTGCCCTCCGAATCTATGAAATTATTGCTATAGGATCATGTTAGATTGTTAGATGAATATGACAACATGAACGAGGAGTTCCATATGCTCAAAGAAGAACACAAGATATTGTAGTTAAAAGCACCTGTACCACAAGGACTACCAGCTCCTGTGGACCCATCGCCTGACATTATCAAGGAACTCAATGCATTACGGGCCCAGGTGTCAACACTTCAATCACAGATAGCAGTATATGAAGCACCAACCCAGACCAGACTCCCCACGGGAACTACCAGCGGAGGAAGAAACAGGTGGAGGAAACTTTTGAAGAAGCATATGAACCTCAACCCATCCCAGGCAGACGAGTCACGGCTGAAGGCCAGATGACTTTCGAACTTCCAACTCCCGCATGGATGAAGACAATTGAAGAACTTGGAAGAACCCACTCAGCACGGGTAGAGGTGCAATTACACGCCATGGCAATGATTGAAGAAAGAATTTTACAGTCTCCTTATTTCGCTCATTTTGGCCCCTCGCAGATACATATCTGGGCATGAGTTACAATACAAGCCGTATTTCATGTTAATGGCAGAATATCAGTTTGCCATAGAGAAAGAAATAGGCAAGAAACCCTCTCATGCTACTCAGTTTGAGCCTAACGATTTGCCACTAGATGCACAACAAGGAGAGATCTATCAACCAAATTGGCGCAAGGATTTATTACAAGGATATCCAAGAATGATGAGTACTTGGGTTAAGGCACCACTACACTTAAAGTACAACCCATGTTGGGGACCTATGCCACATCGCCGCTCCTGGAAGGCATTTGCAATTAAAGTGCAAAACAACAAGCAATGCCATGACTGGTTAAATTACCCATACTTCACTCCACCTACAGGACCACCAATAGATGGATACATGATGGCAATGATTCGCCACTGGCTCCCTCGCTTAAAACATATGGACGATATAGAAGCACACATGACTGTCAAAATCTTTGACATGATACAGATGGTATTTAAATTCTTCCGTCGCATCAAGGCACCCCATGTGAACACCCTGGGTTTTGAGCATGGCAATCTAGATCTTGCATATGATATGAGCACAACGCCATCGCTCCGGGTGTGTTATGCCTGGCATTGTAGAATCAAGTACTTACCGGCGTGCTACAGGCAGACTTTTGAAGAAATGTTCACAACCAGTTTCTAGGAATACCATTCGAAAGTGTTCATCAACAGGCCTACGCATTTACTTCAATTATTTACCCGTGAACAGATGGTATATTCCATGCATTATCGACTCCCGCCATCAGATGAACCGCAGCCAATTGATTGGGAGAAACTCGAGGCAAATCTGGCCCGAGGCATTCGAATATCCGAGCACACCCTCGCTCAAGACCTCCTACAGAATTACATCCGACAGACCGCACAACAAGGTTCTGTCGAAGACGACAGAAGCGAGAGGGAGGGGGGTGTTGGTAGTAGCCAGAGGCATAGAAGACGCATAAGCATGTGAAGACAGAGCATAACGAAGAAGCAGGGAGTCAGTCGAATCATTTTTTCAAAGAATTATGTTTTATAAATACTTTTCAAAACATCCAACAATGATTTTCATCACTCTTGTACTATATGTAACATAGAAAAACCCTTTTTGTAATTTATAGCTCCATTTTGTGCAAGCCGAGAAGTCCTCGAGCTTGAGCAGCTTAGGTAGAATGACCATACCAATTTTGGTTATTTTTAGACACCGTTTACCCTTTCAAATAGCATCTAGGACTTATTTTTTAACTATGCCGGTCACTAGATGTGAAACCGATCAAAAC
The DNA here is from genome assembly GCA_020310875.1 of Ceratopteris richardii. Lineage (NCBI taxonomy): Eukaryota > Viridiplantae > Streptophyta > Polypodiopsida > Polypodiales > Pteridaceae > Ceratopteris > Ceratopteris richardii. The sequence continues at coordinate 12,589,786 of CM035410.1, forward strand.
TAGTCTAGAATCTATAAAAAGAGCTAGAGAGCTCATTTTTGAGGTTAGCTTGTTTGAGTAGAGAAGATCTTAGAGCTATTTTGAGCTTGTAAGAGTGTCCTTGAGCAATAGAGTTAATTTCCTACCTTCCATTGTGTCTTGCTTGTGTCTTCGTTGTGTGTGTGTATGTGTGTGTGCATCTCTATGCTTCTCACCTTCACTCTCACTTCATCTCACATTCACGATCTTCATATCACTCCTATCTCTTCCACGGATTGACATTAAGGAGGTGGAGCTTCTTAACGTGGTTCTCACCATTGTGCTAGAGCAACACAAGGTCATTAAGATACTTCACAAGTCTGTAATTCCAAGCTCTTGGAGCTTGCTTCAATCCATAACGTGCTCTTCTTAATCTGCAAACATGGTTTGGGTAACTGGAACTTACAAACCCTTCAGGTTGTTCCATATAAACTTCATCTGATATATATCCATTCAGAAATGCATTCTTTATATCCAATTGACTTAACTTCCATCCTTTTGATGCTGCTATAGCAATCACTATCCTTATAGTTGACATCTTTGCCACCGGACTTAATGTCTCATCATAGTCTATGCCATGCATTTGAGCATAGCCTTTGACTACCAGTCTAGCTTTGTATCTGGCTATTCTTCCATCTGCAAGCTTCTTAACTTTGTAAACCCATTTATTTCCAATCACTTTCTTACAATTCAGTTTTGGAACAAGTTCCCAAGTCTTGTTCTCCTCAAGTGCATTAAACTCTTCCTTCATTGCTTCTTCCCATTTTTCCTTACCTTTTGCTTCACTCTAATTCTGAGGCTCTTCATCCTCCTTTACTAAGTAAGCATAGTTTTTCTGAGTCAAATAAGAAGTATCATAGGAATATCTTGTTGGTTATTTCCTTACTCTGTTTGACCTTCTTGGTTCATATTCTTCATGTGTATCTGAATACACGTCTTCATCAAATCTCAGTCCATCTTCATTTCTCATAGTTAATCTGATCCTGGATGTACTTGCCTGCATATGATCTTCATCTCCATTCACCTGCATATGTGATTTACCTTTTTCAATTCTTCTTACTTCTTCTTCAATTGTTTCATCATTATGCTCTCTATCTGCATACCAGCTCTTTCCTTCATCAAATGTCACATCTCTCAAAACGATAAACTATTTGGTTAAAGGACTCCATAGTCTATAACCCATCTGTTTTTCATCATATCCGATGAACACATATTTTTCAGCTTTTGGTTCAAGCTTATGTCTGAGTTGTGATGGTACATAAGCATAAGCTACTAATCCAAACACTTTGCAATGATCAAGTGTTGGTTTCTTACCCCACCAAGCTTCATAAGGGGTCATTCCATTTAAAGCTGTACACGGTAATCTATTTACCAGATATGTGGCTATATTTACAGCCTTAGCCCAAAGATAATTTGGACAGTTCTTCTCCTTTAACATTGCCCTTACAAACTCAACTAGAGTTCTGTTTCTCCTTTCTGCTACTCCATTTTTTTGCGGTGTATACCTGCAAGTTATTTCTCTTTTGATACCTACATTCCACAGATAATCATTGAATTCTCGAGAAAAATATTCTCCTCCTCCATCAGACCTTAGTCTTTTGAGTTTTTGTCCTGTAAGTCTTTCAGCATATGCATGAAAATGCTTGAAAGCTCCAAACACTTCTGACTTCTCTTTTAAACATTTGTTAGTAGGTCAGCTCCATTCTTACACTTTAATTTTCCAATTGAACTTACATTATGTTTTGTGTTATCACCTGTCTGTATTGTATGATTTGAAATACCTCCTTCCAATCCTGATAACAATTCTATATTTCCTGACAAATGATTTGAACAACCAGATTCAATATAGAATACCTTGAGATCTTCATTCTCTAACACGCTTATCGAATTCATCATAAACGTCGTATGATTGTCATTCTGTGTATCATTTGCATAGTTGTAGTAGGTAGTGTTGTGAGACTGATTCTGTCCCCAACTTCTTGCTCCACCTCTACCATATCCGCCTCTTTGACTTTGTCTACCTCTTTGATATCTTCCGCTTCTGCCTCTGCTATTGTTATTGTGATTTTGACTTGATCCTTGAGAATTATGCCAGCAATCATGAGCCAAATGATTGCTTAATCCATAGATCCAACAAGACTTCTTGTTGTTATTCTGATTACCTCTTCCTTTTGTGTTACCTCTACTTCTACTTTTGGCATTACCTCTTCCTCTTGCATAATTTGCTTGAGTAGTCATCTCTTGTTCATCTTTTTCTTTACCTTTATCACCTTTCTTCTTATTCTTTGCGTACATAGCAGAACTATGTCCTTTATCTCCATCTGTCTTCAAATCCTGCTCAAATGTTAGCATTAGTCCAAGTAATTGATTTAAATCTGGTACAAAATGATTTAATGAAAGTTCAGTTGAAAGTACGAAAGGTTTCCACCTTTCATCTCCTCTCAATCCTGCAAGCAATTGTGCTATTAACCTGTCATCTTCGATATCCTCATCAATAGATCCAAGACTGTCTGCCAAGTCCTTCATCTTAGTGACATAATCACTAATGCTTTGACTTTGCTTCTTCTTGAACATTGTAAATTCTGACCATAAGCTAGCCTTCCTAGCTTTGGTAGTGTTTTGGAAATGATCTTCCAATGCACTCCATATGTCTTCCGCTTTCTCCAGACCTCCAATATGTGGTAATAGATGATCTGTAATGGTATTGTAGATATAAGCTCTTGCCGTTGCATCTTTCTTCTGCCATAGCTTCAAGGCTTCTAACTCTTCTTTCTTTGGTTGACTGTCATCTCCAAAAGTAAGCTTCTTTTCTTCTCCTATCACATATATCATTAAGTCCTTACTCATAAGTAAGGCTTCCATTCGCATTACCCATGCGGGATAATTATCTCTGTCCAATTTGTCAATAGAAATGTGATCTGCCATGGTCTTCTTGTTTCTGTTACTGCCGATGAGTATAACGTTAAAGGATTTTACCTTTTGTAAACCTTTACCCTTGAGAGTGACTTCGAAATGCTTCTTTGATTCCGTTTGTTATTGATCACTTCAGCTTTCACCTTTCCAACAAAGAATTCTTCAACTTCCATTGTATCTGCACTTTCGTTTATTCTTGAGAACCTTTCTGCTCTTCAGAACCTTTCTGCTCTGATACGACTTGTTGGCTTCATGGCAAAAGCTTGTAAACTAAGCTACGGAATTTTGCCACGCCACAAGAACTAAGCTAGAGTGATATTAGAACTCCTCTATAATCATCAGTAGCTTAGCAAACTTCCTGAAACTGAAAACTTCACAACTGTGTTTAGTGAAATTCACAAATTCACTTTACAGGAAACTTCACCTTTTCTTCAGGCTTCAATTCTGATTTGGTTTACTTCAAACTTTACAATTCTGTGCTTGATTACTGTTAGATAATCTTTCAGCCACTTAACTGTATCAAAATTATGTTTTGAACTCACCAGAATTTCATCGAAACTTCACCGGATTGTTACCGAATTGTCACCGTAATTGTACCAGAATCTTACCAGAATCAACTGCAATTCTGCTTGTAGTTACTTCAAGTGATTGTAGATGAAGTAAGGAAGTTATACCTGATCTTCCTTTAGTAAATGAACTCTCTCTGAAGTTTGAGAAAAAACTTCATCAGTTCTGGATGTCTTTTACGGTCAGACACTGTACCATTTGTACATGTCCCGTTTCACAAAATTCTTTGATCAGTTTGTAGTTGAGACTACTAGCTTCAAGATGAGCTATCACTCATGAAAAACTTTACACTATACTGTGAGATCTAACTTACAGAAGTACCGTAAAATGTGTACAACGAAAACTCTAACTGTTAACTAACTTTCACAGTAACATGAAATGACTTAGATTTCTTGACACAAGAAGAATGCGCTCAGATCTTTCCACATGAACATGTGTTTTCTATTAGAGAAGATGTGTACAAAATGGCTTGGCCTCTCTTTGCTCATAGCCATGGAAAACTCTCCTACACTGAGTAGTTCTTCCTTACCATCTCTCTCAAATGAATACCCGACATTTCAGGTTCTATTATTCATCACTGCATACACATACTTGCGTCTACTACAAGCGCTTCTACATCCACTATTTCTTCTCTCTTTTTCTCTCATACTTCACTACATTGCTCAACTCTCTTATATACATTTTTTATCTGAGATTCGTAATTCTGGAAGTTTCTGTGAACTATACTACAATCGTGAATTTGTCCCTTCACTAAGGCTTTGATTAGTGAGTGAATCTCCAACACTAAAGATATCTTGTCTTTGACATTTCAAACGTTCCAGTATCCTAGATCACTAAAGATATCTTGTCTTTGAGTGAATCTCCAACACTAAAGATATCTAATTAGTGAGTGAATCTCCAACACTAAAGATATCTTGTCTTTGACATTTCAAACGTTCCAGCATCCTAGATCACTTTCCTTATCCGGCTCACACTCGGTGCCTTCAAGTAATTCATATAAGAGGTTAGTATCAAGGTATGCCCAAATTGTATCCTTATAGAGATTATAGTTGGTGTCATTTAGTCCCTCATCCTATGGCATAAAAATCGACGTAAATGAACCATTGACCTGAAGATGTCACATTCGAGATTGTTGACATTGTCGCCGTTGAAAATAAGTTACCACACCTACAAAAATGAAGTTAGAATTGGCACAAGAAATTAAGATGGGGTAGGTGGAGCTTAGAGTAGCCCTACACTTGATGATGAGAGAGACACCTTGGAGGGGGCTTAGAATATCCCTACACTTGACCCCAAAAGCAAGACAATTCAACGTAGAGAGACGGCTTATAATAGCTCGTTGTACACCAAGCTAGCCTTAAAGTACGCTTAGGAGTTTGAGAGAGCTCGTGGGTGGGCTTAGTCTAAATGTGATGTGCTTGGAATCGTATGAGCTCGTGATAGTATTTGAAGACACAATACCCAAACAATCATAGAAAATTTACTATTGTGCACAGATTCTATCAAATCCCCAAATAATGGGAAACTCTTGAAATCAAATAGACAAGAGATATGGCACCTGTCGAACAAACAATCATTCAAGGTATATGAAACAATTCATAAAAGTGTTTTTAAATACTTCACCAACATGAGATGTGTCAAGAACTCCTTGAGCGATGCTACAAGGATGAATGCTCAATGTTCAAAACTGTTTATAAACACTTCAACATGCAAGATGCATCAGAATTGCTACAAATGATGAAGATAGAGGATGACGAACATCCACAAATCCAAAAACAAGGGTGGGAGGGAGGGAAAATGGGGTAAAAGGTGTACAAAATAATGAAGAGGAAAGGGTCAGAGGGTGGACAAATGGGCAAAATGAGGCCCAAAGAGCATAAACTGATGGCAAAAAGCTCCTCCAAATAGGTGGAGAGAAACATCACCAAACTCAAGCACCAGCACCACGAAAATCACTACCAAATGCACCACCAAGATCTCCACCTAATGATTTGATACCATGTAGAGAGTACACGTGTGGAAGCAAAATGAAAAGAAGAGTGTAATCACAAAACAAAAAGTGTGAGAGACTGAAAGTGAGTAGACCAAGAAATGGGTAAAGTCACAGGGATTAGAAATGAGCTTGCCAAGAGCATGGAGTAGGCTCCTCAAGCTTCTAACCAAGTACAAATGGGGGGAGAGGCCCTCCTCATATAGATTTGGGGGGGGCTCTCCGAAGTACATCTCATGTGGGATAATTCCCCTCAAAGGAGAATGCATACAATGGTAGAAGCAAATGGCAAGGTACCCAAATAGAAAGGTTATAATATAAAATGGAAATAGAGTGACTCCAAGATACAAAAGGGAGATGCACTCTCATATTCTCAATGTGGGCTTGCTCCTATAGAGCATGATACACTTGCAAGACCTTTGTGACATGATGTCCACAAAAAAAAATCCATGTTCTTTAGAAATGACCTCTAGTGCTTGCATTACTCCATCACTATTTGCAATTGACTTTTGGGATTGGTTCAATACTTCAAGTAGTATGCCAAGGGTTCTTGGATCTAAACCTAAGGCATCCCTTTTGTCACTTCTTGATCAAAGTAAAAAATCAATCAAAATCAAACACTCTAGCTCTCATACTCCCATGCTTATGGTTCTCATCACGATAGTTAATCTAATGCCAACTCAAAATCAGTCAAATTCCAAGTTAAGTCCTAAAACCCTATGCACTCAACTGCAGGTTCATTCATGTCAGACAGATAGGCATTTAGGGGTGCATCCAAGGTCCCAAAATAATGATCTTGGCATGAGTTTCCATGATCTTGAGTTATCTATCTTTTCATGTTTTCTTCTTAATGCTAAAAGGGCATGCATTTATTAGGCTCACAAAGAAAAGAGATAGGGAAAGTGTTAGGGCTTGTTCATTTGACTCACCACATTTAGGTTCCTCGTTTGCATTTTTTCCCACATCCATGTTCTTGCAATTACAAAGTCAATGAGTATTCAAAGTTCAAGATGAAAGACAGTGACCTTGGTAATCAATTCAATTAGGAATTTTCTAAATTATTTTGAGTCATAAATCATATCCAAATTTTTAGAAACTCTTGATACATATGAATGTTTTTGAAGTAATTTTAAGATGATAAATCTTCATGCTTCCGCCTATCATGTTTGGAGTGCATATGAACTTTTATTTAATTCTCTCTCTCTCTCTCTCGCACACACACACACACACATGATGTTAGGCTTCACTAAATTTTTATTGCTTTCCTACAACAAAGACATGGATCGTGCATGCATAAATAGGCACCTTCACATTCACATGCACATATGTTTTCCATAACACACACAATAGTACTTCATACTCCTACACCTCTATTTTTTATGGATATCTCAATCTCATTCATAAGTCCTACTTCAACACTACTCTTCTCCATATGCAACAACTTTCTTAACTTGTAGCTAAGTATATGGCAGCCATTTAGGTGGCTTGTTCCAATCCTCTTGATGTTACTATTGCTATATGCTTTATAGTCGAATTTTTCCACAAAACTAAATGAATCAATATTATAAATATAACAACAATTTATTGACACATATCATACAAGTCTTAGTTGACTTTGATACCATAACACCATTTTTCGACTCATTAGCAAACACATTCGCTTTGGTCTATTGCTCATCATGGAGACCCTCATTAGTGAAGCACATAATAATCCATTAATGATAGATCACTTAAAATAAACTACGATAATGGTTCATCATCCTTTTTAATAGCTTTACATGAGAGGATTCTCTTAAATATATATGAATTTCACATCCTTGATATCTCCATTAACTTTGAATGATATACAACTTGAGAGTGTAATGAATGGAGATGGAATCTCCATGACATTCACCCCCTCCAAACATGTCCATCCTCTCGATGCACCAATGCATGTGTATTATATTTCCATATTTGCAGTTCTATTTGATATTCCAAGTATCTTCAAAAAACTTAAGTGCATGAGTTTTAAATCAGTTATGTCTATGCATGGTTATGTAATGGGTCCTAACACATGCATACACGAAGTGCAATTGAAAAAAACATGGTGCAATAAAAAATTTTCTGTGATGATGAAGTTTCTCCACTCAAATTTAAACTGAAGATTGAAGCATGTATTTACAACTCATTTAATTGTGCAACAAAATGTGCTCCTATGATCTTCAAAAATCAAGTGCATTTAAAATACAATTATGCATACCTTAGATGAGTACTCTCAAGCATGGTACAAATATGAAAAAGATTCTCCAACTTTTTAATCAAAGAGGCTTTCTCCACTCATATCTCCACTTAAAACTCCACTTATGGCTCAAAACCTACTTTTATTCATAAAATTTACAAACATTTCAATTGTGAAAATGAATGTGAACTTTGGGAATCAAAACAAATTAAAACATGAATATTTTAAAATGCAATATAACTCAAAAATAAAGCAAAAAGATCAAGGATTAATCACGATTACTACTCCAAGAGGCTCTCTAAACTACATCCTTTGGTTGTCAATTGCCTCATCGCAACTTTATTGATTCTTGCACTGATGTAAACTTGAAAAATCATAAGAAACATAAAAGCAAAATACATTCTTAATCTATTTGTGATCTAAGACATATGTGTACCAATTGAATCGCTCAATAATCCATCTACAAAAGAACATAAACAAGAAATTCAAAGGTAGTTGCCTTGTTATCGTTAGAGTCCATGTGAAAGGTCAAATGGATGCTAGACACTTTTGTATATGCTCTTTAATAAAACATATAGTGACCTAGTCAGTTACACATGCAAAGTTCGACCGCATTTGTATGACCTAAGAAATATGTGTTCGTGGTCTGTGTATTGTGTGTTTTTCTTGTGTATTGTGCACCCCTTGTGCAGAGTACTATGTGCAACACTGGATTTTGGGTTTCTACAAAAAGAGTATCATTGTGGAGCTCTCAACAAGGAGATTCCAACATCATGCATTATCGTAGAAATACCTCATTGGTATCAGAGTATTTTGACATGAAAGATTTGTTCCTTTTGTGCGAGCAAAGTGAGCACCTGCCCACGCACCCAATGGTTTCTCCAAGGCTTACAACTAAGGTGGTGACCAAGGCATAGACCTTGGCATACCTTGTCATCTGAGTCACCAAATTCATCATTGGTGCCGTTGGCTACGCGTGAGGGAGGACCTCAATGATGAAGGAAGACGGAGGTTCCCGATACTTCTCGGGAGGTCACCCATCCCAATTTGTTCCCCCCAAAGCTTGCTTAACCGAAAGAGCTCTTGCCACTAAGCTACACTCTTGTGGTGCTTGAAGAAGGGGAAAGACTAAGGCTCACATTACCTTGAACATGTTTTGGGCCCTCAAAGCTTCATTCTTTTTTTTCAAAGCCTATTTTGAAGAATTTTTGGGGTGATTTTTGGAGCTATTTTGGGGTACTTTCATGCATAGTTCTATTTATACAAGTTCAAGAACATTAAGAAGAGTGTTCTTTGTACTTGTACCATAACAAATATCCAGATTTGGTGTTATGTTTTCAGACACACTAGTAAATCTATTTCTTGAAAGGTTTTTAGTTGTGGTGAGAGCAACCACCGCAAGTTTATGCAGGGTTTTTGAGCCTGAAGAACATAGTTGATAGACACTTGGAGGTGTTGTTGGCTAGTGTTTAGTTTGTGAATTCAGCCTTTTGGTGCTATTTGGCTGCATATATTGAGCACACGCACACTATGTACAATTTTGTGGATACCACTTATGTACATCCATGTGGTCATTGATATAGCGGTTATGTTTTTTTTTGCATAAAGCCTTCTATGTTTGATAAAGAGGGTCCTCGTGAGGTTTTCTTAACTAGGAGACACCAAGATGTCAGGGTCTCTTTAGTAATGCAGGTGGAAGACTTACCCAACCTTGCCATAGGAGATGTATGCTAGTTGTTCATAGGTGCTCGATAAGCCTAGTTGACTTCTTTCGGGTAATTGATTAGATCTAGTGGAGTCAATGATTCACTATGCAACTTTTCGTCTTAGTACTTGCAGTTTTATGAGATTTTGGCACTAGTCATATGCTCTTTTTGCAAAGAAGAATCTCAAAAAAATTTCCGAGAATTTTGGTTTTGCCAATTATACAGTGGTCGATTTACTCCATGATACACTTATTGATGTGAGCACATTCACTCTCACATAAACCTTTTGGTTGGTCACTATTATTCATTAATCCATTTTTTTTGGAAAGACTGTTGATTTTTTCCTAGAATCTAACATGTGGTCATCCCTTCTTGAGCCGCTTAGTGGTGCTTGGACTATTCTAACTGCATTTTCATTCTAGTCAACTCTATATCATCATGGCATCAAAAATCTTAGGCACATCTGGTGGATCTAGGTATACTGTCAGTGTCCCCAAGAAGAGCTATAACTTACAAGGCAAAGACCATTTTGAGATCCCAAAATTTGATAACACAAACTCTACTACATGGAAGAATCAGATTAAAGATGTGCTAATTGAGAGGAGACAATGGAAGCCAGTAAATGGAATCTCAAAGAATCTTGTTGATATGGATGATGATGATTGGGATGAGTTGGATGAAATGGCCAGTTCTACCATTCAACTACACCTAGCAGATAATGTTTACTTTACAGTATTGGATTGTGAAAGTGCAGAGGAGCTTTGGAAGAAGTTATGCAATACATATGAAAAAGAAATAGCATCAAATAAAGTGTATCTGATGAGAAAGTTATATGACCTTTGCATGAAGGACAAATTAGTGTTACTTCTCATCTAAATCACTTTGATGCTATATTCTCCCAATTATAGGCTCAGAAGATGGAGTTGGATAATAAGTTGAAAGCAATCTTGTTGTTATGCACCTCACCATCATCATGGGACACATTTTGCACAACTATTAGAAATAGTGCACCTAGTGGTAAACTATTCTATGATGACATATGTGGAGCACTCTTGAGTGAGGAGATTCATAGAAAATCTATGGTCGGCACTCAGAGTGGAGATGCATATAATGTTTGTGATTCTTACCAAGGAGAGAATTAGTGACATGGTAAGAGCAAGAATGAGGAAAAGAATGGTCAACAAAATAAGGGTAGAAGTAAATCAAGGAAGATGGATATCGAATGCCATTATTATCATAAGAAGGGACAGATTAAGAAATATTGTTATGCATTAAAGAATGTGAAAGGTAAAGGGCAGAATATTAATGGGTATGTCAAATAGCTACTTGCACCATTTACTTTGAATATGAAGATTGAAAGAAATCAGTGCTTATTTTTATGATGTTGATGTGTTGAAAGTTGACACTACTGTGCCCACTAACGCTCTTATGGCTGATTCTCTTTCCCACACATGGCTGTTAGATTCTTGTGCTTGTTTCCATGTGAAACCACATAGAGAATGGTTCTCTACTTACGCAACAAAGTCTCTTGGTACTATGACACTTGGTGACTCTTACTAGTGTGACATTGTTGGGATTGGAGATGTGGTTATGCTGTTCATTGATGGTTCAAAAACTAGTATGCATAATGTACACCATGTACCTTAGTTATCACATAGTTTGATGTCAATTGGTCAACTTGATGAACATGGTTACAAGGTGGTTTTCTATGCTCAATGGAAATATGGTTATTGCAAAAGGAAGCAAAGTTGGTTCACTTTATACTGTATTTCTATCAAAAAAAGAACACTTGTTAGCTATTACTAAACAACCTATGGCTTGTATTTGGCATGGTTGTTTGGGCCACATATCTTATAATGGAATGGAAAATCCTTCTCATTCTGGCTACTTACATGTGTTATTTCTCTACGATTTTTCATTTTGTGAGCATTCTCAATATGGAAAGAAAACTAGGAATGTGCATAAAACGCACGTTGACTCTTCAATTCAGCCTTTAGATCTCATTCATACAGATGTGTGTGGTCCTATGACCACATGTCACTAGGTGGTTGTCTTTAGTTTTTCACTTTCATAGACGATGCTACTTAAAAAGTTTGGATATATCCTATCAAATTGAAGGATGAGGTATTCCCTATTTTCAAAAAATGTCTTGCTTCCGTTGAGACTGAAAAAGAACTAAGCTTAAGGCTTTAAGTTCAGATAATGGGGGTAAGTATACCTCACATGAATTCAGCATTTTGTGTCAGTCTAGAGGAACTTGTAGAGAGTTTATAGCTCCTTGTACCCTAGTATAGGGTGGTGTAGCTGAAATGATGAATAGAACTATTTAGGATCGAGTAGTTTTTATGTTGCATCATGCAAACCTTTCACAAGGCCCTTGGGCAGAAGCAATATTGACTATAGTTCACATGATTAACCTTTCACCTATTATTACCAAATTTTTGAAAAGTGGCACAAGAGGTATGGACAGGGAAGTCACCATATTATGATTTGTGAAGCATATGTTCACATACCCAAGAATCTTAGACAAAAACTGGACCATAAGTCAAAGACATGCATTTTTCTTGGATATGGTCAATAACGAAAATTTTGATATCGCTTATGGGATCTTGAAACACGATCACTGATCAAAAGTAGTGATGTCATTTTCAATGAGTCTAAGATGCATAAACAACCCATTGAGGAGGTTGAAGTGAGAAGAGTGGTGTTTGAGGATACTAGTCCTCCACTTCACATGCATAAAAATGTTGCACATAGGGATGGTCAAGAAAATGTCGAATTAGATCAGTCTACGAATGTTCCTGTCCAGTAATCATTGAGATGCTCTACATGTGTCTCACATCCACCTAAAAGATATGTTCCATGTTTGGATTTTGTTATGCTAACATATGTTGGTAAGACTTCTTGCTACAAAGAGGCTATGCAGACAGATGATCATTTCAAGTGTGAGTGTGCCATGAGGAGCGAATTGGATTCTATTCACAAGAATGGTACTTGAAATTTAGTACCTTTTCCAAAGGGCAGATAAGCTTTACCATGTAAATGGGTGTATGAGCTAAAATTCATATTAGATAGTGCTTCTCCAAAGAATAAAGCATGATTTGTTGCAAAGGATTTTGAGCAACAACATGACAATGATTCTGAGGAAATCTTCTCTCCAATAGTCAAGATGGCTACCCTATGCATGTTGCTTGGATTCGTTGCAATGGAGGACTTATACCTAGTCCAAATGGATGTGAAAGTTGCTTTATTGCATGGAGATCTTACATATGGGATATATATGGAACAACCAAAGGGTTATGTAGTTCTTGGGAAAGAAAGCCTAGTTTGTAAGATCAAGAAGAGCTTATATGGACTTAAACAATCCCCTAGGCAATGGTACTAAAAGTTTGATGCTTTTATGAGTCTCAAGGCTATTCTCGAAGCAATGAGGATCATTGTCTCTACACAAAGAGATGCTCATATGGCAACTAGGAAGTCCTCTTATGACTTTTCAATTCTCCAAAAGAAGTTGAGTCACACATTTGATATGAAGGATTTGGGGGATGCCAAACATACTCTTGGCATGTGCATTACTCATGATAGGTGCCAAACATACTCTTGGCATGCGTTGTTACCGTTAGTGTCCATGTGAAAGGCCAAATAGCCACTAGAATCTTCTTTGTATATGTTCTTTAATAAAACATATAGTGGCTTGGTCAGTCACAGACTGTAAGTTCGACCACATTTGTAAGACCTAAGAATTCTGTCTTCAGGCTCCCTGTGTACTGTGTTTTTCTGCTTATTTTGCAGTCTATATGCGGAGTACCATGTGCGGCCCCAAGAGCTCAACTTTCTACTCCGAGGACATCATTGTGGAGATCATGAGAAGGAGAGCGCACTGTGGTGCATCACCATTCAAATACTTCACTGGTATCAGAGCAGTTCGATGCAAAAAGTTTGTTCCTTTCGTGCGAGCGAAGTGAGCATCCCCCTCCCTAGCTTTCTCCAAGGCTTACGACTAAGGCGGCAACCAAGGCATAGACCTTGGCATACCTTGTCATCCGAGTCATCGAAGTCACCGTTGGTACCGTTGGCTACACGCGAGGGAGGGCCTCAATGATCAAGGAATATAAAGGTTCCCGGTACTTCCGGGAGGTCACCCATCCTAGTACTGTTCCCCTCGAAGCTCGCTTAACTATGGCAATCTCTTACCACTAAGCTACACTCTTGTGGTGTCTGAAGAAGGGGAAAGACTAAGGTTGACATTACCTTGAACATGTTTTGGTCCCTCAAAGCTTCATTCTTTGCTTTCAAAACCTATTTCTGAAGCATTTTTGGGGTGTCTTTTGGAGTCGTTTTGGAGTACTTCCACACATAGTTCTCTTCACACACGTACAAGAACATCAAGGAGAGTGTTCTTTGTACTTCTCCAACATTATCAACCTTTGGGGCTTTGTTTTCAGCCACACTCGCAAAACTACATGTTTCTTGAAAGTTTTCAGTTTTGGTGGGAGCAACCGTTGCAAATTTATGCAAATCTTTTGAGCCAAAAACATCAGAGTTGATGAACACTTGTAGGTGTTATTGGTTAGTTTTTGGGCTATGCATTCAGCCTTTTAGTGTCATTTTACTGCATATATTGAGCACATACACATTATGTATGCTTCTATGGATACTGCTTATGTACGTCCATGTGGTCATTGATATAACGGTTACGTTCTTTGCATAAAGCCTTTTACGTTTGATAAAGAGGGTTGTGGTGAGGTTTTCTCAACTGGGAGACACCCAGATGTCAGGGTCTCTTCGGTGATGTAGGTGAAAGACTTATCCAGCCTCGCCATAGGAGATGTATGATAGCTGTTCATAGGTGCTCGATAAGCCTAGTTGGCTTCTATTAGGTAATTGATTATATGCAATGGAGTCAATGATTCACTATGCAGGCAAACATGTCAGTACTTGTAGTTTTATGATATTTTGACACTAGTCATACACTCATTTTGCAGAGGATACGCTGGCAAAATTTTTCCAGATTTTTGGTTTTGTTAACTATACAGTGGTCGATTTACTCCTTGATACACTTATCCGTTGGTGTTCGGACTCTTCTAGCTCCATTATCATTCCATTCAATTCTCTACCATCATGGCATTAGAGGTCTTAGGCACATCCGATGGATCAAGGTCTAGTGCTAGTGTTCCGAGGCGGAGCTATAACTTGCACGGCAAAGGCCATTTTGAGATCCAAAAATTTGATGGCACAAACTTTAGTCTATGGAAGAATCAGATTAAAGATGTGCTGATTCAAAGGAGGCAATGGAAGCCAGTAAATGGAATTTCAAAGAAGCCTGCTGACATGGATGAAGATGATTGGGATGAGTTAGATGAAATGGTAAGGTCTACCATTCTCTTGCACCTGGCAGATAATGTTTACTTTATAGTATTAGAATGTGAAAGTGTAGAGGAGCTTTGGAAGAAGTTATGCAATACATATGAAAAAGAGACGACATCAAATAAAGTCTATCTGATGAGAAAATTATATGAACTTTGTATGGACACAGATAGTGTTGCTGCTCATCTAAATGAGGGTGATGCTATATTCCCTCAGTTATAAGCTCAGAAAATGGATATGGATAATGAAATGAAAGCAGTATTGCTGTTATGCAGCTTGCCTTCATCATGGGATACATTTTGCATAGCTATTAGCAATAGTGCACCTGGTGGTAAACTCATCTATGATGATATGTGTCGAGCACTCTTGAGTGAGGAGATTCGTAGAAAATCTATGGTTGGCACCTAGAGTGGAGATGCATATAATGTTCGTGATTCTTACTAAGGGAAGCATCAACAACGTGGCAGGAGCAAGAACAAGGAAAATAATGGTCAACAGAATAAGAGTAGAAATAAATCGAGGAAGAGGGATATCGAATGCCATTATTGTCATAAGAAAGGACACATGAAGAAAGATTGTTATGCATTAAAGAATGCTAAAGCTAAAGGACAGAATGTTGATGGGCATGTTAAATAGTTACCTGCACCATCTACTTAAACTATGAAGATTGAATAAATTAATACTATTTCTGATGATGCTAATGTGTTGACACTTGATAATACTGTGCCAACTGAGGCTCTTATGGTTGATTCTCTTTCCCATGCTTGGCTGCTTTCTGGTGCTTCTTTCCATGTGACATCACATAGAGAATGGTTCTCTAATTATGCAACAAAGTCTCTTGGTACCGTGAGACTTGATGATTCTTACAAGTGTGATGTTGTGAGGATTGGAGATGTGGTTGTGCAGTTCATTGATGTTTCAAAATTTACTATGCATAATGTATGCCATGTACCTCAATTATCACACAGTTTGATGTCAGTTGGTCACCTTGATGACCTTGGTTACTGTTGGGAATTGAACTCACAACCTCCCGGTTAGGAGTGCGATGGGTTAACCACTTGCCCCAAAAGCCATGGTTGAGGATTACTTCCTAATCCTCTCTCTTAAGGCGTGATTCAACCATCTCCTACTAGGATTATGTGACATTCCTTCCCCCTTAGACTGAGCATTGTCCTCAATGCTCACTTGTGGACCCTTCTAACTCTTCAACCCACTTTCCATGCATGAGCGCTTCCACCAACCTCAAACTCCAGCACATGGACCAAACTTGGACCTATCCCACCCTCCGTGGGTGCCCAAATGCCCATGCGTCTTCATCCAAGGCCAGTTTCACACTCACCATGGATAAGCGCTTTTTCCAAGTGCCCACGAATGAGGCACGAACCTCCGTCTTGCCCAATTTCTCAACTAGGCTCTGATACCAATGTTGGGAATTGAACTCAAACCTCCCGATTAGGAGTGTGATGGGTTAACCACTTGCCCCAAAAGCCATGGTTGAGGATTACTTCCTAATCCTCTCTCTTAAGGCGTGATTCAACCATCTCCTACTAGGATTATGTGACAGTTACAAGGTGGTCTTCTATGCTCAGTCCTTTTGCATATCAAAGTGCAATATGGTTATTGCAAAAGGAAGCAAAGTTGGCTCACTTTATCCCTTATTTGTATCATAGAAAGAACACTTGTTAGCTGTTACTGAACAACCTATGGCTTGTATTTGGCATGGTTGTTTGGGCCATATATCTTGTTGTGGAATGGAAAATCTTTCTCATTTTGGCTACTTACCTATGTTATCTTTCTCCGATTTTTCATTTTGTGAGCATTATCAATATGGAAAGCAAACTAGAAATTTGCATAGAACGCACATTGACTCTTCAATTCAGCCTTTAGATCTTGTTCATACAGATGTGTGTGGTCCTATGCCGACTAGGTCCTTAGGTGGTTCTCTTTACTTTGTCACTTTCATAGATGATTCTACTAGAAAAGTTTGGGTATATCCTATCAAATCGAAGTATGAGGTATTCCCTACTTTAAAAAAATGGCTTGCTTCAGTTGAGACTGAAAAAGGAACTAAGCTTAAGGCTTTAAGTTCAGATAATGGGGGTGAGTATACCTCACATGAATTCAATCTTTTTTGTCATTCTAGAGGGATTCATGGAGAGTTTACAACTCCTTATACCCCACTACAGAATGATGTAGCTGAGGGGATGAATAGAACTATTCAAGATAGAGTAGTCTCTATGTTGCCTCATGCAAACCTCTCACAAGGTTTTTGGGCAAAATCAATATTGACTATAGTTCATGTGATTAACCTTTCACCTAGTACTGCCAAGAGTTTGAAAGTGGCTCAAGAGTTATGGACAGGGAAGCCACCATATTATGATCATCTTCGAGTTTTTGGGTGTGAAGCATATGTTCATATACCAAAGAATCTTAGACAAAAGTTGGATCATAAGTCAAAGAAATGGATTTTTCTTGGATATGGTCGAGAAGGACAATTTGGATATTACTTATGGGATCCTGAAACACGATCACTGCTCAAAAGTAGTGATGTCATTTTCAATGAGTCTAAGATGCATAAATAGCCCATTAAGGAGGTTGAAGTGAGAAGACTGGTGTTTGAGGATACTAGTCCTTTGGTTAGCATGCATAAAAATGCTGCACATAGGGATGTTCAAGAGAATGTCCATTCAGATCAGTCTGCACATATTCCTGTTCAGCAACCATTGAGACGTTCTGCATGTGTCTCACATCCACCTGATAGATATGTTCCAGGTTTAGATTTTGTTATGCTAACAGATGCCGGTGAGCCCTCTTTCTACAAAGAGGCTATGCAGATAGAGGATCATGTCAAGTGGGAGCGTGCCATGAAGAGTGAGTTGGATTCTATTCACAAGAATGGTACTTGGGATTTGGTACCTCTGCCAAAGGGCATGAAAGCTTTACCATTAAAATGGGTATATAAGCTGAAATTCACATGAGATAGTGCTTCTCCAAAGTATAAAGCATGACTTGTTGCAAAGGGTTTTAAGCAACAAGATGGTGTTGATTTCGAGGAAATCTTCTCTCCAGTGGTCAAGATGACTACTCTACGCATGTTGCTTGGATTTGTTGCAATGGAGGACTTAGAACTAGTCCAAATGGATGTGAAAACTGCTTTTTTTTGCATGTAGATCTTATAGATGAGATCTATATGGAACGACCAGAGGGTTATGCAATTCCTGACAAGGAAAGTCTGGTTTGTAAGCTTAAGAAGAGCTTGTATGGACTTAAACAGTCCCCTAGACAATGATACCAAAAGTTTGATGCTTTTATGAAGTCTCAAGGCTATTCTCGAAGCAATGAGAATCATTGTCTCTACACAAATAGATGCTCAGATGGAAGCTTGATATGCTTGATACTCTATGTCGATGATATGTTGATTGCTGGAAAGTCCTCTTATGATTTGTCAATTCTCAAAAAGAAGTTGATTCAGACATTTGCTATGAAGGATTTGGGGGATGCCAAACATATTCTTGGCATGCGCATTACTCGTGATAGGAGAAAAGATGCATATAATTGTTTCAAAGTGAGTACATATCCAAAGTACTTCACATGTTCAATATGCAGGGTGGAAAGGCATTGAGTACACTTTTACCCATATATGTGAAATTGAGCAAGGATGATTGCCCCAAATCAGATGAGGAAAAGGAATTCATGACCAAAATTCCCCATCAGTCTGTTGTTGGTAGTCTCATGTATGCTATGGTAGCTACGAGACCAGACATTGCATTTGGAGTGGGAGTTGTGAGCAGATATATGTCTAATCCTGGTAAGAAACATTGGGAAGCCATCAAGATGATTTTAAGATATCTGAGTGGCACTAAGGACAAGTGTCTATGCTTAGGTAGAGGGAAAGCATCCATTATTGGTTACATAGATTCTGACTATGCTGGTTGTGTAGACAATCGTAAGTCTACATCAGGGTACATTTTTCACTGTGTTGGAGGTGCTATCTCTTGGAGATCTCGTGTTCAAGAATGTACAACTGTTTCCACCATAGAAGACGAGTATAAGTGAGGCATGTAAGGAAGCGTTGTGGTTTTCTCATCTTGCTTGTGATATGGGTTTACCTCAGCATGTACCTCATTTTCTCAGTGATAGTCAGAGTGCCATTGCTTTGGCTAAGAATCTGGTCTATCATGCAAAGAACAAGCACATTGAGGTGAGGTATCACTTCATTAGAGATTGCTTAGCCACTGAGTGCATTATTCTTGAGAAGGTTCACACTCGAGATAATGTTGCATATGTTTTGACTAAAGCTCTACCACAGGATAGCTTTTGCCACTGTTGTCACTTGATGGGGGTTACTTGATGTTGGTGCATTTTACCCAAGCCTACGTGCTTGATATGCTTGATATTATTCTCATTTGTAAGTCACATGTGTAGTCATGTGAACACCTCTTGTAAAAGAGTTCATTTTTATCTCTTGTATTTGGAAAAAGAAAAAAGGAAAAGGATGGCTTACCTCATGCATGATGTAAAAGCAAATTCGTGGCTCTAACTACCTAAAACCACGAAATTTTGAGCTGAGGGAATATCTCCTAACTTTGGGGATCACTTTTAGGTGGAGCCATTCGAATTCAAATTCAAAACTCCCTCCAAGAATAGCTATAAAGAGAGCAAGAAGGAAGAGGCGATTAGCAAGCCTTGTACGTGACCACTTCATGTCATTTTGTAGAGATTGAAGAGCTTACTCCATAGCTCTATCATTCTACTCCCATTGTGCAAAGATTCATTGCCAACGTGGTTGTAAACATATGTGAATCTATACATTTATCATCATCTACTTCTCTGTTTTGTTCTCTGCTATACTCACTCAGAGTAGTAACTTCAGAAGGTCATATCTCGAGTTATACGCATTCTTTTTCCGTGTTTTAACATGCGTTGGATAGCTTGTACCGTCTACTTTAGCACATACATTTTCATGGTCATTGGATTTACAGTTTGTGAGATATCTGCATTTTACTGCTCACTAGTCTATCTCTGTAGAGCCCCGAGAATTGTGGGAGTGTTCCAAAAATTGATGCATCTTCTTCTCAGTGCTCAGTCCATCATTTGAAGCGTTTTAACTTGGATTTGGAAGCTTGCTAAGTCTATTTGCTATGGCCAAAAGGAATTTTTCTAATTCCTACCAGGTTGAGAGCACTGTTCATTTTTTCTAGCAGGTGTATGTCCAAAAAATAGCAAGTTTTGGGAGCTAGTCATTTCGCAACTAGTCTGACTTGACTTAAACTTTTGGGATACACGTTCCAAAATACTTGGCTGATATTTTGGTGGATTTAGGAAGCTTAAAGGGTCTACTAATCAACTCTGAAGTCTCAGTTGGCTGGTGTGAAGCTGGTTGTAGCAGCACCTACTCATCTTTGGATTGCATCCACCATCTCTCTTCACAGTGGTATCAGAGCATAGTCAAGCAACATGGGAGATGGATTTCCATCAACAATTGACAAATTGGATCGAAACAACTACCCGGCATGGTCTCTAAGGATGGAGGCTTACCTTCAAGGGAGGAATCTATATGGATTCATATCCGGAGATGAAGCAATGCCAACCATGAGGAACAAAGGGCAACCATCACATGAAGAAGTGGAAGGACTTTCAAATTGGTGTTCAAAGGATGCACTTGCAAGGTCCTATATTCTAAACTCAATCTCTGATTTTCTTTTACCCCATGTCAAAGGATGCAAGACATCAAGAGAGACCTGGAATGCACTTGCTTCTTTCTTCTCTTCCAACACTCGAGCAAGGAAGAACCAATTGTGGATGGAGTTCACAACAATGAAGAAAAGCCTGAAGCAAAATGTGACTGATTATGTCACAAAGATGAAGGAGATTTCCGACCAACTTGGAAGCATTGGAGAGGTAATTGAAGAGGAGCAAATCATTAGACAAATCATAAATGGAATCAAAGTAGACGAAAAGTGGGAGTCATTCACAACAACCATGGATTTATACATGGATATGCATGTACCCGACCTCAACACACTCATGGGCCAACTCTTCACTCATGAAGCAAAGATTAGCAAAGGTGGTGAGTCCTCAAGAGGTAATCAAACTTCTGCCTTATATTCTGATAAAGCTAAGGTCAAGGACAAGTCAAAGAATAGGAAGAATGAAGATGAAGGTAGCTCTTTCCAAGCAAACTTGCAGGTAGAGGAAGAGCTAGAGGAAGAGGCAGAAGTGGAAAGCAAGGCAGAGGGAGATTCCAATCATCTCAACCTTGCAACATATGTGGCTTGTCTAACCATACTACTGAAGAATGTTTCAGGAATCCAAGGAATTCAAGAGGAAGAGGATCCAATAGAGGTGGCTATGGATCAAATAGAGGCAGGTACAATGGAGGCTACAACAACAACTACTACAACAACAATTACAACAATAACAACTATCAAAGTGGCCATAGAGGAAGAAGAGACTACAATAACTATGCAGAGGACCAAAGTCAAGAAGATTCATTATTGATTATGAAAAGTGAAGAAGGGTAAGGATGATGATCACATATTTTACATTGATTCGGGATGCTCAAACCATGTAGCAGGAAATGTGGCTTTACTTTCTGATTTGGAAGATCCTCATAACAAGCATGAAGTGCAGACAGGAGATGACACAAGGCACTTAGTGGAGAAGATAGGTAATGTGAAGACATCAGATGGCAATATGAACCTCTTAAGCAAAGTCTTGTATGTCCCTACAATTACCAAAAATTTAATAAGTGTTGGACAGATTGTTGAAAAAGGATTGCAGGTTAGATTCAACCGATTTGGAGCGTATGTTGAAGACCCAAGGCAAGGCTTTAGAAGGATTGCCAAAGGAGAAAAGACAGGAAGGCTTTTCACTTTTGAAGTGGAAGATACAAAGAACATAACAAAAGGCTTGCTCACATTGGTGAGAGGACACTCAAACAAATTTGCAGGGACCAAAGTGTACTTGGTTTGCCTAATATCACAAGGCAACACATGATTTATAAGTGTGAAGCTTGTCAACTCGGCAAGGCTCATAGACAACCTTTCAATAAGAAAGGATATATGTATCAAAATCCTTTGGATCTAGTGCACACAGATGTGTGGGGTCCAAGTAAGGAGCCATCTATATTAGGCTCAAGATATTATGTGTCTTTCATAGACGATTGTAGCAGGTGGACCATTCTGTTTTTCATGAAGTACAAGGATGAAGTGTTTAATTGCTTTAAGAAGTATATTGCTCTTGTTGAAAACCAAACAGGTAGGACTTTGAAAAGACTCAGATCAGATGGTGGAGGAGAATACTTCTCTTCTGAATTTGATGCCTTCTTGCATGAAAGAGGCATTAAAAGGGAAGTCACTACAAGGTATACACCCGAACTGAATGGTGTAGCAGAGAGGAGGAACAGAGCTATTGTCGAAGCTGCAAGGTCCATGCTCAACGAAAAGGGATTGCCAAACTACCTATGGGCAGAGGCTATGTCTACAGCCACATATCTCATAAATAGACTTCCATCTAAGTCACTAGATGGAACCACTCCATATGAAGTGTGGAATGGAAGAAGACCTAGTCTAGAGCATTGCAAAATCTTTGGATGCCTAGCCTATGCTCACATTCCTTCTCAAGTAAGAGGGAAATTTGATCCCAAGGAAGAGAAGTGTGTATTCATTGGTTATGATCAAAACCAAAAAGGATATAGATTGTACAATCCAACCAATAAAGGATTTTCTGTGAGTAGAGATGTAATTTTTTATGAAAACAAATCATGGTTTGATGATGACAGGAAAGTGAAGCTGCCATATGACTTGGATGAAGACTTTCCATCACTTCAACCAAAGGAGCCCAAAAGGATTTTTTCTAATTCCTACTAGGTTGAGAGCACTGTTCATTTTTTATAGCAGGTGTATGTCCAAAAATAGCAAGTTTTGGGAGCTAGTCATTTCGCAACTAGTCTGTCTTGACTTAAACTTTTGGGATATATGTTCCAAAGTACTTGGCTGATATTTTGGTGGATTTAGGAAGCTTAAAGGGTCTACTAATCAACTCTGAAGTCTCAGTTGGCTGGTGTGAAGCTGGTTGTAGCAGCACCTACTCATCTTTGGATTGCATCCACCATCTCTCTTCACACTTGATTAATGATCTTATACAGTCACTTGTATACAATGTAACATGCCCATCAGGTTGGAGGTATAGTTTGTATACTTACACTCAGGTATTCTTTATCATTCTTTCTTTTTATCCCATAATTAATTTGGCCATATTGGCCTTTCGTGGGAGATTGTTACTGATAGTGTCCATGTGAAAGGCCAAATGGACACTGGACACTTCTTTGTATATGTTCTTTAATAAAACATATAGTGGCCTGGTCAGTCATAGACTATAAGTTTGACCGCATTCGTAAGACCTAAGAAGTCTGTCTTCGTGCTCCCTGTGTACTGTGTTTTTCTGCTTATTTTGCAGTCTCTGTGCGGAGTACCGTGTGCGGCCCCAAGAGCTTCGTTTCCTACTCTGAGATCGCGAGAAGGAGAGCGCACTATGGTGCATCTCCATTGAAATGCTTCATGCGCATTACTCGTGATAGGAGTAAAAGATGCATATACATGTCTCAAAGTGAGTACATATCCAATGTACTTCATAAGTTCAATATGCAAGGTGGAAAGGCATTAAGTACACCTTTATCCACATATGTGAAATTGGGCAAGGATGATTGCCCCAAATCAAATGAGGAAAAGGAATTCATGACCAAAATTCCTTATCATTCTGTTGTTGGTATTCTCATGTATGCTATGATAGATACGAGACTAGACATTGCATTTGTAGTGGGATTTGTGAGCAGATATATGTCTAATCCTATCAAGAAGCATTGGTAAGCGATCAAGATTATTTTGAGATATTTGAGTGGCACTAAGGACAAGTGTTTATGCTTAGGTAGAGGGAAAGCATCCATTATTGGTTACATAGATTCTGATTATTGTAGTTGTGTGACAATCATAAGTATACATTAGGGTACAATTTTCATTTTGTTAGAGGTGTTATCATTTGGAGATCTCGTCTTCAAGAATGTACAACTCTTTCCACCACAAAAACAGAGTATGTTATAGCAAGTGAGGCATGTAAGGAAGCATTTTGGTTTTCTCGTCTTACTTATGATATGGACCTACCTTAGCATGTACCTTGTTTGCTCAATGATAGTCAAAGTACCATTGCATTGGCTAAGAATCTAGTCTATCATGCAAATACCAAGCACATTGGAGTGTGGTGTCACTTCATTAGAGACTGCTTAGCCATTGAGCACATTATTTTTGAGAAGGTTCATACTCAAGATAATGTTGCATATGCTTTGACTAAAGCTCTACCACATGATAGCTTTCGACACTATTGTCATTTGATGGGGGTTACTTGATTCATGATCTTACACAATTAATTTTATACTATGTAACATGCCCATTAGGTGGGAAGTCTAGTTTGTATACTTACACTTAGGTATTCTTTATTTTTCTCCCATAGTCACTTTGGCCATATTGTCCTTTAGTGGGACATTGTTACCATTAGAGTCCATGTGAAAGGCCAAATGGATGTTGGACACTTTTGTACATGTCCTTTAATAAAACATATAGTGGTCTAGTTAGCTATACACTCAAAGTTCAACTGCATTTGTATGACCTAAGGTATATGTGTTTGTGTTCTATGTATTGTGTGTTTTTCTTGTATATTCAGCACCCCCTATGCGGAGTACTATGTGCACTACTGGAGTTCGTGTTTCTACAAAAAGGGTATCATTGCAAAGCTCTCAAGAAGGAGATTTCAACATCATACATCACCATAGAAATACTTCATGCGTTTCTTATGATCCATGGAAACTTTAGGTCATCAACTCACTTTGAATTAGTAGTTGCAATCATAAACTCATAACCAAGATTAGTAGCATCATATTAAAAAAACACATAATCAAATGATGCATGTACTTTATTTTGCATATTTATAGCATTCATTTCAAATGGATTAGTGATGAACTCCTCCTCATTTAAGTATGCTAACAGATAGCCGATACATTACCTTTCGTGCTCCTTGATTCCATTCCTCATATGATCTTAACTAGTCCACATTCTAATTCCTCTTTGATAATTGTTGAGCATTTTTTTTCTCTCCTTTTATGTACTTCTAGTAGCCTTTTCCCAATAGGAAATTCATCGTTCTGAATCTCCAAGCATGGAAGTTATTCTTGAAAGAACTTGGAGAAGCTTGTAGGAGGTAGAAAAGCGAGTTTCAAAGCGATGAAGTTTGGTCCAGTCAACTGGCACAAGACCATTCCTTGAGCTCATGGAGACTCAAATAGAGCTTATAGGCATGTGATAAGTGAAATAAAATGCACTATGTACTTTGGAACATGAAGGAGAAAGATTCAATGCAAAAAAGATAGGTTTGCACATCGACTAGCTCACTATCTTTACATGAGACAATGCACTTCAAATGATCATAGTGACCAACGTGATCAGAATTAGAAAAAATCCTTTATGGGAGTGCTACACATAGGTTTGAGTGTATATAGTGCACAGGAGTATAAGGAATAAGAAAAATATGCTTGAACCAGACACTCAACGGTGGTAACTCTTATTTTTTAGGAATATGCAAAGATTGATCCCGAGATAGAAAAACTCAGATTTAACCCAATCAACTAAACCAAATGCTATGAAAATTTATAGGCATAAACAAGACACTAATTTTCCAATGAGCCATTGTTCATCCAATTTGAAGATATATAGAGAGAGGACCAGCCTCTGCAAGCTTACTATTGTCGAAGAAGATTGTTAGAAGAAGCATTTTTTGAAGAGGAATATTTGTAGAATGATAAAAAATTGTAGAAATATTTATGAAAATGATGTAAAAATGAGGAAGAGTCTTCCTCATGTAAATTAGAATCATATGTAATTTTTATAGAATTTTTGGAACCTCTTAGATAGCATATTTTTAGACTAGAAAGGAAAAGGACCAAAATTCAAGTGTGAAAAGGGACACTTGAAAATGTATAAAAGATAATTTCCTCTATTCTGAGAGGGTTGGTTGATTGTATTTTGTGCTATCCAAGTAATGAGAAGAGTTTCTTGTAGAAAATCGTGATTCTTCCTTTTATGTGATTTTCTTTGATTTGTGAGTCTATTCTATGTGTATCCATGGAATTTGCAAGCTAAGAATTGGTAAAACAAAATCCTCACTTGCAACTCAATATGAAAAAGTGGGAAGCAAAACCAGAGAAGATCCACAACAACAAGAATTGGAGGAGTTGCTGTACATTCCTATTGATAAAATAGGAGGATATTGTGAAGGAGAAGAAGGAAACTCAACTCTAAGAATACAATTTGGTAAAAATCATGCCAAAGCTATATTGGATAGTGGATCAGGTGTGGCCATCATGACTAAACAAACTTGGGAAAGATGGGGAAAAAATGAATTAATACCCACTAAAATGAGATACAACTTGCAGATGGACACATAGAAAAACCCCTAGGAATATGGGAAAAGGTGATTGTGGAAATATGTGGAATAGAAATAGAACATTCTTTTGCCATAGTTGAATTTCCACAATGCACTTCATATGAACTCATCCTAGGAAGACCGTTTATGAGACAAATGCAAATTGTGCAAGATTGGGGTAATGATTGCCTATATCTTCAGAGCAAAGGAAGGATAACCAGAGTAAATCTAAGAAATGGTCAATATTGTGACATGTCCCCTCAAGAATGGTTCAAAATACATCAAAATCAAGATTTAAGTGAAGAATCAGAGATTGAAGATCAGAATGAAACAAGATCATCAATATGGAAGTGCAATGTGATAAGAAACCTTACAAATAGAAAAAGAAGATTGTGTAGAAGGGAGAAAATTACAGGATGAGAGCTATGTAGCACAAAAATTAAAAGATGAAGAATTTGAGCCTTATGGTTGGAACCAGATTTTGGCTACCATGGATCTAGCCAATGATGAGTATGTGGGAGTGAAATTCCAAAATGAAGAAGGATATGATGTCTTTCACATAGGAATACAAATGATAAAGGTATCAAAAATAGAAGAGGACCAAGAAGAAGAAATGATATTGAAAAATGGTAAAACACAATATTTGGAAGAGGTAAAAGCTACAGATGCAATAAAAGATAAAATCTCAGGCAAATATAGAAAAAAGAAACACAAGGAAATAGAAAAAGACCAAGAGGATGAAAAAAATGAGAAAATGACAAACAAGGATCAACAGTTTGATGTACCTGCAAATTTCAAGACTTATGAAGTAGAAGACAGACTACTTCTAAAAATGAAACCAAAGAGAGAACAGAACAGAGGGGAGGCATATGACAATGAGGAACAAACTAAGAAGGTAATCATCACCCAGGAAGAGGGGGAAGAAAGACATATTGTAATAGCTGATGACATGACATATCAAGAGGAGGAAGCATTAAGAAATTTGGCCAGAAACTATAGGGATGTGTTTGCTTACAACTACAAGCATAAGATTCCTATTAGACCTGATGCAAAGCCTAGCAAACAAAGACATTACACATTCAATGATAAATACTCTGCCAAAATAAAGGAAGAAATTGACAAGCTGCTGGCTACCAATTTCATCTACGAGATTGAGTATACAGAATGGATATCTCCTATAGTTGTAGTACCAAAAAAGAATGGGAAACTTAGGGTATGCATTAACTTGAAAAAAGTGAATGCTGTGACTATAAGAGATAGCTACCCATTGCCTATAACAGACCATCTTTTAGAAAGAGTTGCAGGGAAGGAGGTCTATAGTTTTTTGGATGGTTTTTCAGGATACAATCAGGTACCCATAGATTTGGAAGACCAACATAAAACTGCCTTTTCCACAGAATGGGGAATTTATGCTTTTAGGGTTATGCCCTTTGGGTTAACTAATGCCCCCACAACTTTTCAAAGATTGATGTGTCATATCTTCAAAGAAATCCCTAAGGAATATAATGCAAATTTATGTGGATGATCTTTGTACTTTTTCATAAAAAAGACAGGATCATTTGGAAGATCTAGAGAATATATTCAGGAAATGCAGAACATACAGGGTATGTTTAAATCCATAGAAGTGTGTGTTCTTTGTAAGACAAGGGAGAATGTTAGGTCACATAGTCTCCAAAAATGGAATTTCAACTGATGAAAGGAAAATTAAGGCCATAGTGGAACTTCCAAAGCCAACAAATGTAAAGGAACTTCAAACTTTCATGGGACATTGGGGGTATTATAGAAAATTTGTACACAAGTTTGCTGACATTGCAAAACCTTTGTATGCCTTAATCACAAAATTTGAGTGGACCAAAGAGTGTGACCAAGCTTTTGAGACTCTAAAAACTTGTTTGGTGACAACACCAATTCTAAAAACCCCATAGTGGGATAAAATTTTTCATGTCCATGTGGATGCTTCAAATTATGCTTTGGGATGTGTTTTAGCACAACCAATAGAAGGGAGCAAATTAGATTTTCCATTTGCTTATGCTAGTAGGCAACTAAATTCAGCAGAGAAAAATTACACAACCACTGAGAGGGAAGGGTTGGGAATGATATTTGCTGTAAAAAAATATAGACATTACCTTTTGGCCAACAAGTTTAAATTTTTTGTGGATCACCAAGCTTTACTCTACTTAGTAAACAAACCTTGTCACACTGGGAGGATAGCCAGATGGTTTCTTCTACTGATGGAGTTTGAGTTTGAGGTAGTGGTCAGACAAGGGAAAACTCATTTGAGAGCAGACCATTTGTCCAGGATTCAAGCTAAAGAGCCAAGTTCACCTTTAGATGATGATTTGCCTGATACATACCTGTTCAAAGTAGAAAGTATTCCTGAATGGGCCATGATTTTAGTACCTTTGCTAACCATGGGATCCTGTAGAACAGTTGGAAATAACACACATTTGGTATTACAAAGCAGGAATTTTATGCTGCTAGCTGGGCACTTGTATCACCTCAACCATATAGGCATACTAGAATATTGTACTCCAGAAGAGGAGCAACAAGAGTATTTGAGAAGAGCTCATTGTTGGAACCCTTGTACTCATGCTTCCATGTTAGTCACCCTAAATAATCTCAATAGGATGGGAGTACATTGGCCCAATAAGATTCAAGATGTAACAAAATATATTAACAACTCCTGGGAATGCCAATCCTTGCAAAATTCAGAAATTATAACTCTATATTGGTTTCAAAAAAACCTAGAGTGGAGTGTGAACATAATTGAGGAATTGAAAAGAAACAAAAAAGGAAAACAAGGAAGAGATAGTGCAGACTCAAAGAATCTACAAATAATTTTTGAAGAGTATCAACTAATAGGAGACCAGTTGTACAAGAGAGGGATGGATGGATATTTAAGAATTTGTGTTCCTGAAAATAAATATATGCAAATGTTAGAGATGGCACATTCTGGAGTAGCAGGAGGAAATTTTTCAAGTGATAGGACTGCTAAACTCATATTATATTCTGGTTTTTGGTGGCCAACTGTATTCCCGGATGCAAGAGCATATGTAAAAAGATGTGACATTTGTCAAAGAGTGAGTCAACCAAATAAAAGAGATAATATGCCATTAGTACCATTGATTTCAGCAGGAGCATTTAGCAAATGGGGGTTGGATTTCATTGGACCCATACATCCTCCAGCAAAACAATCCCATGCTGAATACATATTAGTAGCCACAGATTACTTGACTAAATGGGCAGAGGCCAAGGCTACAAAAAGAAATGATGCTCATACTACAGCAAGATTTCTCTATAAAAATATCATTACCAGATTTGGACTACCAATTGAATCGGTAAGTGATAGGGGGACTCATTTTTTGAACCAAATCATAGAAAACATAATTGAATTTCATGATCTGTCATAGAAAATCAGCCCCATATCACCCACAAGCCAATGGGTTAGCAGAAAGCACTAACAAAGTACTTTGTACTGTCTTGTCAAAATTGGTAAACACAAATAGGAATGATTGGGATCTACAACTTAACCATGTTCTATGGGCCTATAGAGTGGCATACAAAACTGCACTTGGAACCACCCCATTTAACTTAGTTTATGGTCAAAATGCAGTTCTGCCTTTAGAATTCCTTATCCCAACACTAAAGGTGGGTAGCCAATACAAGTGGACTGGACATGAATTATCTGAGAGAGTGGTGGAATTGGAAAAATTGGGAGCTTCTAGACTTGAAGCAATCATGAGCATATATGCAGACAAGAAAAGGCAAAAAGCTTATCATGATGTTTACATTAAAGAAACAGATCTACAAGAAGGAGATCTAGTTTTGGCATACACAGTAAAGGAACATCAGAAGAAATTTCAAAAAAAAGGACATGGGCCTTATATTATCAATCAAATAAGTAACAATGGAGCTGTCCAATTAGCTAACATAGATGGAGAAATTATGCCAAACTTCATAAGTGGATGTAGAGTTAAAAGATATGATCTTCCATTAACAGTTTCGAAGAATACATCAATCTCAAAACAGGAAAAAAGAAGAGGAAAGAATTAGGCATGAGGCTCAACAGGAAGCAAAGGAAAGGATAAGGAAAATCAAGGAGCTTAGAGAAGCTCTTTCATGTGAAATACCTTTTAAAGTGAAAGAACACTTGCCTATTATAAAAATGAATTTTCATGGAGAGAAAATCAAAGTCTTGATAGATTCACGAGCACAGGTAAATTTGATCAGTTCAGCTTTGTTGAATAAATTTAATTTAAAAAGGACTGAAAGCAAGACATTTATCAAAACCTTAGAAGGACAGATAATACAAAGCATGTCTTCACCATCTATTAAAATTAAGTTCAATAAGGAATGTATGAAAATAGATTGTGAAGAATGGCCAGATCATATGATGACTGAGAAGATGATTTTGGGACAACCATGGCTCAGGCAAGGTAAGGTAATTCTGGATTTTGAAAATATGAAGATGAAATTGTCAATAAATGACAAAAGGTTTTTAATGTTTTTATTGAGAAATGAAGAACACGAGGATCAACAGGATATTCATGACCCAGATTTGAAAGGATTTACCTTTCCACTAAAGGTTACAAAGGAGGCACAGTTAGAATTTCTTGATGATCAAAATTACTTCAATAAAAAACAGGATAAAATTGAAGAAACAAAAAGTGTTGCAAAGACAGAAGAAAGGTGGCAAGTATGGAATGACCAGAAGCATGTAGGCATCAATACAGGAAGAATGTGGAAAAAAAGTACATACGAGCACTGCTCATCAAAACAATGTTCCAAAACCAAATGGATATGGAAGCCAAAAACTTATAAGAACCATGTATCAAAAGAAGAAGGTTTTATTTCTAAAACAAAGACAACAGGAATCAAATATTATTGGGTAAAAAAATCAGATTTGATTCGATGGAAAAAATAACATGATTATCTGATATACACTGAGGATTCTTGATAAGAAATTCAGAGTTTTACAGAGAAGAAACTAGGACATCTTGCAAAATAATTCAATATTGTTCTACCTCATCCTTTTTCTAAAAAGAGAAATAGGAGGGGAAGAGAGGAAATGGAGGAAATTATTATTAAAAAAAAAAGAGAGAAAAAAAAGAGGAAAGCAATTATCATAAAAAAAAAAGAGAGAGAAAGAAAAATGATCCAATTTTCTTCCATAATTCTTTTAATTAAATAAGTTATATAAGCACAAGCAAGATATAGGTGGTCATACAGTAGGTTTCTATTTTTTCATCTTCTTCTTTTTTCTAAATATTTCTTTTATAAGAGCTGTCAGAAGAGAAGAGAGCACTAGACATCTTGCTACACATGTAATGATCATTGAGTTTTTTTATCTGTGACACAAATCAGGAAGTCAGGATTTAATTGAGATTTTATTTCCATTTTTCTTTCATTTCATCTCAAAACAAATGTCATTTTATTTATATTTCTTGTGACTCATGTGGGTGGAGTTTTTTTCTTTTTGTGTGATGCTATATTTTCTTCAGAATGGTGAATCTCAAGGAACTACCAATCCATGATTTCAAAGCAGAATCAGTCACTCTATCTAGAGGACATTGGTTCTTGGATAGTGAAGCTGTAGTAGAGGAGGTGGATTTGGAGTTTGATGAAGAGCAGGAAATTCTAGAAGCAGAGGAGATAGTCAAGGAGCTCAAGGAAACTTTGGGTATCATTGGTCAGCATATTTTTACTGTGGGAGTCGGAGGATACAAGTACACCATGCTGTGCCAGGAGTTTTACAAATTCCAAAGAATTGCAGTCAATTACAAAAGATGGAAAGCAGTAGGAATACACAGGTTGTTGGATGAACCCTTATTCTTCATAGACTTTGAAAGAGTGGCACAGGTGATGAACAGTTTGCTGAAAGTGGGAAGGGGCAATGAGGCATATTTCAGGTGTAATGTCAAGAACAAAGAAAACCAGGAAGTGAACATTACTATAAAAGTAGAGCATATCAAGGCAGCCCTTCAGTTTTATACTATGGGAACTAAGTTGGACAACAATTTTGTCAAGAAAAATAAAGCTACATATGCAGGATATTCCAAATTTCCTGATTTTAAAGGAAAAGAGAATGAGGAGTATGCTATCAGAATGTTCTTACAATATTTCTGTTTTCCAAAACTACCTAGATATACCATGCCACACAAACGAGCAACATTGATCATGTTCAATAATAAGGACAGAACCAAACCTTTTGGAGATGTAACTCCATACATACATGATCAATTGAAGGAAGCAGCTAAACATTGGGAGCAAAAGAAGTACATGAATGGAGCTCAATTCTTAACCAGAATTATATATCATGTTCTAGGGATGGAGGATCAGTTAAAGCTGGCTCTAGAAGCCCAATACTTCAAAAGTTTAATGTCAGGAATTAAGAGCCCTTCTAAAAAAATGATTGTACGGGAAGTGGAAGCCCAACCAAGCATGAGGGAAGCAGAAAGGAAAAGAAAGGGAATCTCAGAAGAAGTTATTCGTGTAAAGAAAAGAAGAGTGGATCCAAGAAAAGTGGAATTGGAACAGGAAGAGGCAACTAAGGAAGAGCATGAAGTTGCTCAAAAGCAAGTACAGTCTTCAAATGACCCTCATCCACCTCAGACAAGTAAAGAGCAATTGTATACTTATTTGACCCAATGGAACAATAAAAGGGCAGTATATGAAGCTAAGTATCAAAAGATGTTGGAGGACTACTCTTATAAAGCAACTGATTGGATTCAAGAAGAAGTAGAACATTATGAAGAGCTGCATGATCAGATGATGGCAGCAAAAACAGAGGAAGTTTTTGTCAAAAAAGAAGTGGAACTGTTAGCATATTTCAAAGAGCTACAGTTGTAATGAAGAAGAAGGTTCAGAAGAAACCTGTACAAAAGAGAAAGTTAACCAAGAAAAGTAAAGGAAAATCAGTAGCAGAACCTGTACCAAGGATGGAGACAGAAGAAGTGACAGTAGAAGAAAAAAAGCTGGAGGAATCCATTGCTACGGAAGAACCAAGAATGGACAAATCAAGAATAGCAGGCTCTTCGCAATTCTCTTCAGATTCTGAGAGTGACATTGAATACTTCTTGTGAAAAGTTTGAACTTATCAGTGCCTAGTACACCAATTGTGATAATACAAGCATCTGAAAAAAATAAAACACCAGAAGACTTGAGTGAGAAGCCAGAAGGAAAACAGGTCCACGAAGAAGTAGCAAAACAGGTTAGTCCTAGAGAAGAAAAAAGGTTACTAAAAGGTAAAGCAGTAATGATGGAAGAGGAGATTGAAGTAAGGAAGGATTTCAGCTGTGGATTAGTAGATTCGGGATTGAAGACAGTATGGACAAAACCTTCACATCAGACCTACTTCAAATATGATGAGGAAAAGCAAGAAACAGAAAAGGAAGCTCAAGTATGCAATTTAGTGCACAAGAAAGAAGACAAGGATCAAATCAAGGAAACATAAGAAGTAGTGGAAAAGAAGAATTTTCAAGAGGTCAAAGAAGGAAATACAACAAAAGAAATAAACCAAAGTATAGAAGATATACTTTATGACTTGAATCATAATGAGGAGTTCACAACTACAAAAGATCATGGGACAAGAAGAAGATTTGGATCTCATGGATATAGATGAGCAAGAGGAAGGACAAAAGGAGCAGATAATAAATGATCAAATAAAGCTCTCTGTGGAGATTGATTCAACCTTAATTCAGAAAAAGGAAGTACAGGAAAAGAAAGGACATATCCTTGAAGAAGAACAACAAGGAATGGAGAAAAAGAAGGCAGAAGAAATAGATACAATTAAAGACACAATAGGACATGAGAAAAAGGAGGATCAGATATTAGAATATGAGGAAGATGTTGTAGACAAAGAAGAAATGAAAGCAGATAAGGGTTATGAAGAA
Organism: Ceratopteris richardii; assembly: GCA_020310875.1. Lineage (NCBI taxonomy): Eukaryota > Viridiplantae > Streptophyta > Polypodiopsida > Polypodiales > Pteridaceae > Ceratopteris > Ceratopteris richardii. The sequence goes on from CM035410.1 coordinate 12,623,929, forward strand.
CAAAAGAATCAGGTTGTAGAGTATGAGGAAGAAGATGAAGAAGAGAATAACTGCAAAGAAGAAAAGCAGATGGAAGTAAGAAAAATGGAATTAGAAGCTGGGTTGGAAAGGATACCCAAGGATATAAGATCTGCTTGCAAAGTTATTATGAGAAATATAGAACAGTTTAGACCATCAAGTAGAAACATGATCATATCAGGCATGGTAGTTGAATCTGAGTTTGTAAAAGGCAGCAGAATCATTAATGAGCAAAAGAAAGAAAAGGAACAGTTAGTAGAACAGTCGAAAATTGTTCAAGAAAGGAATGAGGATTTGACCAACAGAATTGTTTCTTTGGAAGAATTGGAAGTTCAACAACAAAACAAAATTCAATTTCTTGAAGAGAAATGTGCAAAACAGATAGAGCATAGTGGTAAAATGGAGATGGAGCTGAAGAAAATTGAAGGGAGTTACAGAACATTGCAGAGTTCAATCAAATTATGGTCAAAGCAAATGAGGAAATAAATAAGTTATTAATGGAAGAAGGCCATTTGAAGGAAGAAACCAAGATTGCACAAGTCACACAGGATGAGAGGGAAGATTTAAATAAAGAAATTATGAGATTGCAAACAGAGTTGAAAGAAGCTAAGGAGTTGGAAAAGCAAGCAAGTGCACATGCTGCCACTTCAATGAGGGGATATAATAAGTTACATATGGATATAGAAAAAGAAAGAAGTGATTGGCAGTTGAGTCTAGAAAAAGAAAGAAGTGAGTGGAAGTCAGAAAAGGAGTTGTGGACATCTCAAAATAGAAGCTTAATGTTGATGATAGAAGAGCTATAGAAAAAATTGGAAAATCCACAAACCCAGAATGTCAATGACCCAGCCTGTATTTTACTGAATTTCCCAAAGATAGCTGGACCAAAGGCAAGAACATGGCCAACAAAGAAATATATGGTTGACACAGCAGAGTCTGTCATATCCACATACAAAGATGTCAATGACCCAGACTCATATTGGCATGTATAGAGACTTTTACAGATACAGATGTCAGAATTCTCAATTACATTGGTTTTAATTCACCATCTGATGCTTTATTATTTGATCTCAGTGAAACCCCAGACAGGATTTGTTTAATGGCTTATTATAGCAGAACAATATTTTTGGGAAGTCATTATCTTCAGATTTTTGAGGATGCATTTGATTATGGATTCGTCGAAAGAGAATCAGAAATATTTGGAAACTTGTCAGTAGTAACAAAGTCTCGACTCACTGCCTATGAACCTGCATACATGGAATACCTGAAGAAAGATGTAATAGATAAACCGGAGGCTGCTGTGCAATGGAGAAAAGCATTTTTTGAAATGGTGAATAACTTGAACATCACAGAAAGAAAAAGTCATGACCTAGTCACAGGTATATCAAAGAAAGAAGAAGTGAAGGAAGCACTCATTATATACCAGCAGGAATATCTTTTGTCAAGAGCCAAAAGGTCTAGGAGGGGAAGAAATGTTAGAAGAAGCATTTTTTGAAGAGGAATATTTGTAAAATGATAAAAATTTGTAGAAATATTTATGCAAATGATGTAAAAATGAGGAAGAGTCTTCCTCATGTAAATTAGAATCATATGTAATTTTTCTAGAATTTTTAGAAACTCTTAGATAGCATATTTTTAGACTAGAAAGGAAAAGGACCAAAATTCAAGTGTGAAAAGGGACACTTGAAAATATATAAAAGATAATTTCCTCTATTTTGAGAGGGTTGGTTGATTGTATTTTGTGCTATCCAAGTAATGAGAAGAGTTTCTTGTAGAAAATCGTGATTCTTCCTTTTATGTGATTTTCTTTGATTTGTGAATCTATTCTATGTGTATCCATGGAATTTGCAAGCTTTTATTGTGTATTTCTGATGAATGAGTATGAAGAGAGATGATTCTTGATGTGTCGAGTGAGAATTTGCTGAAGAATAGAGCTGGAGATGGAAATCATCAGTATTCACAGAATCGCGATTGTCTCGTCTGAAGGTTACAGGTATCATTTTTGAAGGTTGACTTCATAATTGTGTTCTGCTGAGAAAATAACACACTTTAGGCACCAAGATCAATAAAAATACTTTTGATTAGCTCAAGATAATCAAAACCCTAGAAATTTCTCTTCATCTTCATCATTTTTCAGACATCCAGTCACTTTCCTCTTATTTTTTTGGATTCCATCATCTAGAAGGGGTTGTGGTCTTTGTATACTTCCCGGATTGACAAATGTAAGATGTATTGTTGATTCTTTATGCTAAAATGATTGGAGAGGACAACTCCAAAGGGTAACAACAAACAAAGATGATGTAGAAAAATGAAGGAGCAAGACAATGATGGTCACAAGTGTATGTATATTGATTCCATGCATTGTACAAGGGATTTGAAGTCTTTATATAGACTTGTTAAGTGCTCCATGACTTGTAAAAGTGGAGTTTGAATTCAAATGAAGGTGGTAAGAGTTGTTGGAGAGAATCAATTCACTTTTCTACAATCTATGAAAAGTGAAGATCTAGTTTGATCTACTTTTAGGTGATTGATTGATTGATTGAATGCAACTCAACCACCAAAAATTCATGGAATTTGGGCTCTCTCTTTCTACTTTTACATGTGTAAAGCTCTAGGCTTTTACAATGGTAAAAGATCCATGAAAAAGCTTTTAAGAAAATACAATAAGTGAGCATAAGAAAAAGAAATCTCCAATTCCTTCAATGTAATCCAAGCCATAGTCTTTGATGTAGATCAAATCCACCTCAAGCATAGTGTAATCTTGATGTTCCAAAAGATCCCCCTTAAGCTAAACTATGATTGAGTCTTCATTCTCTAATAGGTTGAATACCTGCCATAGCTTTGAGTCTACAAAGCTTTATTCCATCAAGTGCCTTCGTCATCATATCTGCTACTTGCTTTTCACTAGGAACAAAAGAAATGTCAATCTCCTTTGCCACGAGCTTCTCCCTAATGAAGTGGCAATGCACCTCTATTTGTTTGGTTCTTGCATGAAAGATAGAGTTTTCTACTAGATGCATGGAACTTGCATTATCTCCAAATATGTGAGGTTTGGAACTCAGAAGTTACAAATCTATATACAATGCTTTTATCCATATTTCCTCTTGAGTTGATATGGTCAAACCTTTGTACTCTACTTCAGTTGAGGATAAAGCAAATGTTGGTTGCTTCTTGGAACTCAATGGCACTAGCTTTGAATTTGCAAATGCTAAGCAACCTGAATAGATTTTGATATCCGAATCTAAAGAGTAAGGATAGAATATACCTTCATTGATTGTACCTTTGAGATACTTAAGTACTCAGGCTTAGCCGCATCCATGTGTGGTCTTTTTGATGAGTGCGTGAATTGACTAAGCACTCCCACACTATATGAGATGTCTGCCCTTGTATGAGTAGCATATGTCAAGCTACATACCAAGCTTTGATATTCTTTTGTGTCTTCAATTTTCTCACCTTCATAAACTCTAAGTTTATGATTCATCCCCAAAGGTGTACCTACAGGTTTAGTGTCCTCCATTTTGAACTTAAGAAGTAGATCTTGAATGTATCTTCTTTGAGTCAAATACATTCCTTCATCTATGTATATTACCTACATACCTAGGAAATATGTGAGCCTACCTGATTCACTGATTTTGAACTCCTCTTGCATGTGTCTCTTGATCCTCTAAATGCCATTCAGATCATCAACTATCACCATAATATCATCTACATATACATATAGATAGATAACCTGATTGTGATCCCTTTTGATGAAAAGAGAAGGATATGAGTTGCTAGGTTTGAACCCTTGATCTTGAAGGTGTGTAACCAACCTGTAATTCCAAGCTCTAGAAGCTTGTTTCAATCCATACAATGCTTTCTTAAGTCTGCAAACATAAGATGGATGATTAGGGTTTTCAAAACTTGGTGGTTGTGACATGTATACCTCTTCACTTATCCAACCATTTAAGACTATATTTTTCACATCAAGTTGGAGGAGTCTCCAATTCCTTGCAACAGCTACACTTATCAATGTTCTGGTTTTAGTCATCTTTGCAACTAGTGAGAATGTTTCCTCATAGTCTATACCATGATTTTGTGAGCATCCTTTGGTAACTAATCTTGCCTCGTACCTACAAACTGATCCATTTGAGGCTTTATATACCCATCTGCAACTAATTATCTTTTGATCCGTGACATTGTAACCAATTCCCAAGTGTCCATCTCCTTCAATGCATCTATTTCTTCTTTCATGGCCTTTTCCCAATTAGGGTTTCCCTTCCCCTCTTCATAGGTTGAGGGTTCCTCTGAAAGAGAGTCTTTTGCCAAGTAGATTAAATGCTTTGTAACAAATATGTAATCGTATCCATACCTTTTTTATTGTTTCTTCTCTCTTGCTGATCTTCTAGGAGCTTACTTAAAAGATTCTCCACACTCCTGCATCTTTGCTTTGCCTCTTGACTTCCATAGTTTGTAATACTTTTCTCTTTCATCTTTGTCATCATCTGTATCAGTTCTTGGATCTTGGACCTGTGTATCATGCTTGCTTCCTAATTGATGAGACTCAAAATCAAGATCATATGGTAGAGTTACCTTTTATTTGTATTCATCATACCAAGACCTGTGTTCTTCAAACACATCTCTTCTTGTAGTGAATTTCGTGGTTAAAGGATTGTAGAACCTGTAACCCAGTTGAGTTGAATCATATCCAATAAACACTACCTTTGTTGCCCTTTCATCTAGCTTACCTCTTATTTGTGATGGTATATGAACATAATCTAAACAACCAAACACCTTGTAATGTCCAAGACTAGGTTTTCTTCCATGCCATGCTTCATAAAGAGTTATACCTTGAAGTGATTTGGATGTAGTCTATTGACAAGGTACACAACAGTTAAAATAGCTTCTTCCCATAGATAATGTGGCAACTTCTTCTCTTCAAGCATTGTTCTGGCTGATCCAATCAATGTCTTCTTTCCCCTCTCGATGATTCCATTTAGTTGAGGAGAGTACCTGGTAGTCACTTCCCTTTTGATACCTTTGTCCTGCAAGAACTCATCGAACTCTTTGGAGAAGTATTCTCCCCCTCCGTCAGATCTAAGCTTCTTGAGTGATCTACCTGTATGATACTCCACATGTGCTAGATACTTTTTGAAGCAATCAAACACTTCATTCTCACTCTTGATAAAGTATAGAATAGTTCATCTACTATGGTTGTCTATAAATGAGACATAATACCTTGATCTTGCCAATGAAGGTTCTTGACTTGGTCCCCATACATTTGTATGTACTAAGTCCAATAAGTTGTTGTGGATGTAGCCTTTGTGGTTGAATGGTTGTATTTGTGCCTTCCAAATCTGACATGCATCACACCTGCTCATCATGTGTTACTTTGGTATGTTTGGCAGTCCAAGAACACTTTGATCCCTGCATATATCCTTCAAGGTTCTTTCATTCACATGAGCAAGTCTCTTATGCCACACTTCTTGCAGCTAATCCGGTATACCATGCTAGAACCAAGCATATTGAAGTCCACTACCATTATGCAAGGGAGAAGCTAATGAGCAAGGATATTCAACTATCCTATTTCTCTGCACATGTTGACTAAAGCTCTTGACGGTACATAATTGAGTAGATTCAAGTTGATGATTGACTTGTAGGAAATCAAGGACAATTGAAGACTTATTTGGAGGCCAAGCATGTTAGGCTTGAGGGGGGCTATTTGTGCATTTTACTGAAGTCTACATGCTTGATATGATTTGATTTATGTTTATCTGTAGTCATATGTGTAGACATATGAACACCTCTTGTAAAAGAGTATATTGTTCCAAAACACTTGGGTGATTTTTTTGTGGATTAAGGAAGCTCAAAGGGTCTACTAACCAACTCTGAAGTCTCAGTTGCCTAGTGTGAAGCTGGTTGTAGCAGCACCAACTCATCTTCAGATCGCATCCACCATCTCTCTTTAGAGGCACAAGGTTGAACAATTTGGCCTTTGACTTTGTCATGCTTTGGTCCTTTCTTCTTCCCTTTCCACTTGATCTTGCTTGTAAAGTTGGCTTGGGAAGTCTCTGTTGGAGGAGATGGTGGATAGTCTTCAAGAAATGAAGTGGTGTTGCTTGATCCTGCTTCACACCTGCTAAGAATGATTGCTAAAGAGTGTAGTGAGGCTCTTTAGCTAGCTAATGGTCACAAATAATCATATATGTTGCTTGGAACATGATCCACTAATCAATGGATCAAAACAGATAGGTTGGAGTTGATCCAAGATTTTGTTCCTACACCTGTTCAGTGTTTTGAACAGTTCTCTGAGCACATCAGCAATTGTCTTAATTCCTATTGGGAAACTCTAATTAGCTTAGTAAGCTACCAGTCATGAGTGATTTCATAAAAAATGATGGACTACACAGAGAGAAAGATTTTTATCCAATCATAAGATCATCCCAACAATTTCGGGGTTCAACAGTCAACAGGCCAGTGAGCAAAATATGTGTCAATATCTCGCAATCCTACAAAGCAATGCTAATGAAATTTTGTAAGATTTTTTCTTTCTCTTTGTGATCTTCTGAGTGCTTGATTTGAAGATTCTGGTATTTCTTCTTATTGCTTGAGTTTAATCTTGCCTCTTGACTTCCAATCCTTGAAGTCAATCTACTCTTCATCCTCTGAGTTGATATCTTCTGGTAATTGTTGATCTTCTTATGTGAGGGTTGGAAAATCATTTTCCAATTCATATGATAACCTGACTTCCCTGCAATCATCTTCAAACCATGAATTAGTTTCATCAAACATTACATCCCTACTAACTATAAATGCTTTGTTAGTGGGATTGTACAACCTATAGCCCTTTTGGTTCTGATCATACACAATAAATATACATTTCTCAGCTTTATGGTCAAGTTTCCCTCTAATTTATGAAGGGATGTGTGCATAAGCAATGCACCCAAATATTTTCCAATGGTCCAATGAGGGTATCATGCCATTCGATGCTTCATAGGGTGTCATACCATCCAAGGATTTGGATGGGAGCCTATTGACCAAGCAGGTGGCTGTGGAAACAACCTCTACCCATAGGTAATTAGGTAGCTTCTTCTCATTCAACATAGACCTAGCAGCTTCAACAATTAAACTGTTCCTTCTCTCTGCCACTCCATTCAATTCAGGAGTATATCTTGTTGTTACTTCCCTTTTTATGCCTTTGTCCTATAGAAATGAATCAAATTCATGTGAAAAGTACTCACCACCTCCATCAGATATGATCCTCTTCAAGCTCCTTCCTGTTTGGTTTTCAACTAGTGCCAAATAATTTTTGAAACATGTAAATACCTCATCATTATGCTTCATGAAATAAAGGATTGTCCATCTACTGTAATCATCAATAAATGAAACATAGTACCTTGAACCTGAGATTGATGGATCTTTGCCAGGACCCCACACATGAGTGTGTATAAGCTCCAAATAGTCTTCATGAATGTATCCCTTCCTATTGAATGGTTGCCTGTGAGCTTTGACGAATTGGCATGCTCCACCTAAAAGGTGACTCCTAAAGTATTGGATAGATTCCCTCATCAGTCAGCAACCAAATGAGTTGTGATTTTAGAGCTTCCTAAGTCCACGTGGATGTGTACCACTTTTACAAAGATAAATGTGAAGAACTTTTACGAAAGGTTGATCATATGAAGCCTTGCATAAGTTATGTCAAGAATTAGCTAATCAACCAAGTATGTGGGCTTGGTTGTAATTGTACCAACAATCTCCTCTTTATCTTCTTCCTTCTTCTTACCTTTTAGTTTCTTATCCTTCTTATCTGCATATAGAGCACTAGTTGAACTACCATGCTAGGAGTTACCTTCCTTTAGGCTATTGTTGGCCTCTTGATTGAAGAGTTGTCTAAGAAAGATGTTGAAGTCTGGAGTTTGCACATCCATGATGAGATCATAAGCCATCGTGAAGGATTGCCATTGCTTATCACTTTGAATCCCATTGAGATTCTGCCTCATCATAGCCTCTTCTTCAATCAACTCTCAAATGGATGCTAACTGATCCACAACCTCGTTGACCTTGGAACAAACTCTATGATAGTTTGTTTAGGTTTCTTCTTCATTTGGTTGAAATCATTCCAAAGATGATTCTTTCTTGCTTTGGTACTAGTAGAAAAGAAAATCTCAAGGGCATCCCAAGTCTCTTGAGATGTCTTGCATCCTCTAATATGTGGTACTAGAAAGTCAGAGATAGAGTTTACTATGTACGACCTTGCTTGAGCATCCCTTGCACACCAAAGTGTGAGCTTATCTATCTCCTCTTGTGTAGGTCCTCCTTTGGATTTTGGAATAGGCATAGCTTCATCACCTGCTATGATTCCATAAAGATTTCTACCTTGCAAATAAGCCTCCATTTTGATTTGCCAAGTCACGTAGTTGCGTTGATCAAGCTTCTTGATTATTGAGGGAAAGTCATCACCCATCTTGATCTAGCTCTCATACCAGTGGAAGAACTTGGAGAAGCTTGTAGGAGGTAGAAAAGTGAGTTTCAAAGCGATGAAGTTTGGTCTAGCCAATGGCACAAGACCAGCCCTTGAGCTTATGGAGACTCAAATAGACCTTATAAGCATGGGATAAGTGCAATAAAATGCACTATGTACTTTGGAACATGAAGGAGAAAGAGTCAATACAAAATAGATAGGTTTGCGCATCGATAGCTCAAAAAAACTTACTATCTTTGGATGAGACAATGAAATTCAAATGCTCATAGAGACCCGCACGATTACAATTAGAAAACATCCTCTTATGGGAGTGATACACATAGGGTTGAATGTATAGAATGCACAAGAGTATAAGGAATAAGTAAAATATGCTTTTGAAATGAACCAGATGTTCAACGGTGGTAACTCCTATTTTTCAGGAATACATAGAGATTGAGTCAGAGATAGACAAACTCAGATTTCTCTCAATCTGCTAAATCAAATTCTATGAAAATTTACGTGCATAAACTAGACACTAATATCTTTTCAATGAACCATCTTTCATTCAATTTGGAGCCTTTTAGAGATAGCAATAACCTTTGCAAGCTTACTATTGTCAAAGAACGTGATGCAGAAAAATGAAGGAGCAAGACAATGATGGTCACAAGTGTATGTATATTGCTTCCATGTATTGTACAAGTGATTTGAAGTCTTTATATAGACTTTTCAAGTGCTCCACGACTTCTATAAGTCGATTTTGAATTCAAATGAAGGCGTTAAGAGTTTTTGCAGGGAATCAATTCACTTCCTACAATCTAGGAAAAGTGAAGACCTAGTGTGATCCACTTTTAGGTGATTGATTGATTGATTGAATGCAACTCAACCACCATAAACTCATGGAATTTGGGATCGCTCTTTCTACTTTTACATGTTAAAAGATCTACCCTTTTACAATGGTAAAAGATCCATGAAAAATCTTTTTAAAAAATACAATAAGTGAGCATAAGAAAAAGAAGTCTCCAACAGATATTCCTTCGATGTAATCCAATCCATAATTTTTGATGTAGATTGAATTTGCCTCAAGCATAGTGTAAGATTGATGTTCCAACAATTCTTGTCCAGCTTATCGCTCATAAGCTGACTCATTCCATCTGCATTTGCCATTTTTGCAGCAATTTAAAACACTCCAAAAATACTACAAGTAATACTTCTGATTGAAAACTATTGCACTATGACATGATAGTTCAATCTCAGAAAAACACAATTTTCATGTATGAATAGTACACCAAATTGCTTGAAATTCTGGATCTGGAATATATGAGTGTTGTCAATCACGATGCAAGTCATAGTTTTGCAACTCAAAAAATCTTGATTTTTTGGGAAAAATCATGACTTTTTGGAAAATTCAATTTTTTTTTGAATTTCACGATTCTTTGTTCCGACCTAAAATCACTGAGAAAAATGTGACTTTCTAGTTTTCTAAGTGTGAAAAATTGGTGACTTTTTGGCTTTTTAAGTGTAAGAAAATCATGACTTTCTGGTTTTTTCTAATTGTGAGAAAGTCGTGAATTTCTCGTTTTCTAAGTGTGAAAAATTCATGACTTTTTGGCTTTCTAAGTGTGAGAAAATCGTGACTTTTCTGGTTTTTTTGATTGTGAGAAAATTGTGAATTTTTGGTTTCTAAGTATGAAAAATTTGTGACTTTTTGGCTTTCTAAGTGTGAGAAAATCACGACTTTGTGGTTCTCTAAGTGTGAGAAAATCGCGACTTTCTAGAAGCCAATTGTTGAGAAAATCTCGAATCTCTACCATCAAGTATTTTGAGAAAATCCCGACTTGTCGCAAGACAAATTTTGAGAAAATCGTGACTTTTTGCCATCAAGAATTTGTGAAAATCATGACTTTCTGCACATCAGGTTTTGAAAAAATCACGACTTTTTGCAATCCAAGTTTTGAGAAAATCACAACTTTCTACATTCAAGTTTTTGAGAAATTCATGACTTTTTGCATTCAATTTCTTGAGAGAATTGCAACTTTTTGCAATCTAATATTTGAGAAAATCACAACTTTTTGGAAGGCAAGTTTTGAGAAAATCGTAAATTCTGCAATCAAGCTTACTATGCTCCTATGTATACTTGAAGGAACCCAGAACACTAGAGCAATGTGTGAGAATTTGTATAGAAATTGAAGACAACCTAAGAGATGGGTTGGAACTCTCAAAGGTCTATAAGGACTCAGATTGTTCATCTCTAGCATCCTCAAAACTTTCTAGCTTGATAGAAGACCTAGGAGAAAAAGTGGCCCAGAAACTAGGAGTTTCTAGCAATGGTATCAAAGCTGATGATAAGTGGGAGTCCTTCACTAAAGCAATGGAACTTTACATGGATATGCAGATACCTGAACTCAACACCTTGATGGGGCAAGTCTTCACCCATGCCACAAAGCTCAACAAGAATGGTGACAACTCTAGAGGTAACCAATCTTTTGATCTTTATACAAATAAGAATAAAAGTAAGGATAAGGGTAAAAAAAAAAGAATGAAGAAGAGGCTAGTACCTCTCAAGTTAACTACACTGGTAGAGGAAGAGGTACTAGAGGAAGGGGTGGAGGAGGAAAGCAAGATAGGGGGAGATCCTACAATACTCCACCTTGCAACATTTGTGGTCTTACCAACCACACCACAGAAAAATGCTTCAAGAACACAAGGAATCAAAGGGGAAGAGGCTTCTATAGAGGGAGATATGGACAATCTAGAGGTAGATTCAACAATGGAGGAAGGAATTACAATCACAACTACAACCAAGGTTACAACAACAACAATTATCAAGGAGGTTTTAGAGGTAGAAGAGATTATAACAACTAAACAAAAGACCAAGAGGTTTCTCTACTCATCATGAGCATGACATCCAAGCAAGGTAAAGATGATGATCATCTTTTCTATAATGATTTTGGTTGTTCCAGTCATGTGGCTAGAAATGTAGCATTGCTATCTGATCTTGAAGAACCCAAAGGGAAGCATGAAGTACAGATATGCGATGACACTCAAGACTCTGTGAAGAAAATTGGAGATGTCAAAGCTTATGATGGTAATATGAACCTATTAAGTAAGGTTTTATATGTATAAACCATAAGAAAAATCCTAATCAGTGTTGGATAAATTGTTGAGAAAGGCTTACATGTTAGATTCACAAGGCATGGAGCATATGTGGAAGACCCTCAACAAGTTCAAGAGGATTGCAAAAGGTGAGAAATCTTGTAGATTCTTTACATTTGAGATTGAAGACACCAGCAACATAGCACTCTTCAATTACAAAGATCAAAATTTATCTGAACTAGAGATATGGCACAATGTTGGTGCATGTCAACCACCAATTGATGTTTTGGATAAAGGCTTGAAGTCAAAGGATGAAGAAAAAATCAACAATTAAAGATAAAAGATAGAGTATGTTTAGGAAATGAAGACTTGTATACATATGTACATTATTTTGTAGTTAGCTCACTTATACCTTTTTTATGGTCATGACCTTGTACATATATGCCTATATATACAAGTAAAAAGTTGGGGCAAGAATGAGAGAGCATGAGATGAAAAGAATTAGAAGTTGTAATAGTCACTAGACATTTTAGAACTGTAAGAGATCTCTCTCATCATTTAGATGTAAAACGTTTCAGAGAAGAATAAATATTGCACCTGATATTTTGTTGAGTACTCCTTCTGTGTTTAATCTTTTGTGAAATGCTTTTGTAAAAGTCTAAGTCTATAGTTGATTGAATTCTGTACAAGTTTTCAAATCCTAATTGTGATCAGGCTGAGAGAATTGAGAGTAGTAACATTTACATGTGTAAATGTGAAGAAGTGAAGTTGCAACAGGTGCAAAATTTGATGTTAATGTTTTGATCAGTACTCCTTCCACAATGATTTTGAGAAAGCAAGCCCTCATTCTTTAATTTGGAAGGTAAGCTACCTATGGCTAAAAGCATTTGAATAAATGGGTTTTACTTTGGGAGAACTATATGTTAAAAGTTACAGGTGTCAAAGTAGACTGTAAAGAAGTACAATTTTAGACATAGGTGAATTTTTTAGATCATTTCTCAAGATCTACTTAGTCTTTTGAGATGATTTAACTTGAAGAAGGTGCGCAAACATTAGGCAACACTTCGTACAAAGTTTCATAAAAAACGTTACACATTTGATCAGTGAATGAGTGAATTATGTGTAGAAGACTTTCTGAGTATTAATTCTCTTCATAGTTTGTTCAAGATTTTGATAATCTAGTATTGATCCTCCAAATTGGTAAAGGTTTTGAGTTATTCTTGATATAGAGGTGCTCTAACATCAAGGATAGCTTGTTCTTTTGGAGATTAACACTCTCCATCAGTGGTATCAGAGCAGGAAACAACAAAATTGAAGAAAGGAAGACCCCAACTATTGCAGGTGTACAGAAATTAACCTTTGAAGGTTCAAAAGGTGAAAGTTTGAAGTGAAAGCTTGAGAAGGAGGCTTGAAGCTATCAAGAATATCAAAAGGAACTTCATTTGAAGTAAAGATACACGTATTCCTTATAAAGCTTGAATAATTTAATACACAGGTGAAGAAAGGATGGGAGATTCTCTTCAGATAGAGAAATTGGATAGAGAAAACTATCCAGCTTGGTCAATGAGGATGGAAAGTCATCTTATGAGCAAAGACCTGATAGGTTACATCACAGGTGAAGAAGAAAAGCCACAATTCAAAGATCCTAGTGTTCCAACTAGGGATGAGCTCTCAGATTTGAAGACTTGGATGAAGAAGGATGCTCAAGCAAGGAGCATTATCTACATGGGAGTCGATGAATATTTGCTACCTCGTATTAGAGGTCTTGAAAGTGCAAGTGATATATGGAATTCTTTGAAGGAGCATTTCCAAAACACTAGAAATTTAAGGAAAGCATCTTTGTGGGCAGAGTTTACCACATTCAAGAAGAAGGCCTCTCAATCCGTTTCTAATTATGTAACAAGGATGAAGGACATTGCAGATGCATTAGGAGCAGTTGATGAAGATATAGAGGAGGATAAATTGGTAAGGCAAATCCTCATAGGTTTGAGAGGAGATGAGAAATGGAAGCCATTCATTTTGTCTACTAAATTGTCACTAGATCATTTCACTCCTAATTTAAATCAATTGCTAGGACACATGCTAACTTTTGAGTAGGATGTCAAAGGTGATGGTGATAAGAGTGAAGGTCAAGCAATGTATTCAAAGGATAAGAAGAAGAATAGCAAAGCCAAGCCAACTTCCTAAGAGGAAGAGGAGGCGGCAAAGGTAGAGGAAGAGGCAGAAGCAATAAAGATGGATCTAAAGCTTTCTAGATTTTTGGTAAGACAAATCATTTACCTCATGATTGTTGGCATAATAATCAGAATATAAATCAAGAGGAAGAGCTGGCAGAAATTAAAGAGGTGGCAATCAAAGAGGTAGTTTCAGAGGTAGAGGTAGTAGAGGTTACTTTGGAAGAAATGTAGGTAGAGGTTTCCAAAGTCAATCCTACAACAATACCTACTACAATTATGCTTCAGATCAGAAGGAGGATTCAACTTTCATTATGAATGCAACTTGTGAAAGGCAAAGTGAAGATCAAAGATTCTTCTACATTGACTCACGGTGTAACAATCACCTGAGTGGTAACATAGCTTTGATGACTAATTTGGAGAGTAAGGTAACTAACCATGTAGTTCAAATAGGTGATAATACAAAGCATAATGTGTTGTCAATTGGATCAGTGAAAGCCAAGGATGGAAGTACTCTTTTGAGTAAGGTCTTGTATGTTCCTAGAGTTCCAAAGAATCTGATAAGTGTAGGACAAATTGTTGAAAAAGGTTATGAAGTAAGCTTCACTAATGATGGAGTTTTTGTGGAAGACCCTAACAATGGGTATAAACATATTGTTTCAGGGAAGAAAGAAGGAAGACTTTTCACATTAAGATTCAAGGTAATGTTGGTCATGCCTTGTTCACTTATGGAGGACATAAGATCTCTGAGTTAGATCTTTGGCATAAAAGGCTTGGACATTTCAATGAAAGAGGTATTAAAAATATGATTAACAATGGTTCAGTACTTGGATTGCCTAATGTTGAAGGTCAACATATGATATACAGATATGAGGCATGTCAATTAGGTAAGGCTCATAAGCAATCATATTCTAAGCATGGATTTATGTATTCAGAGAAGCTTGAATTGGTACACACAGATGTCTGGGGACCATCAAAGGATTTCATTATAAATGGTTCAAGATATTATGTGATTTATGTTGATGATGCTACTAGGTGGATCACTATATATGTGATCAAAGATAAATCAGAGATATTCAATACATTTAAACATTATCATGTGTATGCAGAAAGAATCACAGGTCAAAAGTTGAAGAGACTAAGGTCAGATGGAGGGGGAGAGTATTTCTCCAATGAGTTCAATGATTCTTATGGAATGCATGTATAAAAAGGGAAGTTACTTGTAGGTACTCTCCTCAACAAATGGTGTAGCAGAAAGGAGAAATAGAATTCTTGTTGAGTTTGCAAGATCAATGATGAAGGAGAAAAATTGTCCAAATTATTTGTGGGTTGTGGCTTTAAATACAGTTACATATTTGGTCAATAGTCTACCATGTAAAGCTTTGAAGGGTATGACACCATATGAAGCTTGGTGGGGTAAGAGACCTACTTTAGATCATTGCAAAGTGTTTGAATGTTTGGCTTATGCATATGTGCCATCTCAGTTGAGACATAATTGGAACCTAAAGCTGAAAAGTATGTGTTCATTGGATACGACGATCAGCAGATGGGTTATAGGTTGTGGATCCATCCACAAAGCAATTCCTTGTATGAAAGGATGTTAGTACATTTGATGAGAAAGGTACTTGGTATGCAGGTACAATCAATGTTCATGCAAGTGATGAAGAAGTTTTGAATAAGAAGAAAGGTAAATCAAAGGTTCAGATATTTGATGAAGGAGAGAACAATGAAGTACAAGTTGAAGTTGAAGAAGTGCCAAGGTTTGATCCAGAATGTGATGAACCAGAAACTTCAAGAAGTGGCGAACTCACAAGGTCATCAAGACACAAATGGCAACCTACAAGGTATAGCTATGACACTTCTTTTTTTGGCTACTAAAGACCATGCTTACATGGTGAAAGCAGATGAAGACCCTTCTACATATGAAGAGGCAAAAGGTAAGGAAAATTGGGAGAAAGCTATGCAAGAAGAGTATGATGCATTAATGGAGAATGAGAAATGGGATTTGGTTCCTAAACAAATAGTCAGAAGATCATTGGATGCAAATGGGTCTACAAAACAAAGAGGTATGCAGATGGAAGTGTGTCTAGGTATAAAGCTAGACTTGTTGTGAAAGGGCATGCTTAGACATATGGTATAGATTATGATGAGACCTATAGTCCTGTGGAAAAGATGACAACCATCATGACATTCATAGCCATTGCTGCATGTAAAGGTTGGAAACTATGTCAATTCGATGTGAAGAATGCTTTTCTTAATGGTTATATTTCAGATGATGTTTTCTATGTAAGCTCAAGAGAGCTTTGTATGGTTTGAAGCAGGCCCCAAGGGCATGTAATTATAGACTTGTGAAGTTCTTGAAAGAACTTGGTTTTGAAGTTTCTAAAGCTGATAGTAGCTTGCTTGTCAAAGCAAGTGATGATGGGTTCATTTACGAGCATTTCACAAAAGATTAAACATAGAAGGAGTACTCAGCAAAAGATCGGGTGCAATATTTCTTCTTCTCTGAAAATTTTTACATCTGAATGATGAGAGAGATCTCTTACACTTGTAAAATGTCTAATGACTATTAAAACTTCTAGTTCTTGTCATCTCATGCTTTCTCATTCTTGCCCCAACTTTTTACTTGTATATATAGGCATATATGTACAAGCTCATGATTATACAAAAGGTATAAGTGAGCTAACTACAAAATAATGTACATATGTATCCAAGTATTCATTTCCTAAACATACTCTACCTTCAATCTTTAATTGTTGATTTTTCCTTCATCCTTTGACTTCAAGCCTTTATTCAAAACATCAATTGGTGGTTGACATGCACCAACAGCTCCCCCTCAGTCATCAATTGAGGTTTTCTCTATCTTCTTTATACCTGCCATGTCTTTGAATCTTTCTAGCTTTGGTCCATCCAAGCTTTTGGTTAGCATATCTGCAATCTGATCTTTTGTTGAAGTATGTATGACTTCAGTCTCCTTATCAATCACCTTCTCTCTTAAGAAGTGATACTAAATCTCAATGTGTTTAGTCCTGGCATGAAAAGCAAGATTAGCAGCTAGACACAATGAACTCATATTATGTCCATGAATAGTGGGTGTGCTCTGAATGATGTCAAAACTCTTCATAAGAGTCTTCAACCATATGACTTCCTTTGCAGCTTCAACCATACCTTTATATTCTGCTTTTGTAGATGATAAAGCAACTGTGTGTTGATCCTTAGAGCACCAAGAGATTAGCTTATCTCCCACATAACACAAGTACCCATAAGTTGATTTCCTATCATCAGGATTACCTGCCTAATCTGTATCACTATATATCTTGATGTTTGTATCTGATGTAAAACCATAATATAAACCTTCCTTGAGTGTACCCTTAATGTATCTCAACACTCTTTGTCCTGCAACCCAATGTTCTTTCCTAAGACAATGCATGAATTGATACAACACTCCAACTGAATATGAAAAGTCAGGCCTAGTTAATGTAGCATAGATATGACTACCAACTAGACTTTGATATAGCTTCATATCCTTGAATTCTTCTCCTCTATATCTGCTCAATTTGTGATTCACCTCCATTGGAGTAGGTACTACCATGCAATCATCCATTTTAAACTTGATCAACAAGTTCTTCAAATACCTTTCTTGAGTCACATACACTCCATGTTGAGTATATGAGATCTCCATGCCCACGAAATATGACAAGTCTCCCAAGTAACTAATCCTGAACTCTTTCTCCATTTGTTTCTTGATGCTTTGTATGCCTTTCTCATCTGCACCTCAAAGAATTATTTCATCAACATATATTCAATATACTGTCTATTATATAGCTACAAAATCTCATAATCAATGTTTTTCTCAATGATGAGATATTATCATATCTTTAGTCGCTGGTTTGCACTCTTATGCATCTCGAAAATGTAGGTACAGTCCTATGATTTGCTAAACATCCTACTCAACATATATTTCATCATTTTTATTGAAGTTACTCATGATTGGTAGCTATCTAAGTTAATTATACACCATCAAAAGGAACTAGGCTAATTGCTACTATGCTTAGAGCACTGTTCATTATATTGAACAAGTGTAGAGACTAAAATCGCAAGTGTAGAATCTATGACCTTGGATCAATTTCCTACCTATCTGTTTTGATCTGTTGATTAGTGGATCATGTTCCAAACAACATAGGTGATTGTTTATGATCAATAGTAAGCTAAAGAGGCCCACTACACTCTCCAGTGCTTGTTCTTGGCTGGTTTGAAGTAGGTTTAAGCAACACCACTTCATTTTTGAAGGCTATCCACGATCTCCTCAAACAGTGGTATCAAAGCAACAACAAGCAAGATGGGAGATGGATTTCCATCATTCATTCACAAATTGGACAGAAATAACTACCCTGCATGGTCACTAAGGATGCAAGCCTACCTTCAAGGGAGAAGTATGTATGGATACATCTTAGGAGATTAAGAGATGCCAACATTCAAGAGCAAACATCAACCCACAAGGGAGAGCAAGAAAGGTTGACCACATGGTGTGCAAAGGATGCTCTTGCCAGGTGTTATCTATTAAACTCAATATTTGGTTTCTTATTGCCTCAGATTAGGAATCGAAGGCCTCCCAAAGGAGTTGGAAAGTTCTTTCATCATATTTCTCATCAAATACAAGACCTAGGAAGAACCAGCTATGGATGGAGTTCACAACCCTAAAAAAGCAATCAAAACAAAGTGTAGCTAATTATGTAACCAAGATGAAGGATGTGGCTGATCAGCTTGCAAGCATTAGAGAGGAGATAGAAGAAGAACACATAGTAAGGTAGATCATCAATGGTATCAAGGATGATGATAAGTGAGAGTCCTTTACTACAACAATGGACCTTTACATGGATATGAAGATACTTGACGTCAACTCCTTGATGGGGCAACTCTTCACCCATGAGACAAAGCTCAACAAGAATGTGATAACTCTATAGGTATCCAATCTTCTGCTCTTTATAAAGATAAGAATAAAAATAAGAATAAGGCTAAAAGCAAAAAGAATGAAGAAGAGGCTAGTACCTCTCAAGTTAACTACAGAGGTAGAGGAAGAAGTACTAGAGGAAGGCATAGAGGAGGAAAGCAAGGCAAGGGGAGATTCTACAATACTCCACCTTGCAACATTTGTGGCCTTACCAACCACACCAGAGAAGAATGCTTCAAGAACACAAGGAATCAAAGGGGAAGATGCTTCCATAGAGGGAGCTATGGACAATCTAGAGATAGATTCAACAATGGAGGAAGGAATTACAATCATAAATACAACCAAGGTTACGACAACAACAGTTATCAAGGAGGTTTTAGAGGTAGAATAGATTATAACAATTACATAGTAAGACCAAGAGGATTCTCTACTCGTCATGAACATGACATCCAAGGAAGGTAAAGATGATGAGCATCTTTTGTATATTGATTCTGGTTGTTCCAATAATGTGGCTGGAAATGTAGCATTGCTATCTGATCTTGAAGAACCCAAAGGAAAGCATGACGTAAAGAGAGGTGATGGAACTAAACACTTTGTCAATAAAATTGGAAATGTCAAAGCTTATGATGGTAATATGAACCTCTTAAGTAAGGTTTTATATGTACCAACCATAAGAAAAAACCTAATCACTGTTGGAAAAATTGTTGAGAAAGGCTTATAGGTAAGATTCACAAGGCATGAAGTATATGTGGAAGACCCTCAACAAGGCTTCAAGAGAATTGCAAAAGGTGAGAAATCTGGTGAACTCTTTACATTTGAGATTGAAGACACAAAAAACATAGCACTCTTCAATTACAAAGATCAAACTTTATCTGAACTAGAGATATGGCACAAAAGGCTAGGTCATATAGAAGAAAGAACACTCAAGCTAGTATGCAGAGATCCGAATGTGCTTGGCATTCCAAATGTGTCCAAGCAACACATGATATACAAGTGTGGAGCATGCCAATTTGGCAAAGCTCACAGGCAACCATTCAACAGAAAGGGGTACATGTATGAAGACTACTTGGAGCTTGTACACAATGATGTGTGGGGTCCTAGCAAAGATCCATCAATCTCAGGTTCAAGTTACTATGTTTCATTTATAGATGATTAAAGTAGATGGAAAATTCTTTACTTCATGAAGCATAAGGATGAAGTATTTACATGTTTCAAAAAGTATTTGGCATTAGTTTAAAACCAAACATGTAGAAGCTTGAAGAGAATCAAATCTCATGGAGATGGTGAGTATTTCTCACATGAATTTGATTCATTCTTATAGGACAGAGGTATAAAAAGAGAGGTCACAAAAAGATATACTCTTGAACTAAATGGAGTGCTAGAGAGAAGGAATAGGTTGATAGTAGAAGCTACAATATCAATGTTGAATGAGAAGAAACTACCCAATTACATATGGGCAGAGGCTATTTTCACAACTACATACTTGGTCAACATCCTTCCATCCAAATCCTTGGATGGAATGACACACCATGAAGCATGGAATGGTAGGAGACCCTCATTGGATCATTGCAAAATCTTTGGTTGCATAGCTTATGCCCATATACCCTCACAGATTAGAGGGAAGCTTGAACCTAAAGCTGAAAAGTGTATATTTATTGGCTATGAACAAAACCAAAAGGGTTATAGGCTATATAATCTCTCTAAAAAAGGATTTATAGTTAGTAGGAATGTAGTTTTTGATGAGACTAATTCATGGTTTGAAGATGATTGCAGGAAGATAAAGTTACCTTATGATTTGGAAAATGTCTTTCCAACTCTCACACAAGAAGATAAACAATTACCAGAAGGTACCAATTCAGAGGATGAAGAGTAGATTGACTTCAAGGCTTGGAAGTCACGAGGCAAGACTAAGTTCAAGCAATTGGAAGACATTCTAGAGTCCTCCAATCAAGCACTCATGAGATCTCAAAGGGAGACTAAAAATCCCATAAGGTATGGCTATGAAACATCATAAGTAATCAAGTATTCTGTGTATATCACTAAAGACTCAATGACAGAAGAACCTTCTTCATATGAAGAGGCCAAAAAGAAGAAAGAATAGAGAAAAGCCATGCAAGAAGAAGGTGAAGCACTTCAAGAGAACAATACTTGGGAGTTGGCTCCCAAGAAGCCAAGCATGAAGGTAATAGGATCTAGGTGGATATATAAAATCAAGAAAAATTTAGATGGTTCTATAAATAGGTACAAGGCAAGGTTAGTGGCAGAGGGTTTGCTCAAACCCATGGAGTGGACTATGAAGAAACTTTTTCACTTGTGGATAAGATGCCAACAATTAGGGTTTTGGTAAGTGTTGCTACTTCCAAGAATTGGAGCCTATATTAGTTACATGTTAAGAATAATTCCTAAATTGATGGATCTCAGAAGCAGTGTACATGGCTGAACCACGAGGGTATGTGTGAAGAGAGATGGTGGATGCAATCCAAAGATGAGTAGGTGCTGCTACAACCAGCTTCACACCAGCCAACTGAGACTTCAGAGTTGATTAGTAGACCCTTTGAGCTTCCTAAATCCACCAAAGTATCAGCCAAGTACTTTGGAACATGTATCCTAAAAGTTTAAGTCAAGACAGACTAGTTGCGAAATGACTAGCTCCCAAAACTTGCTATTTTTGGGCATACACAAAAATGAACAGTGCTCTCAACCTGGTAGGAATCAGATAAATTCGTTTTGGGCATAGCAAATAGACTTATTAAGCTTCCCAATCCAAGTTAAAACACTTCAAATAATGGACTGAGCAGTGAGAAGAAGATTCATCAATTTTTGGAACATGCCCACAATTCTCGGGGCTCTATAGAGATAAACCAGTGAGCAGTAAAATGCAGATATCTCACAAATTGTAAATCCAGTGACCCTGAAAATGTATATGAAAAAAGTAGACACAAAGCGCTATCCAACGCACATTAGAACAAGGAAAAAGGTTGGATATAACTCGAGATATGACCTTCTGAAGTTACTGCTCTGAGTGAGTATAGCAGAGAACAAAACAGAGAAGTAGATGATGATAAATGTATAGATTCACATATGATTACAACCACATTGGCAATGAATCTTTGCACAATGGGAGTAGAATGATAGAGCTATGGAGTAAGCTCTTCAATCTCTACAAAATGACATGAAGTGGTCACGTACAAGGCTTGCTAATCGCCTCTTCCTTCTTGCTCTTTTTATAGCTATTCTTGGAGGGAGTTTTGAATTCGAATTCGAATGGCTCCACCTAAAAGTGATCCCCAAAGTTAGGAGAGATTCACTCAGCTCTAAAATTTGTGGTTTTAGGTAGTTAGAGCCACGAATTTGCTTTTACATCATGGATGAGGTAAGCCATCCTTTTCCTTTTTTTCTTTTTCCTTTACAAGAGATAAAATGTACTCTTTTACAAGAGGTGTTCACATGACTACTCATGTGACTTACATATGATCATAATATCAAGCATATCAAGCATTTAGGCTTGGTTAAAATGCACCAACAGCTCCCCCTCAAGCCTAACATGCTTGGCCTCCAAATAAGTTTTCAATTGTCCTTGATTTCCTGCAAGCCAATCATCAACTTGAATCTACTTATTTTTGTACCATCAAGAGCTTTAGTCAACATGTCTGCACATTGCATATCTGTAGAGACATAGGATAGTTGAATATCCTTGCTCATTAGCTTCTCCCTTACGTAATGGTAGTGGACTTCAATATGCTTGGTTCTAGCATGGTATACCGGATTAGCTGCTAGATGTAGTGAGCTTGTGTTGTCACCAAAAATATGAGGTGTTGAAGAATGAAGTCCAAGATCTGTGTAGAAAGACTTTAACCACATGATTTCTTGAGTTGCATCAGCCAAACCTCTATATTCCGCTTCAGTAGAAGATAATGCCACGGTTGGTTGCTTCTTCGATGACCAAGAAATGATTTTTGAACGTGCAAATGATATATACCCGTATGTGCTTCTTCTATCATCTCTAGATCTGGCCCAATCTGCATCTTAGTAGACCTTTAGCTCAATATCTGAAGTAAATGAATAAAACAAACCTTCATTCATGGTCCCCTTTAGGTACTTGAGGACTCTCTTGGCCGCTTCCATATGTGGTCTTCTCGGCTTATGCATAAACTGACTCAATATGCTAACACTATAGCATATATCCACCCTTGTGAGTGTTGCATAGTTCAAACTTCCAACCAAGCTTTGATAGCTTGTGATGTCTTCAACTGGCTCTCCTTCATAAGCACTAAGCTTATGATTTTGCTCCATAGGTGTACCTGCACACTTGGTATTTTCCATCTTGAACTTGACGAGCATGTCATGCACATACTTCCTTTGTGTCATGTATATACCTGAACCTGTGTAGATTAACTCCAATCCAAGGAAATAAGTGAGTGGTCTGAGGTCACTTATTTTGAACTCCTCCTTCATTTGACTCTTTACCTGTTTGATTCCTTCAAGGTCATTGCCTGTGATAATAATATCATCAACATACACACATAAATAGATCACTTCAGATCCATTCCTCTTTATGAACAAAGAGGTATCCGCCTTGCTAGCTTTGAATCCTTGGTCCTGCAAATAAGTCACCAATCTGAAATTCCAAGCTCTTGGAGCTTGCTTCAATCCATACAAAGCTTTCTTTAGTTTGCATACATAGTTAGGATGATGTGCATCCTCATATCCAGGAGGTTGTGCCATATACACTTCCTCAGAAATCCATCCATTCAAGAAAGCATTCTTTACATCAAGTTGATAGAGATTCCAATTTCTAGATGCAGCAAGACTTATGAGAACCCTAATTGTAGGCATTTTTGCAACAGGAGAGAAAGTCTCCTCATAATCAATACCATGGGTTTGAGCAAACCCTTTAGCAACTAACCTTGCTTTGTGTCTATTTATACTTCCATCTGGATTCCTCTTGATTTTGTATATCCATCGAGATCCAATTACCTTCATAGATGGCTTGTTAGGTACAAGCTCCCAAGTGTCATTCTCCTTCAAGGCCTCCATTTCTTCATCCATTACATCTCTCCAAGCTTTCTTGCTTTGTGCTTCTTCGAATGTGGTAGGTTCTTCATTGGCTGAATCCCTTGCAATGTAGATTGAGTGCTTGGTGACCAAAGAAGTATCATAACCAAACCTCTCTGGTTTCTTCTTCTCCCTTGAAGACCTTCTAAGTAGTTGATATGAGCTCTCAGGTCCATATGTAGCATCCTGCATCTTTGCTTTACCTTTGTTCTTCCATAGCTTTAGTCTTTCCAAGTCTTCTAGGTCAATCTCCGAATCACTTTCTTCAATCTGCTTTGGCTCCTTTGGTTGAAGTGATGGAAAATCTTCATCCAAGTCATATGGCAGCTTCACTTTCCTGTCATCATCAAACCATGATTTGTTTTCATCAAAAATTACATCTCTACTCATAGAAAATCCTTTATTGGTTGGATTGTACAATCTATATCCTTTTTGGTTTTGATCATAACCAATGAATACACACTTCTCTGCCTTGGGATCCAATTTCCCTCTTACTTGAGAAGGAATGTGAGCATAGGCTAAGCATCCAAAGATTTTACAATGCTCTAGACTAGGTCTTCTTCCATTCCACACTTCATATGGAGTGGTTCCATCTAGTGACTTAGATGGAAGTCTATTTATGAGATATGTGGTTGTAGACACAGCCTCTGCCCATAGGTAGTTTGCAATCCCTTTTCGTTGAGCATGGACCTTGCAGCTTCGACAATAGCTCTGTTCCTCCTCTCTGCTACACCATTGAGTTCAGGTGTATACCTTGTAGTGACTTCCCTTTTAATGCCTCTTTCATGCAAGAAGGCATCAAATTCAGAAGAGAAGTATTCTCCTCCACCATCTGATCTAAGTCTTTTCAAAGTCCTACCTGTTTGGTTTTCAACAAGAGCAATATACTTCTTAAAGCCATTAAAAACTTCATCCTTGTGCTTCATGAAAAAAGAAATGGTCCACCTGCTACAATCATCTATGAAAGACACATAATATCTTGAGGCTGATATAGATGGCTCCTTACTTGGACCCCACACATCCGTGTGCACTAGATCCAAAGGATTTTGATACATATATCCTTTCTTATTGAAAGGTTGTCTATGAGCCTTGCCGAGTTGACAAGCTTCACACTTATAAATCATGTGTTGCCTTGTGATATTAGGCAAACCAAGTACACTTTGGTCCCTGCAAATTTGTTTGAGTGTCCTCTCACCAATGTCAGCAAGCCTTTTGTGCCATATCTCCAACTCTGTAAGAGTTTGAGATCCATAGCTAAACAAAGCTATGTTCTTTGTATCTTCCACTTCAAAAGTGAAAAGCCTTCTTGTCTTTTCTCCTTTGGAAATCCTTCTAAAGCCTTGCCTTGGGTCATCAACATATGCTCCAAATCGGTTGAATCTAACCTGCAATCCTTTTTCAACAATCTATCCAACACTTATTAAATTTTTGGTAATTGTAGGGACATACAAGACTTTGCTTAAGAGGTTCATATTCCCATCTGATGTCTTCACATTACCTATCTTCTCCACTGAGTGCCTTGTGTCATCTCCTGTCTGCACTTCATGCTTGTTATGAGGATCTTCCAAATCAGAAAGTAAAGCCACATTTCTTGCTACATGGTTTGATTATCCCGAATCAATGTAAAATATGTGATCATCATCCTTACCCTTCTTCACTGATAGACTCATAATCAATAATGAATCTTCTTGACTTTGGTCCTCTGCATAGTTATTGTAGTCTCTTCTTCCTCTATGGCCACTTTGATAGTTGTTGTTGTTGTAATTGTTGTTGTAGTAGTTGTTGTTGTAGCCTCCATTGTACCTGCCTCTATTTGATCCATAACCACCTCTATTGAATCCTCTTCCTCTTGAGTTCCTCGGGTTTCTGAAACATTCTTCAGTAGTATGATTAGATAAGCCACAGATATTGCAAGGTTGAGATGATTGGAATCTCCCCCTGCCTTGCTTTCCACCTCTGCCTCTTCCTCTAGCTCTTCCTCTACCTGCAAAGTTTGCTTGGAAAGAGCTACCTTCATCTTCATTCTTCCTATTCTTTGACTTGTCCTTGACCTTAGCTTTATCAGAATATAAGGCAGGAGTTTGATTACCTCTTGAGGACTCACCACCTTTGCTAATCTTTGCTTCATGAGTGAAGAGTTGGCCCATGAGTGCGTTGAGGTCGGGTACATGCATATCCATGTATAAATCCATGGCTGTTGTGAATGACTCCCACTTGTCGTCTGCTTTGATTCCATTTATGATTTGTCTAATGATTTTCTCCTCTTCAATTACCTCTCCAATGCTTCCAAGTTGGTCAGAAATCTCCTTCATCTTTGTGACATAATCAGTCACATTTTGCTTCGGGCTTTTCTTCATTGTTGTGAACTCCATCCACAATTGGTTCTTCCTTGCTCGAGTGTTGGAAGAGAAGAAAGAAGCAAGTGCATTCCAGGTCTCTCTTGATGTCTTGCATCCCTTGACATGAGGTAAAAGAAAATCAGAGATTGAGTTTAGAATATAGGACCTTGCAAGTGCATCCTTCGAACACCAATTTGAAAGTCCTTCCACTTCTTCATGTGATGGTTGCCCTTTGTTCCTCATGGTAGGAATTGCTTCATCTCCGGATATGAATCCATATAGATTCCTCCCTTGAAGGTAAGCCTCCATCCTTAGATACCATGCCAGGTAGTTTTTTCGATCCAATTTGTCAATTGTTGATGGAAATTCATCTCCCATGTTGCTTGACTATGCTTTGATACCACTGTGAAGAGAGATGGTGGATGCAATCCAAAGATGAGTAGGTACTGCTACAACCAGCTTCACACCAGCCAACTGAGACTTCATAGTTGATTAGTAGACCCTTTGAGCTTCCTAAATCCACCAAAATATCATCCAAGTACTTTGGAACATGTATCCCAAAAGTTTAAGTCAAGACAGACTAGTTGCGAAATGACTAGCTCCCAAAACTTGCTATCTTTGGACATACTCCTGCTGGAAAAAATGAACAGTGCTCTCAACCTGGTAGGAATTAGATAAATTCCTTTTGGGCATAGAAAATAGACTTATCAAGGTTCCCAATCCAAGTTAAAACACCTCAAATGATGGACTGAGCACTGAGAAGAAGATTCATCAATTTCTGGAACATGCCCACAATTCTCGGGGCTCTGCAGAGATAGACCAGTGAGCAGTAAAATGCAAATATCTCACAAACTGTAAATCCAATGACCATGAAAATTTATGTGCAGAAAGAAGACACTAAGCGCTATACAGCGCATGTTAAAACATGGAAAAAACTTGCGTATAACTCGAGATAAGACCTTATGAAGTTACTGCTCTAGATCAACTGAAACAAAAGCAAACTATCCAAGAAGAATGGGAAAGAAAGTATATGCATGACACTAACGAGCTTAGGATATCCCTTCCCATCACTTTTGAACTACCACAGTGTATGTGTGAGCCATTACGAGTTGTGGAGCGAGTATTGATGCTTCCCACCATTCACTATTTTTCTCATAAGTTGAAGTATGTCTATCAGATTCAAGTGAAGATACTAGCAATAGATGCATCTCGTTGAGAGCTTTGAAATGAACCCAACATTGGCCATATCGGAGTTTGGAGCTGAGAGAAAAGTTTGAATTTGTGCTTACTGCTGTAAGTGGTACCATGGCATGCATTTTCAGAGGATTAGTGAGTTACAGAGGTAGTTAAGTCTTTTCACATGCATTGTATCTTAGCCACTTCACTTTCCATCATGCGCGCACATGTTTTCATACACTTGGTTCTTATGGTTCCTCGGATTGATAATTAAACATGTATCGATCCACCACTATATGCACTTGTGGGGCGATTGAGATTTAGTCTCATTGACACAAGTCCCTAAAGCTTCACGACTTAGGTACACACCATGTGACATTTCTTTGTACATATTTATTTTCATTGCATTCATATTGGTCAAAACTATAAACATGGTTCATGATAGGATAAAATTCAAAGTGACAACTAGTTGACTCAAGTAGGAATGTAATTGTTTGAAATCTTGTTTGAAGTCATTATGAATGAGGTTAACGTATGAAAGAAAAAATCGAATTTGAAGCTCAAGTAGGAAGAAGGATTTTTTTTTGTATAAACAAGAGCATGTTTATGCATAAAAGCATGTCTGATTGGGATCTTAGTTTTGCTTATGCATTCATCTAGATCCTCAGCTACGAATAAGGGGTTAAGAATTTCCCCTCAAAACAAAAAAGTTACGAAGATTATTAAAAATAGAAGTTTATGCTTTTCTTCCATCCAAAAAAAAGAAGTTACCAATTATGATTCAATACATTACT
The DNA here is from genome assembly GCA_020310875.1 of Ceratopteris richardii. Taxonomy (NCBI): domain Eukaryota; kingdom Viridiplantae; phylum Streptophyta; class Polypodiopsida; order Polypodiales; family Pteridaceae; genus Ceratopteris; species Ceratopteris richardii. The sequence continues at coordinate 12,651,966 of CM035410.1, forward strand.
GGATGTTGAGGAAGTAAAGGAAAATGGAGAAAACTCAAATGCTAAAAAATATGTAGACTTGGTTGTGGTCTTGAAATCATTTCTAGTTAGATTAGGTGAACGGGATGGATGTATGTATGAGAGGAATTAGTAGAATTTCATGGATATGTATGAATGCATTATATGCAATTATTTATATGAGATGATGACTGACTTTGAATGAGTGGATTAGGAAATTTGTTATTTGAAATGCTAAACAAAGTTTGTAATGGATTTTGAACTTAATTTCAAGTAAATGTTGCACAAAATGGTTACTAGATGAAACTTTGATTTGTTGTTATCATATTCTAGGCAAAAAGAAAATTATTTGCATTCATGAAACATAAATTTATTTGAGTTTCAATTTGTGATAGAAAAGAAGTTTTGATACTACTTGGGTATTGTTCTTTAGGATTGGCCTATCGAGGATGATGTACATTTTTAGTAGTGGTGAATGTCATAGAGATCCTCTCTCCCTAATTTGATGAGAGATGACATAAATTCTAAAGCACAAGGGTAGTTGTACCACTACTAGGAAGTCAACCTTTGAAGAAGAGCAATAACATCTATTCGTAAGGTTTGAGATATAGCAAATCGTCTGCTCATAAGTGAAAAAGCAAACTAAATAGAAAGGTGAACTATACGTGAATTTGATATTCCTTTCTTCCATTCATGAGGGGATCGAGAAGAATTAACAGACAACAAATACAGAAGGAAATGCAACTTTTGGTTCATTTGGAATCATGATGCATAATGAGGAATAAAAACCTTTGAAGGCAATCAACTTTAGGAGGAAGACATAGGAGAAGGACATCAATAAGTAGCCAAGAAAATAAGAGATGAAAACTTGAGAAGTTTTTTGTTGGTTAACTCAAAGGAGCTTCATATTCTAGAGCAAAGGAAAAATGAAGAATGTACAATAAGGCTCGATATCTTTGGTACATGAAGAGGAATGCGCTAAGGAATTGGCACATATGATTGGTCTCTTGGATTCATGAAAGATAAACTTGAAGTTTTGTAGCACATGATAGAGACGAGGCCCATGGGAGCACTTCAACTTCTAGTGGCAATATATTAAAGGTGATAGTCACCTAGAAGAACGAGCATAAAGTAAACATCTATTCTGTTTTCCAGATCAATGCACTAAATGATTTCTATTTGATAGTCTTGTATTGTATTTATCTTCATGCTCAATGCCCTTTGATGATATAGTAGTCCTTCGCCTAGTAGAGGAAAAGCTTGACCACATATGACCCATAGGAAACAAGATTTGCTTCGAATATGTAGTGATTAACTTTCTCACATCTGACATCACTCTTCTTTGACTTAAACAATAAATAAGTTAAGTTTTACCACAATAACTATTGTTAGATCATTAAATTTAATTATCATTTTCCACTTAAACTGGCTCAAATGCATATGATAAAACTATTGACTTGAATTGTAAATGCTAATTGAGAGAATACACTTGCTGAAGCAATACCATATTTGATATTTGTACATTGAATACTTGTAAAGGTTGCTGGATTTCGATTAATTTTATTTCCTTCCAATCCATACAAGGGTCTAAGCATTGGTTTTGTGCCTTGCCTAGAGAATTTTCATAAACACATTTCTCACAGTGTTTATGCAAAAACCTCTCTCCCTTTTTAGTTTTACTTCCACCTCTTAAACTTCCAAATGAGAAATTGATGCATCTATCTTTTTTGAATGGTATGAACAAATATAGTAACACATGAGCATATGATTCTCCAATGATTAGTTAACTGTTGATCTATGATTGCAATCGTCCAAAACATTTCAAACCGTACTCAATCTTCTTGAGTCTTTCAATGTCCATTGTCACCTTGACGTTGTTGGAAGCATCCTATTATGGAGCTCAGCACAATCTACATGGATTTGCTCCAGTCATGACACACATAGAGTGTATGAAGCTAGTGAGTGTTAGATGGTTTATGTGATCAAATTGTGAAGGTGAAGTTGGATATGGAGAGGAGAGACGCGATGATTTGATTATGGGAAGGGAAATGTATGAATGCAAGATAAATCCATGAACATGAATGATGAGAACAAAAGAAAACTATAAACACAAATCACTTTCAAAAGAAAGAATGGTCCAAAAAAGGAGCTTCTTATACACTTCAAAATTCAATTCATATGCATGGGTGGTTCGAGATGGTATATATGCATGATGAGAACAAAAAAACCATACACACGAATCAATTTTTAAAGGAAGAATGGTCCAAAAAAGAAGCTTTTTATACACTTTCAAAATTGAAACATATGCATGGGTATTTGTGGATAATATGCATGCATGTGGGTCATGATTTATGAATATATAGAAACTTATCCTCACAATCTTCATGGATAATCCTCAGTGGTTCAATGCAAGATTGCAGAGCCTTCTCACACATAGAAAGAGTTAAAAGGAGATATGTAAAACACATAAGAGACAATATACAAGAGACTTAAATTCAAAGAGATTGTAATGAAATACATGTACGTGAGCATTGTGATGCGTCAAGTTAGGCTTTCTAATGGTCAAAGGTAGTTTGCATGACCCTCCCACCATGACAATTCAATTGAATGTCACACGTGAGAGGATAGGTTCCACTTCATTGACCCTGTATCTTTCTAGGAGCATAACATCTATCTAAAGAAGTCTAAGACTCATAAAGCAGACTCTAACTCACTCACATGCTCCACTGAGGGTGAGCAAAGATAGAGAAACCATTGGGTTTTTGAGCCTATCCTAGTTTGGAAGTCTAACTTAAAAATTGATTCTAGGAACTATGCTCTACAAGCCCACCTTATATCCTCACATGCTCAACTCAGTGTGATTGTTGCAAGGAAATCATGTGCTAGTAAGGCCCTATGGATGCCTAAAAATGGTGCTCCATGAATTTGGAGGAGGATTTTTATAGTTTGTTGAATGAATTTGGATACTTGGATCTGGAAAAATCAACTTTCAACCCTAGGATCAACTACTTTTGATTACAACCATTGGATTTATCAAATGGACGGCTAGGAATGATTCTTTATATGATATCTAGGGCAAAGGAGGGCAAAATACATGCCTTCATTCTCCGCCATTGGATCTGGGGAAGATCGCAATTATCGAATCAATGTTGATATCAATTTGGATAAGATTAGCTACTATTTTTGGAAGAACTTTACATTATTTATCTTTGGCCATCAAAATAAGCTTATCTGATGAAAAAACTCGTGGATCCTCATTGCTTTAAGCTTTGGTGCATCTCCATACTTGAATGTGAGCTCATATTGATCGTACAACATGATTCAATCATCTTTTGCCATGTGGTAGCCCTTCAAGCCTTCAATTTGCTTAATCTAGAAAACTATGGTGATCTTGAAAACTAGATTTTGTGCTCTTTGGCCATCCAAATATGAGTTGATGAAGATGAAACTTTGGAGGGTTATGTTTTGAAATCTCTCCTTTACGAATATGCAGAAAAAACTCCGAGTTGAAATATACAAGTTTGAGTACATTTGGAAGTTTGCAAGGTGACATTAAGGTGTGTAGGAAGCTTTGATAGCCTTGAAAATTTGTACAAATGTGTGGCCACGTATGATGTTTATACATGCTAGATCATATGGCTAACAAAAATTCCTATGCAAGATTTTGTAGGGTCTAAGCGAAAAATATATATTTTTACAAAATGCACATTGCATATCAATGTGTTAGAAAATCCATTTACATATGAAATTCATGCTATAGAGTACCTTTGATAGGCTTTACAAATATATGAATTTTCATGTGATTTGGTGACAATGAAAATTTTGCCCTAATTTCCAAAATTTGACTAGCTTTGACCACTATCCTGAATTTGTTTGTTTTCTTCCAATCTTTGCATGTGAACTCCCTTTGAGATCCTTGACCCATCTTGGACTTCTCAAGGGATTTTGGCTACCTTCATCGAATGTGTTACCTATAGGTCTTTATAAGTGAGAGGAGAGAAAATCTCGAACTTCTTAAGGAATTGTGGCTACCGTCATCGAATGTCTTACCTATAGGTCTTCATAAGTGAGAGAGCAGAGAAAATATCGACGACATTCATCCCCATTAAACCTACAATTCCTCCGAAAGCACCATTCTTGTCTCTTTGAAAAACAAAAAGTTCCAAGCACCAAATTCTTTTATAGGCAACATAAGAAACATGGAAGAAAAAATTGATCATATGCATGAACGAGTAGGCAATGTGACATGAAGCAAAATTTGCATGAAAGAATGAATTGAAATAGGTAACATGAATATGCATGAACAAATCTGCAACATATATGTAAATGAACATGCAACATTGAAAATATGTAAATAAAGAAAACAAAAAACATGAATATGAAGTGGAAGTGAATGTATTGAGTCATTTTAGGCATCAATTGCTCTCAACTTGAAGAAAAATTTGTACCTTTTTGATAAAGAAATCTACCTTAAATACGACGATAGATAAAGATTTAGGATTTTCAAGAGACATCTTTCATCTGTAGCTTATTTTAGTTCAACTTTTTTCCTACCTAAATATGAATATGCTCTTTCTCTAATTACATGCAAGGATTGTTGGAGTTAGACGTCTGCGGAAGCACACGAATAGCACAAGGAATAAGAAGAAGCTTGGAGCATAACACACAATACTGAATGTGTTACCACTAAAATGTACAAAGATAAGTAGCCCATTAGGGCAATAGACGTATATACAAGCCGGGGGGAAAACCTCCTAAAGAGGGAAAAAGGTGCCCCAATGGTCCTAGAGTATTCACACACATGCTGATAGAGAACAACATCAAATGCATCTCCAACATCATGAAGACTCGTAAACCTGTCTCCATAGGACTGGCAATAGGCTTACAATCTTCAAGGCCAAAACACTCCAATAATGTGTCAATATATTTCATTTGACACAAGACCATTCCACCATCAATTTGCAAAAACTGAATGCCCAAATAGTGATGCAAATGCCCCAAATCAGACATCTCAAATGAGGCATGCAAATCAGCCTTAAAATCAGCAATATGCATGTCATGAGGACCAATGCGTAGCATGTCATCAACATATACCACAATGATAAGAAGCACATCATTAGCAGGCTTAACATATAAGGTGCTTTTAGTTGGACTGTTCTCAAAACCATGTGCAATGAGATAGGCATGTATCTTTTCATACCAAGCAAGTGGTGCTTGCTTTAAACCATATAATGCCTTCTTTATCCTGCACACCTGGTTTTCATGCCCTTTTTGCACAAAGCCACGGGGATGAAAAACATACACTTCTTCATGCAAGTCAGCATTCAAAAATGTAGTTTTAATGTCCAACTGACGTACATTCCAACCATGATGAGTTGCAAGTGCACAGATGCTATGAACAGGAGCAAATGTTTAATGAAAATCAACGCCTCTTTCCTACACATAACTCTTTGCAACAAGCCTAACCTTATACCTGTCAACTGTTCCATCAAGTTTACACTTCAACTTGCATAGCCACTTAGTGCCAATGGCCTTCTTGCTAGGAGGCAAGTCACATAAAGAACATGTACCATTTTTCATGATAACATCATATTCAGATTGCATTGCAGCCATCCAAATGTTTTGAATTTTGTGCTTCATCAAACGAAAGAGGTTCAGTCTCATCACAGAGACTAGAGGCAGCCATAGCATCGTAATCTGATGCAAAAGAGGCACCATGAGAGCCTAAACGAGTATGATATGACATAGGTGCATCTAATTTGCTGTCACACAAGGTCTGCACCAGCAATTTTGACATAGTTTTAGCCTGCTCAATATCAGTTATCTCATCGATAAGTGCATCATGAAAATCTACATAAGAAATGGAATGTTCTACATCATCACATGAAACCTGCAAAAGTTGAGAAGTTGCCTCATTAGGATGAGTACTAGATATCCCCCTATAAAAAGTGACCGGCACTTTATTGACTAATCTCTATTCTCCTACTATTTTACAAAAGATATATTACAATGCTTTGGGATTGTGCATCTAGAGGACTCCTCTAGTGCATTTACATAGCTTTTTAGGGAATTCCTAAGATTTTGAAGAAGAAAAATATGCCCATTGATTCAAAAATTTTGGGGCTCCCCTTTTGTGCCTCTTTGCTCTGTAACACTCTCCCCATCTTTGTCTCTGTCGTCCTTTGACAGGTTTTTGCTTCTCGTTTGTAGCTTGTCTAAGACTTCTGAATACATGCACCCAGTGGTCATTGATTCAAAAATTTTGGGGCTCCCCTTTTGTGCCTGTTGCAGAGCAGAGAAGCACAAAAGAAGAGCCCCAAAATTTTCAAATTAATGGGCATAATTTTTCTTCTTTAAAGTCTTAGGGAATTCCCTCAAGCCATGCAAATGCACTAGAGGAGTCCTCTAGATGCATAAGTCCAACTCAGTGTAACATATTCCTTGTGAATTAGTAGGAAATTCACTTTTTTAGTAATAAAGTTCCGGTCTCTTGTGTGAAAGGAATAAATTTAGGGCACATGTATATAAGTCACTCTGTGACTCTTTGTAGAGACTTTTTGCCATTGTGAAGAAGGAGAGCTCTTGATTTTCGAATTTGCTTTTTTCTTGCAGATTTCCATCTTCTCTTTGATCTTTTATGTGTGTATAATGCTTGGAATGTGTGTGTACGACTGTTGTCTACCCCTCCCCATTGTTTTTGAGCTACTCTAGTGTGTGTGTGATCTTGTAGGAGTTGTGGCGTGAGTGTGGGCATTTCCCACCATTCACTATTTTGGCCATAACTTGAAGCACAATTGTCAAAATGGAGTGAAACCACCTTCAATAGATGCGTCTCATCGAGAGCTTCGAAATGAGTTTGCTATTGACTATATTCAGAATTTGGAGCTAGGAGAAATCCTCAATTTACTGAAAATTACTGTAAGTGGTATCGTGACAGACTTTCAGTATTTCAGTGAGTTAGAGAGGTGGATTGGTCTTTTCTCATGCATATAAGCTGAACCACTTCATGTTCCATCATGTGTGCACATGTCCTCATACACTTGGTTAGGTCGTTTGATCGGATTGACAAATAAGCGTGTGTCAATTTTTCACTATACGCAACTGTGTGGCAAATGAGGTTTAGTCTCTTTGGCACAAGTCCTTAAGTCTTCCTGACTTAGGTACACACGTTTTTGGCACCATTTCCGGAGAACACTCATCCAAGGTGTCTTCGTGATGGTTATAGATCGAGTGTGATGAAATCGTACTTGTAGAAGTGAACTCGTTCATTGGCAAGTAGTCAATCACTTGAGCACTTGTTACTTCAAATCTCAGAGGTGTGTGTAATGAGTTTCTAGGTTTAGGGTTAGTAGGAAGGGAGAGAAGGAAGAGTTAGGGTTAGGTTAGGAGGAGAGGAGTGAGGTAGGAGCAAGTTAAGAACACCAAGAAAAATCTCAAAAAATTTGTCAACTTAGTTAGTTTAGCTTTAGTCACCAAAAAAGTATAAAAGCCAAAAAGTTCCAGTCCATTTCTCACAGTTTAGAGAGCAGTATCATGAGAAAAGCAGCGATCGGTATCGTGAAAGCGGTATCACGCATTTCAGGCTATCAAGACTAGTTGTTGAGCTCAACGTGCAACCAAGACATCACTGAGGTAAGATTCCATAAGTGTTCACTGACCAAAACATATTAAAAAAGCACAAAAACGTGAATACTTGCGCATCTGGTATCGTGGGGAGGGACAACATATTTTTTGAGTTTCTTTGCAAGAGACAGTAGGCTAGGAAGGAAGAGGGGTGAGAGAAGAGAAAGGGGGTGTAAAAATTTTTGTATTTGGAGGTATTTTGGCTTGAGTATCGCGATCGGTCGAGTTTTTGGAAGTTTTGCTCATGAACTGTTTTGATAGCAAAGCATAAAGGAGTATAACCAATCAAGAAACAGAGGATCAACAGATCACTAAACAAGAAACCCTAAGTGAAGTGTTTACCTTGATTTAGGGAAAAATACTAAAAAAATTCATAAAAATCATTAAAACACTTAAAAAAATTTCTTTTTTCCTTAGAAAGTTGGACTTAAGTGTTGTTGTTAAGAGTAAAGGAGGTCAAGTGGAGGGAAAGCCAAAAATTGCTAAAAAATTGGAAAATCAGAAAAATACGATTCTCTTCACAGGATCGCAATTTTTTGGATTAATTCTTTGTTAATGATGTAAACATTGCAAGTGACAGCTGATTTGGAGTGAAAAGAAATTGGAAGAGTTGAAAGAAGAAAGAAGACCCAAAATTGCAAAAAATAGGAAGTACAGGAAAAAAACGATTCTCTGCACAAAATCGCGATTTTCTGTACGATTTTTTTTTTGGAATTTTGAGCATATTTGGGTTTTGAGATAGGTAATTGTAAGAGATTTCATTAAGTTGAGTAAGGGAAGGAAGTCAAATTCCAAAAATCAGTAAGGATTGAGTATCAAGTGGGAAAAGTGGAAAAGAAGTATAGAATCGCAATTTTCACCAGTAGATAATGAGAGTGACCAATGATGAAATGTTAGGAATTGTGGGTTAAAAACCATAAAATTGTTGAAGGATAAAATTGGACAAGTAAAAAGTGAAAATTATGAGGAAATAGCATAGGATCGCGATTGTGTGAACACTATAAAACCCTGGAAATCTCAGGAAAAACCCATTTGAGTGAGAAAGAGAGGGAGAGAGAGCAGGAACAGGATCGCGATCATCTGCAACCATAGAATTTTGGAGATTTCTGGATCAAGCAAGCAAGGTAAGGAGTTCTCAATACATTTTTTTGTATGTCTTTAAACTTACATGATGATTAAAGCACAAAAAACACAAAATAGCCAAAAATACGGAATCACGATGTTTTGATTTTTTGAGTTTTCTGTGGAAAAAATAATAATATTGAGTAAAGTCTTTTATCGCATGTTAAAAAATAACTAAGGCGATTCTATTGAAGAAACAAAAATTTGGAAATCAATACCTTAATTTTTTTTTTCAAAATCTGAAGAGAAAATCGCGATTCTGTAGTCAAACACAAAATCGGGATTCTTTGAAACAAAGCACAAAATCGCGATTCCCAGAGCACGATTTTCATAAGAGAATCGTGTTTCTAAAGATTGTGAGCAATCACGATCGTCTGGGAACAAAATCGTGAAAAATCACGATTCTCATCACAGAATCGTGAAAATCACGACTCTCATCACAGAATCGTGAAAAAACGATTCTCTTCACAGAATCGTGAAAATCATGACTCTCATCACAAAATCGTGAAAAACATGATTCTCTTTATAGAATCGTGGAAAACACGACTCTCATCACAAAATCGTGAAAAAAAAACACGATTCTCTTTACAGAATCGTGGAAAACACGATTCTCTCACAAAATCGTGAAAAATCACGATTCTCATCATAGAATCGTGGAAAACACGATTCTCATCACAGAATCGTGAAAATCACGACTCTCATCAGAGAATCGTGAAAAACACGATTCTCTTCACAGAATCGTGAAAATCATGACTCTCATCACAGAATCGTGAAAAACACGATTCTCTTTATAGAATCGTGGAAAACACGACTCTCATCACAAAATCGTGAAAAAAACACGATTCTCTCCACAGAATCGTGGAAAACACGATTCTCTCCACAAAATCGTGAAATTAATTGAATGGTCCTTAGGTCTGGTAATAAATTATACTCACATTACAAGCAAGAACTGGGAAGGAAGGAAATAGAGCCAGTGGTAGGGGAATTGCAAGAAAGAGATTTAGGGCAAGAAATCAACATGGAAAATTTAAATGAAACAAATGAATCCTCTGAAACTGGGGACTATAGAAACATCCTCAAATACATGTATACAAATAGGTTTGGAACCTATGTATATCAGGATGGAATGCATAAGTTTCTCATTAGATTGAGAAACTTAGAAGTTCCCCTGAACATAACACCAGTAGCACAATTTAAGGATGGTAGTTATGAGGATAGGCAGGGATGTGTATACATCTTCTCACAAGACCCAGAAAATTCTAATGACCTAGGGCAAAGTGCAGACAAGAGACCTTGGGAACAGAACCTAGGGCCATCAGACTTGCCAAGTCCACATGAAATCCACAATAATGGTGAACAACAACAAGGTAGGAGAACACATACTTTCCCAAATCCTTTTGAAAAGGAACCAGAAGGATTTAATGATTTTCCTTTGAGAAGAAGACATCATTGGCAAAATCAAGGCAGAATGCTTAGACCCTATCAAGTAGCCAAATGCATGAAAAATCAATATGAAGGATATTCTGATCCTCATGCTCATGCTGCAGAATTTAGACAACTAATTAGAGCAGAAGAGGTTGAGGATTACAAAGTACAATTTGAGGCATTTGGTCTAACCCTAGCAGGACCTGCATTATCTTGGTTCATTCCCTTGAGAAAGGAAATGTATCTAGATATTGAATCCTTCCTAGAGGCCTTTATTGGGGAATTCTCAAAAACTGGAATAAAACATAGCACAGCTACATTGATACATAGCTTTAAACAGCAAAAAGATGAAAATGTCAGAGAGGCAGCTAGGAGATTCAAGCAGTACATTGAAAGATGTCCCAGAGAAGAAGTACCTTCCATGGCAAAACAAGTATCCCTATTCATAGAAGGATTAAGAAGTGCCCAATTAAGAACCCTAGTGTATTATAGGAGATGCTCTGACCTAGGAGCATGTGTAAAAGAGGCAATAGATTTGGAAGACAATAGAGGACAAGACCTGTTAGCATTTGATCAACATAGAACAAATGAAGATAAAATTCCACCAGCAGAAGAATTGGCACAAGCCATTGCTAAAGCCCTTGAAGTAAGCACCAAAACCAATTTGATAAATACCAAGATAACTACAAATAAAAAATGCTATAATTGTGGAGAAAATCATTTGGTACAACAATGTCCATATCAAAAACCACCACATTTGCAAGATAGGAAAACACTCAAATACTGTACATTGGAGAGAAAATGGACACCATCATACCAGAGAAGAATGTTTCTACAATAAACAACCCATTAAGGAGAGAGAGTATGCAAGCCAAAGAGAATCTGGATATATTGAGCAACCAAGACCTGTACTTGGGCAACAACCTCCACTACCAACAAATGTGGTACTACTTAAATACACACCAATAGAGGAGGGAAACTTAAGAACAAGATCACCTTACAAGGAAGATTATCAATGGAATGAAGGATATCAGGAAGAGTGGGAAGGATATGAGTTGAGAGAACCGGAACTACAAGCCCTAGATTTGGGAAATGGGAGAATTGAGATGTATACAACCACATTCATGTATATAACCAATCATTACATGTCCAATCAAAAATCTCAGTTCAAAGGGAGCCAAAAGATAACTTGTTATAGATGTGGGGGAGAACATTTCATTAGAGACTGCCCACAACCTCCTACATTAAGAATAGAAGGAGCTTATTGCAAGGATTGTAGCAGAGATCATTTAATAAAGGATTGTCCAAAAAATCCTCAAAAACAACAAAACACATCTAATAACATACTATTGAAAACAATCAACATCATGGAGCAAGAAGAAGTGAGTGACAGAGATCAAGTAAATGTAAATGCTATAACAAGGGCACAAGCTAAACAACAAGAAACAACTAAAGAACAAAATAAAGGTTTAGTTTTAAAGGGGAAGAAAAACAGACAAAAATGGAAATGGGAAAGGAAAAAAAGAATGAGTAAAAGTTTAGAAGAAGAGAATATGGAGCAGTCAAACAATAGTCCTCCTCAAAAGACACAAATCCAGTCAAAGATAAGAAATTCACAAAGTCTAGACACCTTGATAAAATCATACAAGGGAAGGATTCAAGAGGGACCAAATCCTACAGACCATATAATGGCTTATCCTATGCCAGATATAGAACATGAAAGGATGGAAAAGTGCAAACAAATCATACAAGAAGCACAACTCAAACTGGGGGAATCAGACAATTCTCAAACAACAGTTGGGGAGTAGAAAACAACAAGAACAAGAGAAACAATTAATCAAGAAGATAACCCACAAATTACGTTCTAGGTAAATATAGATAAACAATGTACAATCTTATATCACACCACATTGGAGGAATTGGTAAAACAGAATCCTCACTTACAATACAAAATGGAAAAATGGGAAGCAATACCAGAAAATATTGATTCACAGCCACAAGAATTGGAGGAATTATGGTACATTCCTATTGATAAGATAGGAGGATATTGTGAAGGAGAAGAAGGGAACTCAACCTTGAGGATACAATTTGGTACAAATCATGCTCAAGCCATATTGGATAGTGGATCAGTTGTGTCTATCATGACTAAACAAACATGGGAAAGATGGGGAAAGAGTGAATTGATACTGTAGCTCAGTGATGAGTAGCACCTCCTTTAATGTCAATCCGGGAAGACGTGAGGATGGTATGAAGACCTCGAGCAAGTGGCGGCACAAGTGCGTGAGTGAGAAGCACACTAGCATGCACACACATACACACACACGCGCACACACAGCAAGACAAAGAGTGAGAATCAATGGAGTTCTTTAGATTACTTTCAAAAGCTCTTACAAGTTCGTTTCAATTACAATCTAACCTCAAAAATGAGCTCTCTAGCTCTTTTTATAGTTTTTGACTAGTTTTGGCCCTGTCCAGACCTAGTGTCCGGCCTAGTTAAAAATTAGGTTCCAGGGCTTATTTGAGGGCTCAAACGAAGTCTAAAAATTATGAAAATTGGTACGATGGTACTTCTAATACTCCTCAAGCTCGAGGACTCCTCGGCTTGCACAAAATGGAGTCTATTCTACCAAAAACGGGATTTACAATGTTTGTGTAGTGATTAAAATCACTTGAGTTGTACATAATCTATGGGAAAAAATAATCTGGCCTTGTTGCCGTATTGTGCATGACTCCTTTGTTGCTTTGTATGCCAACACTCCCCCCTTCCTAGCGTCTGTCGCCCCTGACAGACCTTTGTTCCCTCGGGTGGTCGATGTAATATTGGATGACATTGGTGGCCAGTTCATGTTCTCCTATCCTTAAGCCTCTTGCTAGATCAGCTTCCAATGCATCCCAATTTATTGCACCAGGGGTTTCGGGTTGCGGGGTGGTGTAGTACTCTGAATACATTGCTTGTTCACAAGCAAACAGTTGAAGCAGATGTGTTGGCTTTGGTGCGAAAACCTCCGAGTGATACTCCCAGAAACCTGATCTGAACATCTCTTCGAAGGTCTGTTTGTAGCAGGCGGGGAGGTATTTGATACGTGCATGCCAAGCGTAAGCCACGCGAATACTGGGGGTGGTGCTCATGTCATACACCAAGTCGTAATTTCCATTGCTAAACCCCGGGAGACGTACCTGTGGTGCGGCTGCATTTCTGAAGGTCTTCAGGACTACTTGCATCATATCTAAGATTTTAAGCATCATTTGCGCTGCTACATCTTGCATGGGCTTCAAGCGCGGCATCCAGTGGCGAATGGTCCCCATCATATATGCTACCGATGGTGGTCCTTGTGGTGGCGCGATGTACGGGTAGTTCAGCCATTCCTTGCATTGCGCGTTGTTCTGTACCTTGATATTAAATGCCTTCCACGACCTGCGGCGGGGGACTGGACCGTAGCATGGGTTGTACAGGAGGTGCAACGGCGCGTTGTTCCATGTGCGTAGCATTTCTGGATAGGTCTCTAAAAGTTTCTGCCGCCATGTTGGTTGACGAATCTTGCCTTTTTGCACCTCTGGAGGAAGGTCTTCGGGTTGAAATTGGGTCGCAAAAGTAGGAATCTGAACCGTGACTCTTTGTATTTCTGCATTATAATCAGCCAAGATAATATAATACGGCCTGTATTGGAGTTCCGATGAGAGAATCAGGCGTCTCGATGACAGGTTCGTAAAGTAAGCTGATTGTAACACAATCTCCTCTATGACCCTCATGGCCTGATTTTGCACTACGGTGCGCTCTTCGTGCGAACTCCCTATTTCCTCCACTTGACGTAACCAAGGGGGCCGTGGTGCCTCGAATGTGTCCTGCGGTTCTTCTGTTTGTTGGCCTCCTGGGAATGGTTGCGGATCGTATTCTTCGTCAAACGTTTGTTCCACAGGAATTTGCACAACTTCTTCGTCCGTGGGAGCCTCTGGAGGGGAAGATGGTCTCTCGTATTGTAGTAGGCGTGTTTGCAATTCAGTAACCTGTTTCTGGAGATCTTTTATGGCCTCTGCGTCTGTGAGAAGTGAAGCCGCAGAGGGGGTGGTTGGAGGGGCTTCTGTTGGTCCTTGTTGGTGTTCCTGTTTCAGTTGTCCCAGCTCTTCCGATAGCTTATCATGTGCTTCGAGCAGCATGGCATAATCTTCTAATATAATCTTGATATTATCGGGGGTCACTGCTTGAAACTTGGATGGGCTGATGGGTGCCCCCGGTGTGCTCTCAATAGCTGCCTCCAGGTTCTCTTGATTTTGTATTTGCAGGCGTCTATTCTCTTCCTGAGCAGCCGCAAGATGGCGTTTGAGTAGTGCCATATTCCGCTGAAGTTTTGAGTTGCGTTCCAGCTGTGTCCGTAGGTGACCTTCCACCACCTGCACCGCTTCCTGATCTACGTTTTGTAACTGTACCTCCAATATGTTATGGGCTTCTTGGAGGGTTTGGAACTGGGTGTGGAGGCGAGCGTTCTCCTCTTCTAGTGCCGCAAGGCGGTGCTGTAGTGTCGCTGAGTGCTCGTGCAGGCGTTCGTTTTGTTGCTGGAGTTGAATGTAATCTGTTCTTAAATTTGATATACAAGCCAACATGGTGTCCAATGCATTTCCTATAGATGAGTGTGTGGTGTTTACCGTGGGAGATGCATGGGAAGGGAATTGGGGAAGGGAGACAGTGAATGATGTGTCTACTGAAGTTGTGTGTGTGGGTGAAATTGGTGGAGGGGGAATGGGAGGAGGTGAAACCGTGGGTGGAGGTGCCGTGGGTGGTGAAATGTCCATACCTTCAGGAGTGGGTGTGAGTGTGGGGTCTGCCATATACATTGGTATGGTAGGTGGTGTGTGTGTGGAAGTGGTGAATAGATGCGAAGTGGGGTGGGGAGCTGAAAAGGCAGGGAATGGTTGAGAGCCTGGTTGAAAATCCCTAGCAAAGATATCATGGAGGGATTGTAGAAATGGAGAGAGGGATATCGGGGGTTGGGGTTGTAAATTTGAGAAGGGTTGAAAGGGTTGTGTGGTAGCAGGGAAGCCCATGAATGTGGATCTAGGGTCAGGATGACCCATGGCTGAGGGCATTGGGGATGGTTGCCCTAGGGCAGGCTCTAGGAGGGGTTCGGTGGATTGTGCATTGATGGGGTTTGTTTCAAAGATCGGGTTATCAGTGGTAGAGAATAGGGTGGCGCTAGAGATGGGAGTACGGAAGATGAAGGTGGGGTCAGTGGGTTGAGTAGTCGATGTGGTTTCCTCTGTTTCTCTTCTAGGAGGTGATGGTGGGGGAGTGGGTGGTAGTGGTTCGGTGGACTCCTCATGGGTGGCGGGGTGCTGTTGGCTAGCTGTTTGGGAGGTTGGTGTAGTAGTTGGCTCTGGAACTGTAATGGGAATTTGAATATTTTTACCTGAGCGAGGTCGTGTCTGGAACCTTCGTGGGTCATATTGAACTGAAGGCCTCTGAATGGCAGTGCGCACAGCTTCTACAACTCCATATGTTTCTGCCATCAATAAGAGACCTTCCCTGTACTCTGAGTCAACTCCCGCTTCTTCCAACAACTGAGTCATAAGTACTCTGCTGCTCTGTTCAGTGAGTAATTGCTGCGATCGCACTCTTTCCATAATCTGATACAGCCTTCGGAGTTCTGCTGTATATGCTGGGGCTTCAGTGGTCTCTTCTTCATACGCTTCTTCTTCTTCCGGGTGTCCGTGTTGTTGACTTTGTTGAGCGTCACTCCAATGGACATGTCTACCGTCTGTAGACTTTCTTCTTCTTCGTGAGGATGTGCCCTGCTCCTCTGCCTCTCAATAAAACTCCACATCAGAGAATTGTGTGCTTTGTAGGAATGCTTCGAAATCCTGGGGGTCCAGTCCTTCAGCCTCTCCAGTGGCAGCAAATTCGAATTCAGGTGTAACAGGAGGAGCCGATGGGGTAGGTTGTGTCGTAGTGTCAGATTCCGACCTGGGTATCCTAATGGTAAAGGGAGGTACAGTGCCCTCTCTTAGTGGTGATGCCTCAGGAGTAGTCAGGACTTCCCTTGTCTGGACACAAGGGATCGCGCCCCTCATGCGCTTGGACTGATGTGTGGACGTCTTGAGCCTTTTAAACATTTGTAATTGTGCCAAAGTTAAGGCACGTTCAATGGGGACATCATATGCCAAGCATCGGTAAATGATGCGTGTGATTGCACAGCATCCGTTCACCACTAATTTCCTAGATGCCCGTTTGTTTGCTTCATACAACTGATCTATAATCCATACTGGGAGCTTAATGGGTAACGCACCTGCTTCCGCTAAGTAGAGAGCGAACCAGATCTTCTTGTGTGGTTGTGTGAATCGGTCTTGGCCACGAAAGGCGAAATGTTGCATGCACATGCGGAGAGGGATGGACACATTTGGGGTGAGTGCTGCCATGTCTTTAAGCTTCAGCAGTTTCCTGTCCTTCATATTAGTGGGAACAAGAGCATCCTTTTCTGAAGGTACATGCGTGCCATGCATATTCAAAGCGTCACTTACCAGCTCCACAGTAAGTTCAAACCTCTTCAATTCGTTGTTGCCCAGCAAGGAGGGAAGCACAAATGATCCGGGTTTGTCCTTTTCTTCATTAGCTTGTAATGTGGAGACCAGATAGTAACATCGGAGGAGATCTGGTTTAGGTAGTGGGGCTTCGAAGTATTCTGCCAGCCCTGCTCGTTGCCATATGGTCTGGAGATCCTCGGTGTTCTGTAAAGTCTCGAACTCCTTGGAGAAGAATTGAAATCGAACCCATGATCTGTCATATTCACACTTAGACTCCCAGATATACTTGGCCTCTCCTAATGGACCTGGCATGCCATTGAACCAATGAGAATTGGCATGGACCCTTTCCGTGATCCCTGTAGGTGGATCTGGCACCGGGATTTGCTGAAGGTGCTGCATCTCCACTGGTCGTTCAGTCGGGGGCACATCCACAGGCAGACTATCCACATCAATTCCTGCAGTAAGTATCCCTACTTGGGAGCCCGAACCTGTTGCTTCTGCCATTTTACTTCTTGCCTTCTGATTCTGTGAGAATATAGAATCATGTGTTAACATCGTAATGGACAGAATAAATCCGTTGTTGTCCCCGTTACAACATTAACATGAGGTAGATGGTGAGTTAGTGGTTAGTATGTGCACGAAGGCAGTGTGTGTAGTTAATGTTTATGTATTCCTAGGAGACTACTGCCGTTAGTAAGTGGGGGTGAATTTACAAATTGGGGTCGGGGGGTTTATTACAGGTCTTAAGCTGCCAAATGCAGTGGATGGCTTTGCTTTCTGTTTCATAGAGACTTTAGAGAGCTGTCTCGGTGTCGCGGTTTGGGAATCGGGCCTTTTAGGGACCCACTTATAAGTGATTACATGCGTGCTCTTGGTGCTTGGTGTGTTCCTAAGTGTTGAGAGCGAGTGAATACTGGTTGTACTCGTAGTTGGGTTATGCTGCATAGGTTGTGGCCTTGGCGTAGCTACTTGTGCCCTCAAGCAAGCCTTAGGCACCCAAATTTGTCTTGATTGTGGGCTTGCCTTCATCGACTTCTTGGGCACCCAAATAGATTTTACTTTAGCAGAAGCGTTCCTGAAAGACTTCTTATTAGCGTCGTGTTGTTGGTTACTAATAAGAGGCTTTGCCCGTGTAGTTGACGGTGGTGCAACCGGTTGTTCGCCTTTCCGCACCCACACCTGGTTTAATTTCTGGGACATTCTGCTGCGCAGGTACTTTTGATCTCGGACATAGGTAGTACTCTGCTTCTTCTGCCTTTGATCCACCTTTGGTTGCTGCCTCCTTCTGGCCTTTGGGAAAGAAGGGAGTTCCATTGCATCCCTGACTCCTTTTTCGCAAATATCATTCCTCTGCAACACATGGTTTTGAACAAGAACAGCATGGTCATCTTCATGTGTACCCCTGGAAGGACCAGGAGTCTGTGCCTTTCCTAGTTCCTTGAGTGCTCCATTGTCTAATTCTACTGTAACTCGACTATGATTGACCCAAACCTGGAGAAGTCCACTTCTTAGGTTTAGATTGACTGCTTGGTCATAGATCCAATCTTGACCCAAGACTAGAGGTTCAGTGAGATCCTCATCTTGACACACCAGTACTTTAACTGTCATTCTCTCATCATGAATGTAAAGGGGAAGTTCCACCTCGCCCATGCAAGGGGTTTCCACACCTCCCAATCCTATAAGATATGCTTCCACAGGATTGACAGTCAACTGCAATTCTTGGCAGTGAGACACTCTAACAGCACTAGTGGCTGCGCCTGAGTCAATTAAGGCTCTTACGTTCCTTGCACTCTTTCCTTGTCCTATATCGAGGGTTATGAAAGGACGTCTATCAATTATCCTATGCGAGCTTGTTCCTGCAACTTCACACATGGCCATAGGATATCCTGGATCTGCATAGTCATTCGCTCTAGGCTGATCTCTACCTTGCCTTCGTAATTTCATCCTTCTGATGCGTTCTAAAGCTTCTGCTTGAGCTTCTTCTCGAACTCGCTTTTCTTCCTCTTTGCGTTTCTTAGCAGTGTTGAGTCGGCTGAGCATTCCTCCGTGAGGGGTTCCTGATACAACTTGACTCTGCAACCGCTAATATAATTTGGGAGAACATCACCCTCTAATGTGGCCAATTGTACTGCTCCGCTCGTGGAGATTCTATTGATGATCATAGGTCCATAGCCTCTCTTTTCTAGCTTCCTTGCGTGTTGTTTCAGGGTATAGACTAAAACTAGATCTCCTGCTTTCAAACCTTTATCCTTCACATGGGCATCGAAGTATGCCTTCTGTCTCTTCTTGGCCGCATATATTCCTGCCGCTGCTCTCAGTCTTGTTTCTCCTAATCGTGCAAGGTCAAAGATCCTAGAGGAGAGCTCATGACCCGTCCATTCGTACTCTTGTGCTACTCTTAATGTAGGAATCAGGAAGTCCAAGGGTAGGACAGCGTTTTGGCCGAATACCATCTGAAAGGGGGTGGCTTGGAGTACCGTTTTGTAGGCAACTCGGTATGCCCAAACAGCATGGTGTAGCTGTTTGTCCCAATCAGAGCGTTTAGTGTTTACCAATTTCGTCAGTACATTGCATAAAATCTTATTAGTGCTCTCAGCTTGTCCATTAGCTTGAGGGTGATAGGGGGCAGACTTCTTGTGTATTACCAAGAATTCTTGGAGTAGATTTTCAATCACTTCGTTTAAGAAATGAGTGCCTCGATCACTTACAAGCTCTATAGGTAGCCCGTATCTTGTAAATACATTCTCAAACAAGAATTTGGCAGTTGTTTGAGCATCGTTCTTTGTCGTAGCCTTTACCTCTACCCACTTGGTGAGATAATCTGTTGCAACAATGATGTATTCCGCATGCGAACCTTTGGCTGGTGGACTAATAGGACCTACGAAGTCTATTCCCCACTTAGAGAATGCACGTCCACCCATCATAGGTTTCAGTGGCATCTCATCTTTGCGTATAGGATACTGAGTCCTTTGACAGACATCACACCGTTTCACATAGGTATGTGCATCCATGTGAAGGGTAGGCCACCAGAAGCCCGCAAATAGTATCGCCTTGATCACCCGATCTGGTCCAAAGTGTCCTCCTGCTACACCTTGGTGAGCAGTTTGCAAGATCTTAAGATATTCACTCTCATGGACACACAGTCTCAGGTAACCATCCTTACCGCGTTTGTATAGATTATCACCAATGAGTGAGTAATCCAAGGCTTCCTGTTCTAAACTTCTTTTCCTAGCCAGAGTCATGTCTGGAGGGAATGTGTTTGTCCTTAGGAATGATACTAGTGGTTCGCTCCAATCTGGCACAATGGATACTTGATAAAGAGTGGCGTATTCCACTGGTGGTTTAGTGCAACAGATTGGGCATTCCTTGCACAACTTTTGGACATCCGCTTCCATAGTTGGCCAATGCACTCCGAATCTCTTTAGAGTCTGTAAAGTTCGTTGCTTTGAATGGTGTTGCTCTAACGCACCTACATGTGCTAATTGCAACCATTTAGCGTACTCATCCTCTTCTACGCAACAAGCCAAGATCCCTTGATCTGTGTGCTTGTACATGCTTCCTGCCATGATGTGGTATTTTTGGGCCTTTACAACCTCTCTATTCCGTGTGTTTACCACTGGATGGTTAGGCCCGTATGTCAATACTGGTACCAATGGCTTAGCCCACTGCGGTACAACTTCCAAATTAAACAAGTAAGCATCAGGAAGGTCATCTGATACTCCTTGTGGGGCCTCTCCCGATGTGAGCCTAGAGAGATGATCAGCTCTCAAATGAGTCCTACCTTTCCTTACCACAACCTCAAAATCATATTCCATTAGCAAGAGAAACCATCTCACTAATCTTCCTGTATTGCATGGCTTGTTTACAAGATATAACAATGCCTGATGATCAGTAAAAAATTTAAACTTATTTGCAAGCAAATAGTGTCTAAATTTCTTAACTGCATATACCATGCCTAATCCTTCTCGTTCAGTAGTGGTATAATTTCGTTCAGCAGCATTCAATTGTCTACTAGCATAGGCAATTGGAAGATCCATATTACCTTCACCAGTAGGTTGTGCAAGCACACATCCAATGGCATAATTGGATGCATCCACATGAACATGGAATGGCTTATTCCAATCTGGTGTGGTCAAGATTGGTGCTGAACATAATCTTCGTTTAAGCTCTTGGAAGGAATTCTCGCATTCATCAGTCCACACAAAGTTAGTCAAGAGTCCGTACATGGGCTTTGCGATGACCGCATACATGTGGATGAAACGTCGGTAATACCCACAATGCCCCATGAAAGCTTGTACTTCCTTGACATTCTTTGGCCTAGGTAGCTCTGCTATGGCTCTCACTTTTTCTTCGTCGGTAGATATGCCATTCTTTGACACTATGTGTCCTAGAATCTTGCCTTGCCTGACCATAAAAACACACTTTTCTGGGTTCAGGCAGACTTGGTACTCTCTACATTTGTCAAAGATTTGTCTGAGTTCCGGAATATGGGTTTGTCTAACATTGGAATGAGCACAGAGATCATCAACATAGACTTCTAAACTCTTCCTCAGGAACTCCTTAAACACATGGCACATCAGCCTCTGGAAGGTAGCTGGTGCATTGGTAAGCCCAAATGGCATTACTCTAAAAGCAAAAATGCCCCATTCTGTGGCAAAGGCTGTCTTATGCTGATCCTCTGGAGCTATGGCTACTTGATTGTAGCCAGAAAATCCATCCAGGAAGCTATACACTTCCTTGCCTTCCACTCTTTCTAAGAGATGTTCTGTGATGGGAAGCGGATAGTTATCTCGAATTGTGGCTGCATTAACCTTCTTCAAGTTAATGCACACGCGCAGTTTGCCATTCTTCTTGGGCACCACTACGATGGGGGATACCCATTCAGTGTGCTCAATTTCATAGATAAATCCAGCTTCAACCAGTCTATCTATCTCTTCTTTAATCTTAGCAGCGTAATTATCATTATATGTATAAGGCTTTTGCTTAGAGGGTTTGGCATCTGAGGTCATGGGGATAGTGTGTGAGCATATGTCCGGGTCAACCCCTTTCAAATCCTTGTAACTCCAAGCGAATACATCTCTGTATTCTCTTAGCAAGGCAATCAATTCGTACTCTTCTTCTTCTGTCAGGTCATGGCCTATATACGTGCATCTCTCCTCTCCTTCTTCTATGGCCACTACTATTTTCTTGGTGGTTTCTTTGTTATCATAGGCCTCTCCTCCCTGTGCCTCTCGTTTGGGCATTCTTATCATGACTCTCCTGTCATCTATCTCATACTTCCTAAAATTTTCTGGGACCTCAAACAAAGATTCTTCCTCTTCTGGTGAGGTTTCTCTTTTTTTTCGTTTCTTTCCTTCTTCCTTCGGGGTCACATGTGTTGCTAATCTTACATCATTTGTAACTTCTCCATGCCTCTGGGGTTGAAATTCTACTTCATAGAAGTATTCTTCATCTGATGCAAATGGTGGGTCCATAATGATAGACTCGAGATCGGAGTCACTTGCATCCTCAAATGCATCAGGGCTAGGTTCGCATTCTTCTAAAACTGCCTCTCCCATGATCGGCTCTATGGAGAAGACTGAAATGTCATAGCCATCCTCATCACAGTGAGGTGTCCATTGTTCTTCATTGATGGCTACGTCCATGGTTGCTAAAATTTCTGCCCAGCCATGGGGTTCAAATTCCTCGTCAGGAAAGACTACAGGTGCATAGGCTGGGTCTTGGATTGATCTATGGGTTTCTTTCGCACCTACCTCTCTAGCTTTCTCTCTCTTCTCTTCTTCTACTGCTACCTTGCACATCCATAAGTGGGTGTCTTCATGCATCCATGAGGATCCAGACCCTATGGACTGCACCGATTCTGTATCATCTTTGGCTCTATGGATGGGATTCCATTGGATAGGAGGGACATCTCTATGAGAATAATCCTTGAGATTGACTTTGGTCGTAACACCCAAGTGTTGCAAATACAAGGAGTTGGTTCCCCAATCCTGTACCACTTGCAACTGTCGCATAAATGGTCTTCCCAAAATCATCTCATAGGCATGATTTTTGCTGAAGTCACATATAGCAAAGCTATGCTCAAACTCAACACCACCAGTGGAGAGAGTTATGCCTTCTAGCAATCCCAAGGGCCTCTCTATATGACCATCGGCCATTTGCAATTTCATTCTCGTTGGCCTGAGTGCCGGCTTGCCCCAACGCTTCCATAGGGAAGTAGTGGCAATTGCAACTCCTGCACCTGAGTCCAAAATTGCCTTGGTGGTGTACTCCTGGTAGGTGATGGGAAGATAGGTGTTCCCTTCTTCACCTTCACACATATCTCCTATCTTATCCAAGGGAATTTCTGGCACTGTCCTATGGGATCCTACCTGGGAACGAGGTTTTGCTATCTCTGGTACTTGTTTGGCTACATGTTTCCATAATTCAGGTCTAACCTTGAGTAGCTCTTCTAACTTGAGATTACACTGCACGTTAGTGTTCTTCACTACCTCTGTGTTCCTAGGTATGACTGAGTCGTCGTTCCTTACCATGACTGTGGGTGCTCTCATACATGTGGACTTTGCTTCCCATGGGCCTGTGAAGTGGGGTAGTTCCTGTATGGAATTAGACTCAAAGTCCAATCTCTCATGAGACTGAGTATTCTCATGATCCCCGTAAATAGATGGGATGTCTTGTGGGAATTGGTCGTGTGCATCATCCACAAGTTCAAAAGGAGGGGCGACCTCGCTTTCGTTATCCCATTTGTCTTCTTGAATCTCTCGTAGGAAGTCTGGTGCAAACCGATTCATAGAAGAAGAAGTGTCTGGCTCCGTAGAATTGGGCACATAAGCAACCTGGGAAGGAGGGCTTGTTCTATCGTTGGCTCTCTCCTTGCTCTCGTAAATGGCTGGAGCACAAGCTTCTTGGGGAGGGTTGCTTATTCTATTACTCTTCCGAGCAGGCGCATACGCTCCCTGAGAAGGAATGTAGGCAACCTGTGGAGGTACGTGAGCTGTCGAGGGAGGCTCATATGCCTTTTGGGGGGGAAGATAAGCTTCTTGAGGAGGCACAAGGGCTTCCTGAAGAGGCTGGCTTATCCGTTCTCTCGCCCCTTCCTTTCTTTGAGGGGTAGGTTCCTTTTCTGATTGTGCAATTAGCCTCTCTATTCTTTCTGAGGAGGGGAAGTTGTCTGGTTTAGTGGAATTGGTCACATAAACTTCCGATGGGGAATGGTTCATGTTTTTGCTTGCTTTATCTTTTTCTTGATTTTTTTCTTCCTTGGCAGATCTTGCGATTATTCCCTCTAACTTCTCTAGGAATCCATCCAAGTGTAATTGCGTTTTGGCTGAGCCCGAGTAATTGAAAAGGCGACTGGCTTCAAACATAGTCTGAGCCAATGCGACCATTTTCGCGCACAGTTTGGTTCTTTCTATCTCTAGGTCACCTCTAGGATAGCACTTGTCATGATCCGTGACGTTTGGCCCTTCTTGGATTCTGGCCTGATATGCTTTAAGCATCATGTCTATGTCTTCAGGAGTGGGATCAGCTAATACCGATCCTGTTTGGGGTGGTGGGTGGGTTACGTGGGGTGTCTTAGAGGGTGGAGGGATGGAGGGTGATGGGGATGGTAGCGGTGGGGATGTGTGAGAGTGCGGTTGAGATGTGATCTCTATGATTTTAGCCTTGGTTTCTCGTAGACTTTCCTCAAGTTCACTCATCTTCTTTGCCCATTGTCTTTTCATGCGTTTGCGACTATCTCTCCAAGCTCTTGTTCTCTTTTTATTTTGGCTCTCAGTATCGCTAGTGTCTGGGCTCTTTTCCTTGCCTACTCCTTGGTTTTGTTGCACTGCTTGAGCTCTCGTGACTACCTGTACGGGAGCAGTGGAAGTGACACTTCCTGTGGAATCTACCACTAACCCAATAACGTTGATCGGAGTGATTTTTGGCATATTATTAGGATTCTTAGGGCAATCTCGTAAGAGATGTTCTTTTCCACAGTCTTGGCAAAAACCTTGGATCGTTACTGACTGGGGTTGTGTAGGTGGAGGCAAGGGACAATCACGAATGAGGTGATCTCCTTGGCATCTGTAGCACGGTCCTCTTGGGAATGGAGGTCTTACTTGCCTGTATTGAGGCCTAGGATTGGGGTTTGCATACATGACGTTCGTGTAATCTGACTCCCAACTAGGTTCGTTTGTCTCTTCGCTATAATAAGACTCACCATGCTCAGGAGACTGCATGTAGTAGGCCTCGGGACTATCGACATGTGTAGAATCAAAGCTATGGTCACTCGGGTCACTTTCTGAGATCAACGGGGTTACTGGTACTATAGCTCTATTCAGGTTCTCTTCTGCAACAGTATACTTTACCGGAATCACATTAGCTGGGTTTGGAGGCTGTTGAGCTAGTACCGGTTGGGGTCTCTGTTGGGCCTGATATTGTGGTTGGTAGGTTTGTTGGGGTCTAGCATATTGTGGTGGTGGAGGGTACTGGTTCTGGTATCTGCCTTGTTGGTAGGGCTGAGGGTAGGGTTGCCTAACTGCCTGCTTGTTGTATGGGCAATCTTGCGCAGTGTGGTTTGTGTACTTCCGTTCTATGGTGCAGTACTGGCTACTAGGATTAACTTGGGGTTGAGCCATAATGGGACAGACGTTCGCCATATGGTCACCACCGCATGTATAGCACCTTTTCACAGGGGCAAACCTTGGGATTTGTTTGCTAGTTACACCTAATTTCTGAGCTACTTTTTCGGCAAGTTCCTCAATTGATGTGGACTGCGTGGAAGAGTGACTAGAAGCACTATCTGAATCTTTGTAGATTTTGGAAAGCTCTAGTTCTTCCCCTAGGTTATCTTCAATGTCAATGCACATGCGTACACATTCTTCTATGGTCCTAGGGTCCTTCAGATACACGTAGGATCTCAATTTCGTACTCAGCAATCCGTCAAGGAATAAGGCTACTTGTTTAGCAGATGTGGGTAGCTCCGAAATAGGGCACCTTTCCAGATATTGTCTAAATCTTCTTCCTGCAAGTCTCACAGTCTCTTGAGGGGTTTGCTTGAAGCTGTGAATCAGTGAGGAGGTGTTGTGTCTTATGCCACTCTTGGAGAACTCAATAATAAATGCTTCTAGGAGTTGGTCTATACTCCTAAACTGGCGCTCATCCAATGGCTGAAACCATGTAAGTGCCGTATTCCTCAAGGTTAGACCGAAGGCATTGTACTGCGTGAATAGATCCTCCACTTGTTCAGCTCTCAAGACTTGCTTGAACTCCGCCACATGATCATAGGGATCTCCTGTGCCGTCAAAGTAATTCTTCATGGACTTAACTAGCTGGGTGGGTCTCAAAGTTCGTGTGTGCTCTCTAGGCCTCGGCAGAGGGCAACCATCTACATTTCTTTGGTTCCTGTGGGCTCTAAGCATCTCAGGTTCTATCCTATTCGTCTCCGTTCTCGTTCTTTCTCTGCCCACTGGGTTGGCAAAACTTACTTCTGGTCTATCTTTACTTCTGTCTCTTTGCATACCATGAGCTTGGGATGTTCCAGCTCCAGGGTGACCATAGGATATGTTCGATCTTGGTTGGGGGAAAATGAATTCGCCCTTCCAAGTGTAAGCATGCCTATCATTTTCCGTAACCGCAAAGATCCGTTCTGAAACGTGATCTAAGTAGCTCACCCTGCCTGGACTGTCTGGATCCTTAAACTCATAGATCATGATATTTCCTATATCAGTTGGCTGATTGGATTTATACCTCCAGAAGGCTTCGTCGGTTTCTCGATTGAGGAGCAACTCTATGCTCTTGTTGTCTTGGGGTACCCACTCAGGCGTGATAATCCTAGTGAGAACTGATTTACCTCGGGGGGTTCTAGGTTCTACTCCCATGTTTCCTTGTTCTAAGTCACCTAAGTCCGCCTCTGAGATTACATTTCCAAATTCATCCATCCTATCTGGGTGACTGGTGACTACGTATATGGTTCCTTCTTTGTCCAGGTATGCACCGTTTTCAAACTTGACAGCTGGGTGCTCTAGTCCAATGGATTGATCAGGATTCTTAATCTGGACCACGGATCTTCCTAGGCCGTCCTCATAGATGCTAGCACCTAATCGGTTGGTCCTAAGGTATTCCAACTGTGTTTTGTAAGGGCCTTCTACCCTGTACAAGTAAGGCACACCTGAACTTCCCGTAGGTCTGTCCATGCCTTGAGACATCTCTGACTCACTGGTCTCATAGCTAGGGTAGTACGAGTGGTGGCTCAACTGCTGGGCCCAAGACCTAGCAGTGTGGTTAACACTAGCCTCTGATGATCTAAGGCTCTGTCTCTCCCTTACTAGATGTCGTCCCGATCTAAGGTTCATATGCCTAACTAGGTAGCCCAATTCCTTGCCAGAGTACAACCTCGTTGCCGATCAATTGGTACCAGTCACTTGATTCTTTTTAGTTATTTTATCGTGTTTGAGTTCTTGTCTGATATCACGTCGTCAGGAATATTTGAATGTTGTTTTGCACTTATAGTTGACCGTTCTACGTTAAGTTCTTTCCCTTTAAAATTCTCGACTGTACAAGGATTATGCCCTTAGCTTGAACTTGAGTTTTTAGGTGGTCTTCAACTTGATAGTGGCCTATCGTCGCCCTGACTTACTCCTACTTCTAATCGTTCTTAGCCTAAGCTAGGAATTGACGAAGAGGAGTTGAGAATATTCCAACCTTTCTTGCCGAACCTTGCTCTTTAGTGCTCGAGAAGTTGATTCTCAAGCCTGTGCAAAACCCTTGCTTGGACGCTCTCAATTGCTTCTCACTAGACCTGCATAAGTCCCAAGATTAGCTCCAAGTAGACCTTTCAATTGACAGACAAATTATTTCAAACACTTTTTTAATGACCCTTGTTCCCCCTTTTGTATTGCTAAAAATTTCCTCTAGAGCTCCCTTGGTGTTTCTACCCTTCTGTGTGTCAACTTCCAAATATCCTATCTGAAAATCAACGCGTTATTCTTATAAAAAACAGTTGAAGGCGTGTAGTATATGCCACGAGCTTTCCGACAAGCCCTAGAGCTCAGAAAATGGATTCCGTATGACAAAGTTATGACCGTTCAGGGTTTAGGGGGTTAACTAGACAAACAGAAACTTTCAGGGGTTTTAATGCATTTTCTAAGGCCTTTGTAAGTATATGAGTACTTGAGAGTGCCAATATGCCCAAAATTTAGCCTAAATTCTCAAAAATTACCCCTTAATTTTTGCCGAAAATGTCTGTCTATCGCGATAGACGGTGTCTGTCGCGATAGACACAAACTATCGTGGGGGCTGTCTGTCGCGATAGACGGTGTCTGTCGCAGATTTTCTGTCTGTTGCGATAGACGGTGTCTATCGCGATAGACGGTGTCTGTCGCGATAGACGGTGTCTATCGTGGAATTTCTGTCTGTCGCGATAGACGGTGTCTGTCGCGAGATTTCGGTCTGTCGCGATAGACGGTGTCTGTCGCGATAGACGGTGTCTGTCGCGAAATTTCGGTCTGTCGCGATAGACGGTGTCTGTCGCGAAATTTTGGTCTGTCGCGATAGACGGTGTCTATCGCGATAGACGGTGTCTGTCGCGAAATTTCGGTCTGTCGCGATAGACGGTGTCTGTCGCGATAGACGGTGTCTGTCGCGATAGACGGTGTCTGTCGCGATAGACTGAAAAAATGCAAATTTTTGAGAAACTTCTAGTGCTTTAGAGTGCTCTAATGGTGTAGATTACAGTGCTAAACATGCATTCACAAAATTTAAAGTTTTTCTGTCTGTCGCGATAGACAGAGGTCGTCGTCCCGGGACCTGTGCAGAGCCTGTCGTACCTGCGCACACTGCTGGGGATGATGGTACAGCAAAAAACCTGCAAAATAACTCAAGAAACAAGCAAAAACAGCACACGCAATTTCGCTCTCTCGCTCTCTCTCACAAGTGAAATGAGGGAAATGAGGTGGAGATGGGGATATAGTCAAAAAACTGAAATTTTCGCGATGATGGAGATGGAGGTGGGAGATGGTGATGATGATGATGATGATGATGGTGATGAAGATGATGAAGAAAGTAAAAGAAAATCGATGAAAGTGAAGAAAATACCTACAACTCCAACGCGTCAACTCTACGTCTTACCATCACACGCTCGTCCTCAAAGCTCGATCCCCGGCAACGGCGCCAAAATTTGGTGTAGCTCAGTGATGAGTAGCACCTCCTTTAATGTCAATCCGGGAAGACGTGAGGATGGTATGAAGACCTCGAGCAAGTGGCGGCAGAAGTGCGTGAGTGAGAAGCACACTAGCATGCACACACATACACACACACGCGCACACACAGCAAGACAAAGAGTGAGAATCAATGGAGTTCTTTAGATTACTTTCAAAAGCTCTTACAAGTTCGTTTCAATTACAATCTAACCTCAAAAATGAGCTCTCTAGCTCTTTTTATAGTTTTTGACTAGTTTTGGCCCTGTCCAGACCTAGTGTCCGGCCTAGTTAAAAATTAGGTTCCAGGGCTTATTTGAGGGCTCAAACGAAGTCTAAAAATTATGAAAATTGGTACGATGGTACTTCTAATACTCCTCAAGCTCGAGGACTCCTCGGCTTGCACAAAATGGAGTCTATTCTACCAAAAACGGGATTTACAATGTTTGTGTAGTGATTAAAATCACTTGAGTTGTACATAATCTATGGGAAAAAATAATCTGGCCTTGTTGCCGTATTGTGCATGACTCCTTTGTTGCTTTGTATGCCAACAGATACCCACTTAAATGAGATTGCAACTGGCGGATGGACACATAGAAAAACCTCTAGGAATATGGGAAAAGGTGATTGTGGATATATGTGGAATAGAAATAGAGCATACTTTTGCCATAGTTGAATTTCCACAATCCACTTCATATGAAATTATCCTAGGAAGACCATTTATGAGACAAATGCAAATTGTACAAGATTGGGGTAATGATTGTCTATATCTTTAGAGCAAAGGAAGGATAACCAGAGTGAATCTAAGAAATGGTCATTATTGTGAAGAATGGTTCAAAATACATCAAAATCAAGAATTAAGTGAAGAATCAGAGTTGGAAGATCAGAATGAAACTGAATCATCAATATGGAAGTGCAATGTGATAAGAAACCTTATAAATGGAAAAAGAAGATTAAGAAGAGAAGATTGTGTAGAAGGGAGAAAATTACAAGATGAGAGCTATGTACCAAAAAAATTCAAAGATGAAGAATTTGAGCCATATGGTTGGAACTAGATTTTGGCTACTATGGATCTAGCCAGTGATGAGTATGTAGGAGTAGAATTTCAAAATGAAGAAGGGTATGATGTTTTTCACATTGGAATACAAATGATAAGAGTATCAAAAACAGAAGAGGACCAGGAAAAAGAAATAATATTGGAAAATGGAAAAACACAATATTTGGAAGAAGTAAAAGCTGAAGATGCAATAAAAGATAACATCTCAGGCAAATATAAGAAAAACAAACACAAGGAAATAGAAAAAGACCAAGAGGATGAAAAAAATAAGATCAACAGTTTGGTGTACCAGCAAATTTCAAAACTTATGAAGTAGAAGATAGATTACTTCTAAAAAGGAAACCAAAGAGAGAAAAGAGAAAAGGGGAGGCATATGACAATGAAGAACAAACTAAGAAGGTTATGATCACTCAGGAAGATGGGGAAGAAAGACATATTGTAATAGCTGATGACATGACAAATCAAGAAGAGGAGGCATTAAGGAATTTGGCCAGAAACTATAGAGATGTGTTTGCCTATAGCTATAAGGATTTGAAAGGTATTGATCCTAAAATCTGTGAGCATAAGATTCCTATCACACCTGATGCAAAACCTAGCAAACAGAGACATTACACATTCACTGATAAATACTCTGCTAAAATAAAGGAAGAAATTGACAAGCTGCTGGCTGCCAATTTCATCTATAAGATTGAGTATACAGAATGGATATCTCCTATAGTTGTGGTACCAAAAAAGAATGAGAAACTTAGGGTATGCATTAACTTGAAAAAGGTGAATGCAGCAACTATAAGGGATAGCTATCCATTGCCTATAACATACCATCTTTTAGAAAGAGTGGCAGGGAAGGAGGTTTATAGTTTTTTGGATGGTTTTTCAGGATACAATCAGGTACCTATAGCATTGGAAGACCAACATAAAACTGCCTTTTCCACAGAATGGGGAATTTATGCTTTTAGGGTTATGCCTTTTGGGTTAACTAATGCCCCAGCAACTTTTCAAAGATTAATGTGTCATATCTTCAAAGAGTTCCTGAGGAATGTAATGGAAATTTATGTGGATGACCTTTGTACTTTTTCAGTAAAAAGACAGGATCACTTGCAAGATTTAGAAAATATATTCAGGAAATGCAGAACATACAGAGTATGTTTAAATCTAGAGAAGTGTGTATTCTTTTTAAGACAAGGAAGAATGTTAGGTCACATAGTCTCCAAAAATGGAATTTCAACTAATGAGAAGAAAATAAAGGCCATGGTAGAACTTCCAAGACCAACAAATGTAAAGGAACTTCAAACTTTCATGGGACATTGCGGGTATTATAGAAAATTTGTACACAAGTTTGCTGACATAGCTAAAACTTTGTATGCCTTAATCACGAAATTTGAGTGGACCAAAGAGTGTGACCAAGCTTTTGAGACCCTAAAAGCTTGTTTGGTTACAGCCCCAATTCTGAAAACACCCCAGTGGGATAAAATTTTTCATGTCCATGTGGATGCTTCAATATGCTTTGGGATGTGTGTTAGCACAACCAATAGAAGGAAGCAAATTAGATTTTCCAGTTGCTTATGCTAGTAGGCAACTAAATTCAGCAGAGAAAAATTACACAACTATTGAAAGGGAAGGGTTGGGAATGATATTTGCTGTGAAAAAATATAGACATTATCTATTGGCCAACAAGTTTAAATTTTTTGTGGATCATCAAGCTTTACTCTACCTAGTAAATAAACCTTGTCACACTGGTAGAATAGTCAGATGGTTTCTTTTACTGATGGAGTTTGAGTTTGAGGTGGTGGTCAGACAGGGAAAAACACATTTGAGAGCATATCATTTGTCTAGAATCAAGGCTAAAGAACCAAGTTCACCTTTAGATGATGACCTGCCAGATACATATTTGTTCAAAGTAGAAAGTGTTCCTGAGTGGGCCATGACTTTACTTCCTTTGCTAACCATGGGTCCTTGCAGAACATTTGGAAACAACACACATTTAGTATTACAAAGCAGAAACTTTATGTTGCTAGCTGGGCACTTGTATCACCTCAACCATACAGGCATATTGGAATATTGTACTCCAGAAGAGGAGCAACAGGAATATCTGAGAAGAGCTCATTGTTGGAACCCTTGTACTCATGCTTCCAGAGTAGTCACTCTAAGTAATCTCAATAGGATGGGGGTACATTGGCCTAATAAAATTCAAGTTGTAATAAAATATATTGCTAACTGCTTGGAATGCCAATCCTTGCAAAACTCAGAACTTATAACTCTATATTGGTTTCAGAAAAATCCAGAATGGAGTGAGAACATCATTGAGGAATTGAAAAGGAAGAAGAAAGGAAAACAAGTAAGAGCTAGTGCAAACTCAAAAAATCTACAAATGATCTCTAAAGAATATCAACTGATAGGAGAACAATTGTATAAGAGAGGGATGGATGGATATTTAAGAATTTGTGTTCGTGAAGATAGATATCTGGAAATGTTGGAAATGGCACATTCTGGAGTGGCAAGAGGACATTTTTCAAGTGACAGAACTGCTAAACTCATATTATATTCTGGCTTTTGGTGGCCAAACCTATTTCCTGATGCGAGAACATATGTGAAAAGATGTGACATTTGTCAGAGGGCGAGTCAACCAAATAAAAGAGACAATATGCCATTAGTTCCATTAATTTCAGCCAGAGCATTTAGTAAATGGGGGTTGGATTTCATTGGACCCATACATCCTCCAGCAAGACAATCCCATGCTGAATACATACTAGTAGCTACAGATTACCTGACAAAATGGGCTGAGGCCAAAGCTACAAAAAGAAATGATGCTCATACTACTGCTAGATTTCTCTATGAAAACATCATCACTAGATTTGGACTTCCAATTGAATTGGTAAGTGATAGGGGGACTCATTTTTTGAACCAAATTATAGAAAACATAACTGAATATTTCATGATTAGTCATAGAAAGTCAACCCCATATCACCCACAAGCCAATGGGTTAGCAGATAGTACTGATAAAGTACTTTGTACTGTATTGTCAAAATTAGTAAACACAAACAGGAATGATTGGGATTTACAACTTAATCATGTCCTATGGGCCTATAGAGTGGCATTCAAAACTGCATTAGGAACCACACCATTCAACCTGGTATATGGAAAAAATGCAGTTCTGCCTTTGGAATTCCTTATTCCAACACTGAAGGTGGGAAATCAATACAAATGGACTGGACATGAATTATCTGAAAGAGTGGTGGAATTGGAAAAACTAGGAGCTTCTAGACTCCAAGCAATTATGAGCATATATACAGACAAGAAAAGGCAAAAAGCTTATCATGATGTTCACATAAAAGAAAAAGATCTACAAGAAGGAGATCTAGTTCTGGCATACACAGTCAAGGAACATCAGAAGAAATTTAAAAAAAAAGGACATGGGTCTTATATTATACATCAGATCAGTAACAGTGGATCTATCCAACTAGCTAACATAGATGGAGAAATCATGCCAAACTTCATAAGTGGATGCAGAGTTAAAAGGTATGACTTTCCATTAACCGCTTCTGAATGGAGAAGATTACACCAAACTCAAAATAGGAAAAAGGAAGAGGAAAACATTAGGAAAGAGGCTCAACAGGAGGCAAAGGAAAGGATAAGAAAAACCAAAAACCTTAGAGAAGTCCTTCTGTGTGAAACACCTCTAAAACAAAAAGAACATTTGCCTGTGATAACTATGGATTGTCAAGATGAAAAAATCAGGGTTTTAATAGATTCAGGTGCACAAGTGAATTTGATTAGTTCAGCTTTGTTGAATAAATTTAACCTAAAAAGGACTAAAAGCAAAACCTTTATCGAAACCTTGGAAGGACAAATGATACAAAGCATGTCTTCACCTTCTCTTAAAGTTAAGTTCAATACGGAATATATGAAAATAGATTGTGAAGAATGGCCAGATCACTTGATGACTGAAAAATTGATTTTGGGACAACCATGGTTAAGGCAAGGTAGAGTAATACTGGATTTTGAAAAAATGAAGCTCAAATTAATAGTAAATGACAAAAGGTTTTTAATATTCTTCTGGAGTACTGAAAAATAGGAAGATCAACAGGAGCTTTATGATTCAGAGCTGGAAGGATTTACTTTCTCATTAAAAGACACACAGACATTATCAATACAATTACTAAAGGATCAAGCTTCATTTAATCAAAATCAGCAACAAATTGAAGAAGCAAAAGAGGGTGAAGAGATAGAAGCAAGGTGGCAATTAGGGTATAATCAGTAGTATCAGGACATCAAAACAAGAAGGATGTGGAAACAAAGTACACACAAGGCCTGCTCATCAAAACAAATTCCCAGAACAAAATGGATATGGAAGCCAAAAAATTTCAACCACAGCTCATCAAATGAAGACGGGTGTATTCCCAGAATAGGATCAGCAAAGATTAAATATTATTGGGTAAAAAAATCAGAGCTGATTCATTGGAAAAGGACATGAGTATCCGAGATGCAATTAGGATCTTGGATAAAGAAAATTAGAGTGTTACATAGAAGAAATTTTGACATATTAAAAAAAAAAAATGAAATTGCTCTACCTTATCCTTTTTCTGAGAAAAGAAATAGGAGGGGAAGAAAGGAAGTGGAAAGGAAGTTGGAAAAATTAAAAAAAAAAAAAAGAGTAGAAAAAAAACAGAGAAGAGAAAAAAGAGAAAAAAGAGAGAAAAATTACCCATTTCATTTTTCTCTTATGAAAAAAAAAGAGAAAAAGAGAAGAGAAAACTATCCATTTTTCCTTTTATTAGACATATAGCACAAAGCAAGATATAGGTAGAAGGGTAACAGGTTTCTATTTATTATTTTTTATGTTTATTTTTTATTTTTTATGATTTTTTATTTTTTAATTTTTATTCATTTTTCTTTTTAAATATCTTCTTCCTGGATAGAAGTTGTCAGAAGAGAAGAGAGCACTAGATATCTTGCTACACATGTAATGATCACTTTAATTGAGTCTTTTAAAGGAAGTCAGGACTTAACTGAGATTTTATTTTCATTCTTCTTTCATTCCATTTCAAAACAAGTGTCATTTTCTTGTGGGTGGAGTTTTTTCTTTTTTGTGTGATGCTATATTTTCTCTAGAATGATGAATTCGAAGGAACTACCAATCCATGAGTTCAAAGCAGACTTAGTCTCTCTGTCTAGAGGACATTGGTTCTTAGACAATGAAGCAACAACGGAGACAGTAGAATTAGAATCTGATGAAGAGCAGGAGATTCCAGAAGCAGAAAAGATAGTCAAGGAACTCAAGGAAACTCTAGGTATTATTGGCCAACACATATTTATAGTGGGAGTTGGAGGTTACAAGTACACTACGCTGTGTCAGAAGTTTTACAAATTCCAGAAAAGTGCAGTCAACTACAAAAGGTGGAAAGCAGTGGGATTACACAAGTTGCTGGATGAACCTATATTTTTCATAGACTTTGAAAGAGTGGCACAGGTAATGAACAACTTATTCGAAGTTGGGAAGGGCGATGAGGCATATTTCCGGTGTAAAGTCAAGGACAAAGAAAACCAGGAGGTGAATATCACTATAAAAGCAGAGCATATCAGGGCAGCCCTTCAGTTTTATCCAATGGGAACTAAGTTGGATAACAGCTTTGTTAAGAAGAATAAAGAAACATATACATGATATTCTAAATTTCCTGATTTCAAAGGAAGAGAAATTGAGGAATATGCCATCAGAATGTTTTTGCAATATTTCTGTTTCCCAAAACTGCCAAGATACACCATGCCACACAAACCAGTAACACTGATTATGTTCAACAATAAGGACATAACTAAGCCCTTTGGAGTGATGGATGTAACACCATATATACATGAGCAATTGAAGGAAGCAGCTAAACACTAGGAGCAAAAGAAGTATATGAATGGAGCTCAATTTTTAACAAGGATTATATATCATGTTCTAGGGATGGAGGATCAATTACAATTGGCTCCAGCAGCCCAATATTTCAGAAATTTGATGGCAGGAATCAAAAGTCCTTCAAGGAAGATATCTGTAAGAGAATCAGAAGGTCAATCAAGTATGAGGGGAGCAGAAAAGAAAAGAAAAGGAATTTCAGAAAAAGTTGTTCCTGTAAAGAAAAGGAGATTGGATCCAAGAAAAGTTGAATTGGAGCAGATATAAGCAACTAAGGAGGAGCATGAAGCTGCTCAGAAGCAGGTGCAATCTTCAAATGACCCTCATCCACCTCAGACAAGCAAAGAGCATTTGTATACCTACTTGACTCAAGGAAATAATAAAAGGGAAGTATATGAAGCCCAATATCAAAAGATGTTGGAGGATTACTCTTGCAAAGCAACAGATTGGATTCAAGAGGAAGTAGAACATTATGAAGAGCTGCATGATCAGATGATGGCAGCTGAGATAGAGGAAGTGTTTGTAAAAAAAGAAGTAGAACTATTAGCATATTTCAAAGAGCTACAAGGACCTCTTGAAACAAGAACTACAGTTGTAATGAAGAAAAAGGTCCAGAAGAAACCTATACAGAAGAGGAAGTTAACCAAGAAAAGTAAAGGAAAATCAGTAGCAGAACCTGTACAAAGAATGGAGACAGAGACAGTGATAGTAGAAGAAAGGAACCAGAAGGAATCTATTGCTATAGAAGAGTCAAAATTGGGAAAATCAGGAATAGCGGGCTCTTCACAATTTTCTTCAGACTCTAAAAGTGATATTGAAATTTTTTTGCTGAAAAGTTTGAATTTATGAGTACCTAGTACACCCAATGTGATAATACAGGTCACTAAAAAAAATAAAACACCAGAAGACTTGAGTAAGAAGCCCCAAGGGAAGCAAGACCAAGAAGAAGTAGTAAAACATGTTAGTCTTGAAGAAGAAAGAAGATTAATAAAGGGAAAAGCAGTGATGATAAAAGAGGAGAGTGAAGTAAGAAAGGAATTCAGCTGTGGGTTAGTGGATTCAGGATTAAAGTCAAAATGGACAAAACCTTCACCACAAATCTATTTCAAATTGGATGAAGGAAGAGTAGGGACAGAAAAAGAAGCTCAGTTATGCAGTTTACTACAAGAACAAAAAGAGACAGATCAAATCAAGGAAATAGAGGAAGTAGTGGTGAAGAAGAATGTTCAAGAAGTAGAAAAAGGAGTTACAGACAAAGAGATCAATCAAATCATAGAAGATGTCCTGTATGACTTGAATCATAATGAAGAATTTACAGCTGCAAAAGATCAAGGACAAGAGGAGGAGCTGGATCTCATGGATATAGAGGAGCAAGAGGAAGGACACAAAGAGCAGATAAGTAATGATCAGATAAAGCTTATTGAGGAAACTGATTCAGCCATAATTCAGGAAGAGGTAGTACAAGTAAAGGAAAGACATCTCTTTGAAGAAGAACAACAAGTAATGGAGAATAAGAAGGCAAAAGAAACAAAGACAACTACAGGTATATCAGAACAATGGAATAAGGATGATCAGATATTGGAATATGAGGAAGATGTTGGAGACCAAGAAAAGATGGAAGCAGATAAGAGCCATGAAGAGCAAAAGACCCAGGTCATAGAGTATGAGGAAGAATATGAAGAAGATAAAGAGAGTAAAGAAAACAAGCAGATAGAATTTAAACAAATGGAAATAGAAGTTGGGTTGGAAAGGATACCTAAAAATATATGATCTACTTGCAAGATCATTATGAGCAACATTGAGCAGTTCAGACAAGCAAGTAGAAATATGATTATATCAAGTATGGTAGCAGAATCTGAATTTGAAAAAGGTAGTAGTATCATTAAGGAGCACAAGAAGAAAAAGAACAATTGGCAAAATAATTGAGGATTGTAAAGGAGAAAAATGAGGAATTGACACATAGGATAATTTCTTTGGAAGAATTGGAGGTTCAACAACAAAACAAAATCCAATATCTTGAAGAGAAGTGTGCAAAACAGACAGAGCATAATAGTAAGATGGAGATGGAGATGAAGAAAATAGAAGGGAGATACAGAACCTTACAAAGTTCTTATCAAATCATGGTCAAAGCAAATGAGGAAATAAACAAATTACTAATTGAAGAAGGCCACTTGAAGGAAGAAAGCAAGACTGTTCAGGTGACACAGGAGGAGAAGGAAGATTTGCACAAGGAAATCATGAGATTGCAAACAGAGTTGAAGGAAACAAAGGAATTGGAAAAACAGGCTAGTATACATGCTGCTACCTCAATGAGGGGTTACAACAAATTACATATGGATATAGAAAAAGAAAGAAGTGATTGGCAGTCAAGTATAGAAAAGGAAAGAAGAGAATGGATAGCAGAAAGGGAGATGTGGGCATCTCAGAATAGAAGTTTAATGATAACAATAGAAGAGCTACAAAAAAAGCTAGAAAAACCACAAACTCAGGTAGAAGATCAGATGGAGACTACACATATAGAAGATTATGAAGTAGGAAATGATGACAGAACTCAACATGGTAGTAAACCAGAAAATAAAGCACCAGAAGAAGAGTATTCAGAGGAGTCTGACAGACAGAGAATCTAGAATGGATTTCATTAGAAAAATGCATGATGAATACGAGGAACAGATTGTTACATTTGCTTTAAATAAAGGGATAAATCCTGATCAACATCATTGGGCTGCAGATGGATTAGGCATACCTTTGTGCATGATCATGGAAAGTATTAAAAATTATCAGTTGGCAAGGGTGGGATTACCTCCAAACAAGTATCTAGAATATGAGGAAGATATCAATGTGACCAAGGAGCTATTTGAAAAAGCTAATCCAAAATGGATAAATAGATGGTTGGATGCTAATAAAGAGTGCAAAAAAATATGGAAGGAAGCACCTATTCAGCTGAAGATTAATCCAGCATACTGCCCAGTAGCAAGGAGAAGAGAGTGGAAAGTTTTTTGGGAAAGAAGGAAAGAAGGACAAATTCCATCCAAATGGTTGAATTTTCCAAAGATAGCAAGTCCGAAGGCAAGAACATGGCCCACAAAGAAGTATGTGGTGGACACAGCTGAATCTGTCATAGCCACATACAAGGATGTTAATGACCCAGCATGTATTTTACTAATCAGAGTAATGAGACTGATCTTGGCATGTATAGAGACTTATACATATACATCGAATTCTAAATTACATTGGCTTCAATTCTCCTACTGATGCTTTAATATTTGATCTCAATGAAACACCTGACAGGATATGTTTGATGGCTTATTATAGCAGAATAATATTTTTGGGCAGCCATTATCTCTAGATTTTTGAAGATGCATTTGATTATGGGTTCTTTGAAAGGGAATTAGAAATATTTGGAAATCTGTCAGTTGTAACAAAATCTCGACTCACTGCCTATGAAGCTCCTTACATAGATTACTTGAAAAAAGATGTAATTGATAAACCAGAGGCTGCTGTGGAGTGGAGGAAAGAACTATTTGAGATGGTAAACAATTTGAATATTACAGAAAGAAAGAGCCATGACCTACTGTCACAGGTTTATCAAAGAAAGAAGAAGTGAAGAAAGCATTCAGGATATTTGAGCAAGTATGTCTTTTGTCAGGAGCCAAAAGGTCTAGGAGGGGAAGAATGTTAGAAGAAGTATTTTTTGAAGTATTTTTGATGGAAAATAATTGTAAAATGCCAAAAACTTGTAGAAATATTTATGCAAATAATGTAAAAATAAGGAAGACTCTTCCTTATGGAGAGTAGAATCATATGTAGTTTTTTCTAGAATTTTGGGAAACACCTAGATAGCATATTTTTAGATCAGAAGAGGAAAGGACCAAAATTCAAGTGTGAAAAGGGACACTTGAAAATGTATAAAAGACAATTTCCTCTATTTTGAGAGGGTTGGTTATTTGTATTACCTGCTATCCAAGCCAGTGTAAATAAGGCAAAGACTTATCCAAACAAGCTCCAACTGTTGGTCAAGGCGAAACGATACTTGGTGCAGCAGCCGTCAGTATTTTGGACTTTTCTCCCAGCTCCGAGCTCCAAATATAGCGAATAGCATATGCGTTTCGAAGCTCTCAAGAAGGCGCATCCAATGGCAGTGGTTTCACTCAATTCTGACGCTCCTACTTCAAGTTATGAGCAAAATACTGAGTCGCGAGAATACTTTCCTACACTTCAGCACTTCCTACACTTCGCACACACCTTACCTACAGAAAATAATCACTTTCATGGACAGACAACACTCACAAGCACTCTTTCCAAGCAATACACATGCATACAAGCTCACGAAGAAGAAGATACAGAGTGAAGAAGACACAAATTCGAATTTCTGTGCTCTCTATTCTCACAATGGCAAAAAGTTCTTTACAAAGAGTCACATTTGACTTATATACTAGTGCCCTAAAAATGGTCCTTTCACACAAGAGACCGGCACTTTATTCACTAAAAGACTAATTTCCTACTATTTTACATGGGTAAATCTCTAATCTTCTATGGGGATGCATCTAGAGGACTCCTCTAGTGCATTTACAACGGGAAATATATTACAAGAATGAGTATGATACAAAGATATGATGTCCAAATCGGAAAAATTTTGGGGCCCGTCTTTTTCTCTGCTTTGTACTTTCTTTAGCTCTGCAACAGAGAGGCACAAAGAGATTAAGGGAAGTAAAGCAAGTCGAAGAGGAAGTTCCAGCCACGAAGAGAGCACACGTACTTCCAAAGACAAGGATTGAAGAGCTAAGGTCAATTACAAAAGAAGATTTAACTAAAGCCATAGAGGATACACACCAATATACAGAAGGGCAAGTCAATTTACCAGTGCAAGGACACCATTACCAGCAGACTCACCAAGAGATGGAAGCAAAAAAGAAACTCACCAAAGTACATCTCTACAAAGAATTAGGTTTGGATAACTCAAGCTCGTCTTCGGATGCACAAGAAGAACCCGATACTTCATTGTTGAATGTGGATATTCAAAGTGAATCAAAGGATGATGGACAATGGGAGGAGTTGAATGTAGTCAACTACGAGGAAGCAAGCGAAGGCATGAAGGTAAATGACAACTCCGTCCACCCCACTCAAGACGACACAAGCAAGGAGGTAGACCATGGAGGGACACATGTAATCAAAATCAATGAGAATTCCATAATTCAAATTAAAGAGACGACACTTACTGGAGAGGCATCAATAAAGAATATAAAGCAAGAACATAAAGAAGCTACAGTCGAAGACTCAGAACCCTTCACACCGATAAGGGTTGTGGCAGAACCCTCCCCCATGGATGTTACCATTTCAAGGGAGTGCCACTAAAGTAATTGATATGGACGAAGATAAGACAGAGCCAAAAATACAATTACAAATTAGACAACCCCACAATGAAACCATCCATGTAGAGCAAGGAAAAGATGTACAAACAGGAGAAGCTCCAAGCATACCCCGAACATGGTTGAATGTGGACATCGCTCAGCTCAAGCCAGTAGTGCAAGACATGATCATAACCGCAATGGACACACAACAATTAATGCTTGAGGCTGATGAAGACTAAGATCAAGCGATGCAGGACAAGCATGCACTTCAAGAAAGGGGTAAGAATCTTTCGGCGGAATTAAATTTAGCAAGAGAGCAAATACTACATAAAGAAAAGAAAGTCCAAGAAGCCAAAAAGCAGTGCAACTATTTAGAGACAGAAAACACAAAATTAAAAGAACAACCAAAGAAATATGAGGCTAGTGAGACTGAGAAGACGAGAATGAATGCCCGAAGTAAGATCCTAGAATCACAAATAAAGGTATATATGAAGGAGGCGGAAACTCTAAGGAACCGAAATAAGGAGCTCATGACAGCTCTTCTAAGTGATCAGTCCATAGATGTTCAGGAAAGGCCGGAGAAAGACATAAAAGAGATGGAGGACAATATAGCTAAGTATGAAGAAAAAGTCAAGCAGGAGCAGGCAACCATTGCCGAATGGAAAAAGAGGTACATGGATGATACAGCGGCTCTTAGGGAAAGATGGAAAAAGGCTGAGAATAGATACCTACTGCATTGTAAAGAAGACACAGATCAACTCGCGATAGTGGTAGAGGAAATCCAGAAGAATAAGGAAACAATTTTGCAGGCATAGGAAGAAATTAAGCAAAAGAAGGAAATGATAAAGCAACTACAGGATCAACTAGCACACAAGGAAATTGAGGGGACACCAGTAGTTCCAAAATCCGCAGAGGCTACTGAGGAGACTGAGGTACGTCCTCTCTCTCGCCCCTTATATCATTCGCCAATAAGGGAGGAACATGCAATCCAAATTGAACATAATGATCGGGACATTGCAGAACTAAGCCGATCCGAAAGGGCACTACTGGTTTCATGAAGGAAGCTAGAATCGAGAGCAAAAACTTGGATCAAATTTTGAAGCCATTCAGTGTACCATATGGACTACTTAAAGAACAAACACGACAATATATAAAGATGATGACAAATAAAGAACCTAACAGTAACCTCCACTTCAGCAAAGATACTTTCAATTACACTCAAGAGGAGTTCGAGAAGGCTGATCCCATATGGAGACACAAAGTTTTGGAAAAGAACCCTACATTGCGGGTACAGTGGGAAGCATCACCATACGTGCTTCAGGTAAACCCATCTTTTTGACCAGTACCCCGCAGACGCTCCTGGACGCAATTTTGGGAAGGACAGCACTAGGGAAGCATAAATAATCAATGGTTGAATTACCCGTTATTGCCTAGTCCACCACATAACTACCTACCGACGGAAGAGTACATGGTAAAGACAATGGAATTTTGGATTGCAAGATATGTGACGGTACCTGATTTAGCAGTAAAGATGATGAATAAGATTTTTAGCATGCTACTAACAGTAATTAAAGTCTTCCAACACACAAAATATACTTTTTTGAACTTCATCGACATTACACAAGGATTTGAAGCACTCATTTTTTATCTTTCAACCATTTCGAGCCGCTTAACACTTATGGCCTATTATTCACGACTGATGTTTTTGCCAAGCACGTACATGCAGACATTTGAAGAAGCATTTTTCACAGGCTTCTTCGAAGTAGATTAAGAAATTTTTGTCAAAATGACTTCGAACCTTAATGCACGCCTGGTGGCTTATGAAACCAGTTTTTTTGCGGATCACCGACAAGCACCAGAGGATGGAGTGAAGTCAAGCCAGTGGAAAGAATTTATGATATGTCATGCTAATTTTCTGAATCAAAGAGAGCAATCAGCCATACAAACGTACTCATGTCACCACAAAAAGCCTGTCGAGGACGACAGAGTTCAGGAGGAGGGACATGTGGAAGGGGAGTCAAGCAAGAAGAGAAGAAGAAGAAGATCAAAGTCAAAAATTTCTCAATAAAGAATGAAGATCATAAAGTGAAAGAACCACCCTCTGCCCAAAGCCCCGCAGGGGCACGCATCAGGCAACAACGGGAAACATCCAAATCCTAAGGAATGGAATTAAAGAACAATCAAAACCAGGACATTTCATGGGATGGATGGACCAGGGCCAGGAAGTATCCATGAAGAAGTGCAAGAAGATACTTGGCAGGTAATAATCATCCCGTTGATAGCATGCGTTGTCAACAACGTAAACAGGCTCAAAGCAATATAGGAGGTTAGATATGTGAAGACAAAGACAAATCAAAAGACCAAAAGTTAGAAAGAGGTAGAGGCTGAAAAGTTGAAGAGGGTGACTAAAAACAGCACATTCCTAGTCACTGGTGGCGTGCATGGCAGCCCAACTGAATACAACAACCCAAATATGTGATATAAGAAATACCAAGGGGCAAACAGAAGCAAAGGACATACCTCGGATAAGATAACCAATTTTCTGATAGTCCTTGTTGCTGCTTCGACCGCTGGGTGCGTGTATTCAGAACTCTTAAACAAGCTGAAGACAAGAAGTAAAGCCTGTCAAGGGATGACAGAAACAAAGAGGGGAAGAGTGTTGCAGAGCAGAGAAGCACAAAAGAAGAGCCCCAAAATTTTCAAATTAATGGGCATAATTTTTCTTCTTTAAAGTCTTAGAGAACTCCCTCAAGCCATGTAAATGCACTAGAGGAGTCCTCTAGATGCATAAGTCCAACTCAGTGTAACATATTCCTTATAAATTAGTAGGAAATTCACTTTTTTAGTAATAAAGTGCCGGTCTCTTGTGTGAAAGCACCAAATTTAGGGCACATGTATATAAGTCACTTTGTGACTCTTTGTA
The DNA here is from genome assembly GCA_020310875.1 of Ceratopteris richardii. Lineage (NCBI taxonomy): Eukaryota > Viridiplantae > Streptophyta > Polypodiopsida > Polypodiales > Pteridaceae > Ceratopteris > Ceratopteris richardii. Next base: position 12,696,043 of record CM035410.1, read on the forward strand.
GAGACTTTTTGCCTTTGTGAAGAAGGAGAGCTTCTGATTTTCGAATTCGCTTCTTTCTTGCAGATTTCCATCTTCTCTTTGATCTTTTATGTGTGTATAATGCTTGGAATATGTGTGTAGGACTATTGTCTACCCCTCCCCACTGTTTTTGAGCTACTGTAATGTGTGTGTGAGCTTGTAGGAGTTGTGGTGTGAGTGTGGGCATTTCCTGCCATTCACTATTTTGGCCATAACTTGAAGCACGATTGTCAAAATCGAGTGAAACTACTCAATTAGATGCGTCTCATCGAGAGCTTTGAAAGGAGTCCAGTATTGACTATATTCGGAGTTCGGAGCTAGGAGAAATCCTTGATTTACTGAAAAATACTGTAAGTGGTATCACGACAAGCACTTTCAGTATTTCAGTGAGTTAGAGAGGTGGATTGGTCTTTTCTCATGCATATAAGCTAAACCACTTCATGTTCCATCATGTGTGCACATGTCCTCATACACTTGGTTAGGTTGTTTGATCGGATTGACAAATAAGCATGTGTCAATTTCCCACTATACGCACTTGTGTGGCAAATGAGGTTTAGTCTCTTTGCTCTACAACACTCTCCCCCTCTTTGTCTCTGTCGTCCCTTGACAGGCTTTTGCTTCTCATTTGTAGCTTGTTTAAGACTTCTGAATACATGCACCCAGTGGTCAAAGAAGTGATAAGGACTGTCAGAGAATTTGTTACTTTATCAGAGGTATGTCCTTTGCTTCTGTTTGCCCCTTGGTATTCCGTACATCACAAATCTGGGTTGCTGTATTAAGTCGGGCTGCCGTGCACGCCATCAGTGGAAGGATTAGGATCTGTCAGATATCCTCTTGCACTTCTTCATGGATACTTATTGGCCTTGATCCGCCCTTGTCACTTACATACCTTCCCCCATTGTATTGCTTTGAGCCTGTTTGCCTTCTACCACCGCACACCTTAATTTGCTGACCTCTACTCTCTTTTAAGAGAGCATTCCATTTCAAAGGCCCTATTTCTGAATCTTCTTTGTCATCCTTCAGGACCTGTTCCATTTCTTCTCACCGCACGCATCCAACGGACAAGGAGGCAACTAGGACCTTCAGAAAATTGGTTATCTTATCCGATGAAGAGTCCTTTGTGTGCTGTCTCTCTCCTCGACTTGTTTCGCTTCACCGCCAGCTCCTAGTGGATGAGGAAGCTGTGTGCAACCTCCCATGAAATGTCCTGGTTGTTATCTTTCTTCAATTCCACTCCTCAGGACCTGGATCTTTGGCGTTGTTGTCTGATGCGTGCCCCTACGGGGCTTTGGGTAGAGAGTTGTTCGTTTTCTTGATAATCTTTATTCTTTATTGATCAACTTTATCCTTTGATCTTCTTCTTCTTCTCTTTTTTCTTGATTCCCCTTCCACATGTCCCTCCTCCTGAACTCTGTTGTCCCCGATAGGCTTTTTTCGTCGACGTGAGGTATGTTTGTATTGCTACCTGCTCTCGTTGATTAAGAAAATTGGCGTGACATATCATGAACTCTTTCCATTCACTTGACTTCACCCCATCCTCTGGTGCCTGTCGGTGATCAGCAAAGAAGCTTGTTTCATAGGCCACCAGTCTTGCATTAAGATTGGAAGTCATTTTTACAAAGATTTCAGAATCAATTTCAAAGAAGCCTGTGAAAAATGCTTCTTCAAAAGTCTGCATATATGTGCTTGGCAAAAACATAAGCCTTGAGTAGGATGCCATAATCGTTAATCGGCTCAGAATAGTGGAGAGATAAAAAATGAGCGCTTCGGATCCTTGAGTAATGCCTATGAAATTCAAAAAAGTATATTTGGCATGTTGGAAGACCTTTATGATTGTAAGTAACATGCTTAGAATCTTATTAGTCATTTTGACTGCTAAATCAGGTACAGTGGCGTAGCGAGCAATCCAAAATTCCATGGTTTTAACCATGTATTCTTCAGTCGGTAGATAGTTATGCGGTGGACTTGGCAATAGTGGATAATTCAGCCACTAGTTATTAATGCTACCCTGGCGCTGTCCTTCCCAAAAATGGGTCCAGGAGCGTCTGCCTAGTATTGGGCAAAAAGATGGATTTACCTGAAGTACGTATGGCGATGATTCCCAGTGTACCCTTAGGGTCGGATTTTTCTCCAAAAACTTCCTCCCCCATATGGGATCAACTTTGTCGAATTCCTCTTAAGTGTAGGTGAATGTTTGCATGCTAAACTGGAGGTTGCAATTTGGCTCTTTATTGGTTGTGTTCTTTATATATTGCCATGTTTGTTCTTTAAGTAAACCATATGGTATATTGAATGGTTTTAAGATCTGTTCCAAATTTTTGCTGTCTCTCTTTCCGTCCTTCATTACCTTGATGATTTGATCTTCAAATTCTGTAGTAAGCTGGGACACCAATAGTGCCCTCTCATGCCAGCTTAGTTCTGCAATATCCCGATGAGTTCGTTCATAGTGGATCTCCGTTTCCTCCCTTATCGACGAATGATGTAAGGGGGGAGAGAGAGGACGTACCTCAATTTCCTCAGTAGCCGCTGTGGAGTGTGGAACTACTGGTGTGCCCTCCGTTGTCTTCTGTGCTAGTTGATCTTGTAGTTGCTTTATCATGTCATCTTTGCTTTTGATTTCCTCGGTGGCCTTCATAATTGTTTCTTTGTTTTTGAGGAGCTCTTTTCCTACGACTGCAAGTTGATCACTGTCTTTGTAGCTCAGTGATGAGTAGCACCTCCTTTAATGTCAATCCAGGAAGACATGAGGATGGTATGAAGACCTCGAGAAAGTGATGGCACAAATGTGTGAGTGAGAAGCACACAAACATGCACACACATACACACACACGCGCACACACGGCAAGAACAAAGAGAGTAAGACAATGGAATTACTTCTATTACAAACAAGTTCTCATTACAAGCTCAAAACTACAAGAAGCTAGCCCAAAAATGAGCTCTCTAGCTCTATTTATAGTTACTAGCTTTGGCCCTGTCCAGACCTAGTGTCCGGCCTAGTTAAAAAATAGGTTCCAGGGCTTATTCGAGGGCTCAAACGAGATCTAAAAAATATGAAAATTGGGAGGCAACTACTTCTAAGGCTCCTCAAGCTTGAGGACTCCTCGGCTTGTACAAAATGGAGCTACAAAAAGGTGAAACGATATTTACAAGGGTTTTTAGTGATGAGAATCACTTTTAAAATGATGTAAGGTTTGGAAAAATTTAATGGGTTGCCTTAGTGCTAGATCTGCATGTATGCCGTACTTGCTTCTCCCCATATTATGCCAACACTCTCCCCCCCCTAGCGTCTGTCGTCTTTGACAGACCTCTGCTCCACGGTTTGATTAATGTACTGTTGTAATACGTCGGTTGCCAATTCTTGTTCTTTAATCCGTAGTCCCCGGACCAAATCTCTTTGCAAGGCATCCCAATTTACTGCTCCAGGCATGTCAGGTTGTGGCGTGGTGTAGAGCTCTGAGTGCATTGTTTGTTCACATGCGAATAGTTGTAGTAGGTGGGTTGGGCGTGGCGCGAACACTTCTGAGTGTGTTTCCCAGAACCCCGTGGTGAATATGTCATCAAACGTTTGCTTGTAGCAAGCACGGAGATACCTGATTCTTGCGTGCCATGCATAAGCAACTCGTATGCTCGGGGTTGTGCTCATATCATAAAGTAGGTCATAGTTACCGTTGATGAAGCCCGGAATTGGCGGCTGGATATTACGTACATTTCGAAAAGTCTTTAGCACCACTTGCATCATGTCCAAAATTTTGAGCATCATCTGTGCAGCGATATCTGGCATGGGGTGGAGGCGTGGCATCCAATGTCTGATGGTAGCTATCATATATGCTACTGTAGGTGTGCCTGTTGGTGGTGCGATTGAGGGGTAATTCAGCCATTGTTTGCAATTTGCGTTGTTCCGAACCTTTATAGCAAATGCTTTCCATGATCGTCTCCTTTGTACTGGTCCGAAGCAAGGGTTATACTTCAAATGCATGGGAGCGTGGTCCCATGTTCTAAGCATTTCCGGATAGGTTTCGAGTAACTTTTGCCTCTAGATGAGTTGGAATATGGCCCCTTTTTTGGCTACCTCTGGAATATCCTCTGGTTCCAATTGTGTTGCGAACGTGGGGTACCTGTTAGTGACTTTTTTGATTTTTGCGTTGTAGTCGGCCAATAATACAAAATAGGGTTTATATTGTAATTCAGAACTAGTTATCAGTATTCTAGGGGCCAGGTGTCTGAAATACTCTGATTGAAGTATGGTTTCTTCAATGGTCCTCATTGCCAGCATCTGAGTGGAGATACGTTCCTCCTGAGTTGTCCCCATTTCTTCTACCTGTTTCATCCATGCCGAAGGGGGCTCTTCATAAGTGTCTTGTCCTTCCTCCGTGATTCTGCCTCCTGGAAGGGGTTGAGGCTCATAGTTGTCTTCAAATGTTTCCTCCACTGGAATGATTACTGCTTCTTCTTCTAGTGGTTGATCAGGTGGAGAAGGGGGTCGTTCATACTGTAACAACTTGATCTTTAATTCTGCCACTTGTCATCGTAGCTCAAGTACCTCATTGGTTGTTGAAGATTCGGGCTCTGGAGAAGTGGCTGCATGGACCATCTTTTTAGCTTCTGGTGGTTGTGGTGTAGGCACTTGGGATCTCTATAGCTCTTTTACTTGGTCAACCAGCTGATCATGTGCTTAGAGGTTGGCATAGGTTTCCAAGATTTGTTGTATGCTTTCTGAAGGGACGGCCCGAAAGCTAGCAGGGTCAATGGGTGCCCCTGGAGTACTTTCTATGGCGGCTTCGAGGTTGTCTTGATTTTGTTGCTGTAATCTCCTATTTTCTTCTTGTGCAACTGCTAGGTGGCGTCAGAGTAGAGCCATGTTTCGTTGTAGTCTAGCATTACGGGCTAGCTGATCTCTGAGTTGTTCTTCTGCTGCCCTAGTCGCCTCTGTGTGTTTGGCTTCGAGCTCCACCTGAGATTGTTGGAGGGTGGTCACCTCATGTTGTAGTGATGTATTACTTAGCTCCAAGGCATTGACACGTGCCTGGAGTTGAGCCGAGAGATTGCACAGCTTTGTGTTATTTTCTTCCATTAATCTATACTCTTGCTTAAGTTGAGTGGCCGCTTCGAACATGGTGTCTAGTGCATGACTAAATGATGTGGATGTAGTGGTAGAGGTGGAAAATGCAAAGGGTTGGGAAATGGGGAAGGGAAAAGTGGATGATGTGCCTATAAGTGAAGTGAAATGTGAGGATGTGGGAACAATTGTGGTGGTGGGTGCTCCTGTGGATGGTGAAATGTCCATGGGATCGGACGTGATTGTGTGTGTTGTGTGAATCGTGAATACGGGAATGGTGGGCGGTGTGTTAGTGGTGGGTGTGAATGTGGGTGAGGTGTGCTGGGAAAAGGAATTTCTCTTATAATCATCAATTTGTCGCATCATATTTACAAGGTTTGCCAACAATGGAGTTAGGGTGGCTTGTGTTGGTTCTGAGGGGGTGAAGAGGGGCTCAATGGTCTGAGGTTGGGAAAGAGGAAATGTATCAGTGACTGGAATTGGGTGTGTTAAGGTTTGGCTAGTGGCAAGTGGCTGTCCGAGGGCTGGGAGATATGAAGAGTGACCTATTATAGTTTGATCGGTGGTAGGGTGACCTATATGGGGTTCAGAAAATTGGCTGGAACTAGTGGAAGGAGGTAAAGGGGGGATGGGGAAATGGTAGTGCGTGGTATAGTTTCACTAAGGGTTAATGCTGATTGTTCAGAAATACTGGTGGTGAGGGTTTCGGAGGGCTGGATGGGAGGTGATGGTGGAGATGGTACCTGTGTATTTACATCTGGTTCCTCACTGTTGGTTGGGCTGGCCATGTGGACATCTTCTTTAGTGGTGGTAGGGAGGGTGGTAGAAACTTCCATTTGAATCATCTTCCCCCTTCGTGGTCGTGTATCGATCCTTCGTTGATCATATTAAGGAGGGTTGCGATATAACATGATCCTCATAGCTTCTATAATCCCATATGTCTCCACCAAAAGGTTCAATGATTCGACAAAATGGGGGTCCGCGTTCTCTGCTTGAAGCATTTGATTCACCATCGCTCTATTTGCCTCCTCTGATAGCTTATGCCTCTTTTGTACTTGCTTGATCGTTTTGTAGAGCCGTTTAAGTTGTGCGGTGTAAGCAGGGGCATCCTCCTCACTCTCCTCCGATTCATTCCTCTGCATCTCCACTTGTTCATGTGTGCCTCCCGCCTGCGTGCATTGTGCCTCATCCTCCCAATGTACTCTTCGTGCTTCACCATGTGGTCGTGCTCTCTAGGATGAAGATTCAAGGCCGTTGGTCTCAGAGAAACACTCACGCTCAGATAAGTGGGCTGTCTGCAAGAAGCTTTCAAAGTCAAAATTTGGATCCTCTGCCAAAGTAGCCATGGATGCAAACTTAGCATCTATGGGTAGTGGAGGGGCTGATGGAGTGGGCTGTACCATACCCCCTGATTGTGGTCCTTGGAGATGGATAGTGAAAGGGGCTACTTGTTCCTCTTCTCTGAGGGAAGCTTCTGTGGTGGCCTCACAAGGGATTAGAACCTGTGAAAGCAAACCACGCATTCTTTTTGCGGGTTGCACCCCTGACTTCCACCCTTTGAAGAATTCCAATTGTGAGTACTTAAGGGCCCTTTCGATCGGTACATCATAGGCAAGGCATCTGTAGATAATTCTTGTAATGGCACAACAGCCATTCAAAGTAGGCTTCTGTACTCCTCGCTTGCCTGCTTCATATAACTGGTCCAGGATCCACACGGGCATTTTAATTGGTAAGCTCCCAGTCTCTGCTAGGTATAATCCATACCATATCTTCTTATGAGGCTGGGTGAACCGGTCTTGCGCCGGAAATGCGAAGTGTTGAAGGCACATCCGTAATGGTATGGCGATGTTGGGGGTGAGAGCACACATTTCCTTCAATTGCTTGATTTTATTGTTCTTCATAGACTCCGGTATCAAAGGGTCTCAATCGGAAGGTACATGGGTGCCATACATCTGAAGGGCTTCCCTGATTAAAGTAATATTCAATTCAAACTTCTTCATTTCCTCCTGGTTTGATAGAGAGGGCACCAGGAATGTGCCTGAATGATCTTTATCTCCCGTCGCCTTCAGTGTGGCAATCAAGTAGTAGCACCTAAGAAAATTAGGTCTAGGCAAAGCTGCACTGAAATAATCTTGCAATCCCGCTTTTAGCCAAATATCCTAAAGAGGGGCTGCATTCTGTAATGTTTCAAATTCTCTCGAGAAGAATTGAAATGTCCACCAGACTCCTCCGAATTCCAACTTGGACTCCCATATGTGGTCTGCATCTCCCAAATCTCCTGGCATCTCATTGAACCAATGAGAATGCCCCTTCACTCTTTCTGTTAGGCCACTTGGAGGATCCGAGATAGGAATTCTTCTCACATTCAAAAGCTCTTCCGACCTTGCTGTCAGTGGCGCTTCCACATGCATGGTATCCCAATTGCCTGGGAGCTTGTTCCTGCTACAGCTGCCATGACACTTCTGATGCTTATCTGCTAGAAGAAGGAAGGCACATTAGTGTTGCATAGGAAACATGATGTAATAGTGTTCCCTCCACAATACTAACATGACAATCGAGATGGTTAGTGGTTAGAGATGGTGTGTGTGATAGATGTGAGTGGGGATTAGTGGTTAGTGTCATTCTAGATGCATACTTTGGATATGCAAGGTACTCAAAATGCATCTACTTCAGAGTGGATGGATGGGTCTAGGGGTTTGATACAGGGTTTAATTCTCCAGACTTTGTTTGAGGATTCGTGGCTCCTTGAGGTGATGACGGTTAAAGGTTCATGGACTCGATTGTCCTTGATTTGGGACCTTTTGGGTACCCATTTCCAGACATTCCTAGGTTTGACCGAGTGCGTGTTAGAGTGGGATGTAAGTAGAGTTCCTGAGTTGTTTGCCAAGAGGACTTGTGAGTGTTGAATTGTGCTAGTGACTAGAGTTGGAGCTATTTGGGCTCGTAAGCAGGCCTTGGGCACCCATATCTGCCTAGCATTGGGGCTAGCCTTCATTGACCGCTTAGGGACCCAAATAGACAAGGTATGCCTAGAGTGTTGACTAGGGATCTCCTTCGTTTTAGTCCTTGACAGTGTGGCTTGCTTGATGCTCTTTTGAGACCCTGTCTTTGGGGCCGTGATTTTTTCCCCCTTGCGTATCCATATCTGTTTCATGCCACGAGGCACTTCATACTGCCGAAGTTGGTGCTCATGCTTCTTGTTCATTGGTCTCCTCAGTGTCGTGTGATGTTTGGTCTGCATGTTTAGAATCTTCTTTGTAATAGCTGGGAATTCCTCATTGACTCCTGTACCTTTGATAAGATTGAAAATCCTCTGCACCATAGAACTCTGGACAAGAACATCATTGTTATCTTCATGTGGATTCCTGGAGAGACCAGGAGTTGGTGCCTTTCCTAATGGGTTGAGTGCTTGATTTTCCAATTCAATCGTAAGATAGCTTTGGCCTGCCCAAGCCTGAAGAAGTCCACTTCTTAGGTTGAGGTTGACTGCGTGATCATAGATCCAGTCTTGGCCCAAGACAAGAGGTTCGGTAAGATCCTCGTCTTCACATACTAGCACTTTGCTGGCATGAGGACCTCTTGAATGTAGAGGGGAAGCTCCACCTATCCCATGCAAGGGGTTTCGACACCTCCTAATCCTATGAGATATGCTTCTAGGGGTTTTACCTCCAATTGCAATTGTTGGCAGTAAGAAAGGCGAACTGCACTAGTGGCGGCTCCTGAATCAATTAAAGCTCTCACGCTCCTTGTATTGTTTCCTTGTCCTACTTCTAGGGTCACAAAAGGTCGTCGATCAACTATCGTATGGGTCCGCTTACCTGAAGCCTCACACATGGCAATGTGATAACCATGAGCTTCAAGATTGTCAGTCATGGCCTGATCTCTACCTTGTCTTCGTAGTTTCATTCGTCGAATGCGTTCTAAAGCTTCGGCCTGTGCTTCTTCTCGAATTCGCTTTTCCTCTTCCTTACGTTTTTTTGCAGTAGTGAGTCGATTAAGCATTTCTTCGGTTAGTGGTTCTTGATATAGCTTGACTCTGCATCCGCTTATGTAACTTGGTAGTATGTCACCTTCTAGAGTGGCTAGTTGTACTGCTCCACTTGTGGAGATGCTATTGATTATCATAGGTCCATAGCCTCTTTTCTCCAATTTTCGTGCATGTTGCTTCAATGTGTAGACTAGGACTAGGTCTCCTGCCTTCAAGCCTTTATCCTTCACATGTGTATCAAAATACGCCTTTTGCCTTTTCTTGGCTGCATAGATTCCTGCTGTAGTTCTCAATCGTGTCTCACCTAAACGTTCAAGATCAAAGATTCTAGAGGATAGTTCATGGCCGGTCCAGTCATGCTCTTGTGCTACTTTCAAGGTAGGTATCAAAAAATCCAATGGTAGCACTGCATTCTGGCCAAATACCATCTGAAAGGGCATGGCTTGGAGTACCGTTTTATAGGCAACTCGATATGCCCAAACAGCGTGGTATAGCTGTTTGTCCCAATCAGAGCGTTTGTTATTCACCAATTTAGTCAACACATTGCATAAGATCTTATTTGTGCTCTCGGCCTGGCCATTAGCTTGTGGATGATAAGGGGCAGACTTCTTAAGTACTACCAAGAATTCTTGGAGAAGGTTTTTTATGACTTCATTCAAGAAGTGTGTGCCTCTATCACTTACTAATTCTATTGGCAATCCGTATCTAGTGAACACATTTTCAAATAATAACTTTGCTGTTGTTTGAGCATCATTCTTCGTAGTGGCTTTCACTTCTACCCACTTGGTCAGATAGTCTGTAGCCACAATGATGTACTCAACATGTGAACCCTTAGCTGGGGGATTAATAGGACCAACAAAGTCTATTCCCCACTTAGAGAATGCACGTCCACGCATCATAGGTTTCAATGGCATCTCATCCTTGCGTATGGGATACTGAGTTCGTTGACAAACCTCACACCTCCTCACATAGGTATGTGCATCCATGTGAAGAGTTGGCCACCAAAGACCTGCAAACAAAATTGCTTTGAACACCCGATCTGGACCAAAGTGTCCTCCTGCTACACCTCGGTGAGCAGTCTCTAATATCTTCAGATATTCTGTATAGATTATCTCCAATGAGAGCATAGTCTAGCGCCTCTTGTTCTAAGCTCCTTTGTCTAACCAGAGTCATTTCTTGAGGGAAGGTTTTCGTCCTCAGAAAGGCCACTAATGGCTCGCTCCAATCTGGCACTAGAGACACGCGATAAAGGGTGGCATGTTCCACTGGTGGCTTAGTGCGGCAAATTGGGCATTCCTTGCACATCCTATGAACATCTGCTTCCATAGTTGGCCAGTATACTCCAAGTCTCCTCAATGTTTGTAGGGTTCATTGTTTTTAGTAGTGTTGCTCTAATGCACCTACAGACATGAGTGAAGGAGAAGAAGGAAATACCTATCTCCCAGTTACCCATCAGGGATACACAACCAAGGCAATTTTGGACTCAAGTGCAGGAGTTGCAATTGCTACAACTTCCCTATGGAAGCGTTGGGGCAACCCAGCACTCCGACCGACGAGAATGAAATTGCAGATGGTCGATGGCCATATTGAGAGGCCCTTGGGATTGCTAGAAGGCATAACTCTCACTACATGTGGTGTTGAGTTCGAACATACTTTTGCTATATGCGACTTTAGCAGAAACCAAGCCTACGAGATGATTTTGGGAAGGCCATTTATGCGGCAATTGCAAGTAGTACAGGACTGGGGAACCAATTCCTTATACTTGCAACACTTAGGTGTTACAACCAAAGTCAATCTCAAGGATTACTCTCATAGAGACGTACCGCCCATTCAATGGAATCCCATCCATAGAGCCAAGGATGACACGGAGTCAGTGCATTCCATAGGATCAGGATCCTCATGGATGCATGAAGACACCCACTTATGGATGTGCAAAGTGGCAGTAGAAGAAGAGAAAAGAGAAAAAGCCAGAGAGGCAGGTGCGAAAGAGACACATAGATCAATTCAAGACCCAGCCTATGCACCTATAGTATTTCCCGATGAAGAGTTTGAACCTCACGGCTGGGCAGAAATTTTAGCAACAATGGATGTAGCCATCAATGAAGAGCAGTGGACACCCCACTGTGATGAGGATGGCTATGACATTTCAGTTTTCTCAATAGAGCCAATCATGGGAGATGCAATTTTAGAAGAATGCGAACCTAGCCCTGATACATTTGAGGATGCAAGTGACTCCGACTTAGAGTCAATCATTATGGACCCACCTTTTGCATCAGATGAAGAATACTTCTATGAAGTTGAAGCTTACCCCCAGAGACACGGAGAAATCACGAATGATGTGAGGTTAGCCACACAAGGAGCCACTAAGAGTGGAGGAAAGAAAAGAAAGAAGAAGGAAGTCACTCCGGAGGGAGAAGAATCCTTGTTTGAGGTCCCTGAAAATGAGATAGACGATAGGAGAATCATGATAAGAATGCCTAAACGTGAGGCACAAGCAAGATAGGCCTATGATAGCAAGGAAACTACCAAGAAAATAGTTGTCGCCATAGAAGAGGGAGAAGAAAGATGCACCTACATAGGGCATGACCTGACGGAAGAACAAGAGCAAGAGTTGGTAGCTTTGCTAAGAGAGTACAGAGATGTATTCGCTTGGAGCTACAAGGACCTGAAAGGTGTCGACCCAGACATATGCTCACACACGATTCCCATGACCTCAGATGCCAGACCATCTAAGCAGAAGCCCTATACATACAATGATAACTACGCTGCTAAGATCAAGGAGGAGATAGATAGATTGGTGGAAGCTGGGTTTATCTATGAGATTGAGCACACTGAATGGGTATCCCCCATTGTGGTTGTGCCCAAGAAGAATGGAAAATTGTGTGTGTGTATTAACCTTAAAAAAGTTAATGCCGCCACGATTAGAGACAGTTATAAGCTTCCTATTACTGAGCATCTATTAGAAAGGGTAGCAGGCAAGGAAGTGTACAGCTTCCTGGATGGATTCTCTGGCTACAATCAGGTAGCCATTGCACCAGAAGATCAGCATAAGACGGCTTTTGGCACAGAGTGGGGCATATTTGCCTTTCGGGTAATGCCATTCGGGCTTACCAATGCACCTGCTACCTTTCAAAGATTAATGTGTCACGTGTTTAAAGAGTTCTTGAGGAAGAATTTGGAAGTCTATGTTGATGATCTTTGCACTCATTCCAACATTAGACAGACCCATATACCTGAACTCAAACAAATCTTTGATAAATGCACAGAATATCAAGTCTGCCTGAACCCAGAAAAGTGTGTTTTCATGGTTAGGCAAGGCAAAATTCTAGGACACATAGTGTGTAAGAACGGCATATCCACTGACGAAGAGAAAGTGAGAGCCATCGCAGAACTACCTAGGCCAAAGAACGTCAAGGAAGTACAGGCTTTCATGGGGCATTGTGGTTACTACCGCCCGTTCATTCACGTGTATGCTGTCATTGCAAAGCCCATGTACGGACTTCTGACTAACTTTGAGTGGACTGATGAATGTGAGAATTCCTTCAACGAGCTTAAATGACGATAATGTTCAGCACCAATCTTGACCACACCAGATTAAAATAAGCCTTTTCATGTTCATGTAGATGCATCCAATTATGCTATTGGGTGTGTACTCGCACAACCTACGGGCGAAGGTAATATGGATCTTCCAATTGCCTATGCTAGTAGACAGTTAAATGCAGCTGAACGGAACTATACCACCACCGAACGAGAAGGATTAGGCATGGTATACGCGGTTAAAAAGTTTAGACACTATTTGCTTGCAAATAAGTTCAAACTTTTTATTGATCACCAAGCTCTACTGTACCTGGTAAACAAGCCATGTAATACAGGCAGATTAGTAAGATGGTTTCTCTTACTAATGGAATATGACTTTGAGGTAGTAGTGAGGAAAGGCAGGACTCATTTGAGAGCAGACCATCTCTCTAGGCTCACATCTGGAGAGGCCCCACAAGGAGTGTCAGATGACTTACCTGATGCTTGTTTAATTTGGAAGTTGTACCTTAGTGGGCTAAGCCATTAGTGCCATTATTGACATATGGGCCGAACCACCCAATAATAAACACACAAGATAGGGAGATAGTAAAAGCCCAGAAGTATCATATCATGGCAGGAAGTGTGTACAAACATACAGATCACGGGGTATTAGCCTGTTGTGTGGAAGAGGACGAGTATGCGAAGTGGTTGCAATGATTGCACTGCACTTTAGTGTTCTTTACTACCTCTGTATTCCTAGGTATGATTGAATCTTCGTTCCTTATCATGACTGTGGGTGCTCTCAGGCAAGTAGACTTGGTTTCCCATGGGCCTGTGAAATGTGGTAACTCTTGCAAGGAATTAGACTCAAAGTCTAACCTCTCATGAGAGTGGGCACTTTCCTGTTCTTCATAAATAGAAGGGATGTCCTGTGGGAACTAATCATGTGGGTCAATGGGAGGAGGGACTTCACTCTCCTTTGCCCACTTCTCTTCTTGAATCTCTCTCAGGAACTCTGGTGAATACCTATTCATAGAAGAAGAGGTGTCTGGTTCAGTGGAGTTAGGCACATAAGCTCCCTGGGGAGGAATGCTTATTCTATCACTTGCCCTCTCCTTAGCCTGGGAGGTGGCTCCTTTTCCTGACTTTGCAAGTAACCTCTCCAATCTATCCAATAGACCATCAAAGTGCAATGGTGTTCTGATGGGGTTAGAGCCATTGAACAAGCGACTGGCTTCAAACATGGCTTGCGCCAATTCGACCATTTTAGCACAAAGCTTTGTTCACTCTATCTCTAGATCGGCTCTAGGGTAACATTTCTCATGATCTGTTACATTGGGCCCTTCTTCGATTCTGGCCTGATATGCTTTAAGCATCATGTCTAGATCTTCAGGAGTGGGATCGGCTAGGACTGATCCTACTCTGGGTGGTGGGTGGGTTAAGGGTGGTGTATTGAAAGGTTGGGGAATGGAAGAAGATGGATTGGCGGGTAAAGGGAAAGGTGGTGGAGGGGTGGTGTGAGAGTGGTTTTGAGATGCGAGTTCACTTATCTTTGCTTTGGTTTCTCTCAAGCTTTCTTCAAGTTCGCTCATTTTCTATGACCATTGTCTTTTCATTCTCTCCCGGCTATCTCTCCATGCTCTTGTCCTTTTCTTGGTTATACTCTCTATCTCACTAACCTCAGAACTCTTTTCCTGCCCTACTCCTTGAGTTTGCTGCAAGGCTTGGGCTCTAGTGACCACATGCACTGGGGCTGTGGAAGTTATACTTCCCGTAGAGTCTACCACTAACCCAATGATGTTGATAGGAGTGATTTTAGGCATGTTATTAGGGTTCTTTGGGCAATCTCGTAGGAGATGCTCTTTTCCGCAGTCTTGACAGAAACCCTGAATTGTCACTAGTTGGGGTTGTGTAGGGGCAGGCAGTGGACAATCACGTATCATGTGATCTCCCTGACATCTGAAGCATGGTCCTCTAGGAAATGGGGGTCGTACCTACCTAGGTTGAGGTCTAGAGTTGGGGTTTGTGTACATGACATTAGCATACTCAGGCTCCCCACTATTTTCACTTGGGTCAATAGTATGACTCGTTATGCTCGGGTGACTGCATGTAGTAAGCCTGTGGGCTATCAATATGTGTGGAGTCAAAACAATGGTCACTTGGATCACTATCTGATAGCAATGGGGTGACTGGGACTATGGCTCTGTTCGGATTTTCTTCAGCAAATGCATATTTCACTGGGATCACATTGGTTGGAGCAGGGGGTTGCTGCACTAGGACTGGTTGAGGTCTCTGCTGCCCTTGATAAGGTGGCTGATAAGGTTGCTGTGGTCTGTTGTATTGTTGTGGTGGGTACTGATTCTGGTATCTACCCTGTTGTGGATATGGCTGAGGGTAATTTTGCCTAACAGTTTGTTTGTTATATGGGTAGTCCTGTGCAGTGTGGTTGGTGTACCTTCACTCTATGGTGCAGTACTAGCTACTAGGATTCACCTAGGGTTGGGCCATAATGGGACATACATTTGCCATATGGTCACCTCCACAAGTGTAGCACCGCTTAACTGGGGCAAATCTTGGAATTTGTTTGCTAGAGACACCTAGTTTTTGAGCTACCTTCTCTGCAAGTTCCTCAATGGATGTGGACTGACCAAATGTGAGACTACTAGAGCTATCTGAATCCTTATAGATTTTTTATAGTTCTAAATCCTCGCATAGATTATCCTCAATGTCTATGCACATGCGCACGCATTCTTCTATAGTTATGGGGTCCTTCAAATACACATATGACCTAAGCTTGGTGCTCAACAAGCCATCTAAAAACAAAGCCACTTGCTTGGCTGGTGTGGGTAACTCAGGCATTGGGCACCTCTCTAGGTATTGCCTAAACTGTCTTCTTGCTAGTCTGACCATCTCTTGAGGTGTCTGCTTGAAGCTATGAATTAGTGAGGAAGTGTTGTGCCTTATGCCACTCTTAGAAAACTCAATGATAAATGCCTCTAGGAGCTGGTCTATGTTTCTAAAATGCCTCTCGTTCAGTGGTTGAAACCACGTAAGGGCAGTGTTCCTAAGGGTTAGACCAAAAGCATTATATTGTGTGCATAGGTCCTCTACCTGTTCAGCTTTCAAGACTTGCCTAAATTCTGCCACATGGTCATAAGGGTCTCCAGTGCCATCGAAGTAATTCTTCACGGACAAAAATCATCAGCATTTCTTTGGTTCCTTGGGTCTCTAAATCTCTTGGTTTCTTCTCTATCCGTCCCTGTTCTCCTTCTTTCTCTTCCCTGGGGGTTGGCAAAGCTTACTTCAGGTCTATCTCTACTTCTATCTCCTTGAGCTCCATGAGCCTGGGAGGTGCCAACTCCTTGGTGACTGTAGGACATATTGGACCGTGGTTAGGGAAAAACAAATTCACCCTTCCATGTGTAGGCATGTCTGCCATGCTCGGTGACCACGAAGATCCTCTCTGATGTATTGTCTAGGTAGGCTACTTTGCCTAGGCTATCAGGGTCTTTAAACTCATAGATTGTGAGAGCACTTACTTCTTGAGGCTTGGCAGGTTTATATCTCCAAAAAGCCTCATCAGTTTCTTGGTTTAAAAGCAAATCTATGCTTTTATTATCCTGTGGAATCCACTCTGGAGTCATGATTCTGGTCAAGACGGATTTACCACGGGGAGTTCTTAGCTCTCTCTCTAAATTCCCTTGCTCTATATCACCCATGTCGGTCTCCGCAATCACATTTCCAAACTCATCTGTTCTATCAGGAAGAGTGGTGACTACATATATAGTCCCCTCTTTATCTAGGTATGCTCCATTCTCAAACTTGACTACCGGGTGTTCTAGTCCATGGGGTTGATCGGGGTTCTTAATCTGGACCACATATCTTCTCAGGCCGTCTTCGTAGATGCGCGCACCTAGACGATTAGTCCTTATGTATTCCAATTGAGTCTTGTAAGGTCCTTCTGGCTTTTCTAGATAAGCCACCCCTGAACTACCTACAGGTCTCTCCATGTTATAGGACATCTTAGAATTACTTGTTTCTGATCGGGGAGTGTATGGGTAATCACTCAATTGCTGGGCCCAAGACCTAGCAGTGTGATTGACACTAGCTTCAGAAGATCTGAGGCTTTGTCTGTCTCGGCCTAAGTGTCTGCCTGACGTGAGGTTCATATGCCTGGTTTATCTACCCCCTTGGTCCCAAGTACACCCTCGTTGCAGGTGAATTTGTACCAATCACTTTGTTCTTTTTAGTTGATTAATATGTTAAGCACTTGTTCAAGATCACGTCGTCAGGAATATTTAAGTGAAGTTCGCACTTGATAAGTGATCGATTCGAGTTTACTTTTGTCCCTTAGGGTTTTCACACTTAAGACTTACTTAATGCTTGCACTTAGTTGATTAGTTCTCTTGGACTTGATTCGTGCCTAACGTTGCCTAATTAATTACCACACCTAAGTCGTACTTAGCCTAGGCTAGGAATTGACAAAGGAGGGTTGAGAGAACTTCCAACCTCAATCCTCTGGTTGCTCAGACTGCTGCACAAGCCCAGGAAGCCTTCTCCCAAGCTTGGTACACCCCCTTGCTAGCTTGCCTTGGAATGCCTTGCTTGCACACAATGTTCCTGCAAAAGTTTCTCAAGTTAATATAGCTCCTTTACCACAATGGATTGACTGACACACATCAGCCATTACAGGCCCCCCTTGGAGTAACTCACTGAACCCCCAAAATCTTATGACCACCTAATTCTACCGAATGGCCAACTTCAAAATACATGTTCTAAAACTCCACGTATGATTCTTACAAAAACCAGTCGAGGTCCACGTAGGATTCTCAACAAGCTTTCCAACGAGACCAAAATCTCATCAATTGGAGTTCGTATGGTGAAGTTATGAACATTCAGGCACTTAGGGGTCAAAACAGGCTCTTAGGGTTCAGGAAATTCCTCCCTGGTTTCTAGGTCTTTTGCCCACTCCTAAGGCTCTAATGTTATTCCAATGTGTCCAAAATTAAGCCCAAATATACCTCAATTCACTCAATTAATTCACTCTAAAATTTTATGCATTGAGCCCATGTATCACGATAGGTCGGGTCGAGGTGTCGCGATAGGTCGAGGTGTTGCGATACTTGGGAGTGTCGCGATAGATCGAGGTGTCGCGATACTTGGAAGTGTCGCGATACCTGGGAGTGTCGCGATAGGTCGAGGTGTCACGATAGGTCGAGGTGTCGCGATACTTGGGAGTGTCGCGATACCTGGGAGTGTCGTGATACCTGGGAGTGTCGCGATACCTGGGAGTGTCGCGATACTTGGGAGTGTCGCGATAGGTCGAGGTGTCGCGATACCTGGGAGTGTCGCGATAGGTCGAGGTGTCGTGATACTTGGGAGTGTCACAATACCTGGGAGTGTCGCGATACCTGGGAGTGTCGCGATAGGTCGAGGTGTCGCGATACCTGGGAGTGTCGCGATAGGTCGAGGTGACGCGATACCTGGGAGTGTCGCGATACCTCGGAGTGTCGCGATATGTCGGGATATGGTGAATTTTTCTGTTCTGTCTAGTGATCCTAGGAGCTCTAGGGCTGCGCAGTGTCGTGGTGCACTCAGAATCATGATTGGGGCAACTTTTCGGTGTGTCGTGATAGCTCGAGCTCGACGCCTCGGAGTTTGCGCAGACAGAATCCGTACCTGCTGAGCTTGCTGGAGATGATGATGAAGCTGAAACCTACAAGAAACATGCAAAAACACACACAAACAAGAACACACACTCGCTCTCTCCCAAACTCGCACAAAGCAAATGAGGGAAATGATTTGGAAGTGGGAATATAAGGTGGAGAAGGAGATGAGGATGGAGATGAAGATGGAGATGGAGATGGAGAAAAATCAGAAATTTATGTTGGAGACCTTTTAATCTCCAAAGGTTTGATCTACACTGACTTAAGAACACTTCTATGTCAGCTATAAACCAAACTTTACACAAATAATGTTCCTTTTTACCAAAACTTCAAGCAACACTTCTCTGAGTGAAGAAGTGTCAACTTCAGAAAGTCTGCTTCAGATATCAACTTCTTTACCTGCACAAATCTTCAAATTTCTTCAAGTAAATGATGCACAAGTATTAGCAATACCTTTGCGCAATCATACTAGCCATTAGTTCTCAAAACTAATCACCAAAAGTTTAATTTGATCATTAAGATCAAATACATGTCAGAAAATGACTCTCAGAAGTTGCGCCTTCGACATAGCCAACTTCTTAACTTGATTTCTCCCAATCTGGAACCCGTTTTGCTAAATGCTTTTAGCCATAGCTTCCTTATCTTCTAACTTAAATTTTAAGTGCTCACTCATCAAAAACTTTACAGTATACGCTCAGATCTGATCAAAATACTGAGACGGAAAAGTGCGCTACTTTCAGGCTTCAGTTCTCACATTCTACATATGAATGTTCCTAATGATCATTCTCACAGTAGGAGAGGAATTAGATTCTGAAACTCTAGACATAGCTTCATTAGCTTCTCAATTAGATGTGTACAAAAGGATTTCTGATCCACATGATCAGACAGAGAGCACTCAGAGAAAAACC
The DNA here is from genome assembly GCA_020310875.1 of Ceratopteris richardii. Taxonomy (NCBI): domain Eukaryota; kingdom Viridiplantae; phylum Streptophyta; class Polypodiopsida; order Polypodiales; family Pteridaceae; genus Ceratopteris; species Ceratopteris richardii. Next base: position 12,715,195 of record CM035410.1, read on the forward strand.
CGTCGCTATTTTCTGGGAAAAAACTCTCTACACATCTTCCTCAAAATTGTCATCTACAAAATGACTCTATTACTTTCTCTCTTACATTTCTTGTCATAATTATCTTATATATACACGACTTTGGACTCATCTCGCGTCTATGACTCTATTCCTTATCATACTAAGGATTTAACTATGGTAGCTTACAAGATTCTTCACTTATATGTACATATGTGTACAAGACAACACTCTGACTTCTTCTTCATCTTTGCAAATGTCTTCCTTTGCTTCATTCTGACCATAAGCATTCTCCAAGATCTGTATAATCACCAATTTGTGATTGGTTTGCTCCAACAGCTCCCCCTCAATCACTAATTGTGATTATTCCATTCTTCTTCACTCCTGCCATCTCCTTGAATCTCTGTAGCTTAGGTCCATCCAAGCTCTTTGTCATCATATCTGCCACTTGTTCTTTTGTTGGAGTGTACATCACTTCAATCTCTTTATCAAGTACCTTTTCCCTCAAGAAATGATACTGAATCTCTATATGCTTAGTCCTGGCATGAAAAACAGGGTTAGCTGCCAAATACAAAGAACTCATATTGTCTCCAAAAATTATTGGAGTACTATGATCAATCTCAAAACTTTTCATCAAGGTCTTCAACCATATGACTTCTTTTGCAGCTTCTACCATTCCCTTATACTCAGCTTCTGTAGATGATAAAGCAACTGTATGTTGCTTCTTTGAACACCAAGATACTAGCTTATCTCCAACATAACATAGATATCCATGAGTAGACCTTCTATCATCTGAGTCACCTGCCCAATCTGCATCACTAAACACTTTGATTCTTGTGTCAGAAGTGAAACCATAGTACAAACCTTCACTTAGGGTTCCTTTGATATATCTGAGTACCCTTTGGGCTGCAATCCAATGAGTCTTCTTTGGACAATGCATGAATTGTGACAACACACCTACTGCATATGATAGATCTGGCCTTGTCAAGGTAGCATAGATTAGACTACCTACCAAACTCTGATATTTCTTCATGTCATTGAACTCTTCACCTCCATACCTGCTTAATTTATGATTTACCTCCAATGGTGTAGTTGAGGTCCTGCAATCTTCCATGTTAAACTTGGCTAGAAGATTCTTCAAGTATCTCTCTTGTGAAACATATACTCCATGTTGAGTATACACAATCTGCATTCCTAGAAAATAAGATAAGTTTCCCAAGTCACTTATCTTAAACTCCTTCTCTATTTGCTTCTTGAGTTCATTAATTCCTTGAGCATCTGTTCCTGTAACAATAATATCATCAACATAAATGCACATGTATATATATCCATTTTCACTTGCCTTCACTAGCAAGCTACTATCTGCCTTTGATGCTTGAAATCCACATTCATTCAAGAACTTGACCAATCTGTAATTCCAAGCTCTTGGGGCTTGCTTCAACCCATATAAAGCTCTCTTGAGCTTACACACATAATCTGATCCAATTGATTCCATGAAGCCTTCTGGTTGCTCCATATATACTTCATCTGCAATGTAACCATTAAGAAATGCATTCTTCACATCCAATTGTGATAATTTCCATCCTTTGCAAGCAGCAATAGCAATCAATGTTCTAATTATAGACATCTTAGCAACAGGACTAAAGGTTTCATCATAATCTACCCCATAAGTTTGGGCATAACCTTTAACCACAAGTCTAGCCTTATATCTAGACACCTTACCATCTGCAAACCTCTTTGTTTTATATACCCACTTGCATCCAATGACCTTCTGATCCTTTGGTCTTGGTACTAACTCCCAAGTTTCATTTTCAAGTAGAGCATCATACTCTTCTTGCATTGCCTTCTCCCAATTCTGTTTACCTTTGGCTTCTTCATAAGTGGTTGGATCTTCTTCTGTTTTCACAATGTAAGCATAATCTCTTGTTGTTAGGAAAGATGTATCATAGCTATACCTTATAGGCTCTTTCCTTTCTCTTGTAGATCTTCTGATTTCTGCACTTCTTGAAGTTTCAGCCTCATTTGATTCTGGATCAAATCTTGGCCCTTCTTCTACATGATCCTGCACTCTACATCTAGAGTCAACTTCATCAACAATTTCTTCACATACTTTTACCTCTGTCTTTCCTTTCCTTTGAATTTCTTCAACACCTGCATACTCATTTGGTAATCCTGTATACCACATGTTTTGCTCATCAAATGTCACATCTTTAGTAACAAGAAATTGCTTTGTGGATGGACTCCACAACCTGTAACCCATTTGTCTATCATCATATCCAATAAACACATACTTCTCTGCTTTTGGTTCTAGCTTATGTCTTAATTGTGAAGGAACATAAGCATATGCAATACATCCAAATACTTTACAATGATCAAGACTAGGTTTCTTACCCCACCATGCTTCATAAGGGGTTCCTCCATCCAAAGCTTTGCAAGGCAACCTATTCACAAGGTATGTTGCAGTGTTAATGGCCTCTGCCCATAAGTAATTTGGACAATTCTTTTCCTTCATCATGGCTCTTGCAAACTCTACAAGAGTCCTATTCCTCCTTTCTGCTACTCCATTTTGTTGAGGGGAGTACCTGCAAGTCACTTCTCTTTTGATACCTGCATTCCACAAATAATCATCAAACTCTTTTGAGAAATACTCTCCCCCTCCATCTGATCTTAACCTCTTTAGCTTTTGTCCTGTGATCCTTTCTGCATAAGCATGAAAATGTTTGAATGTCTTGAAGACTTCTGATTTGTCCTTGATTACATACAAAGTAATCCACCTAGTTGCATCATCAACAAACAACACATAATATCTGGATCCATTTATGCTATAGTCCCTTGAGGGACCCCATACATCTGTATGAACCAATTCAAGCATATTTGAATACTTGTTCCCTGATTTGTTGTAAGAACCCTTATGTGCTTTACCTAATTGACAAGCTTCACACTTGTACACCATATGTTGCCCTTCAATGTTTGGCAATCCAAGCACCACCTGATTCTTTGACATCTCCTTTATAGCTCTCTCATTGAAATGACCTAGCCTTTTATGCCATAGGTCTAATTCAGATACCTTTTGACCTCCATAGGTAAACAATGCATGTCCCACATTACCTTGGACCTTGAGAGTGAACAATCTTCCTTCCTTTTTTCCTGCAATTATGGTTCTATATCCCTGATTTGGATCTTGTACATAGACACCATCATTTGTAAATCTTACCTCATATCCTTTCTCCACAATTTGCCCTACACTTATCAAATTTTTAGGAATAGTAGGAACATAAAGTACCTTACTCAGAAGTGTACTTCCACTCTTTGTCTTCACTGATCCAATGCTCTCCACTTTATGTTTGGTATTGTCACCTGTTTGAACTGTATGTCCATTCACCCTTGCTTCCATATCAGTCATCAAGGATAGATTCCCACTCAGATGGTTGCTGCACCCTGAGTCAATATAAAACACTCTTTGATCTTCTCCCATTGATTCATGAGTTGCATTCAAGATAAGAGTCATGTCATCCTTCTGATCTGATGCATAATTGTAATAATTATTGTTGTAGGACTGAGATTGGAAGTTTCTTCCACCTCCTCTACCATATGATGTCCTACCACCTCTTCCTCTGAAATTACCTCTTTGGTTTCTGCCTCCTCTACCTCTTTGACTATAATTCTGATTGTTGTATCCTCCACTTTGATTATTGTACCAACAATCATTTGCCAAATGATTTGTTCTGCCACAAATCCAACAAGCTTTAGCATTATCTTTGTTCTTACCTCCTCTTCCTTTACCTCTGAAATTTGTCTTCCCTTTTGTGAAATTGGCTTGATTTGAATTCCCTTCATCCTCATTTGATTGCTTTCCCTTGCCATTCTTTTTCTTGTCCTTGGAGTACATAGCTTGACTTGTACTTCTATCATTGTCTCCTTTAAGATCCTGCTCAAAGGTTAGCATGTGTCCTAGCAATTGATTAAGGTCAGGAGTAAAGTGATCAAGTGACAACTCTATAGACAAGATAAAAGGCTTCCACTTCTCATCACCTCTTAGACCTGTAAGTATTTGTCTTACCAACTTTTCTTCTTCAATATCTTCATCCACTGCTCCCAAGCTATCTGCAATATCTTTCATCCTTGCCACATAATCTGAAATTGATTGTGAGCTCTTCTTCTTGAAGGTTGTGAACTCAGCCCATAGTGAGGACTTCCTTGACTTAGTAGTATTTTGGAAATGCTCTTCCAAGGCATTCCAAACATCTGTAGCACTTTCCAAACCTCTGATGTGAGGTAAAAGATAATCATTTACACTCATGTAGATGATACTCCTTGCTTGAGCATCCTTTCTCATCCAAGTCTTCAACATTGCAAGCTCTTCCCTAGTAGGAATACTAGGATCTGCAAACTCAGGTTTTTCTTCATCTCCTGTAATAAATGCTATAAGGTCTTTGCTCATGAGGTGTGCTTCCATCCTCATGGACCATGCTGGATAGTTCTCCCTATCTAGCTTATCAATCTGCAAGCTTTCTCCCATCCTTGACTTTCTGTATCTGCAATTACTATGGTTTATGAAGAGAAAGTGTACCTTTGATATATTCTTTGTCCTTCTTGATTCTTTCGAACTTGTACTATGAACTTCTGCAAGTTATCTTCAATAATTTGTCCTTATCCTCCTTTGATTTGGAAGATCTTCAATATCTGCACCAGTCGGAACTTCGATTATCTTTTCTTCTCTTGTACTTCACCTTTAGCTCTGATACCACTGTTGGAGACCTTTTAATCTCCAAAGGTTTGATCTACACTGACTTAAGAACACTTCTATGTCAGCTATAAACCAAACTTTACACAAATAATGTTCCTTTTTACCAAAACTTCAAGCAACACTTCTCTAAGTGAAGAAGTGTCAACTTCAGAAAATCTGCTTCAGATATCAACTTCTTTACCTGCACAAATCTTCAAATTTCTTCAAGTAAATGATGCACAAGTATTAGCAATACCTTTGCGCAATCATACTAGCCATTAGTTCTCAAACTAATCACCAAAAGTTTAATTTGATCATTAAGATCAAATACATGTCAGAAAATGACTCTCAGAAGTTGCGCCTTCGACATAGCCAACTTCTTAACTTGATTTCTCCCAATCTGGAACCCGTTTTGCTAAATGCTTTTAGCCATAGCTTCCTTATCTTCTAACTTAAATTTTAAGTGCTCACTCATCAAAAACTTTACAGTATACGCTCAGATCTGATCAAAATACTGAGACGGAAAAGTGCGCTACTTTCAGGCTTCAGTTCTCACATTCTACATATGAATGTTCCTAATGATCATTCTCACAGTAGGAGAGGAATTAGATTCTGAAACTCTAGACATAGCTTCATTAGCTTCTCAATTAGATGTGTACAAAAGGATTTCTGATCCACATGATCAGACAGAGAGCACTCAGAGAAAAACCCGTTGCTATTTTCTGGGAAAAAACTCTCTACACATCTTCCTCAAAATTGTCATCTACAAAATGACTCTATTACTTTCTCTCTTACATTTCTTGTCATAATTATCTTATATATACACGACTTTGGACTCATCTCGCGTCTATGACTCTATTCCTTATCATACTAAGGATTTAACTATGGTAGCTTACAAGATTCTTCACTTATATGTACATATGTGTACAAGACAACACTCTGACTTCTTCTTCATCTTTGCAAATGTCTTCCTTTGCTTCATTCTGACCATAAGCATTCTCCAAGATCTGTATAATCACCAATTTGTGATTGGTTTGCTCCAACAATTTACCTACTACTTACCATTCCAACGCGTCCTCTCTACGTCTAACCATCACACGCTCGTCCTCAAAGCTCGAATCCCCGACAACGGTGCCAAAAATTGGTGTAGCTCAGTGATGAGTAGCACCTCCTTTAATGTCAATCCGGGAAGACATGAGGATGGTATGAAGACCTCGAGCAAGTGATGGCACAAATGTGGGAGTGAGAAGCACACAAACATGCACACACATACACACACACGCGCACACACGGCAAGAACAAAGAGAGTAAGACAATGGAATTACTTCTATTACAAACAAGTTCTCATTACAAGCTCAAAACTACAAGAAGCTAGCCCAAAAATGAGCTCTCTAGCTCTATTTATAGTTTTTGACTAGCTTTGGCCCTGTCCAGACCTAGTGTCCGGCCTAGTTAAAAATTAGGTTCCAGGGCTTATTCGAGGGCTCAAACGAGATCTACAAAATATGAAAATTGGGAGGCAACTACTTCTAAGGCTCCTCAAGCTCGAGGACTCCTCGGCTTGTACAAAATGGAGCTACAAAAAGGTGAAACGATATTTACAAGGGTTTTTAGTGATGAGAATCACTTTTAAAATGATGTAAGGCTTGGAAAAATTTAATGGGTTGCCTTAGTGCTAGATCTGCATGTATGCCGTACTTGCTTCTCCCCATATGATGCCAATAGTCTTCTTTACATTGTGCTATATACCTATTTTTGGTGGTCTTCCACTTCTTCCTTAGTGCCGCGGTATCATCCATATACCTCTTCTCCCATTTTGCAATGAGGGCCTGCTCCTGCTTGAGCTGATCTTCATACCTAGCTAACTTTTCCTCCAATGCCTTTGTGTCCTTTTCTGGCACTTCAGGAGCTTCTATAGGTTGGTTACATAGAAGAGCTGTCATGAGCTCCTTGTTTCTATTTCGTAAGTTTTTTGCTTCTTCCATGTATATTTTGATTTGTGATTCCAGTATTTTGCTTCTAGTATTCATGCATATTTTCTCAGCCTCGCTAGCTTCATATTTCTTTAGTAACTCTTGTAGTTGGTCTTTCAATTTCAGATTTTCTGTCTCTAGTGTGTTACATTGTTGCTTGGCTTCTTAGACTTCCTTCTCTTTATCTGCTATGTTCTTTTGAGCTTGAATCAATTGGGCGGAGAGGTTCTCACCCATTTCTCGAAGTTGATTCTTTTCTTGCATTGCCTTGTCATAGTCCGCATCAGCCTCAAGCATTAAATGTTGAGTGTCCATGGCAGTTTTTATCATATGTTGCACCACTGGCTTGAGCTGAGCGACGTCCACATTTTACCAAGTTCTTGGGATGCTTGGAGCTTCCCCTGTTTGGACATCTTTTCTGTGCTCCACATGTATAGTCTCATTATGTGGTTGTCTGATTTGGAGTTGTACTTCTTGTTCTTTGTTTCCATCTTCTTTATTAACGACCTTCGTGGCACTTCCTTGAAATGTAACATCCATAGGGGAGGGTTCTGCCACTACCCTTATTGGTGTGAAGGGTTCTGACTCTTCCACCGTAGTATCTTCTGGTTCTTCTTCGGGATTTTTGAATGATCCCTCTCCTGCAAGCCTAGTCTCTTGGATTTGAATGTTAGATGTTTCATTTAACTTGATGACATGTATTCTTTCTTGGGAGGCCTCCTTTTCTGCCTTGTCTTGGCTGGGGCTGATGGGCGGTTGATTTACCTTTGTGCCTTTCTCTTTCACACTCTTGTTCACTTCATTTAACTCCTCCCATTGTCCATCATCTTTGGACTCACTTCGAATGTTCACATTCAACAAGGAGGTATCCGATTCTTCTTGTGCATTGGAAGATGAGCTTGAGTTTACTAACCCTAATTCTCTGTATCTATGCACCTTGGTCAGCCTCTTTTTTTGTTCCATATCTTGATGGGCTTGTTGGTAATGGTGCCCTTGCACTGATAGATTCACTTGTCCTTCGGTGTATTGATGTGTGTCTTCTAGGGCTCTTGTCAATTCCTCTTCCGTAATAGGTCGATGGTCTTCAATTCTTGTCCTTGGAAGTACATGTGCCCTCTTCGTGGCTTGCACCTCGGCTTCTGTTTGCATCATTTCCCTTAACCTCTTGGTAACTCTCATTCTAGGTTGTGAGCTAGTTTCGGCTTCCTCTACAGTTATTACTCCCTTCTTTTTCATAGGGACAGTTGCAACCTTTGCATATTTAGCCATGGCTTCCGATGATGGCATTTCTCGCAAATGCTCTCTAATGTCCAAGGCAAGATATATCAATATAGTCAGAGCCACACTGCCGTTCATAAATTTCTTGTGATTCCATTGCTTTTTTGCCTCAAACAGTCGGTCTTGAATATATGGAATCATGTTGACCTGATTTCCAATTTGTTTAATGGCATGTGACAGCATTTGTACTATGATCTTTTGTGGAGCCGTATACCTGTGCATGTTTGGAAAACAAAAATGGTGATGGATAAGCCTCACTTCATCTTCAATATCAATACGATTGATGTCATTGAAAGTTCGCGTCTTGGTTCCTCGACTTTCCTCTTTCAAGACTGTAGTCGCGTCCTTCTCCCATCCAAAAGCTTCCTTGATTAATTCATGTGTAAATTGAATTATGAACCATTCACCAACTGCGTCCATGACTTTAGCCTTCCACACCAATGGATCATGCAAAGCAGGCTGCAAAGTGTTTAAACCTTAACCATTTAATCTATTATCAATCCTGGGTTCTTGGGATGGTTAGGGGTCTATAAACAGAGGCCTTGTTTGTATTTTACCAAATCTACAGATTCATTATATCCATTCACAGACTTAATACGATTAACCCGAAACTAATATCTGTCGGCGCATTACCATACTTCAACATAAGGTAATCAACTGTATAGTACAATGTCCTTCACCACCAGACACATATCCGTGCAATTCATCGCTTCACCGAAACATCAGTTAACTTAATACTTCATCAAACTTGATATGATGCTGAACTTAATTAACAGAGAGATAACAGTTCAAAATAATCAAACACTGCATTGCGATCCACTTCCGGCATTCACCTAGACTTACAGTCCGACGACACACCTTCTGCTTTGCACAACTCTTCTTTCATTAATTTGTAAAGAGTTACAACTTTTGCGCCACACCTTTTCAGTATGCGTGCAACTTTTCAGGGTTATATTACAAAAATTAAGAGTTCCTTTCCGGTGGCTCACACTGGCACGCACGGTGGACTCGAACCCAAAAAATGAAAATTACAATAGTCACAGTTCATTGATGATACCCTGGACATACATAGATCGAGCTAATTTAAATGTACGAGTGATCTTCTGCTTTAATGAATCTAACATATCCTTCATAATTATAGGTTCAATCAACTGTGCATCAGTTCAAACTGAACTGGCAGTGATGACTTGGCTTATTAATGACTCCGTCTGCATCTTCAAAAATGCTTCCTGTAAATAGAATTCATTAGCTACAACAACATCTCTGTGCAGTTTTATTTCAGTGATCTCTGCATCAATTCGAGAGAGCCTGTCAACCTGAACTCCTAATTGCTTTTCTCTTCGCTCGAGTTCCGGAGATTGAAACTGAATGGTTTTGTAATAGGCATCTCTCTCTGTCGGGAATCCTCACAACCTCCCGGTTAGGAGTGCGATGGGCTAACCACTTGCCCCAAAAGCCATGGTTGAGGATTACTTGCTAATCCTCTCTCTTAGAGCGTGGTTTAACCATCTCCTAATAGGATTATGTGACACTCCTCCCCCCTTAGACTGAGCATTGCCCTCAATGCTTACTTGTGGACCTTCCTGAATCTCTTGGACCCACTTTCCATGGATGAGTGCTTCCACCAACCTCAAACTCCAGCACATGGACCAAATTTGGACTTATCCCACCCTCCGTGGGTGCCCAAATGCCCATGCACCTTCATCCAAGATTAGTTTCACACTCACCATGGATAAGCGCTTCCAAGTGCCCACGAATGTACCCTGTCTGGATGTACCCTGGTAGGATGTACCCTGCCAGGACGGGGACTGGCAGGATGTACCCTGGCAGGATGTACCCTGATAAGTGTACCCTGACACGCGCCGCGTCGCGCCGCTGTCATGCCCAATTTCGCAACTAGGCTCTGATACCAATGTCGGGAATCAAACTCACAACCTCTCGGTTAGGAGTGGGATGGGCTAACCACTTGCCCCAAAAGCCATGGTTGAGGATTACTTGCTAATCCTCTCTCTTAGAGCGTGGTTCAACCATCTCCTACTAGGATTATGTGACACTCTCCTTTTGTACAACGGAAATTTCCTTCATTAACTGAATAGTCTTGGAAATCTCTACAGTGAATTCTTGATCCTTCTGGAACAGTTGCTCAGTGACTTTATGCAATTCTGCTTCAGCTTTAAGGACATTGGCCGCGAGCGACTGCGAAGCTTCTTCTAAAACACTGAGTGCATCCTCCATAGTATGGAGCTCATTGCCTAATGCTGTCATAGCGTCCGTCTTATCTGCAATTTCTTGCTTCAATCCCTTGATTTCGGTGTCCTATTGAGAAATGATACTGTCTTTTGATGTTAACTGTTCTTGGAGTCACTGTATTTGAGTATGCAATGAATGAATATCAGTTTTTGCTTCAAGAAATTGTTCTTGGAGGGGGCAATGTCAGCTTGTAGAAGATCAACTTTGCTCTGCAACTCCTATCGAAGAGATTGTTGGGCCATCTTCATCTGAAGAGGCAACTGCTGGGAGAATCGAATGAGTAATTGGCCCATGGATGCCAATTTAGTGAACATAATTGCTGGAGGAAGAGAAGAAGGAGGCTGCGATGGTAGGGCAGAAAGCAGGTGAGGTGATGGTGGTGGAAAGTAGTCGGGAGAGGATAGGAGATTGAATGATGCCTCACAAATGGCAGTTGAAGGCAAAGAGGGAGGAACTTCAGCAGCAGCAAGAATGGTGGTTGGAGGATGAAGGGGAAGAAGAGAGGTCGGGACTAAGACAATTCCGGTTTCATTTTGAGGCACCGACAGAATGACTTCGATAACTGCTTCTTCCTTATCGGTCGGTTGCTTGGCTGTGTCTGCTTGATCGTCTGCGGCTTGTGGAGAAGGAGGATGACATTCACTAACAGCGATATCTTCCACTGTGTCCTTCAGAGGCTCAACATCCAATTGCTTTGGTTCATCTTGCGGTTGGACTTCAACGACATCGTCCATGATTACATTTGGCTCCTGTAGATTGCTAGGAGAAGAGGGTGCCGATGTGCCTTGTAAAGTCGTGGCTGTATCAGGAAAGATTTCAACCTCTTGAACTGCGGTTGAATCCTGCACTTGGCTTTACGATGGGCTAATACGTCTGCGTTTGCACGGGAAGAAGTGTAGCAGGTCTTTGTCATCCTCCTCCTCCAGCATCTGTGTAGATTCCGCATGTAAGAGCAAAGTGTTTCCGGGGGGTGGTTGCGCTACTTGGATCACGTGAAGAAGAAGGGTGAGAAGGTGCGACAATCGGGTACAAGGAATCTCATGCTTGGCTAGTTGTTTGGTAACTGCTAAGCATTCACGGTGAATGTGCTGAAAGAAAAAGGACGTGAAATTGACCCCTTCTCGTGATGCAGTATCAATCATCGAGTAGAAAGGATGGGAGATGCCATACGTGCATTTTTGCAGGTTCAAGGCAGCAAATAAGAATTGAAGGGATGTTCGCTCCAGTTCTGGGCGACATAGAATGGCAAACTCGTTAGAAGAGTGCCGGGGAAAAAGTTCTTTCATTGTCGCCATGGGGAGAAGCGGTCCATCGACCAACCCCTCCCGAGGGAGACGAAACCCTCAGCGACAGTGCTGAGCGTAATGACAACACGGGCGTTTAAGCATGTTAATGGCTAGCATTGCTTGGTAGCAAGTGTGGAGGCTATGGTAGATATAATCTGTGCACAGAAGGGATGACACTCCACTGAATGCCAAGGCAATTCAACGAAGGCCAAGAGCCCTCGAGCACACATGGACTCACTCACGTCCGGAGTGAGACCTGCACGGAAGGTTACGATATTCGCAAGAGCTTCCATGGCACACTCAGAAACAGACGATAACACAAAGCACACAAGGTTCGCAAACACACAAAGAAACAATAGCGACTAACAGCGAGAAGAACAAGATTAAGTAGAAACGCTAGAAAATCAGGTGGTAGGAACCCTAATCATAATGCCGTATTGGAAATATACCGACATAATGGTGACATGCGTGCATTAACATAATCAAAGACACAAAGGCGGCCACTAATCATGATTAGGTAGGAAAATGCAACTATTACAGTCAGTCAATCAACCGAAACACGGAGATGAGAAAAGAAAGTCGAGTGAGAAAAATGGAAAAAGGAAAGGAATAAAAATACCGATGACACATCATGAGGATGTAGACGGAGGATAATAGGGACGAAGCTTCGAGCCATTGATTGCTTTAGGAAGGAGGGCACCATTGAGGGTGGATAACCGAAAAGTGGCGGGTCCCACTTGTTCGGCAATACGGTAGGGACGGAACCAGCACAGCTTAAATTTTTCGGTGGATCTATTAGACTTAGCATTATAAAAGAGTACTAATTGGTTTACCATAAACACGAGGGTTTTAAGGAAACGATCATGGGTTTTGGCTTGTCTAAGCTGTACTTCCTGCGACACTAGGAAACTTTCAAGATGCTGTTCATCCAGAGACCGTAAAGCCTCCAATCGAAAGGGAAATGATTCTTCCGATAATAACTTCCGTTCGAAAGCCACGTGTAGACTAAGCACCACCAGTTCCATAGGAGCAATCGCTTCCAATCCATATGCCAACTTGAAAGGGGTGATTCCGGTCGCCACTTTATATGTTGTATGGTAAGCCCATAAGACTGCAGGTAAGAATTGGTCCCATCTCTCTGGACAATCTAATACCAATTTGTTTAAGACGTTCAAAAAAGATTTGTTGGTGCTCTCAGCGAGTCCATTTGCTCGTGGATAATAGGGAGAACTGAACTTATGCACAACTTGGAAGGTTTTAGTAAGCACTTGCATTAATGTGTTTGCAAAGTGCGTACCTTGATCAGTCACTATCTCCAAGGGTAATCCATGGCATGGAAAAATATCCTTCATCAAACATTTAACAACCGCAGCAGCTGTGGCTGTCCGTAAAGCCCATGCTTCGGCCCATCGAGTTGCATAATCTGTGCATGTAAGAATGTATCTGTTATTGGTGACTATCACCGGAGGTGTACATACTGAGTGACATCACGATACATTGTAGGCCACCATAAACCACTCTGTAGGATCTTCCGGTGTGTCAGGTCAACCACAAAATTTCCTCCGGTTGGGGTAGAATGAGCTAATGTAATTATTGAGGCATTTTCATGTGGGGGAACACATCTTAGTAACACACCCGAATGATCCATATAATATAATTGCCCTACAATTAGCCAAAATCGGCGACTATATGCGGCTAGCCTTTGTCGAGCAACTGAAGAGATCGTAGCAGGCGGACATCCACTAGTTAAGAATAGAAGCAAGGTGTCATAGTAAGAAGAGGGTATCGGCAATTCATGTTGATCATCTTGTATTGTCTGTGCTGCATAGATAGCTGGTGTTGTATCATCAACTCCTTCCGGAAGTTCACCGGAATCCAACCGAGAGAGAAAGTTAGCAAGCATGTGTGCTGACCCTGGTCGATGTATGACGGAGTAATCAAACTCTTGAAGCAACAATACCCAACGTGCAAACCGTCCTCCCAGATGCTATTGGCGCACAAGGTACACCAATGCTGCATGATCTACGTGGAAGGTGAAGCGTCGTCCCAACAGATAATGTCAAAATCTCTTCACCGAATACACTAAGCCAAGGCATTCTCGTTCAGTAACTAAATAGTTGCGCTCTTCCGGGGCCAATCTTTGGCTCGCATAATATACTGGACGAAACCATTCATCCGTCTGCTGCATCAACACACTACCAATGGCAATGTCAAATGCATCCACAAAGACATGAAATGGCAATTCCCAATTTGGTGCTTGTAAAATGGGAGCCTGAGTTAACAATGATTTTAGTCGGTAGAAAGAAAGTTGGCACTCTTCGGTCCATTGAAACTGACGCGGGCTACTAGTTATCAATCGATTAAGTGGTGTGGCCAAATGAGCAAGCCAACGTAGATGTCACCCATGCCACCGAATTTGGCCCAAAAACCACATCACTTCTTTGGGTGTTTTAGGAGCAGGTGCCTCCAGTACGGCCTTCACCTTATCTGGATCAACTTGAATTCCCTGTTTTGAAATAATGTGTCCTAGCAACTTGCCACAAGATACAGAGAATACAGATTTATTCCGGTTCAAGCACAAATGGTATTCTTGACACTTCGAAAAGCAGCACCGTAAGTGGTACAGATGCGCGAAGTATCATCGGATAAAGAGAAATCATCCAAATACACTCTCATAAATGTGGTGAGATAAGGGGAAATAACTTCTTACATACAACACTGAAACGTACTTGGAGCATTGCGCATACCAAACCACATCACTGTACATGCATAGACACCCCAGTTTGTAATAAATGCGGACTTTGGAATGTCTTGCTCCGCCATTCCGACTTGTTTATAACCATTGTATCCATCTAGAAAGGAATACATCTCACGACCAACCACATCATCTAATATGGTATCCAGGAACGACAACGGAAATGGATCAGGTACGGTTGCTACATTTAATTTCCGGTAGTCCATGCATATCCGTAATTGCTTATTTTCCTTCGGAACTATGACGATGGGGGAAATCCACTCTGCATGCTTGATAGGCACAATAAACCCCCTAGAAAGACGATGGATTTATAAGTAGGGTTTATTGGGTAATTCAAAAATGCATAATTAATTTCAAATGTCTGCACATGCACGTAGGGATCATCTCCCAGAAAACCTCCAAATTTTGTGTACGTGACTCCGACAGGCACCGGACGCGGGGGAACAATCTGTTGCTGTTGTTGTTGTTGCTGCTGTTGATGGGAACTACTCATGTTGTTGATGGACTTCTTGATGTCCCTGGACCGTATGGTCACTTTGCCAATTTTCCGATCCAAAAATATCTCTGAGCCGATTACTTAGCTCAACATCAAACAACCCTTTCTCAACCTTAGTATCAAAATTGGCTAAACTTGCACCTAAAAATGGTGAATGCAGTAAATTCCTGCCGAAGAGAACCGCAGTATCACCGAAAAGCATCGAATTATCATCGAAGAGCACCAAATTTTCACTGAACAATACCGAACTATCACCGAAGATCACCGAATTATCTGCAGACAATGCTGAATTGTCACCGAACAATGCCAAAATACCACCAAGAACTAATGTACTATCGTCAGAATGTATCGGACTATCAACGAAACACACTGGATTATCACCGCACTATGGCAAACTGCTTCTGCACAACACCGAACTGCCCATTAATTTGTAAAGAGTTACAACTTTTGCACTACGCCTTTTCAGTATGCGTGCGACTTTTCACGGTTATATTACAAAAATTAGGAGTTCCTTTCCGGTGGCTCACAAAAGTATTCATAACTTGGACACATCTCTGAAAATCGAGCTTGTAGATCGGTAACTCAAAGTATTTATGGATGCCTGCCTTCTTCATGACGTCCATGGTTGATGTGAGCTCATGTACTATTTTGAAATCTTTGGACATCACAGGGAACTGGTGATCTGTATCCATGATTTTGATGGTCACTAGGAATAAGAAATACCCTGCTGGTTGATCATCTCTAAACCAATGACCTTTTGTTGATTTCCAGGTTGTTGATCGCTCTTTTGCATATAAGAATTTAAGAGTATTGTCCTCCTTGGTTTCCTTCTGTTCACCAATCAAGTAGGATGAATCTACTTTCTCCTTGGATACATTGGGGTTTGAAGTCCCTTCTTTTGTCAGACTTACTTCTGATTGATTTGTGCTAGAATCATTTGCTATGTGCTCTTGCACGATTTGTTCAGCACTTCTGGTGACTCCTGGTCTATGTGAGGTTTTCTCTCCTAATAGACTAAAGATTTCCTTGCGCCCTATTGTGGCTGATATGTATCCTTGAGCTAGGTGGATGCTCACTTCATTCTCAATGATCCAGTCTTGTCCTAGGATTAAGTTCTCTATTAGATCTTCATATCTATACACTAGAACTCGTTGTTCCATAGTTGAATTTCTTAGGTGGAGGGATAGTATGGCTTCTCCAATGCATGCTATAAATTGGCCTCCCACACCTATCATATGTGCTTTCATGGGTATTATAATCGTTTGAAGATCCGTGATGACTGTATTTTGTATGCAACTGAGTGCTGCTCCTGAATCTATTAAGGCGTCTATCAGCTTGTACTCCGTCGTTCCAATTCCTAAGTTTAAGTATGGCTGTGACATGCAGACATTGGTTGTGTTGGACTTATGAACCTGGTAATTATCCATGGGAATAGGCTCTTCTCCTTGCAGATACCATTCATCTCTTTGCCTTATCCACTCTTTTCGTTTCTTGATACACTCTAAGGCTTCTTGCCGTGCTTCCTCTCTAATTTGTTCTTCCTCCTTCTTCCTATTTTGCGCACCTACGAGGCATGCTAGCATTTGATCCGTCAATGGATCCATATATCATTTTACTCGACATCCACTTATGTAGTTAGGAAGAATATCTCCATCCAGAGTAGCTAGATTAACTGCTCCACTAGTGGAAATCCTATTGATGATTAGAGGCCCATATCCGCATTTTTGTAACTTTTTAGCATGTTGTTTCAAGGTGTAGACCAGAACTAAATCTCCTTCTTTTAGTCCTTTGTCTTTTATGTGTGCATCATAATATGCCTTTTGTCTTCTCTTGGCTGCATAAATTCCTGCAACAACCTGTATTCTAGTCTCATATAGCTTCTCAATTTGGTCTAGTTGCTGGGATAATTCATTGTCCATTCATACTGTTGGGCTATTATCAAAGTTGGCACAAAAAAATCGATCGGCAGGATTGCATTTTGTCCATACACCAGGTTGAATGGGGTAGTTCCAATGGCAGTCTTGTAAGCGACTCGAAAGGCCCAAATTGCATGATGCAATTGTTTGTCCCAATCTGATCTTCCACTATTGACTATCTTTGTCAATACTCTGCATAACACTGTATTGGAACTTTCCGCTTGACCATTGGCTTGAGGATGATAAGGGGCTGATTTTTTATGGATCACCAAGAACTCATTCATTAAAGACTATTACTTCATTAATGAAATGCGTTCCTCGTTCACTCATAATCTCAATTGGTAATCCGAAACGAGTGAAAATGTGCTCAAAAAGAAACTTAGCAATGGTCTGAGCATCATTCTTTCTAGTAGCCTTTGCCTCCACCCATTTTGTCAAGTAATCTGTGGCTACTATGATATATTCGGCATGTGACCCTTTGGCTGGTGGGTTAATGGGTCCTATGAAATCAATACCCCATTTGGAAAATGCTCTAGCGCAAACCATAGGTCTCAATGGCATGTCATCTCGCCGAATCGGGTATTTGGCCCTTTAGCATGTCTCGCAACTTCGTACATAGGTGTCCGCATCCATATGTAGAGTTGGCCACCACAAGCCCACAAAGAAGATCATTTTTATAGTTCTCTCAGCTGAAAAATGACCTCCCGTAGCACCTGCATGTGCCAACTCTAATATGGGTAAGTATTCTCCTTCATGCACACATAATCGTAATTGGTTGTCTTTCTCTCTCTTAAACAAGTGTCTTCCCATGATTACATAATCCTTACTCATTTTCTCTAGGGACCGTTTCCTTACTAAGCTGACTCCTTCCTCGTGTGCCCGTGTCTTTAGGAATTTCACTAACATTTCACTCCATTTGGGTGCTATTGTAGAGAAGGGTAAGGATGTGTGATCATCGAGTATGGTTTCTTGACATTCTGTGCAATTACTGACATAATCATGGACATCTTTAGGCATATCAGGCCAGTATACTCCTAGTCGTTTCAATTCTCTTAGAGTTTCGTGAATCCCTTTGTGCATTCTCCATTTGTTTACATGAGCTTGTTCAATCAACTTCACTTGTTTGTCTTCCTTAACACATCTAGATAATACACCGTTGGGTTCCTTATGGTACACACTTCCTGCAATAATGTGCAAGTTACATGATTGTAGAATTTCCTGTTTACTTTCTTTATTAATCGAGTATTGTGGGTCATGAGTGAGTATTGGAATTAGTTTCTCTGACCACTTTGGACACACTTCCAAATTAAACAGATAAGTGTCTAGAAAATCTTCTGGTAATCCACTTGGTGGTTCTCCATGTGTTAATTATCTAGAGAGGTGATCTTCTCTTACATGGGTATTTCCCTTTTTCACTATTACTTCAAAATCAAACTCCTTCAATAACAGAAACCATCTCACAAGTCTTCCCGTGTTAGAAGGCTTATTGACTAGGTACAATAAGGCTTGATGATCTATACAGAACTTGAATTTGTTGGATAAGAGATAGTGTCTGAATTTCTTTACAGCGTAAACCATTCCTAATCCCTCTCGCTCCGTAGTTGTATAGTTTCTCTCGGCTTGATTCAGTTCTCTACTTGCATAGGCAATTGGATGATCTAACTTTCCTTCATCTGCCAGCTGAGCTAAGATGCATCCTATTGCATAATTTGAAGCGTCCACATGAATATGGAAAGGCTTGTTCCAATTTGATGTTTTCAGAATTGGGGCCGTGCTCAGTCGCCTTTTTAACTCGTTAAATGCCTTTTCACATTCATCAATCCAAGTGATTTGGGTCAAAATTCCATACAAGGAATTGGAAATTATGGCGTACATGTGGATAAATCGTCAATAGTATCCACAATGTCCCATAAATGTGTGCACCACTTTTGCATTCTTTGGTCTAGGAAGTTCTAAAATAACCTTGATCTTGTCTTCATCTATAGATATTCTGTTCCTAGACACTATGTGTCCCAAAATCTTCCCTTGTCTTACCATGAAGTCACACTTCTCAGGGTTCAGGCAGACTCTATATTGTCGACATTTATCAAATATTTTTCGTAATTCAGGAATGTGGTCTTGCCTTTGATTCGAATATGTACATAGGTCATCTACATACACTTCCATACTCTTCTTTAGGAATTCTTTGAAAACATGACCATCAACCTTTGGAAAGTAGCAGACGCGTTAGTGAGTCCAAAAGGCATCACTCGGAAAGCATAGACTCCCCATTCAGTCGCGAATGCGGTCTTATGTTGATCCTCATTAGCAATAGCTACTTGGTTGTATCCAGAGAATTCATCCAAGAAGCTATAGACTTCTTTTCCTACAACTCTTTCCAATAGATGGTCGGTGATAGGTAATGGATAGCTATCACGGATCGTGGCTGTATTCACTTTTTTCAAGTTAATGCATACTCTGAGTTTTCCGTTCTTTTTAGGTACAACCACTAGTGGTGATACCCATTCAGTATGTTCTATTTCATAAATGAATCCAGCTGCTAATAGCCTATCTATTTCCTCTTTTATTTTTGCAGCATAGACCTCATTATAGGTGTAAGGGCATTGTTTTGATGGTTTTGCCTCAGATGTCATTGGTATACTATGGGAACAAATGGAGGGTTCCACACCCTTGAGATCCTTGTAGGTCCACACAAATACATCTCGATATTCCCGGATCAACTGTGTTAACTCCTCTTCCTCCTTGGTAGACATGTCTTTTCCTATGTAGGTACATCTTTCTTCTCCATCTTCTACAGTTACTATGATCTTTTTTGTTTGTTCTTTGTTGTTATACGCTTTTGCTTCTCTTGCCTCTCTTTTAGGCATTTGAATAGCTATTTTTCTCGACTCTACTTTGTACCTTTTAAAATGCTCCGAAACCTCAAAAAGATCAGGGCTTGGTTCGATCTTACTCACACTTTCTTCCGGTTGTGGCATTATAGGGGCTGCTTCTATTGCTAACACTTTGGTCATTCCATACTTTTCTTTGGTTCGAATGGCTTCTAGGTAACGTTCTTCAGAATCAAATTTTTGTTCCATTTCTATGCTCTCATATTCTTCTTTCCATTCTTTTTCCAATATTTCTCTCGCTTCTACTCCTTGAAGGACAACCATGTACAAATTTACATCGTAGCCTTCTTCGTCCACACATTCATTCATCATCAGAACTTCTTCATTCACACATACATCCAAGGCCGCTAGGATTTCCATCCATCCTTGCAGTTCAAATGTTTCATCAGGGAAGATTTGAGGCATGTACATTGGATCTTCTATGGGCCGGTAATTAGGATGTCATATTGGACACAACTTCCTTTTATTATCCTCTTTCTTGGCTTCTTTACACATCCATAATTGGGTGTCCTCATGCATCCATGATTGGTCGCTTGATCCAGCGCTATGGATAGACAACTCATCCTCTTCTTTATGTATGGGGTTCCATTGTAGTGGTGGTACATCTCTGTACGCAAAAGTATGCAAGTTTATTTTGGTGGTGTTTCCTTGATGTTGAAGGTATAAAGAATCTCGTCCCCAATCTTGCACTACCCTAAGCTGTCTCATGAAGGGTCGTCCTAATATCATCTCATAGTTATTTGCTTTTCCAAATTGACAGATTGCTAAAGTGTGCTCAAATTCAACTCCACAGGTGGTTAATTTGATCTTTTCTAATATTCCTAATGGTTTTTCAACATGACCATTTGCTAATTGAAGCTTCATGCGAGTGGGTCATAAGGCAGGCTTTCCCCATTTCTCCCAAATCTCTTTGGTGGCAATACCTACTCCTGCTCCTGTGTCTAGTATGGCTTTGGTCATATAGCCATTGTAGTTGACAGGTAGACACGTGTTACCTTCGTCTTCTTCACTAAATTCTCCAACCTTGTCCACTAGAATTTGTATCTTAGGTGGGTTTTCATTTGCCTTGCTTTCCTTTTCATTCTTCTCCTGTCCTAACTCCAGTTGACCTGCTAATTGTTTCCATAATTGCAGTTTAACACAAAGTAGTTCTTCCACAATCAATTGGCATTGTACTTTTGTCTTTTTAAGTTCTGTTAGATTGTGTGAACCCTTATCCCAGTTTCCTTTTCCTTTTCCTCGTACTGTGGGCGCTCCAAAGATCATGGATTTGTTTTCATACTCTCCCATGTAATTTGGTAGGGTCGAAATGCTTTGAGCTTCTTCCCTGTTTCGGTCTAGTCTCAATACTTCCTCATATACTTCTTCCATGTTGGGACTTGGCTGATAAACTTCCACATCTAATTCCTCAAAAGGAGGTTTAACCACTCCATTCTTTTTCCATTGTTCTTCTCGGATCCTATTCCACAATTCTTTTGGCCAGTCGGCTTCTAAATCCGGCACTATTGACATATGTTCGTCCTGGGTTTTCATTAGCTCACATTTATCATGCTTCTCTTTCAGTTCCTTGTCCTTGGCTTTAACACAATCCTTGTATTGATCCTCCGCTATCCTTGTCTCGGGGAGGTCCGGGATAGTCTTTTCTAGGGTTGCTTGTGCTACCTCTATGAGTTTTCTACATATCGCAAGACTCTCCTTTTCTAACTCTCCTAGTGGGTAAAGATTTTCATGTTGCTCCACATTCGGTCCAGTCTTAATTTTAGCTTGGTATGCTTTCAACCACATGTCCAAATCATCCAATTTTGGGTCGGCTAGAGTTGATCCTGGCTTTTCTGACTCTGAGATAGGCAGTGGAATGGGAACTTCTTCCCGAATCTCTGGTTCTCTAGGCTTCTTAATGCTTCGTGTATGTTTCTTATTTTCTTGATTTTTGTTTTTCATCCATTTTGCTTTGATCTTTTCTCTTCTTTCCTTCCACTTTTGGCTTTTCATTGCCTGAGCACTCTCGTGAGGGTCTTTTGAATCTTCCACTATTTGAACTTTGGGGTCTAAGGTTTCACTGTTTTCTTGTTCAAGGTCCGGTTGTTTTCCTTTTTGTTCCTTCATTCGTGCTCATGTAATGGCCTTTAATGGTATGGTGTATTCCTTGTCACTCCTCGGTGCTTCTATCACTTTGATCACATTAATGGGTGCAATGTCTTGAGCCTTGTTGGGGTTTTTTGGGCAATCTCGGAAGAGATGTTCCTTTCCACAATCACTGCAATACCCTTCCCAAGTCCTAAGAGGTGGTGGGTTGTATGGTCGAGTGTACTCTCTGATAAAGTGGTCTCCTCTGCATCTATAACATGGTCCTCTTGGCACAGGTGGTCTGATGGGTGGTCTTATGGGTGCCTGTGCTTTAGGTGCGGTGTACATTAATGTTGCCACTTTTGGTCCATAGGTATTGTCATATCCTTCGTATCCATAGTATTGCGGATCATAAACTTGCTCGTACTCCATTATACTAGCATCATAGGAATTGTACTCCCCTTGAGATTGCTCGTATCTTGGGTTCGCTGATTCCATACTTGTTGGAACATCAAGCTTACACTATGCTTGAGGTGGATTTGATCTACATCAAAGGCTATCATGTTGAAAGAATATCCGTTGGAGAGTTTTTTTTTTCATATGCTCATTTATTGTATTTTTTTGAGAGATTTTTGATGATTCATTTACCGTTGTAAAAGCCTTGAGCTTTACACATGTAAAGATAGAAAGATAGAGCCCAAATCCCACAAATTTGTGGTGGTTGAAGTTGCATTCCAAGCAATCAATCACCTAAAAGTAGATCAAAGTAGATCAAAGTAGATCTTCACTTTTCCTAGATTGTAGGAAAGTGAATTGATTCCCTCCAACAACCATTCCCACCTTCATTTGAATTCAAATTCAAATTGTAAAAGTTGTGGAACACTCCTAGAGGCTATATAAGGACTTGAAATCACTTATACATTACATGGAAGCAATATACATACACTTGTGACCATCATTGTCTTGCTCCTTCAATTCTCTGCATCATCTTCTTCACCAATAGTAATCTTGCAGAGGCTGATGATCTCTCTCCAGAGCTCCAAATTGAGTGCAAGATGTCTCATTGGAAAGGTATACCTGTCTAGGTTATGCGTATAAATTTTCATAGCATTTGATTCAGCAGATTAGGAGAAATCTGAGTTTTTCTATCTTGGGGTCAATCTCTACGTATTCCTGAAAAATAGGAAGTACCACCGGTGAATGTGGCATTCATTCCTATATCATATTTTGTTTATTCCTTATAATTTTGTGGATTCTATACACTCAACCCTATGTGTATCACTCCCATAAAAGGATTTTTTCTAATTGTAATCACGCTGGTCGCTATGGGCATTTGAAGTTCATTGTCTCTTCCATAGATAGTAACTTTTTTGAGCTAGTCGACCCGTGAACCTATCTGTTTTGTATTGACTCATTCTCCTTGATGCTTCAAAGTACATAGTGTGTTTCTTTGCACTTATTGCATGCCTATAAGGTCTATTTGAGTCTCCATAAGCTCAAGGGCTGGTCTTGTGCCGGTTGGCTTGACCAAACTTTGTCGCTTCGAAACACACTTTTCTACCTTCTACAAGCTTCTCCAAGTTCTTTCAGTGGTATCAGAGCTAGATCAAGATGGGTGACGGCTTTCCCTCAATGATCGAGAAGCTTGATCGACACAACTACACAGCTTGGCAAATCAGAATGGAGGCCTATTTGCAAGGTAGAAATCTTTATGTAGTTGTAGCAGGTGATGAAGTTATGCCTATTCCAAGACCCAAAGGAGGACCTACACAAGAGGAGACAGATAAGCTCACACTTTGGTGCCCAAGGGATGCTCAAGCAAGGTCGTACATACTAAACTCTATCTCTGACTTTCTATTATCGCATATTAGAGGATGCAAGACATCTCAAGAGACTTGGGATGCCCTCGAGACTTTCTTTTCTGCTAGTACCAAAGCAAGAAAGAATCATCTTTGGAACGAGTTCAACCAAATGAAGAAGACGCCTAAACAAACCATCACAGAGTTTGTTACCAAGGTCAAAGAGGTTGCGGATCAGTTAGCATCCATTGGAGAGCTGATTGAAGAAGAGGTCATCGTGAGGCAAATTCTCAAAGGCATTCGAACTGATAAGCAATAGCAATCCTTCACGACGGCTTATGATCTCATCATGGATGTGCAAAATCCAGACTTCAACATCTGTCTTGGACAACTCTTCAATCAATAAGCCAACAATAGCATAAAGGAAGGTAACTCTTATCATGGTAATTCAACTAGTGCTCTATATGCAGATAAGAAGGATAAGAAGCAGAAAGGAAAGAAGAAGGAAGAAGATGAAGAAGAGAATTCTCAAGCCAACTTTGCAAGCAAGAGCAAGTGGAAAGGGAAGAAGAAAGGACCAAAGCAAGACAAAGCCAAAGGTCAGAATGTTCAACCTTGTGCCATATGCGATAAGATCAATCACACCACTCAGAATTGCTGGTTCAATAGGAAGACCCAGAAAGGAAGTGGAAGAGGTGGATATGGCAGGAATAGAGGCAGAGGTGTTGTTGGAAGCAGCCAGAGGCATAGAAGACGCGGAAGCATGTAACGACAGAGCAGGGAGCCAGTCGAATCTTTTTTCAAAGAATCATGTTTTAGAAATACTTTTCAAAAAACCTCCAACAGTGATTTTTATCACTAATGTAACATATGTAACATAGAAAAACCCTTTTCTTAATTTCTCGCTCCATTTTGTGCAAGCCGAGGAGTCCTCGAGCTTGAGGAGCTTAGGTAGAACAAGCGTATCAAGTTTTGTTATTTTTAGACACCGTTTACCCTTCCAAATAGCATCTAGGACCTAATTTTTAACTATGCCGGTCACTAGATGTGAAACCGGTCAAAACTAGTCTAGAAACTATAAAAAGAGCTAGAGAGCTCATTTTTGAGGTTAGCTTGTTTGAGGTTAGAGTTCTTTTGAGCTTGTAATAGTGTTCTTGAGTAATAGAGTTGATTTCTCACCTTCCATTGTGTCTTGCTTGTCTCTTCGTAGTGTGTGTGTATGTGTGTGTGCATTTCTATGCTTCTCACCTTCACTCTCACTTCATCTCACATTCACGATCTTCATATCACTCCTATCTCTTCCGTGGATTGACATTAAGGAGGTGGAGCTTCTTAACGTGGTTCTCACCATTGTGCTAGAGCAACACCAAATTTGGTGCCGTTGTCGGGGATCGAGTCTAGGACGAATGTGTGATGGTAAGAGTATAGCAAGAAGTAGCGTTGGAAGGTAAAAATTTCAGTTTTTGTTGTTGTTTTTACTTAGTTTTTAGTGTTTTTCACCTCCCCCACACTCCATCTTCATCACCGCATCATCATCTTCATCTCCAAAAAAATCAAAAAATTCACCATATCCACCCATTCTCCTCATTTCCCCTCATTTGTGCATGCGAGAGAGTGAGAGAGAGCTTTTGTGCTTGTGTGTACTTTTGTTTTCTTGAGTTTTCTTGCAGGTACAGAGCTCCAGTGCATCAGGAAAGCTTAGAAAAGGTAAAATTTTCAGTTTCTGTCAGAAATTTCCGACTGTGTCAGACCATCGCGATGGTCTGCAAAGTTCGGATTTTGAGGAAGGCGAGTTCACCACCGTGTAGGCGACCCTTGCGTGTATAGGAATCCATAGCTGCATCTCAAAAAATCACATTTTGGTGGACCATCGCGACGGTCTCAGACCATCGCGATTGTGTCACACCATCGCGATAGGCTCACGCCATCGCGACGGCTAGGCCGGACCATTGCGATGGTCTCACGCCATCGCGACGGTTCATTTGGACCATCGCGATGGTTCGCGGACCATCGCGACTGTTCGGTTGACCCCACACCATCGCGATTGGCTCACGCCATCGTGCCGACGGTGCCACGTGGCAAGTTGGACCATCGTGACGGCTCACACTTCACGCCATCGCGACGACACCCTTACACCATCGCGACAACTTGAATTTTAACCATCGTGATTGGCTCAAGCCATCGCGCCCAGACCATCACGATTGGCTCAAGCCATCGCATTTGTGACCATCGCGACGGTTCACTTTGGACCATCGCGATTGTTCACGTTGACCGTTGACTCACGCCATCGTGATTGTCCGCCTGATCGAGCCATCACGACGGTTCACACTCACGCCATCACGATTGTCCGCCTGATCGAGCCATCGCGACGGTTCACACTCACGCCATCGCGATTGTCCACTTTCACGCCATCGCGATTGCTCACTTTTGGACCATCGCGACCGTGCACTTCAGACCATCGCAATTGTTCACCTTCACGCCATCGCGACGGTCCCAGACCATCGCGATTGTCTCACGCCATCGCGATTGTGCACCCCCATCGCAAATTTTAGGGTTTCATTTTTTGGCCAATTTTGGGGCTATTTTTGGGAAATTTTTAGGTGATTAGACTCATAGGAGACCCCTTAGCTCATATTTGGAGAAAAACTTGTTTGTCAGTTTTTACCCCCTAGGGCCTGAACGGTCATAACTTTTTCATCTGAAGTCCGTTTTTTGAGATTAATAGCTCATTAGATACGTCTATTTTTGGATAAACTATTTTGAGGTTGACCTAGTTTGGGACTAGAAAGCCAAGGGGCAAGCATTGAAAAGTTGGGCAAAAGGGAAGGGACTTAAAAGGTGTATATACTCAAGTGCTTGATCATCCAACTGTGAATTGGTCTAATATTGAATTTTTCCAGGTCTAGCAAGGGCAATCAAGGGCAACCAAGGCAAGGCAGTGAAGGGCATAAAGCTTGGGAAGCGCGGCTTCTTGGGCATCAAAGCAACCAGAAAAGCTGACTCGAGGTTGGAAGATTACTCAACCCCCTCACTCAATTCTTAGCTTAGGATAAACGTTAGCATTGTGGATTTAAGACGATAGGAACGCCTCAAGTTCAAGAGAATTAAATTTGTCAAGTCCAAGACTAAAGATAAAGGTGTGTGACACGAAAACCTAAAGGAAAGAACATAAGTCTGACGGAACGAGAACTCAAAGTACCACGGAAAGTCGAATTCCTGACGCATATATTAAGACAAGAATCTAAAGAAATCTAAAAAGAACCAAGAAAGTAATAACAAAGAATCATTGACGATCTGAGAGTGTACTGAGTGTGCAAGGAAGAAAATTAATGAACCTTAGATCGGGCAAACATATAGGCAAGTCAGACCGACGAAGCCTTAGATCATCAGAGGCAAGTGTAAGAACTACTGCACGATCGTGGGCTCAACAATTGAACACTAGTTATCCCTACGAGAGCTCAGACACTAGTGATTCAAAAATGGCATTTAGCACAGAAAGACCAGAAGTAGGGTCAAATGTAGCATACTTAGAAAAACCAGAAGGACCCTATAGGACTCAACTAGAGTTTCTCCGAACCAACCGATTAGGTGCTCGCATCTATGAGGATGGTTTGCGAAGGCAAGTGGTGCAAATGCACAACCCCGATCAACCCATTGGATTGGAACGTCCAGTGGTGAAATTCGAGAGAGACGCGTACATAGACAAAGAAGGAACAATGTACATCTTAAGTACGCTGCCAAACAATACCAATGAGTTTGGCGTGATTCAGCTAGAGACGGAAACTAAATCTCAAGGAAAGGAACCATTAGAAGAACCTAGAACACCTAGAGGGAAATCTGTACTGACACGAGTACTAATCCCAGAATGGATCACTCAGGACAACAGAAGCATAGAGTTGTTTGTAAATAAAGAAACTGATGAAGCCTTTTGGAGATACAAGACAGAACTACTTAGTGAGGTAGGTATCATCACGATATACAAGTTCAAGGACCCGGATACACCTGGAGAGGTTGTATACCTGGATGAGACTTCAGAAAGAGTCTTTGTGGTGCCTGACCACGCTAAAATCATATACACATGGAGAGGTGAATTGGTATTCCCTCCATCTAGAACGAACATGAACACAAGTCAACAAGGGGCAGGAACATCCTCAGCCCATGGAAATCAAAGAGAGAAAAATAAAGAAAGACCCGAAGTAAGCTTCACTCATCCCATGGGGAGAGATAAAACAACCACGGACACTAATAGAGCGGATAGACAAAGAGATCATGGAATACCAGGTGGTAGAGATGATTTTCCTCTACCTAGACCACGTGAACACGCACGAATATTGAGACCCACTCAATTAGTGAAATCCATGAAAAATTACTTTGATGGGACAGGAGATCCCTATGACCATGTTGCAGAATTCAAGCAAGTACTAAGAGCAGAACAAGTTGAAGACATGTTCACGCAATACAACGCATTTGGACTAACGTTAAAGAATACAGCTTTAACTTGGTTCCAACCTTTGCAACAAAGGCAATTTAGAGACATCCATCACTTTTTAGAGTCATTCATCACTGAATTCTCTAAAAGTGGGATTAGACATGACACGTCTTCGCTGATTCATAGCTTTAAACAGACCCCTCAAGAAACAGTTAGACTCGCAGGACGTAGGTTTAGACAATATGTTGAACGATGTCCAATGCAAGAGCTACCCTCACAGGCCAAGCAAGTGTCATTGTTTCTAGATGGCTTGTTGAGTTCTAAACTACGCTCCTATGTGTACCTAAAAGAACCCAGAACGCTAGAGCAATGTGTAAGAATTTGCATAGACATTGAGGACAACTTAGGAGACGAGTTGGAACTCTCAAAGGTCTATAAGGACTCAGACTGTTCATCTCTAGCATCCACAAAATTGTCTAACTCGATAGAAGACCTAGCAGAAAAAGTGGCCGAGAAACTAGGAGTTTCTAGTAAACCTAGGGTGCTAATGAACAAGCGTTGTTACACCTGTGGTGGTGACCATATGGCAAATGTGTGTCCCAATGCACCACAACCACAAGCCAACCCTAGTGGCCAATACTGTACAATTGAAAGAAGATACACAAATCATACGGCTCAGGACTGCCCATACAACAAACAAACCGTGAGACAGAACTACCCGCAAGCATACCAGCAGCCAGGTAGGTATCAAGGCCATTACAATGCTCAGCCTTATTACTATAGGCCTCCTCAGAACTACCCATACCACGCTCAACAGAGACCTCAACCTGTCTTAGCCCAGCAGCCACCCCCACGAGCGAATGTCATCTCAGTCAAATACGCTGCTGCAGAAGAGAACCTAAGTAGGGCCTTAGTGCCTTCTTCACCTTTGATCACAGAGAATGACCCGAACTCAAACAGTTTTGACTCTATGCATGTAGATAGTCCACCCGCATATTACACAGAGTCACCAGAACACGTAGAAACATATCATTATGATAGTCCACCAGTGGAACCTAGTTGGGAGCCAGACTATGCTAATGTGATGTACACAAACCCAAACCCACGGCCCCAATTAAGACAACAGAGACCACAGGGCCCTAGAGGACCATGCTTTAGGTGCCAAGGAGATCACTTCATAAAGGATTGTCCACATCCTTCGATAACAGGACAATCACAGTACTATAACATCCAAGGCTTTTGTGCCGATTGTGGAAAAGAGCACTGTTGGCAGCAGTCAGGGAACCGAAGGAGCCACAAGACGAAGAGAGTCAGAGCGAAGGGACAACACAAGCAGACATGGCAGTCAAAGAAGATCTGGCAAGTAGGCCACCTAAATTTTTCAGACATCAAGGAGTTGACACACAAGAAGAAAGAGCAAGTAGGGAGCTCAAAGGTATGTATGACAAATCAATAGAGAAAACCCCTACACAAATAGTGATTTTCATCACTAAAAACCATTGTAAATATCATTTCGTATTTTTGTAGCTCCATTTTGTGCAAGCCAAGGAGTCCTTGAGCTTGAGGAGCTTTAGAAGTATCTACCGGCCAATTTTCATATTTTTTAGACCTCGTTTGAGCCCTCTAATAAGCCCTGGAACCTAATTTTTAACTAGGCCGGACACTAGGTCTGAACAGGGCCAAAGCTAGTCAAAAACTATAAAAGGAGCTAGAGAGCTCATTTTTGGGGTTGGATTGTAATTGAAAGGAACCTGTAAGAGCTTTTTGAAAGTAATCTAAGAACTCCATTGCTTCTCACTCTTTGTCTTGCCGTGTGTGCGCGTGTGTGTGTATGTGTGTGCATGCTTGTGTGCTTCTCACTCACGCACTTGTGCCTCCACTTGCTCGAGGTCTTCATACCATCCTCATGTCTTCCCGGATTGACATTAAAGGAGGTGCTACTCATCACTGAGCTACACCAAATTTTGGCGCCGTTGCCGGGGATCGAGCTTTGAGGACGAGCGTGTGATGGTAAGACGTAGATTGGAGACGTTGGCGTTGTAGGTAATTTCGTTACTTTTCCTATTTTTCTCTTTCTTACCTTACCACCATCATCACCATCATCATCATCACCATCTTCCACCTCCATTTCCATCATCGCGAAAAATTCAGTTTTTTGATCATATGACCTTCTCCACCTCATTTCCCTCATTTCACTTCTGAGAGAGAGCGAGAGAGCGAAATTGTGTGTGCTGTTTTTGCGTGTTTCTTGAGCTATCTTGCAAGTACAGGCCACATCATCGTCCCCAGCACTCTGCGCAGGTACGGAATTCGCAGTAACTGTCTGTGTGTCGCCGACCTCTGTCAATCGCGACCGACAGAAAAAATGCTCAAATTGCCAAACAAAGTGCAAAACCATGATCTACAGGCCTAGAGCTTCCCAAAAATGTGTTTAGTTTTTTGAAATTCATCAGATTTCTGTCAATCGCGATCGCTCTGTCAATCGCGATCGACAAACCACGACGGACAGACCTGTCAATCGCGATCGACACGTCAATCGCGACCGATAGCCCACGACGGCTCTGTCAATCGCGACCGATAGAGTCAACGACCGATTGACCACGACGGACAGAAATTTCGCGTGACACGTGTCAATCGCGATCGAGTCATCAATCGCGACCGACCCATCAATCGCGACTGACAACCCACGGCTCTGTCAATCGAGACCGACACAGTCAACGATTGTTTGACCACGACGGACAGACCCTCGCGACCGACCTGTCAATCGCGATCGACCCATCAATCGCGACCGACAGAGTCAACGACCCTTTGACCACGACTGATTGACTTTTCAAACCACCTGTCAATCGCGATCGACACGTCAATCGCGACTGACAGCCACGACGGACCTGTCAATCGTGATCGACACGTCGATCGCGACTGACCTGTCAATCGCGACCGACAGACTTTGCGAACACGTTAGAAGGGCAAATTAGGTCAAATTTTCAAGGCAAAAATAATGGTCTAAATTTTGGCCAAGTGTGGGACAAACACTAGGGTGTAGTATTGCATTACGAGGGCATGACCCAAGTAACTCGAGAATTCCTGTTTGCCTGTTAACCTAGTTTAATCCTATCTTAGCCCCAAAAACCCTGAACGGGCATAACTTTCTCATACGAAATCCGTTTGCCGTGATTTTTGTTTTGTTGGAAAGATCAGGAATATTAGATAGGGTATTTTGAAGTTGACCATACCCAGGGGGAACAAAATTCAGGGATCTCTAGAGTTGTGTCCAAAAAGTCATAGTGCAAATTGGTGAAGTGTTACATGAATGAAAGTGATTGGTTCTGTCTTTTGAATTTAAGTCTTGAGCTAACAGTGGGCCTTTTATAGGTCCTTTGAGAGCATCGAGGGGTACGCAAGCAAGAGTAAGTGCAGGCTTGGGAACGCGCGTCCTGGGCACACTAGGGCAACAACACAAGGAAAGGAACTCAAGGTTGGAAAACCCGCAACACCCTCTGTCAATTCTTAGTTTAGGCTAAGTGCGGGTAGTGTTAGAAGTAATTCCAGGCAACGATAGGCACGAGATAAATCAAAGACTATCTAAGAAATCAAGTTCAAGTCAAGAGATAACCTGTGTGTGTGAACGACAACCTTAAAGGAAAAGAACCTAACGTGAAACGACCAAACTAAAGTGCGGAATTAAACTTAAGTATTCCTAACGACGTGATATCAGACAAGAGTTTAAACACGATAATCAACATAAACAGGGGATTAAGTAATTGATACAAAGGACTCAGAAACGTGGTTGTACCTGGGAAAAATTGGGTTAACCAGTTAGGCATATGAACCTTAGATCAGGACGACATCTAGTAAGAGATAGACAAAGCCTTAGGTCTTCAGAGGCTAGTGTCAATCATACTGCGAGTTCTTGGGCCCAGCAGTTGAGTCACCACTCGCATTACCCTAGCTCTGATACCAGTGAATCAGAGATGTCTCAAGGCATGGAGAGGCCTACAGGAAGTTCAGGAGTGCCATACTTGCACAGGGTAGATGGCCCTTACAAAACACAGTTGGAATACCTTAGGACCAACCGATTAGGTGCCAGCATCTATGAGGATGGCCTAGGAAGATCTGTGGTACAGATTAAGAATCCTGATCAATCCATTGGACTAGAGCGCCCAGCTGTCAAGTTTGAAAACGGAGCATACTTGGACAAAGAAGGAACCATATACGTAGTCACCAGTCACCCAGATAGGACGGACGAATTTGGAAATGTGATCCCAGAAGCGGACTTAGGTGACCTAGAGCAAGGAAACATGGGTACAGAACCTAGAACCCCTCGAGGCAAATCGGTTCTCACTAGGATTATCACACCAGAGTGGATTCCCCAGGATAATAAGAGCATAGATTTGCTCCTCAATCGAGAAACTGACAAAGCCTTTTGGAGGTATAAATCTGATCAGCCAACTGATATAGGAACAATCATGATCTATGAGTTTAAGGATCCTGATAGCCCAGGCAGAGTGACCTACTTAGATCACGCTTCGGAGAGGATCTTTGTGGTTACAGAAAATGATAGGCATGCTTACACTTGGAAGGGTGAATTTGTTTTCCCCCAACCAAGATCGAACGTGTCCTTTGGTCACCCAGGAGCTGGACCCTCCCACGCTCACGGAACTCAAAGAGACAGACATAGACAAAGGTCGGAGGTGAGCTTTGCCAACTCAGGGGGCAGAGAAAGAACGAGGACGGAAACAAATAGAGTAGAGCCTGAGGTACTTAGAGCTCACAGGAATCAAAGAAATGCGGATGAGTTCCCTCTACCACGACCTAGAGAGCACACAAGGACTTTGAGACCGACTCAGCTAGTTAAGTCCATGAAGAACTACTTCGATGGCACTGGAGATCCATACGATCATGTGGCTGAGTTTAGGCAAGTCTTGAGAGCTGAACAAGTGGAGGATCTATTCACGCAGTACAATGCCTTTGGTCTAACCCTTAGGAACACTGCCCTGACATGGTTTCAACCACTAAACGAGAGACAGTTCAGGAGCATAGACCAACTCCTAGAGGCTTTCATTATTGAATTCTCTAAGAGTGGCATAAGACATAATACCTCCTCACTGATTCACAGCTTCAAGCAAACCCCTCAAGAGACTGTGAGACTTGCAGGAAGGAGATTTAGGCAATATCTTGAAAGATGCCCTGTCCCTGAGCTACCCACACCAGCTAAGCAAGTGGCTCTATTCTTGGACAGACTGCTAAGTACCAAATTGAGATCATATGTGTACTTGAAGGACCCTAGGACCATAGAAGAGTGTGTACACATGTGTATTGACATTGAGGACAACCTAGGGGAGGAGTTAGAGCTTGCCAAGATATACAAAGATTCAGATAGTGCCTCTAGCCTCTCTTCCACGCAATCCCCATCGATTGAGGAACTTGCAGAGAAAGTTGCTCAAAAACTAGGTGTCTCTAGCAAACAAATTTCGAGATTTGCCCCGGTGAAAAGATGCTATAATTATGGAGGTGACCATATGGCAAATATATGTCCTATTATGGCTCAACCCCAAGTAAATTCTAGTGGCCAGTACTGCACCATAGAACGGAGGTACACCAATCACACCGCGCAAGATTGCCCATACAACAAGCAGGCGGTTAGGCAACCCTACCCTCAGCAGGGAAGATACCAGAACCCGTACCCTCCACAGCCATATGGCAGGCCACAACAACCTTATCAGCAATCATACCAAAACCAACAAAGGCCTCAGCCTGTGTTAGCACAACAACCCCCTGCCCCAGCTAATGTGATCCCAGTAAAATATGCAGCAGCAGAAGAAAACCTGAATAGAGCTATAGTCCCTGTAACACCATTGCTTTCTGAAAGTGACCCCAGTGACCATAGCTTTGATTCTACACATGTCGATAGTCCCCATGCTTACTACATGCAATCTCTTGAACATGGTGAGTCCTACTACAGTGAGGAGCCAAATGAACCTAGTTGGGAGTCAGATTACTCAAACGTCGTGTATACGAACCCCAATCCTAAACCTCAACCTAGGCAGGTAAGACCCCCATTCCCTAGAGGACCATGCTATAGATGTCAGGGAGATCATCTCATTCGTGATTGTCCCTTACCTCCACCTACACAACCCCAGTCAGTGACAATTCAGGGCTTTTGCCAAGAATGTGGAAAGGAACATCTCTTACGAGACTGCCCTAAGAATCCTAATAATATGCCAAAAATCACTGCTATTAACATGATTGGGTTGGTGGTAGACTCCACAGGAAGTGTGACATCCACTGCACCAGTACAGGTAGTGACTAGTGTTGGAGCAAACCAATCACAAATTGGTGATTATACAGATCTTTGGAGAATACTTATGGTCAGAATGAAGCAAAGGAAGACATTTGCAAAATGAAGAAGAAGTCAGAATGTTGTCTTGTACACATATGTACATTAGCATAGTCATAGATGACTTAGATCTTTTGTTCAGTAAGAATTATGTACAAATTATCTATAAATACCTTGAGAAAAGTCGGGGCATGTATGAAGAGCACATGAGAGCACATGTAACAATAGTTACAAGTCAAGAATTAGGAAGATAGAAGCTATGAGATAGTGGAAAGTAAGTTTGTGTTTTGCTCTCATCACTCAGTTGTAATTTTCTGAGTTAATGAAGAAATATTGCGCCCGATCTTTTCGTGTCTGCTCCTTCTGTGTTTGATCATTTGTGAAATCCTTTTGAGGATATCTAAGTTGTTAGTTGATGAGCCTGTGACCTGAATTTCAGAGTCCTAATTGTGAACAGGCTAGGAGAATTGTAAGTAGGAACATTCATATGTGTTGAATGTCTACAGTTCTCTGAAACAGGCGCAAAATTCGTGTTTAATCTTTTGGTCAGTGCTCACTCCATAGTTTAAAGTTTTGTGCAAGCAAGCACTTAATCTTTAAGTTGGAAGGTGATCTACTCGTGGCTAAAAGCATTTGGCAAAACGGGTTAGATACTGTGAGAATCAAAGTTAAGAAGTTAGGGGTGTCTGAATCGACTTCTCAGAAGTACAGTTTCTGACATAGGTAACTTGAGAAGTTGATTTCTCAAGCTACACTTAATCTTTTGGAGTAATTCAACTTGGAATAGTTGCGCAATCTCTAAGAGATGATTCGTACAAAGTTTCATGAAAAACTTTACACATTTGATAAGTCAATGTAAGGAAATAGTGCAGCAGACTTTTCTGTGTATCACCTTCTTCACAGATTTGTTCATCTTTTGATAATTAGAAGTTGATCCTCTAAATGTGTGAAAGGTTTTGACTTATTCTTGGTATAGAGGTGCTCTAATCACAAGAATAAGTTGTTCTTTTGGAGATTAACATTCTCCATCAGTGGTATCAGAGCAGGAGACATCAATTTGAAGAAAAGGAGGATCCCGACTGCTGCAGATTTAAGAGATTCAACATTTGAAGGATCAAGAAGTGAAAGCTTGGAGTCAAAGCTCGAGGAGAAGACAAATTGACATCAAGAAAGGCAAAAGGAGTTCAATTCGAAGTAAAGGTACATACATTGTTTGTAAAGCTTGAAGATTTCAATACACAGGTGGATACAAGATGGGAGAAAGCTTGCAGATTGATAAGCTAGATAGGGAGAACTATCCAGCATGGTCCATGAGGATGGAAGCACACCTCATGAGCAAAGATCTTATATCATTCATTACAGGAGATGAAGAAAAACCAGAATTTGCAGATCCAAGTATTCCTACTAGGGAGGAACTTGCAATGTTGAAGACTTGGATGAGAAAGGATGCTCAAGCAAGGAGCATCATTTACATGGCTGTAAATGATTACCTTCTACCTCACATCAGAGGTTTAGAAAGTGCTACAGATGTTTGGAATGCCTTGGAAGAGCATTTCCAAAATACAACTAAGTCAAGGAAGTCCTCACTATGGGCTGAGTTCACAACTTTCAAGAAGAAGAGCTCACAATCAATCTCAGATTATGTGGCAAGGATGAAAGATATTGCAGATAGCTTGGGAGCAGTGGATGAAGACTATTGAAGAGGAAAAGTTGGTAAGACAAATACTTACAGGTCTAAGAGGTGATGAGAAGTGGAAGCCTTTTATATTGTCCATAGAATTGTCACTTGATCACTTTACTCCTGACCTTAATCAATTGCTAGGACACATGCTAACCTTTGAGCAGGATCTTAAAGGAGACAATGATAGAAGTACAAGTCAAGCTATGTACTCCAAAGACAAGAAAAAGAATGGCAAGGGAAAGCAATCAAATGAGGATGAAGGGAACTCAAATCAAGCCAACTTCACAAAAGGGAAGACAAATTTCAGAGGTAAAGGAAGAGGAGGTAAGAACAAAGATAATGCTAAAGCTTGTTGGATTTGTGGCAGAACAAATCATTTGGCAAATGATTGTTGGTATAACAATCAAAGTGGAGGATACAACAATCAGAATTATAGTCAAAGAGGTAGAGGAGGCAGAAACCAAAGAGGCAATTTCAGAGGAAGAGGTGGTAGGACATCATATGGTAGAGGAGGTGGAAGAAACTTCCAATCTCAGTCCTACAACAATAATTATTACAATTATGCATCAGATCAGAAGGATGACATGACTCTTATCTTGAATGCAACTCATGAATCAATGGGAGAAGATCAAAGAGTGTTCTATATTGACTCAGGGTGCAGCAACCATCTGAGTGGGAACCTATCCTTGATGACTGATATGGAAGCAAGGGTGAATGGACATACAGTTCAAACAGGTGACAATACCAAACATAAAGTGGAGAGCATTGGATCAGTGAAGACAAAGAGTGGAAGTACACTTCTGAGCAAGGTACTTTATGTCCCTACTATTCCTAAAAATTTGATAAGTGTAGGGCAAATTGTGGAGAAAGGATATGAGGTAAGATTTACAAATGATGGTGTCTATGTACAAGATCCAAATCAGGGATATAGAACCATAATTGCAGGTAAAAAGGAAGGAAGATTGTTCACTCTCAAAGTCCAAGGTAATGTAGGACATGCATTGTTTACCTATGGAGGTCAAAAGGTATCTGAATTAGACCTATGGCATAAGAGGCTAGGTCATTTCAATGAGAGAGCTATAAAGGAGATGTCAAAGAATCAGGTGGTGCTTGGATTGCCAAACATTGAAGGGCAACATATGGTGTACAAGTGTGAAGCTTGTCAATTAGGTAAAGCACATAAAAGTTCTTATAACAAATCAGGGTACAAGTATTCAAATATGCTTGAATTGGTTCATACAGATGTATGGGGTCCCTCAAGGGACTATAGCATAAATGGATCCAGATATTATGTGTTGTTTGTTGATGATGCAACCAGGTGGATTACTTTGTATGTAATCAAGGACAAATCAGAAGTCTTCAAGACATTCAAACATTTCCATGCTTATGCAGAAAGGATCACAGGACAAAAGCTAAAGAGGTTAAGATCAGATGGAGGGGGAGAGTATTTCTCAAAAGAGTTTGATGATTATTTGTGGAATGCAGGTATCAAAAGAGAAGTGAACTTGCAGGTACTCCCCTCAACAAAATGGAGTAGCAGAAAGGAGGAATAGGACTCTTGTAGAGTTTGCAAGAGCCATGATGAAGGAAAAGAATTGTCCAAATTACTTATGGGCAGAGGCCATTAACACTGCAACATATCTTGTGAATAGGTTGCCTTGCAAAGCTTTGAATGGAGGAACCCCTTATGAAGCATGGTGGGGTAAGAAGCCTAGTCTTGATCATTGTAAAGTATTTGGATGTATTGCATATGCTTATGTTCCTTCACAATTAAGACATAAGCTAGAACCAAAAGCAGAGAAGTATGTGTTTATTGGATATGATGATAGACAAATGGGTTACAGGTTGTGGAGTCCATCCACAAAGCAATTTCTTGTTACTAAAGATGTAACATTTGATGAGCAAAACATGTGGTATACAGGATCACCAAATGAGTATGCAGGTGTTGAAGAAATTCAAAGGAAAGGAAAGGCAAAGGTAAAAGTTTGTGAAGAAATTGTTGATGAAGTTGACTCTAGATGTAGAGTGCAGGATCATGTAGAAGAAGGGCCAAGATTTGATCCAGAATCAAATGAGGCTGAAACATCAAGAAGTGCAGAAATCAGAAGATCTACAAGGGAAAGGAAAGAGCCTATAAGGTATAGCTATGATACATCTTTCCTAACAACAAGAGATTATGCTTACATTGTGAAAACAGAAGAAGATCCAACACTTATGAAGAAGCCAAAGGTAAACAGAATTGGGAGAAGGCAATGCAAGAAGAGTATGATGCTCTACTTGAAAATGAAACTTGGGAATTAGTACCAAGACCAAAGAATCAGAAAGTCATTGGATGCAAGTGGGTATACAAAACAAAGAGGTTTGCAGATGGTAAGGTGTCTAGATATAAGGCTAGACTTGTGGTTAAAGGTTATGCCCAAACTTATGGGGTAGATTATGATGAGACCTTTAGTCCTGTTGCTAAGATGTCTACAATTAGGACATTGATTGCTATTGCTGCTTGCAAAGGATGGAAATTATCACAATTGGATGTGAAGAATGCATTTCTTAATGGTTACATTGCAGATGAAGTATATATGGAGCAACCAGAAGGTTTCATGGAGTCAATTGGATCAGATTATGTGTGTAAGCTCAAGAGAGCTTTATATGGGTTGAAGCAAGCCCCAAGAGCTTGGAATTACAGATTGGTCAAGTTCTTGAATGAATGTGGATTTCAAGCATCAAAGGCAGATAGTAGCTTGCTAGTGAAGGCAAGTGAAAATGGATATATTTACATGTGCATTTATGTTGATGATATTATTGTTACAGGAACAGATGCTCAAGGAATCAATGAACTCAAGAAGCAAATAGAGAAGGAGTTTAAGATAAGTGACTTGGGAAACTTATCTTATTTTCTAGGAATGCAGATTGTGTATACTCAACATGGAGTATATGTTTCACAAGAGAAGATATTTGAAGAATCTTTTGATCAAGTTTAACTATGGAAGATTGCAAGACCTCAACCACTCCATTGGAGGTAAATCATAAATTAAGCAGGTATGGAGGTGAAGAGTTCAATGACATGAAGAAATATCAGAGTTTGGTAGGTAGTCTAATCTATGCTACCTTGACAAGGCCAGATCTATCATATGCAGTAGGTGTGTTGTCACAATTCATGCATTGTCCAAAGAAGACTCATTGGATTGCAGCCCAAAGGGTACTCAGATATATCAAAGGAACCCTAAGTGAAGGTTTGTATTATGGTTTCACTTCTGACACAAGAATCAAAGTGTTTAGTGATGCAGATTGGGCAGGTGACTCAGATGATAGAAGGTCTACTCATGGATATCTATGTTATGTTGGAGACAAGTTAGTGTCTTGGTGTTCAAAGAAGCAACACACAGTTGCTTTATCATCCACAGAGGCTGAGTATAAGGGAATGGTAGAAGCTGCAAAAGAAGTCATATGGTTGAAGACATTGATGAAAAGTTTTGAGATTGATCATAGTACTCCAATAATTTTTGGAGACAATATGAGTTCTTTGTATTTGGCAGCTAACCCTGTTTTTCATGCCAGGACTAAGCATATAGAGATACAGTATCATTTCTTGAGGGAAAAGGTACTTGATAAAGAGATTGAAGTGATGTACACTCCAACAAAAGAACAAGTGGCAGATATGATGACAAAAAGCTTGGATGGACCTAAGCTACAGAGATTCAAGGAGATGGCAGGAGTGAAGAAGAATGGAATAATCACAATTAGTGATTGAGGGGGAGCTGTTGGAGCAAACCAATCACAAATTGGTGATTATACAGATCTTGGAGAATGCTTATGGTCAGAATGAAGCAAAGGAAGACATTTGCAAAATGAAGAAGAAGTCAGAATGTTGTCTTGTACACATATGTACATTAGCATAGTCATAGATGACTTAGATCTTTTGTTCAGTAAGAATTATGTACAAATTATCTATAAATACCTTGAGAAAAGTCGGGGCATGTATGAGAGCACATGAGAGCATATGTAACAATAGTTACAAGTCAAGAATTAGGAAGATAGAAGCTATGAGATAGTGGAAAGTGAAGTTTGTGTTTGCTCTCATCACTCAGTTGTAATTTTCTGAGTTAATGAAGAAATATTGCGCCCGATCTTTTCGTGTCTGCTCCTTCTGTGTTTGATCATTTGTGAAATCCTTTTGAGGATATCTAAGTTGTTAGTTGATGAGCCTGTGACCTGAATTTCAGAGTCCAATTGTGAACAGGCTAGGAGAATTGTAAGTAGGAACATTCATATGTGTTGAATGTCTACAGTTCTCTGAAACAGGCGCAAAATTCGTGTTTAATCTTTTGGTCAGTGCTCACTCCATAGTTTAAAGTTTTGTGCAAGCAAGCACTTAATCTTTAAGTTGGAAGGTGATCTACTCGTGGCTAAAAGCATTTGGCAAAACGGGTTAGATACTGTGAGAATCAAAGTTAAGAAGTTAGGGGTGTCTGAATCGACTTCTCAGAAGTACAGTTTCTGACATAGGTAACTTGAGAAGTTGATTTCTCAAGCTACACTTAATCTTTTGGAGTAATTCAACTTGGAATAGTTGCGCAATCTCTAAGAGATGATTCGTACAAAGTTTCATGAAAAACTTTACACATTTGATAAGTCAATGTAAGGAAATAGTGCAGCAGACTTTTCTGTGTATCACCTTCTTCACAGATTTGTTCATCTTTTGATAATTAGAAGTTGATCCTCTAAATGTGTGAAAGGTTTTGACTTATTCTTGGTATAGAGGTGCTCTAATCACAAGAATAAGTTGTTCTTTTGGAGATTAGCATTCTCCATCAACTAGAGCTCAGGCATTGCAGCAGAACCAAGGGGTAAACCAGGATAAGAATCCAGAGGCTAGTGAAATCGAGAGCGTGACAAAGAAAAGGACTAGAGCGTCGAAAGATAGTCGGGAAAGAATGAAAAGACAATGGGCTAAAAGATGAGTGAACTTGAGGAAAGCATAAGGGAAACCAAAGCCAGGATAACTGAACTCACATCTCAAACTCCCTCTCACACTACCCCACCACCACCATTCCCATTGCCATCCAACCCACCACCTTCCAACCCACCTCATACGATTCCACCACCCCCTAGAGTAGGATCAGTATTAGCTGATCCCACTCCTGAAGACGTAGACATGATGCTTAAAGCATATCAGGCCAGAATCCAAGAAGGGCCAAATGTCACAGATCATGACAAGTGCTATCCTAGAGCTGACCTAGAGATAGAAAGAACCAAGCTTTGCGTGAAAATGGTCGCATTGGCTCAGACTATGTTTGAAGCCAGTCGCCTTTTCAATTACTCGGGCTCAGCCAAGACGCAATTACACTTGGATGGACTTCTAGAGAAGTTAGAGGGCATAATTGCAAGATCTGCCAAGGAAGAAAAAAATCAAGAAAGAGATAAAGCAAGCAAAAACATGACCCATCCCCCATCAAAAGCTTATGAGCCCAATTCCACTGAACCAGACAACCCCCCCTCCCTAGAAAGAATAGAGAATCTAATGGCACAATCACAAAAGGAACTCGCCCCTCAACACCATGACAAGGCTATTGAAAGAGCAGGTCTTCCTACCCAGAAAGCCTATGTGCCTGAGGCCTACGTGCCTAACTCTACGGAGCCAGACACATCATCTTCTATGAATCGGTTCACACCAGAATTCCTACGCGAGATTCAAGAAGACAAATGGGGTAAAGAAAGTGAAGTCCCTCCTCCCATTGAACGTGTGGATGAGGCACATGACCAATTCCCACAAGACATCCCATCCATTTATGGAGAGCAGGAGAGCACCCAATCTCAAGAAAGATTAGACTTCGAGTCTAATTCTTTACAAGAACTACCCCATTTCACAGGCCCATGGGAAGCAAAGTCCACCTGTATGAGAGCACCTACAGTCATGGTAAGAAACGAAGATTCAGTCATACCTAGGAACACAGAGGTGGTGAAGAACACCAAAGTGTAGTGCAATCTCACTTTGGAAGAGCTGCTTAAGGTTAGACCAGAAGTGTGGAAACATGTAGCCAATCAAGTGCCCGAGATAGCAAAACCTCGTTCCCAGGTAGGATCACATAGGACAGTGCCAGAGATACCCTTGGATAAGATAGGAGATATGTGTGAAGGTGAAGAAGGGAACACCTATCTTCCCATTACCTACCAGGAGTACACCACCACGGCAATTTTGGACTCAGGTGCAGGAGTTGCAATTGCCACCACTTCCCTATGGAAGCGTTGGGGCAAGCCAGCACTCAGGCCAATGAGAATGAAATTGCAGATGGCCGATGGTCATATTGAGAGACCCTTAGGATTGCTAGAAGGAATAACTCTCACCACCTGTGGTGTCGAGTTCGAGCATACATTTGCTATATGTGACTTCAGCAAAAATCATGCCTATGAGATGATTTTGGGAAGACCATTTATGCGGCAGTTGCAAGTGGTACAGGACTGGGGAACCAATTCTTTGTACCTGCAGCAACTAGGTGTTACGACCAAAGTGAATCTCAAAGATTACTCTCATAGAGATGTTCCCCCTATCCAATGGAATCCCATCCATAAAGGCAAAGATGATACGGAATCGGTGCATTCCCTAGGATCAGGATCCTCATGGATGCATGAAGACACTCACTTATGGATGTGTAAGGTAGCAGTAGAAGAAGAAAGAGAGAAAAAGCCAGGGAGATAGGTGCAAAAGAAACCCATAGATCAATCCAAGACCCAGCCTATGCACTTGTAGTTTTTCTTGACGAAGAATTTGAACCCCACGGCTGGGCAGAAATCCTAGCAACAATGGATGTAGCCATCAATGAAGAACAATGGACACCCCACTGTGATGAGGATGGCTATGACATTTCAGTCTTCTCCATAGAGCCAATCATGGGGGAGGCAGTTCTAGAAGAATGCGAACCTAGCCCTGATGCATTTGAGGATGCAAGTGACTCCGATCTAGAGTCAATCATTATGGACCCACCTTTTGCATCAGATGAAGAATACTTCCATGGAGTTGAATTTCAACCCCAGAGGCATGGAGAGCTTACAAATGATGTAAGATTAGCCACACATGTGACCCCAAAGGAAGAAGGGAAGAAAAGAAAGAAGAGAGCAGTCACACCACAAGAGGAAGAATCTTTGTTTGAGGTCCCGGAAAATTTTAAGAAATATGAGATAGATGACAGGAGAGTCATGATCAGAATGCCGAAACGAGAGGCATAATCAGGAGAGGCCTATGATAACAAAGAAACCACCAAGAAAATAGTAGTGGCCCTAGAAGAAGGAGAGGAGAGATGCACATACATAGGCCATGACCTAACAGAGGAAGAAGAGCATGCATTAATAGCCTTGCTAAGAGAATACAGAGATGTATTCGCTTGGAGTTACAAGGATTTGAAGGGTGTTGACCCAGACATATGCTCACACACCATCCCCATGACTTCAGATGCCAAACCCTCTAAGCAAAAGCCCTATACATATAACGATAATTACGCTGCCAAGACTAGAGAGGAGATAGATAGACTGGTTGAAGCTGGATTTATCTATGAAATTGAGCACACCGAGTGGGTATCCCCCATTGTAGTGGTGCCCAAGAAGAATGGCAAGCTGTGTGTATAGCTTCCTTGATGGATTTTCGGGCTACAATCAAGTAGCCATAGCTCCAGAAGATCAGCATAAGACGGCTTTTGCCACAGAGTGGGGTATATTTGCCTTTCGTGTAATGCCATTCGGGCTTACCAATGCACCAGCTACCTTTCAAAGACTAATGTGCCATGTATTTAAGGAGTTCCTGAGGAAGAACTCATTCCAACATTCGACAAACTCATATTCCTGAACTCAGACAAATCTTTGACAAATGTAGAGAATATCAAGTCTGCCTGAACCCAGAAAAGTGCGTTTTTATGGTCAGGCAAGGCAAGATTCTAGGACACATAGTGTCGAAGAATGGCATATCCACTGACGAAGAGAAATTGAGAGCCATAGCCGAGCTTCCAAGGCCAAGGAATGTCAAGGAAGTACAAGCTTTCATGGGACATTGTGGTTACTACCGCCGGTTCATTCACATGTATGCTATCATTGCAAAGCCCATGTATGGACTTCTGACAAACTTTGAATGGACTGAGGAATGTGAGAATTCCTTCAATGAGCTTAAACGAAGATTATGTTCAGCACCAATCTTGACCACACCAGATTGGAATAAGCCATTCCATGTTCATGTGGATGCA
Source organism: Ceratopteris richardii (assembly GCA_020310875.1). NCBI lineage: Eukaryota > Viridiplantae > Streptophyta > Polypodiopsida > Polypodiales > Pteridaceae > Ceratopteris > Ceratopteris richardii. The sequence continues at coordinate 12,759,301 of CM035410.1, forward strand.
TCCAATTATGCTATTGGATGTGTACTCGCACAACCTACGGGTGAAGGTAATATGGATCTTCCAATTGCCTACGCTAGTAGACAATTGAATGCAGCTGAATGAAATTACACCACTACTGAGAGAGAAGGCTTAGGCATGGTGTATGCGGTTAAAAAGTTTAGACATTATTTGCTTGCAAATAAGTTTAAATTTTTTACTGACCACCAAGCATTGTTATATCTCGTGAACAAGCCATGCAATATAGGAAGATTAGTAAGATGGTTTCTCTTGCTAATGGAATATGATTTTGAGGTTGTGGTAAGGAAAGGGAGGACTCATTTGAGAGCGGATCACCTCTCTAGGCTCACATCTGGAGAAGCCCCACAAGGAGTGTTAGATGACCTTCCTGATGATCTGTTGCACTAAACCACCTGTGGAACATGCCACTCTTTATCAAGTGTCCATAGTGCCGGATTGGAGTGAACCACTAGTATCCTTTCTGAGGACGAAAACATTCCCTCCAGACATGACTCTGGCTAGGAAAAGGAGTTTAGAACAAGAAGCCCAGGATTACTCTCTCATTGGCGATAATCTATACAAACATGGTAAAGATGGTTACTTGAGACTATGTGTCCATGAAAGTGAATATCTCAAGATCTTGGAAACTGCTCACCAAGGTGTAGCAGGAGGACACTTTGGACCAGATCGGGTGATCAAGGCAATACTATTTGCAGGCTTTTGGTGGCCGACCCTTCACATGGATGCACATACCTATGTGAAACGGTGTGATGTCTGTCAGCGAACTCAGTATCCTATACGCAAAGATGAGATGCCACTGAAACCTATGATGGGTGGACGTGCATTCTCTAAGTGGGGAATAGACTTCGTAGGTCCTATTAATCCCCCAGCTAAGGGTTCCCATGCAGAATATATCATTGTTGCAACAGACTATCTAACATAGTGGGTAGAGGTAAAAGCCACAACGAAGAACGATGCTCAAACAACAGCTAAGTTTTTATTTGAGAATGTGTTCACTAGATACGGGCTACCTATAGAGCTAGTTAGTGATAGAGGCACTCACTTCTTGAATGAAGTTATTGAAAATCTGCTCCAAGAGTTCTTGGTAGTACATAAGAAGTCTGCCCCCTATCACCCTCAAGCAAATGGCCAGGCTGGAGAGCACCAACAAGATCTTATGCAATGTATTGACGAAATTAGTGAACAATAAACGCTCTGATTGGGACAAACAGCTACACCATGCTGTTTGGGCATACCGAGTCGCCTATAAAACGGTACTCCAAGCCACCCCCTTTCAGATGGTATTTGGCCAAAGCGCCGTGCTAACCTTTGGACTTCTTAATACCTACATTGAAAGTAGCACAAGAGCATGAATGGACGGGTCATGAACTCTCCTCTAGACTTTTTGACCTTGAACGATTAGGAGAAACAAGACCGAGAGCAGCTGCAGGGATATATGCAGCTAAGAAACGACAGAAGGCATACTTTGATGCCCACGTTAAGGATAAAGGTTTAAAGGCAGGCGACTTAGTTCTAGTCTACACATTGAATCAACATGCGAGGAAACTAGAGAAGAGAGGCTACGGACCCATGATCATTAACAGAATCTCAACAAGTGGAGCAGTGCAACTAGCTACATTAGAAGGCGATGTTCTCCCAAGTTATATTAGCGGATGCAGAGTTAAGTTGTATCAGGAACTGTTGCTCTAGCACAATGGTGAGAACCACGTTAAGAAGCTTCACCTCCTTAATTGTCAATCCGTGGGAGAGGTAGGAGTGATATGAAGATCGTGAACGTGAGATGATGTGAGAGTGAAGGTGAGAAGCACAAAGATGCACACACACATACACACACACAATGAAGAGACAAGCAAGACACAATGGAAGGTGGGAAATTAGCTCTATTACTCAAGAACACTCTTACAAGCTCAAAAGAACTCTAATCTCCAACAAGCTAACCTCAAAAATGAGCTCTCTAGCTCTTTTTATAGTTTCTAGACTAGTTTTGACCGGTTTCACATCTAATGACCGGCCTAGTTAAAAAAATAGGTCCTAGAGGCTATTTGGAAGGGTAAACGATGTCTAAAAATAACGAAATTTGGTACGAGTATCCTACCTAAGCTCCTCAAGCTCGAGGACTCCTCGGCTTGCACAAAATGGAGCTATGGATTACAAAATGGGGTTTTCTATGATACATATGTTACAATTAGTGATAATAATCACTGTTGAATGTTTTGGAAAAATTAATAAGACATGTATTTGTTTAAAAGATTGATCCGCCTGGCTCCCTGCTTTGTCCTCACATGCTTCCGTGGTGTCTGTGCCTCTGACTGCTTCCAACACCCCCCTCCCTCTCGCTTCTGTCGTCCCTGACAGAACCTTGTTGTGAGGTCTGCCGGATGTAATTCTGTAGGAGGTCTTGAGCGAGGGTGTGCTCTGATACACGAATACCTCGGGCTAGATCAGCCTCGAGTTTCTCCCAGTCGATAGGTTGCGGCTCGTCTGGTGGTGGGAGCTGATAGTGGGTGGAGTACACCATTCGTTCACAAGGCGAATAATTGCAATAAGTGTGTGGGCCTGCTTATGAATACTTCGGAATGGTACTCCCAAAAACCGTGGTGAACATTTCTTCGAATGTTTGCTTGTAACATGCCGGTAAATATTTGATCCTGCAGTGCCAGGCGTAACACACCCGTAGCGATGGCGTTGTGCTCATATCATAGACTAAATCCAAGTTGCCATGCTCAAAGCCCGGGGTGTTGACATGGGGAGCCTTGATGCGCCGGAAGACTTTAAAGACCATCTGCATCATGTCAAAGATTTTGAGAGTCATGGGCGCGGGCAAATATCATCCATAGGTTTTAATCGAGGGAGCCAGTGCGGATCGTCGCCATCATGTAGCCTACTGTGGGTAACGCGACTGGTGGCTTGAAGTAGGGGTAGTTCAACCAGTCTTGGCACTGCTTATTGTTTTGTAGCTTTATAGCGAAGGCAAGTCCAAGAGCGGCCTCGTGGTACTGGTCCCCAGCACGGATTAAATTTTAAGTGAAGAGGCGCTTTTACCCACAGTGCTCATCATCCTCTGGATAATTTTGCAGTAAATCTTTGCGCCAGTCTGGTTGAAGGATTTCACCTCTCTGCGCCCTTGGTGGCAAGTCCTCTGGCTCGAATTGAGTGGCATGCGTTGGTTTCATGCCGGTTTCTTTCTCTATGGTTAACTGATATTCTGCCATTAACATGAAGTATGGTTTATACTGAAGCTCATGCCCGGATATGTATCGGTCGCGGGGCCATTTGAGCAAAGAATGGTGATTGTAAAATTTTCTCTTCAATTATGGCCATGGCATGTAGCTGTGCCTCTACTCTGGCCGAGTGTGTCGTTCCGAGTTCTTCTACTGTCTTCATCCACGCGGGGGTAGGTAATTCGTAGGTCATCTGGCCTTCGGCCGTGACACGTCCGCCTGGGATGGGTAGCGGTTCATAAGCCTCTTCGAAGGTCTCCTCCACCGGGATAGTGACGGTTTCTTCCTCAGCTGGTAGCTCAGGTGGGGAGTCTGGCCTTGGTGGTGCTTCATAGATGGCAATCCTAGATTCAAGATTTGTTACCTGGGCCCGGGGTGCGTTGAGTTCCTCTAAAACTTCAGGGGCAGGGTCCACAGGCGCTGGTAATTCCGCTGCTACTGGTACCTGTTGTGTTGCGGGTTCTCTGAGCTGTAGCAGTTTGTGATCTTCCTTTAACTTTTGATACTCTTCATTCATACGATCATAGTCCTCGAGCAATCTGACATGGTCGTCTAGCAGCATCCGCATCGACTCGGATGGGATTGCCTTGAATCTGCTCGGACTTAGTGGCTGTTCTGGATGATCTAAAGCCGCTTCTAAGTTCTCTCTATTTTGTTCTTGGAGTCTCTGGTTCCTCCTCTTTCGCTGCGGCTAAGTGTCTTCTTAATAAGCCCATATTTCTAGTAAGCGTCGCATTGCGGACAGTCTGGGCTCTAAGTAGGTTATCTAAATCCGCGGTGGCTTCTTTGCTTTTTTCCTCACTTTCTATTTCTAACTTGTGATAAGCCTCTCGTAACTCTTGGTACCCAGGCTGTTCAGGGAGGCGTTCTCAATTGATAACAAATTGAGCTGCGTTTGTAAGTCGTTCGTTCGTTTTCTGCAGCTGTTGATAGTTGGTGCCGAGTGATGTAAACTCATCGCGGACTTGCGTCATGCATGCGAACATGTGTTGAAATGCGGTGTCTATGGTGGGCGATAGTAGTAGTGAAGTGCTAAATGAGGATGCAAGTGATAGTAGATGCAGTGGGAATGGGGAGCGGGGTTGGGATTGTGGATGCAGTGGTGATTGTGGAAAATTGTGAAGTGCCTAAATATGAGGGTGCTGTGAGTGGAGTGGGTGGTGGTGAGGTGGGTGGTGATATGTCCATGCCATTGGACGTGTTTAATGTTGTGACTGTGAAAGTGGTGTGATTGTGGGTGGTTGCGTAGGTGTGAATACGGGATTTACAAACGTAGAGTAGTTTACAGGGGGGATGGTTTGGAGCGGCTTGGTGAAACGGGGAAATTAGGCGTTATGGTAGGTTGGGGAGGTGAGACTGGTGAGAAGGTTAGTGGGGTTAGGAAGGGGAAATGGGGGTCTTAGAGGTGGGGGAAACGCTGGGAAGGATGAAGGGGTGAAGGGGTTAACATACGGATGCAGAGGGTTGGGTGTGGGCAGGGTGGTATGAATGGGTAAGGAAGAGGTTGTGGCTATGTTGCTTTGTACAGGTGTGGATGTGGGGAAAGCAGGTGGGTGTGCGGGTGATACAGGATGGGTTGGTGAAAGATGAGGTGAAAGAGGAGTCGAAGGGGTGGATGTTATTTCGAGGATAGTAGTGGTCTGTACAGAGGGTGGTACGGGGTGGCGAAATCTACAAGGATAGTTTCTGCGGTTAATGAACGTTCGGGGGCGAGGCGTGCCTCCCTGGCTTGTGCTGAAGATTGGGCTCCTGTTGGTACAACGAATATACTCCCCAGGTTTTTGAGAGTAGTCGCACTCGGCGGGGGTCAAACTGTGGTAGTTGCTTTCTTTGTAAAAACCTGAGTGCTTCATGGGAGCCTACTGATTGGACTAACTCTCCTGAATCCTCTAATATATGCGTCTTCGAATCCTCCGGAGATGAGTTCCTGTTCAATTAGTGCCTGGCTCTCCTCTTCAGTTAACTTCTTTCGTGCCCAGACTTTCTCCATGGTACGATATAATTTCTTTATGGCCAATGTATACGCTGCGGCTTCGAAAGTTTCATCTTCATATGTGCTGGTGTCGCCGTGTGTGTCAGTCTGTTGGCCTTGGCCCTCTGTCTGTCCCTCTTGTGAGCCCTGGCTGGCTTCATCGTCGCCTTGATCGTCGTCTGTTTCGGTTCTTTCTTCTTCAGAGCCCGACACAGCTGGTCCCTGTGGCAAGTCTCGCGGCGTAGTCGGGTAGCTGGGACGTTCATATTCCTGGGAGAACAGTTGTGCTTCTGAATACTGAAATTCGTTGAAAATGCATCAGGCATCTCAAAATCGAATGTCGTGTTTATGGGGTCGGCCTCCATATGTGGTATCGGGAAAGAAAACGCTTCCGCAACCAATGGTGGTGGGAGCTTCTGCTGTAGTGGTGGCGGGTTCTGAGGTGGCAGTTGCCTGGGGTGCAGCGGTACTAGTGGTGGCCTCTGTAATCACTGGTCTGGACAACCGTATGCGAATAGGTTGTACAGTGGGAGGCAGCTTCTGTCTGTGGTCGCTCTGGAGAGGGTTGTGGTGATGGCGACTCTGGCACTTGGAGGCAAGGGATGGTGCCTCGCATGCGCTTACCTGCCCGTGGTCCTACTGGGCTTCCTAGCTTTTCTTCGTTGTGCTCTTGAATGCCTTCAATTCCTCTCCTGTTAATGCACGCTCGATGGGCAAGTCATAAGCCAAAACACATATACACCAATTCTTGTGAGTGAACAACATCCGTTAAGCATTTTTTTTACGCTCCCATCTGTGCTGTGCCAGATACATTTGGTCTATGATCCAGCTTGCCAGATCAACTGTTTGAGGTCCCGTACATGCCAAATACAATCCGAACCATATTCTTTTGTGTGGCATGGTAAATCTGTCCTGAGCTGGAAATTGCAAAATGTTGCATGCATATTCTTAGTGGCTTTGACAACTCAGGTGTAATGGCCGAAATCTCTTCCCACTTCGTGACATCCCCACGTTTCATCGGTTCTGGAATCAATCTCTCTCTGTCTGTGGGAGTGTGGGTTCCATGAATCTTGATGGCTGCTCTGATTAGTCCTTAGAGAGATAAAATCTCTTGTAAGGTGGATCATCCACTAGAGTAGGCAATATGAAGGTTCCTGGGATATCCTTATTCTCCGATGCCATCAATGTAGTGATTAAATAATAGCACCTATAAAAAAATCCGGTTTGGGTAGAGGGTCGCTGAAATATTCTGTGAAGCCGCTCTGGCCCAAACATGAGTTAAATCCTGGGTGCTTTGTAGGGCTTCGAATTCTCTGGAGAAAAACTGGTACTTTCCCCACGTGCGGTCATCAAAAGTCAGGGAGGATTCAAATATAAAGTCTGCGTCCGCGAGGGTCCTGCCAGGCCCTGAAACCAATGAGAGTTCCTGTGTATCTTTTCGGTGTAGCCCATAGGGGGGTTATCGATAGGCATGGGCCCTGGAAATCCCTGAAATTCCGGCGGTGGAGCAGTAGGGTGGGACTCTGCTCGTAGCACGTTGAGTGGTACTGCTGCTACACTGGGGCCTGCTCCTGATGTTCCTTCGTCAGTTTGCATGGTGGCGGGTGCGCTAGTGAGAAAGATCTGCTACAAAAGATTAACACATTAGCATGGAAATTAATCATGATCCCATTAAAGTGAGACCGCAATCCCTTTCCATAACTGATGCGTAACCCGTGTAGCCAAGTGCTGTGATGTGATGGATGCAATGTTTCTTGCAGCACTAGTGCAGGTCTCTAGACACCTATATGTTTCAGATCATGCATACATTTCTTGATGAGATGAGATTACGAATGGTGTGTGATGATGGTGTGTGAATTTATACAAGGTTTAAAGGTTAGTGATTTAGCATAAGGTTGTATGTTAGTCGGGGGTAGTTAGACAACGGGTTAGGGGAAGACGGTTGGACACGTTTCGGTATCCAATTCCTAAGAGTCTTTGAATGGGTGGTGGGTTTCTGCTGAGGGGTAAAAGGTGGTATCTGGTGTGGTGGTGTCGAGGGATGAAAAGGTTTGTGAGGATTATATTTACATGGCATATGGGTTGAGCTATGATACATGGTTTGGGTGCCCAATCTGCGTGGGCGTGGGTCTATGGGTAAGGTACTTTTTGGCGATCCACATTTGTCGGACGCTCCGACCTGTAGAAGAAGGTCGAGGGGATGGTGGATATCGATTCTGTTTCTGTTCTGCCTTTTGCTTGTTGATCTCTGCTTGGTTGGAGTCCTTCGTGCTTTTTGTCCTTTAGGCACCCATATTTGTCTGGTACCGCTTCCTTTGGGAGGCCTAAACTGCCTTCTTGGTCGTGTCTTCTGATACTGTCGTCGATCTGGGTTCCTTTGTCGTGGTTGACTCTGTTGTGGCTGGGGTTGAGAGGTCGGATGGACACTCTGCTTTGGAAAAGAAGGGAGTTCCAACACTTGCGTGACCTGCCCATTAGGAAGTGATGCCTTTTGTAACTTTAATCTAGGCCAGTCCGCAACAAGCTTGGAAGGATGAGCACCGTAGGGTGTCGTGCTCATTTGACCGCTGATGCAACCCACCTGACCTCTGATTGTGCCCTTCTGTCCTTGCTGTTGGGTAACTGTCTCTTCTAGTTTGCAGGAAGTCCCAGGGAAGATCTCCTGTCGTCCTTCTGACTGACAACTGTCTATAGCCAAGCCCGAGTGAGTTGGTGTAGATGTAACGTGACTGGTCGGATTAAAGATCTTCCGGTCTTCCGTCGCATGCGTTTCATAGGGTCTAGGGTCACAACCGTCAAGCGGAGTGCGGTTAGGGAAGTCAAGCGGTATCACTCGCTTCTGCTCTAAGGTTCCAATCTGTAAGGAGCCTTGTCTAAGATTTAGGTCCACTGAGTGATCGTATAGCCAATCTTGGCCAAGGATTAGGGGTTCTATCAGGTCGTCATCATGGCACACTAATAGCTTCGCTGTCATGGTCAAATCCTTAATGAGGATAGGAAGGTCCACCTCACCCATGCAAGGGGTTTCCATGCCTCCTAGGCCTATGAGGTATGCCTCAATTGGCCGCATTTCTATTCCTGAATCCTTATAGTGGGACCATCTAATCGCACTAGTCGCAGCACCTGAGTCAATCAAAGCCCTGAGTTCTTGGCTATGGTTACCGTGCTCTAGCCTAACTGTAAGGAATGGTCTCCTGTCCACTATGCTAGGATGAGTGGTTGACTTTACTTGACACATGGCCATGGGATATCTGGGTGGTGTTTCCAGATGGTTATAATGTTCTCTCCCTAGTCCTTGTCTTCTTAGCTTCATGCGCTTAATGCGTTCTATGGCTTCTGCCTGAGCTTCGGCTCGTATTCGGTTTCTTCCTCCTTACGCTTCTTTGCCAACGTGAGTCGTCTAAGCATATCCTCAGTAAGAGGCTCTTGATATAACTTGACTCTACAGCCACTAATGTAATTAGGCATTATATCTCCTTCTAAGGTGGCTAACTGTACTGCTCCACTAGTCGAGAGTCTGTTAATGATCATAGGTCCATAACCTCGCTTTTCTAACTTGCGTGCGTGCTGTTTCAGCGTATATACTAGAACTAAATCTCCTTCTTTTAGGCCTTTATCTTTCACATGCGCATCAAAATATGCTTTCTGTCGCTTCTTCGCTGCGTATATTCCTGCTGCTGCTTTCAGCCTGGTTTTCGCCTAATCGTTCCAAGTCCATTATTCTCGCTGATAATTCATGGCCGGTCCACTGATGTTCTTGTGCAACCTTAAGGGTCGGTATCAAGAAGTCGAGAGGAAGCACTGCATTCTGACCAAAAACCATCTGAAAGGGAGTTGCATTGAGTACGGTCTTGTAGGCCACTCGATATGCCCAAACAGCGTGGTGTAGCTGTTTGTCCCAATCTGAACGTTTATTGTTCACGAGTTTCGTCAGTACGGTACATAGTATCTTGTTAGTGCTTTCAGCCTGACCATTGGCCTGAGGATGATATGGTGCAGATTTCTTGTGAATCACCATAAAATCCTGTAACAATATTCAATGACTTGGTTTAGAAGTGAGTGCCTCGATCGCTCACTAACTCTATAGGCAATCCATATCTTGTAAAGACATTTTCAAATAAGAATTTTTGCAGTCGTGTGAGCATCATTCTTTTTTGTGGCTTTTGCCTCTACCCATTTTGTAAGATAATCTGTGGCAACAATAATGTATTCTGCATGTGTACCTTTTGCAGGGGGTTAATGGTCCTACAAAGTCTATACCCCACTTAGAAAATGCACGTCCGCCCTCATGGGTTTCAATGGCATTTCATCTCTGCGAGTAGGAAACTGCGTTCTTTGGCACACGTCACATCTCTTTACATAGGTATGTGCATCCATGTGAAGAGTGGGCCACCATAATCCTGCAAAGAGGATGGCTTTGATTATCCTATCTGGTCCAAAATGACCTCCTGCAACACCTTGGTGTGCAGTCTCTAGTATTCTCAGATAATCGCTCTCATGAACACATTGTCTTAGATATCCATCTCGTCCTCGTTTGTATAGATTATCGCCAATAAGGGAATAGTCTTGAGCTTCCTGCTCTAGACTGCGTTGTCGAGCTAAGGTCATGCCTTGAGGGAATGTGTTCGTCCTCAAGTAAGTCACTAAAGGTTCACTCCAGTCTGGTGTGAGAGACACATGATATAGTGTCGCATGCTCTACTGGTGGTCTTTCACAACACACCTGACATTCTTTACACAACTTGTAGACATCTGCTTCCATCGTAGCCAATATACTCCCAATCTCTGCAGAGTCTGTAGTGTTCTATGTTTTGAATGATGTTGCTTTAGTGCTCCTAAGTGTGCTAATTGCAACCAATTCGCATGTTCTGAGTCGTCTACACAACAGGCAAGAATCTTTTGATTATCCTGTTTATATATGCTTCCTGCTATTATTTGGTACCTCTGAGATTTGGTAATCTCTCCTTCTTTGATCTTTATCCTAGGACTCTTGGGTCCGTATGTCAGAATAGGGACTAACGGCTTAGCCCATTCTGGTGCTATCTCAAGGTTAAACAAGTATGCATCTGGTAGATCATCCGCTACTCCTTGAGGGGCTTCTCCTGAGGTTAATCTTGAAAGGTGGTCGGCTCTAAGATGTGTCTTTCCTTTCCTGACTACTACTTCAAAATCATACTCCATGAGTAATAGAAACCAGCGTATCAATCGTCCTGTGTTACATGGTTTGTTGACTAAATATAATAGGGCTTGATGATCTGTAAAGAACTTGAATTTGTTGGCCAACAAGTAGTGCCTAAACTTCTTTACAGCGTAGATCATCCCTAATCCCTCTCGTTCCGTCGTGGTGTAATTTCTTTCTGCTGCGTTCAGTTGTCTGCTAGCGTAAGCTATGGGGAGATCTATGTTACCTTCATTCGTGGGTTGTGCTAACACACATCCTATGGCGTAATTGGATGCATCCACATGTACATGGAATGGCTTACTCCAATCTGGAGTGGTTAATATAGGTGCTGAGCACAAGCGTCGTTTAAGTTCATTGAATGAATGTTCACATTCATCTGTCCACTCAAAATTGGTTAAAAGAGAGTACAGAGGCTTGGTTATGATTGCATACATGTGTATGAATCTCCTATAATAACCGCAATGGCCCATAAATGCCTGTACCTCTTTCACATTAGTTGGTCTAGGTAATTCTGCAATTACCTTCACCTTTTCCTCGTCCGTAGAGATTCCATTTTTTGACACAATGTGTCCTAGAATTTTGCCTTGTCTGACCATGAAAACGCATTTTTCTGGGTTCAAACAAACCTGATATTCTCGACATTTGTCAAATATTTGTCTTAACTCTGGAATATGTGTCTGTCTTACATTTGAATGTGCACATAAGTCATCGACATAAACTTCCAAGCTGTTGCGTAAAAATTCCTTAAAAACATGACACATGAGTCGCTGGAAAGTGGCGGGTGCATTTGTCAAGCCAAATGGCATCACGCGAAATGCAAATATGCCCCATTCTGTGGCAAAAGCCGTCTTGTGTTGGTCTTCTGGAGCAATGGCTACTTGGTTATAGCCTGAGAATCCATCAAGAAAGCTGTAAACTTCCTTGCCCGCAACTCTTTCCAATAGGTGTTCCGTGATAGGAAGAGGATAACTATCTCTAATCATGGCGGCATTAACTTTTTTAAGGTTAATACACACACGCAATGTTCCATTCTTCTTGGGCACAACCACAATGGGGGATACCCATTCGGTATGCTCAATTTCGTAAATGAATCCTGCTTCTATCAATCGATCTATCTCCTCTTTAATCTTCGCAGCGTAATTATCATTGTACGTGTAAGGTTTCTGTTTTGTCGGTTTTGCATCTGGAGTCATAGGGATTCTATGAGAACATATATCTGGGTCTACTCCTTTCAAATCTTTGTAACTCCAAGCAAAAACATCTCTATATTCGCGCAATAGGGCAACTAGCTCTTCTTCTTCTTCTGTCGTCAAATCATGCCCTATGTAGGTACATTTTTCTTCTTCTCCTTCTATGGCAACTATTATTTTCTTGGTTTTCTCTCGGTTATCATATACTTGTCCGTCATTCGCCTTTCTATTGGGCATTCGTACCATGATTCTTCTATCTTCGATTTCATATTTCTTGAAATTCTCGGGTACTTCAAACAAAGATTCTTCTTTTTCTGACATGGTTTCTTTCTTCTTCCTTTTCTTGCCTTCACTCTTAGTAGTCACTTCTGTGGCTAACCTTACCTCGTTCGTTATGTCCTCGTGTCTCTGAGTGTGAGTCTCTATTTCGTAGAAATATTCTTCCTCTGATGCAAAGGGTGGGTCCATGATAATTGATTCTAAATCAAAATCGCTTGCGTCCTCAAATGCATCCGTGTCTGGTTCACACTCTTCTAAAATCGCATCACCCATGATTGGCTCTATCGTGAAAACTGAAATGTCATAGCCATCCTCGTCACAGTGGGGTGTCCATTGTTCTTCATTGATGGCTACATCCATGGTTGCTAGTATTTCCGCCCAACCATGGGGTTCAAACTCCTCGTCAGGGAATACTACAGGTGCGTAGGCTGGATCTTGAAGGGTTCGTGGATGTTGTTCCGCACCTAAGGTCCTGGCTTCTAATCGTTCTTCCTCTTGTTTGGCTACTTTACACATCCATAAATGGGTATCCTCATGCAACCAAGAAGGATCTGATTCTAATGAGTGCACGGATTCCGTCTCTGCTGGTGTCCTATGGATGGTATTCCATTGTATTGGGGGTACATCTCTATGTGAATAGTCTTTAAGGTTGACTTTAGTAGTCACTCCTAAATGTTGCAAGTACAAAGAATTAGTTCCCCAATCTTGTACAATTTGCAACTGACGCATGAATGGTCGTCCCAATATCATCTCATATGCATGATTTTTAGCAAAGTCACAAATGGCGAAAGTATGCTCAAATTCTACACCACAAGTGGTGAGGGATATGCCTTCTAGTAAGCCTAACGGTTTTTCTATGTGTCCATCGGCCATTTGTAGCTTCATCCTGGTGGGTCTGAGTGCTGGCTTACCCCAACGTTTCCATAAAGCGGTGGTAGCGATGGCTACTCCGGCTCCTGAATCTAAGATGGCTTTCGTGGTGTAGCCCTGATGGGTTATTGGAAGATATGTGTTACCTTCCTCTCCTTCGCTTACGTCTCCAATCTTTTCCACGGGTATCTCTGGTACCTTCTTATGTGATCCTATCTGAGAGGGTGTGGTAGCTAGCTCAGGGAATTGATTTGCTACGTGCTTCCACAATTCTGGTTTTACCTTTAACAATTCCTCCAGGGTGAGATTACACTGTACTTTCGTATTCTTGATCACTTCCGTGTTCCTAGGGATCACTGATTCTTCATTCCTCACTATTATCGTGGGTGCTCTCATACTAATAGACTTTGCTTCCCAAGGTCCTGTGAACTGAGGTAATTCTTGTAAAGAATTAGATTCAAATCCTGTGGGTTCACTCAGTCGTTCCACCTCTACATCACCATATATAGAGGGGATGTCTTGGGGAAATTGTTCCTGCAAGTCGTCTATTTCTTGAATAGGAGGATGAGTTCCTTGTTCTTTTCTCCATTTCTCTTCTTGGATTTCTCTTAAAAATTCATGTGAGTACCTATGTATGGAAGACAAATTGTCTTGACTTTCTGTATTGGGTACTTGAGACAGGGATGGTGCATTCCTTTCCTGTGTCTCTGTGACAATAGGGTTCCTATGCTGATCCTTTTTCTCTTTGCTTTCAATCAAGTGTTCTAGCCTCTCCATTAGTCCTTGAAAGTGTAGTTCCGGTTTTGCCATGTTATTCCAATTAAGATATCTAGAGGCTTCGAACAACGCTTGGGCTAGTTCCACCATCTTCATGCAAAGTTTAGTTCTCTCAATTTCTAGATCAGCTCGAGGGTAGTTTTTACTCATTTCCGTGACTTGAGGTCCCTCTTTTATTCTAGCCTGATATGCACGAAACATCATGTCTAGTTCTTCCGGTATGGGTTCCGCTAAAACTGATCCTGATTTCTGAGCTGGGATTTCTTGGTTTGATTCTTGTGAAGCCAATTCTTGTATTTTGGCTCTAGATTCTCTTAGACTTCCTTCCAACTCACCTATCTTTTTACTCCATTTTCTCTTCATCCTTTCTCTGGAATCTTTCCAAGATTTCGTCTTTTTACTACTCGATTCCGCAACTTCACTAATTTCGGCTATTTTCTCATGATTAAGCTGCTGGTTTTGTAAAAGTGCCTGGGCTCTAGTTATAGCTTGGATAGGCACGTATGTAGGGTTGGATCCATCTGCGTTGTTTACAATACCTATCACGTTGATCGGTGTCACATTTGTAGTGTTAACTGGGTTCTTAGGACAATCTTTGATTATGTGCTCTTTGCCACAATCAGCACAAAAGCCTTGTACATTATAGAACTGTGATTGCCTTGCTATTGGAGGATGTGGACAATCCTTAATGAAGTGATCTCCTTGGCACCTAAAGCATGGTCCTCGAGGGCCCTGTGGTCTCTGTTGTCTCAGTTGGGGCCGTGGGTTTGGGTTTGCATACATCACATTAGTATAGTCTGGCTCCCAACTTGGTTCCATTGGTGGACTATCATATTGATATGTCTCCACATGTTCTGGTGACTCCGTGTAATAAGCGGGTGGACTAGTTACATGAGTAGAGTCAAAACTGTTTGAGTTCGGGTCACTTTCGGTGATCAGGGGTGAAGAAGGCACTAAGGCCCTACTTAGGTTCTCTTCTGCAGCCGCATATTTGACTGAGATGACATTCGCTGGTGGGGGTGGCTGCTGAGCTAAGACGGGTTGAGGTCTCTGTTGAGCCTGGTATGGGTAGTTCTGAGGAGGCCTATAGTAATAAGGCTGAGCATTGTATTGGCCTTGATACCTACCTGGCTGCTGGTATGTTTGTGGGTAGTTCTGTCTCACGGTTTGTTTGTTGTATGGGCAGTCCTGAGCCGTATGATTCGTGTATCTTCTCTCAATTGTACAATATTGGCCACTAGGGTTGTCGTGAGGTTGAGGTGCATTGGGGCACATGTTTGCCAAATGATTTCCACCACAAGTGTAACAACGTACATTTGTAGGTAGCTTGGGCACCTGTTTACTAGAAACTCCTAGTTTTTGGGCCACTTTTTCTGCTAGATCCTCTATCGAATTAGACAATTTTGTGGATGCTAGAGAAGAACAATCTGAGTCCTTATAGACCTTTGAGAGTTCTAATTCATCTCCTAAGTTGTCCTCAATGTCTATACATATTCTTACACACTCCTCTAGCGTTCTGGGTTCTTTTAGGTACACATAAGAGCGTAATTTAGCGCTCAACAAGCCATCTAGGAACAGTGATACTTGTTTGGCTTGTGAGGGTAGCTCTTGCATTGGACATCGCTCAACATATTGTCTGAATCTACGACCTGCCAGTCTTACTGTTTCCTGAGGGGTTTGTTTAAAACTATGAATCAACGAAGACGTGTCATGTCTAACCCCACTTTTAGAGAATTCAGTGATGAATGACTCTAAAAAGTGATGGATGTCTCTAAATTGCCTTTGTTGCAATGGTTGGAACCAAGTTAAAGCGGTATTCTTTAACGTTAGTCCAAATGCATTGTACTGCGTGAACATGTCCTCGACTTGTTCTGCTCTTAGTACTTGCTTGAATTCTGCGACATGGTCATAGGGATCTCCTGTCCCATCAAAGTAATTCTTCATTGATTTCACTAATTGCGTGGGTCTCAATACTCTTGCGTGTTCACGTGGTCTAGGTAGAGGAAAATCATCTCTACCACCTGGTATTCCATGTTCTCTTTGTCTATCCGTCCTATTAGTGTTCGTGGTTGTTCTATCTCTCCCTATGGGGTGAATGAAGCTTACTTCCGGTCTCTCGTGATTTCCTTCTCTTTGATTTCCATGGGCTGAGGATGTTCCTGCCCCTTGTTGATTTGCATTCATGTTTGTTCGGGATGGAGGGAATATCAATTCACCTCTCCATGTGTATGTGTTTTTAGCGCGTTCAGGCACCACAAAAACTCTTTCTGAAGTCTCATCCAGGTATACAACCTTTCCAGGTGTATCCGGGTCCTTGAATTCATAGATTGTAATGATGCCTACCTCACCAGGGTTTTCCTTTCTGTACCTCCAAAAGGCTTCGTCTGTCTCTTTATTTATGAACAACTCGGTGCTCCTGTTATCTTGAGGGATCCACTCTGGGATGAGTACTCTTGTTAATACGGATTTCCCTCTCGGTGTTCTAGGTTCTTCTAACGGTTCTTTTCCTTGAAATTTCCCTTCTGTCTCTAATTGGATTGTGCCAAACTCATTAGTATCGTTTGGTTGCGTACTTAGGATGTACATGGTTCCTTCTTTGTCTATGTAAGCGTCTCTCTCAAATTTCACCACTGGTCTTTCCAATCCAATGGGTTGATCAGGGTTGTGCAGTTGCACCACTTGCCTCTGCAGACCATCCTCATAGATGCGAGCACCTAGTCGGTTGGTTCGGAGAAACTCTAACTGCGTTCTATAGGGTCCTTCAGGTTTTTCTAGGTATGCTACATGAGATCCTCCTGCTGGTCTGTCTGTGCTATACGCCATTTCTGATTCGCTAGTTTCTGAGCTCTCGTAAGGATAACTATTATTCAATTGCTGAGCCCAAGATCGTGCAGTGGTTCTTACACTAGCCTCTGATGATCTAAGGCTTCGTCTGTCCGACTTACCTATATGTTTACCCGATCTAAGGTTCATTAATTTTCTTCCTTGCTCACTCAACTACACACTTAGATCGTCAATGGTTCTTTGTGATTAATTCTTGGTTCTTTTTAATTTTTCTTTGGATTCTTGTCTTAATATATGCGTCAGGAATTCGACTTTCGTGATGATTTTAAGTTTTTCGTTCCGTCAGACTTAGGTTCTTTTCTTTAGGTTTTCGTCACACACACCTTTACTTTGAGTCTTAAACTTGATAGAATTAGGTATCTTGAACTTGAGGCGTTCTTATCGACTTAAATCCACAATGCTAACGTTTTAGCCTAAGCTAAGAATTGACTGAGGGGGTTGAGTAATCTTCCAACCTCGAGTCGGCTTTTCTGGTTGCTCTGATGTCCTGTTGCCCAAGAAGCCGTGCTTCCCAAGCCCTACTGTCCTCACTGCCTTGCTCGCTTGCCTTTGCTTGCCCTTGCTAGACCTGGAAAATTCCAATATTAGACCAATTCACAAGATGATTAAACACTTGAGTATATTCACCTTTTAAGCTCAAATTTTCAATGTGTGCCCCCTGACTTCCTAGTCCCAGACTAGGTGAACCTCAAAATAGCTTATCCAAAATAGCTTTCTAACGAGCTATTAAGCTCAAAAAACTGACTTCGGATGAAAAAGTTATGAGCGTTCAGGCCCTGGGGGGTAAAAACTGACAATCCAATTTTCCCTCAACTATGAGCTAAGGGGTCTCCTATGAGTCTAATGGTCCGAAAATTTTCCAAAAATACCCTCAAATTTGGTCAAAAATTGAAGTCCAAAATTTGCGATAGGGGTGGGCAATCGCGATGGTCTGGGACCGTCGCGATGGTCCAAGCGAACCGTCGCGATGGCGTGGGATTTGGACAATCGCGATGGCCCGAGAAGGCGAACCGTCGCGATGGCTCGAAGTGAACGATCGCGATGGCGTGAGGTCGAACCGTCGCGATGGCCCAAAAAATGAACCGTCGCGATGGCGTGATCGGGCGGACAATCGCGATGGCGCGGTCAACGGTCAACGGTGGACAATCGCGATGGTCCGAAGTGAACCGTCGCGATGGTCCGCAATGCGATGGCTTGAGCCAATCGCGATGGTCCGATTTTGGGCTGTCGCGATGGTCCAAAAGTTGAACCGTCGCGATGGTCTATCGTGACACGTGGCACTGTCGTGGCGATGGCCTAAGCCAATCGCGATGGTCCGGGGTCAAATGAACCGTCGCGATGGTCCAAGTGGACCGTCGCGATGGCTCAAGTGAACCGTCGCGATGGTCCAAAAAAGCGAACCGTCGCGATGGTCCGGCCGAGCCGTCGCGATGGCGTGAGCCTATCGCGATGGTGCGACACAATCGCGATGGTCCGAGCCAATCGCGATGGTCCACCAAACAATGAATTTTCAAAATGCAACTTTGGTTCCGTGTATGCGCAAGGATCGCCTATCTAGTGGTGTGGTCGCCTACCTCAAAAACCGAAAAGTGCGGACCATCGCGATGGTCCGCCACACTCGGAAATCTCTGACAGGAAGCACATTTTTTACCTTTTGGAAGCTTTCCTGATGCTCTGAAGCTCTGTACCTGCAAGAAAACTCAAGAAAACACAAATGCATACAAGCGCAAAAACTCTCTCTCGTTCTCTCGCACGCACAAATGAGGGAAAATGAGGTGAATGGGTGGATATGGTGAATTTTCTGATTTTTTTGGAGATGGAGATGATGATGCGATGATGAAGATGGAGTATGGGGAAGGTGAAAAACACTAAAAACTAAGTAAAAACAACAACAAAAACTGAAATTTTTACCTTCCAACGCCACTTCTTGCTATACTCTTACCATCACACATTCGTCCTAGACTCGATCCCCGGCAACGGCGCCAAATTTGGTGTTGCTCTAGCACAATGGTGAGAACCACGTTAAGAAGCTTCACCTCCTTAATTGTCAATCCGTGGGAGAGGTAGGAGTGATATGAAGATCGTGAACGTGAGATGATGTGAGAGTGAAGGTGAGAAGCACAAAGATGCACACACACATACACACACACAATGAAGAGACAAGCAAGACACAATGGAAGGTGGGAAATTAGCTCTATTACTCAAGAACACTCTTACAAGCTCAAAAGAACTCTAATCTCCAACAAGCTAACCTCAAAAATGAGCTCTCTAGCTCTTTTTATAGTTTCTAGACTAGTTTTGACCGGTTTCACATCTAATGACCGGCCTAGTTAAAAAATAGGTCCTAGAGGCTATTTGGAAGGGTAAACGATGTCTAAAAATAACGAAATTTGGTACGAGTATCCTACCTAAGCTCCTCAAGCTCGAGGACTCCTCGGCTTGCACAAAATGGAGCTATGGATTACAAAATGGGGTTTTCTATGATACATATGTTACAATTAGTGATAATAATCACTGTTGAATGTTTTGGAAAAATTAATAAGACATGTATTTGTTTAAAAGATTGATCCGCCTGGCTCCCTGCTTTGTCCTCACATGCTTCCGTGGCGTCTGTGCCTCTGACTGCTTCCAACAGGAACCTCTCACAGAGGAAATGCTAAGTCGACTCAATACTGCTAAGAAACACAAAGAGGAAGAAAAACGAATTCGAGAAGAAGCTCAAGCAGAAGCCCTAGAGCGCATACGAAGAATGAAATTAAGAAGACAAGGTAGAGAGCACCCTAGGCAAGATGCATATGCAGATCAAGGATATAACGTGGCTATGTGTGAAGTTTCAGGTGTTAGCTCTCATGGGATAACTGATCGACGTCCTTTCATAACCTTAGATATAGGACAAGGAAAGAGTGCAAGGACTGTAAGAGCCTTGATTGACTCAGGTGCAGCCACTAGTGCTGTTAAATTGTCTTACTGTCAAGAGTTGCAATTAATTGTCAATCCTGTGGAAGCATATCTCATAGGATTGGGAGGCGTGGAAACCCCTTGCATGGGCGAGGTGGAACTTCCCCTCTATATTCATGATGAGGCAATGACAGTTAAAGTACTAGTATGTCAAGATGAGGACCTCACTGAACCCCTTGTCCTGGGTCAAGACTAGATTTATGACCAAGCAGTCAACTTAAACCTAAGAAGTGGACTTCTTCAGGTATGGGTGAATCAGACTAGAATTACAATCGAGTTAAATAATGGAGCACTCAAGGAACTAGGAAAGGCACAGACTCCTGGTCCCTCCAGGGTTACACATGAAGTTGACCATGCTGTTCTTGTCCAAGGCTATGTGATACAGAAGAACGAAGATCTCAAAGAAGGAGCCAGAACCACAATGGAACTCCCTTCTTTTCCAAAGGCCAGAAGGAGGCAGCAACTAAGGGCAGATCAATCACTCAAGATTCTCCAGGCGAGAGACCAAAAGAACGCACGAAGCCGAACAACTCAGCCGATGAAACAAATGTGGGTGCGGAAAGACGAGCGGCCGGCCGTAACTAAGCTGCAACAACGGTCTCAACTTCCTATTAGTAATCAACGACTTGATGCTAATAAGAGGACTCCTAAAACCTCTGTTGAGAAAGTGAAATCCATTTGGGTACCCAAGAAGTCGATGAAGGCTGACCTACAATCAAGACAAATTTGGGTGCCTAAGGCTTGCTTGCGGGCTCAACTATTCCCACACAATTCACATCATACACGACAGGGTTCACTCGCTCAAGCAGCCGCCACCCACTCTTGTCTGATACACTCGAACACACTACCACCTAGAAGCACGCACAGACTCACTCGTAAATGGGTCCCAATGACACAACAACTCCTAGCAGAATTACCCATGCGACCCTCCCGAGTCTCCACAAAACCAAGAACAAAAGTCATCCATGGTGTTTGGCAACTTAAGACTTGTAATAAACCCCCAGACCCCAATCTGTGAATTCCTCTCCACTTACTAACTGCATTAGTCAGACAGTGCATCTTTCCATCTAGCTCCTAGGACTATCCAGGCATTAACTACACACACTGTCATCGTGCACTCACTGACCACTGACTCATCATCTACCTCATGTTAATGTTGTAACGGGGACAACAACGGGTTTATTCTGTCCATTAAAAAATTAACACCTGGTTCTATATTCTCACAGAACCAACTAGCAAGCAGGGCCATGGCAGAAGCCGGAGGTGCCAGTTCTCACGCCGGATCCATCGCACAGATTGTGGATATAGAAACACTTCTCCTCGAACCACATCTCACCGAAAGACCACAAGAACTTCAAGCTGTGCATGTACTCCCAGTTCAGGATCCTCCCCAGGGGCACACCTCTCAAGTGGGCAAACACGCTCATTGGTTCAGTGATGTTGCAGGACCATTGGGTGATGGAACCTAGGGAAGCTGAATTGGAGTTTAATGGTAAATGGGGACGCTACCATTTTTTCACGCGCAAATTTGAGAGCTATCAGAATGCCGAAGTCATGCATTCAGTATGGACCAAAGCTGGCCTGGACAGTTATTTTAGGGCCCACTTACCGAAGCCAGATTTCTTACGTTGTTCTTATCTTATCAGTACCATCACTCCTAGCAGGGCCAAGGGAGGCGACAACACTTTTGTGTTACCCTCACTATTGCCGGGCCACGAACTTAAAAGATTCAAACTGACCCTCAATCTGGTACGAGAAGCATTGGGCATGTATGGTATGCATATTCCTACTGAAAAGGAAACAATGGTTCCAGGCAGAATGAAACATAAAGATCTCAATAAGCTGAAGGATATGGTAGCAATGACACCGACCATCGCTCTTCACCTACGGACTGTCATGCAGCATTTTGCTTTCCCCGCCCAGGAAAGATTCACCATGCCCCCAAAGAAGATATGGTTTAGCTTGTATTTGGCAGAGACAGAAAACCTCCCTATCAACGTACCACATTGGATCATAGATCAGATTCACCTAGCCCATCAACGGTGGAACAAGAAGCAGAAAAATGTGCTCCACGGATGTTGTGCTCTGACCAAGATAATCTATCGATGTCTAGCCTATGACATGCCTATTCAGAGGGCACTCGTATGGTCCCGGGCCCAGGAATTCTAGAGAAGGCTATCAGCGGCAGGTCCTCCATCAAAGAAGATGAGAGGGAGAGTCCAATTACCCTGCGCTCAACCAAGGGGAGCCACCACTACACCAGAGATTACCCCTCCCCAGACACGACGCATTAGACCATTCACCATTCGGCTACCAAGACCAAGTACAGAGGGACCCAATCTGGTGTTTCCACCCGTCCCATCGGACTTGGAATTTCCACAGGGCTTTACTCTCAATGATCTCACTGATGAAGAAGTGGCTAGACTAATCTACGACTCTAATCTCGAAACGGAAACAGAGCGAGCTCAGGAACCCCAAACCCATACAACAATGTCAGACCCCACCCAACCGCAAGTTGTAGAAGTCGACGTCGATGAACAAGAGACCGAACAAGGGGAAGAAGCCTACGAAGAACAAGAGTATGATGAACTTTCAGAGTTAGCAAGTGCCCCCGCGTATTCGGCACAAATAAAAAGACTATATCGAACCATGCAGCTAGTTCAAGAACAGCATAAAATGTCACTTGAAGCAGGCAAGAAACTCATGAACCAATTACTGGCAGAGGAAGGCGTGGATGATATGTTCATCGAGTCCATCAACCTACATGCAGATGCAGTAGGATTGGATGAGGCCATTCATGAGGCAATGGCCTACATTCACCGATTTGAGAAAAGAGTTCCCGCCCGTCCCATGAGGTCCGGGAAACAAATTCATATCAACGTATCAGCACCAGGAGATACAACGCAAGCAGACAAACATCAGGAAGCACCACTTTCACCACCCTCCCCACCCCTCACTACACAACTCACTCCACCACGTGACACTATTGCCACCACGTCCAATATCACCACAATCGTCACGAGAATTCCACTCTCTCCGGGAATCCAATTCGGGGGAGTCACCATGCCCACTTTCACCACTCTCTTCACTAACGTCACTTCCACCCCACCCACGATCCCCATTTACACGGTCACTCAAACATTTGACACTATGGAAACATCTCTTGCCACTGCACCGCTCCCTCCCCCCATGCAACCTCCGTCTCCCATACCCCCTCCACCCACATCTCCACTTGCATTCACATCATTCACAACTCCCTTTCCCACCCCCATTCCCCCTGCATCTTCACCTCTCCCTGCATCATTTAATGTAAATAGTATATTTCTAGCATTAAATCAATGTGTATATCAGCTTCAGAATGAGTACAGAGCTCTTGACGACCGGTATCAACAACTGACAACAAATCACCAGAACTTACAAAGGCAACTTACAATTCTTGAAGAGGAAAATGCAGATGTGAATCAACGTTATACAACGCTTGAGCAGGCTCACCAAACACTACTGGAGGCACCCCAACCATCGAAAGAATTAGGCGTCAAACAACTAGAAGCCTTGCTCGAAGTATACCAGGCCGATAACCTACGAGTCAGACGTAACTTGGCGCTACTCAGGAAACATATGGCCACAGCATTTGAAGAGAACAAGAGACTACAGAAACAAAATGAAGAGAATCTGGAAGCGGCAATGGAAGGCTCTCCCCACGAAATTGATCCAGAGCAGTTTAAAGCCGTTCCTTCAGAGACAATGAAGACCATCTTAGAAAGCTATGCAGATCTATTAGATGCTCATGATGAGTTGGAAAGGGAACGTGATGAGCTGCGTGGCCAGCTCAAGGAACAGGAGGCTCCAACCAAAGTAATAGAGTTGGCCTCGACTTCAGAGGAAGTGAAGGCATTGACAGAGCAGGTGGTTGAGCTCCAGAAAAAGTTACTAGAGTATGAAAGACAACCCTCTCCAGTTATTGAACCTGAGCCAGAAGACTTGGTTCCCATTGAGGTAGATGATACGTACGAGGAACCATACATTCCTATGCCAATGCCAGGAGGGCAACGAACCTCAGAAGGACTAGACACCTTGGAAGTGGAAGCACCCGAGTGGCTTCAGACACTGGAAAAGACAACGAACACCCACAAAGAACGGGTGGCCATTCAGATCCAATCACTAGCAAACCTAGAAGAAACTGTCATAAAGTCAGAATATTTCAGAAGCATGTCTCATCATAGATGGATCGGCACCAATAATGACCAATATGTGCCATACTGCATACTTTTGGCCGATTACAACGCCGAAATTCAACGACAATGTGGCAACCCTCCCACATTTGCTACACAATTTGGTCCAGACGATATACCGGAAAGTGCTAAGTGTGGGTCCATCCATAACCCACCTGGAGGATCAGGCTTTTGGAAACATATCTTGAAATGGTCCAAACCTGGAATAATATGCCATTGTTTATTAAATATAATCCTTGTTACGTTCGAGTTCTTCGAAGACGCACCTGGCCTGAATTCACTATTGCCGTCAGAGACATCAAAGCCTGCGCAAAATGGTTAAATTACGTTTATCTAGCACCTCCACGAGGACCCCCCACGGTGAACTACATGATTTCTACAATCCGTCACTGGAGCATTCGGCTACGCAATAATCCCGATGTGATGGCCCAGATGTGTATGAAAATATTTGAATTAATGCTGATCACTTTCAGGACGTTTAAGAATATTAAGGACCCCCACTTCTCACGAGCAGGCTTCGTGACAGGAAACCAGGATCTGGTGTACGATATGAGTACCACCCCCTCAATTGAAGTAATATATGCTTGGCACGCCAGAATCAAGTACCTCCCAGCCTGCTTTAAACAGACATTTGAGGAGATGTTCATCACAGGATTCTGGGAATATCACTCCGAAATCTTTATACCTAGACCATCACATCTCCTCCAATTATTTGCTGTGGAGAGAACTATTCACTCAGAACAATTGAGGGTGCCTCATCCAGATGTTCCCGGACCTGTGAATTGGGATGATTTGCTCACAGATCTAGCACACGGCTTACGACTCGAAGAACATCACCTAGCCTCCGATGTCGTCCAATATTATGTTCAAAAACCCTCTAGACAAGGGTCTGTCAGGGGCGACAGACGCAAGAGTGGGGGGGGTGTTGGCAGCAGTCAGGGAACCGAAGGAGCCACAAGACGAAGAGAGTCAGAGCGAAGGGACAGCACAAGCAGACATGGCAGTCAAAGAAGATCTGGCAAGTAGGCCACCTAAATTTTTCAGACATCAAGGAGTTGACACACAAGAAGAAAGAGCAAGTAGGGAGCTCAAAGGTATGTATGACAAATCAATAGAGAAAGCCCCTACACAAATAGTGATTTTCATCACTAAAAACCATTGTAAATATCATTTCGTATTTTTGTAGCTCCATTTTGTGCAAGCCAAGGAGTCCTTGAGCTTGAGGAGCTTTAGAAGTATCTACCGGCTAATTTTCATATTTTTTAGACCTCGTTTGAGCCCTCTAATAAGCCTTGGAACCTAATTTTTAACTAGGCCGGACACTAGGTCTGAACAGGGCCAAAGCTAGTCAAAAACTATAAAAGGAGCTAGAGAGCTCATTTTTGGGGTTGGATTGTAATTGAAAGGAACCTGTAAGAGCTTTTTGAAAGTAATCTAAGAACTCCATTGCTTCTCACTCTTTGTCTTGCCGTGTGTGCGCGTGTGTGTGTATGTGTGTGCATGCTTGTGTGCTTCTCACTCACGCACTTGTGCCTCCACTTGCTCGAGGTCTTCATACCATCCTCATGTCTTCTCGGATTGACATTAAAGGAGGTGCTACTCATCACTGAGCTACAAGCACATAATCAAAGATTGTCCTAAGAACCCTGTTAATGCTTCAAATGTGACACCGATCAACGTGATAGGTATTGTAAATAACGCAGATGGATCCAACCCTACATACGTGCCTATTCAAGCTATCACAAGAGCCCAGGTGCTCTTACAGAACCAACAGCTTAATCAAGGGAAAGTAGCTGGAAGTGGTGAAGTTGCAGAATCTAGCAGTAAAAAGACAAAATCTTGGAAAGATTCTAGAGAAAGAATTAAGAGAAAATGGAGTAAAAAGATAACTGAGTTGGAAGGAAGTTTAAAGGAATCTAGAGCCAAAATCCTAGAATTGACTTCACAAGACTTGAATCAAGAGAATCCAGCTCAGAAATCAGGATCAGTTTTAGCGAAACCCATAGCAGAGAATCTAGACATGATGTTTCGTGCATATCAGGCTAGATTAAAGGAGGGACCTCAAGTAGCTGAAATGAGTAAAAACTACCCTCGAGCTGATCTAGAAATTGAGAGAACTAAACTTTGCATGAAGATGGTAGAATTAGCACAGGCTTTGTTCGAAGCCTCTAGATATCTTAATTGGAATAACATGGCAAAACCGGAATTACACTTTCAAGGACTAATGGAGAGGTTAGAATACTTGATAGATAGCAAAGAGAAAAAGGATCAGCACAGGAACCCTATTGTCCCAGAGACACAGGAAAGGAATGCACCATCCCTGTCTCAAGTACCCAATACAGAAAGTCAAGACAACCTGTCTTCCATACATAAGTACTCACATGAATTTTTGAGAGAAATCCAAGAAGAGAAATGGAGAAAAGAACAAGGAACTCATCCTCCTATTCAAGAAATAGATGACTTGCAGGAACAATTTCCCCAAGACATTCCCTCCATTTAGGAAGATGTAGAGGAAGAACAACTGAGTGGAAACACAGCTTTTGAATCTAATTCTTTACAAGAATTACCTCAGTTCAAAGGACCTTGGGAAGCAAAGTCTATTAATATGAGAGCACCCACGATAATAGTGAGGAATGAAGAATCAGTAATCCCTAGAAACACGGAAGTGATCAAGAATACCAAAGTATAGTGTAATCTCACTCTAGAGGAGCTACTGAAGATAAAACCAGAACTGTGGAAACATGTAGCAAATCAATTCCCTGAGCTTGCTACTACTCCCTCACAAATATGATCACATAAGAAGGTACCGGAAATACCCGTAGAAAAGATTGGAGATGTAAGCGAAGGAGAGGAAGGTAACACTTATCTTCCGATAACCCATCAGGGCTACACCACGAAAGCCATCTTAGATTCAGGAGCCGGAGTAGCCATAGCTACCACCGCTTTATGGAAACGTTGGGGTAAGCCAGCATTAAGACCCACCAGGATGAAGCTACAAATGGCTGACGAACACATAGAAAAACCATTAGGCTTACTAGAAGGCATATCTCTCACCACTTGTGGTGTAGAATTTGAGCATACCTTTGCCATTTGTGACTTTGCAAAAAATCATGCATATGAGATGATATTGGGACGACCATTCATGCGTCAGTTGCAAATTGTACAAGATTGGGGAACTAATTCTTTGTACTTGCAACATTTAGGAGTGACTACTAAAGTCAATCTTAAAGACTATTCACATCGAGATGTACCCCCAATACAATGGAATACCATCCATAAGACACCAGTAGAGACGGAATCCGTGCACTCATTAGAATCAGATCCTTCTTGGTTGCATGAGGATACTCATTTATGGATGTGTAAGGTAGCCAAACAAGAGGAAGAAAGATTAGAAGCAAGGACCTTAGGTGCAGAACAACATCCACGAACCCTTCAAGATCCAGCCTACGCACCTGTAGTATTCCCTGACGAAGAGTTTGAACCCCATGGTTGGGCAGAAATCCTAGCAACCATGGATGTAGCCATCAATGAAGAACAATGGACACCCCACTGTGACGAGGATGGCTATGACATTTCAGTTTTCACGATAGAGCCAATCATGTGCGATGCAATTTTAGAAGAGTGTGAACCTAACACTGATGCATTTGAGGATGCAAGTGATTTTGATTTAGAATCAATTATCATGGACTCACCCTTTGCATCAGAGGAAGAATATTTTTACGAAGTAGAAACTCATCCTTAGAGACACGAAGAAGTTATGAATGATGTGAGAATAGCCACTCAAGTGACTAGCAAAAGTGAAGGCAAGAAAAGAAAGAAGAAAGAAACCATGTCAGAAAAAGAAGAATCTTTATTTGAAGTACCCGAGAATTTCAAGAAATATGAAATCGAAGATAGAAGAATCATGGTACGAATGCCTAATAGAAAGGCGAATGACGGACAAGTATATGATAATCGAGAGAAAACCAAGAAAATAATAGTAGCAATAGAAGGAGAAGAAGAAAAATGTACATACATAGGGCATGATTTGACGAAGGAAGAAGAAGAAGAGCTAGTTGCCCTATTGCGCGAATATAGAGATGTGTTCGCTTGGAGTTACAAAGATTTGAAAGGAGTAGATCCAGATATATGTTCTCATAGAATCCCTATGACTCTAGATGCAAAACCTAGAAACAGAAACCTTACACGTACAATGATAACTATGCTGCGAAGATTAAAGAGGAGATAGATCGTCTGATAGAACCAGGATTCATCTATAAGATTGAGCATACCGAGTGGGTATCCCCCATTGTGGTTGTGCCCAAGAAGAACGGAAAATTGCGTGTGTGTATTAACCTTAAAAAAGTTAATGCCGCCACGATTAGAGACAGTTATCCTCTTCCTATCACGGAACACTTATTGGAAAGAGTTGCGGGCAAGGAAGTTTACAGCTTCCTTGATGGTTTCTCAGGCTATAATCAAGTAGCCATTGCTCCAGAGGACCAACACAAGACGGCATTTGCCACTGAATGGGGCATATTTGCATTTCGGGTAATGCCATTTGGCTTAACAAATGCACCCGCCACTTTCCAGTGACTCATGTGTCATGTTTTTAAGGAATTCCTACGCAAGAGTTTGGAAGTATATGTCGATGACATATGTGCTCATTCTAATATCAGGCAGACGCATATCCCAGAGTTAAGACAAATATTTGACAAATGTCGAGAATATTAGGTTTGTTTGAACCCAGAAAAATGCGTTTTCATGGTCAGACAAGGCAAAATTCTAGGACACATTGTGTCAAAAAATGGAATCTCTACGGATGAGGAAAAAGTGAAGGTAATTGTAGAATTACCTAGACCAACTAATGTGAAAGAGGTACAGGCATTTATGGGCCATTGTGGTTATTATAGGAGATTCATACACATGTATGCAATCATAGCCAAGCCTTTGTACTCTCTTGTAACCAACTTTGAATGGACAGATGAATGTGAAAATTCATTCAATGAACTCAAACGACGCTTGTGCTCAGCACCTATATTGACTCTTGCGAACATTTGTTTTATGTAGGGTACAAGTTTCAAATTATGTAAATACCTTTGGGAAGTCTTCAAATACTTCAAGAAGGCTCATATTATTGATAAAATGTAGCAAAAATACCACGTGAGTTCTAGAACATGGTGAGTCAAATTAGTGAGTCACAAGGGAGCTTCAGTGGTGTCCTAGTGGAAGGTCGATGTGGCTAGTTCTCAAAGTCCATCAATACTTTGCTTATTTGAGCACTTGAGTCATGTAATACCTCCATCCAAGTGTCTACCACGAATTTAGATGTATTAGGAAGGTTTTAGATTAGTTTCCCATGCTATAAAAAGAGGAGAAAAGTCGTGATCTTGTGGGATGTCCAAGAGAGTCATATGTGTATCTCTACACTGTTGTAGTTTTGTATGCAGAGATTGTAGAGCTTGTATCTCCCTCATTATATATCCAAATTACATGTTTGATAGCTCATTGGAAAGCTCTTACGGTCTACTTTCTTTCTGTACATTTTCATAATCATTGGATTAGTGAGCTGAGAGCAATACTCTCTGCAAGTAGTATGTGTTCTCTGTCTTTTATCCCTGCTGAAGGTCTCCATTAAACCTCAAACTTGCAGAGGTCATATCTCCTTGTGTATGTATCCAAATCATGTGTTCTTTGGCTTGTTAGAAAGCTCTTTAAGTCTACTTGTATTCTGGAAAGTTTCAAACTCATTGGACTTGTGAGTTAAGAGCAGTAGTCTCTGCAAGTGATGTGTGTCCTCAGGTTCATCTCTGTTTCAAGGTCTCCATTAAAGCTGCATATTGCAGAGGTCATAGTTCATTGTGTATCTATCCATTTGAGGTGTTCTATATCTTGTTGGAAATCTCTTAGAGTCTAGTTTATGTGTGTGAAACAGTTTTGGAAAATTCCAAGTGAGTAAAGAGCAATTTGCTCTGCAAGAAAATTGGTCTGTGCATACAAGTTTGTGAAAATTTGATTGACGGCACAGATATCAAACCCACATTACCAGAGGACCCAAATCAGCAACAATTGAGGGAGTTTAGACTTTGGAATGAGAGAGACAAAAGGGTTATATTCATTTTATCACAAAATATTCAAGATTCAATGGTAGGACACATACAAGATCTAGACACAAGTAGAGATGTTTGGCTTGCATTGGAAAGGTTGTATGCTACAGGTACAAGAGCAAGGAAGATTCAACTCAAAAATGAGTTGAATAACATGAAGAAAGATACAAGGACATTGGTCAATGATTACATATTGAAAGTTAAAGAGATTGCAGATCAACTAGGATCAATTCAAGCTCATGTGGAGGACGACGACTTGGTTGCACATACTCTCAACGGACTCAAAGATGATGAGAGATGGAAACCCTTCATTACTTCAGTTTATGTCAGAGGAGAATTACCAGATTTTGATCAACTTATTGCCCTCATGGTCACGGAGGAGATGAATCTAAATGGTTCTACTTCAAATCAAAAAGGATCTCAAGGACAAGCTCTTTATGTAGGATCATCAAGAGGTGGAAACAGAGGTGGAAGAGGTTCAAATAGAGGTCGAGGAAGAAGGAGCGATGATCAAAGGACTTCAAGTGGCTTATTCAACACAAGAGGAAGAGGAAGATCAAGCGCTAGAGGTACGAGAGGCTACTACAACTACAACCAAAGACAAAGGAGTGAAGATAATAAGAACAATTGCTATATATGTGGAAGGTATGGACACTATGCCAAAGATTGTTATCAAAATGAAAATAATCAAGGTGGTAATCGAAGAGGAGGCTATTCAAGAAGAGGTAAACAACAAGGAAATTATGTAGTTGAAGGTAAAAGTGATGATTATGATTCTCTTCTTATGATGAATGTAGAAACTAAGATGAATTGCAATAGCGATATATGGTATGTAGATAGTGGTTGTTCTAATCACATGTCTCATGATGCTTCATGGTTTTCTAATATGCATAATCCGTCATGTAAAGGTCATGTTGAAACAGGAGATGATACAACACATAAGATTATGCAGGTTGGAGATGTTGTTATGCAGGATAAGAGCAAGAAAAATTGCTTGAAGGATGTACTTTATGTGCCAACGATCACTAAGAATTTGATGTCGGTTGGTCAAATGGTAGAAAAAGGTCTACAAGTGAGATTTAATCATGCAGGTTGCTTCATTGAGGATCCAAAGCAAAGGAGGTTAATTGCTAGAGGTCAAAAACAAGGTAGATTGTTTACATTCAAGGTAAACCCAAATCATACAAACTATTTCTCTTATGGTATGCATCGAATAGCAGAGCTTGATCTATGGCACAAAAGGATTGGACACATGAATGTACACAGGTTAAAGGAGCTATCAAAGAAGAGGATTGTTGAAGGATTACCTGATCTTACTAAGCAACATATGGTGCATCTTTGTGAAGCATGTCAAATGGGTAAGCAGAGTAGACAACCTTTCAAGCATTCAAGCTATGTAAGTGATGGTTTGCTAGATCTCATACACACAGATGTGTGGGGACCTACTAAAGAGGCATCCTTGGTTGGTAATAAGTACTATGTATCATTCATTGACGATCATAGTAGAATGACATTTGTGTATTTTATTAAACATAAGAGTGAGGTCTTTGATTGTTTCAAGAAGTTCAAATCATATGTCGAAAAGCAAACAGGAAGGTATATTAAGAAGCTAAGATCCGATGGAGGAGGAGAGTATTTCTCTCAAGCTTTTACTGATTTTTTGTATGATGAAGGTATCAAAAGAGAAGTTACATGCAGGTATACTCCACAACAAAATGGAGTCGCAGAAAGAAGAAACAGAATCATAGCAGAAGCATCTAGAAGCATGCTTAATGATATGTGTTTGCCTAATTATTTTTGGGCTGAAGCTGTTAGCACAAGTGTTTACATTATGAATAGAGTTCGGACTGCTGGAGTTCATCATTTGACACCATATGAGGTATGGCATGGAAGGAAACCAAGTGTAAGTCATTTGAAAGTATTTGGCTGTGTATGTTATGTACATGTACCTAGTGAGGTGAGATCTAAACTTGATGCGAAATCAGAAAAATGTATATTTATTGGTTATGCAGATACTCAAAGAGGATATAGATGCTATAATCCTCATACCAATAAGGTTGTTGTGTCAAGAGATGTAAACTTTGATGAATCACTTTCATGGTATGCAGATAAGAATTGTTTGCAGGTCATGGATGAAAATGAAGAAGGTGTGGTTGAAGGAGATGAATGCATAGTTCAGCCATCAGGAAGTTTAAATGATGAAAGGAGTGGTTTAGATGAAGAAAGAGGATCACCTTTCAATGGAAGATTAAGGCAAGAGTCACCTCCAAGTGTTAAAAGTAAAGGTAAACTCAAACTTGTTGAAGTTAATGATGAAGGAGAGGAAATTAGTGATGTATGTGAGTATGGAGAATCATCAAAGGTTCCTAATAAGAAAGGAAGAGCATCTACATTGGAGGTAAGAAGAACTTCAAGAGTAAGTAAGCAACCTCAAAGGTATACTTATGAATCTTTCATGAATACTCATTATGCTTTTATGACAAAAGTTGAGCAGGAAAATGAACCCACATGTTATGATGAGGCCAAAGGAGATGAAAAGTGGGAGAAAGCAATGAGAGAAGAAATGGAAGCACTACAGGATAACAAGACTTGGAATTTAGTTCCAAGTACACCAAAGCAAAAGGTAATTGGTTGCAAGTGGGTTTTTAAGATTAAAAGAAATAGTGATGGTAGTGTGTCTAGATATAAGGCTAGACTTGTAGCAAAAGGATATAATCAAACTCAAGGTGTGGACTATGAGGAAACATTTAGTCCAGTAGCAAATATGGCAACGGTGAGAACTTTGTTGGCTTTAGCTGCAAGTAAAAGGTGGAATATATATCAACTCGATATAAAGAATGCCTTTCTTAATGGTGAGTTAAATGAAGAAGTGTATATGTCACAACCAGATGGTTATGTGGATGCAAAATGTCCTAATCATGTATGCAGGTTAAAGAAGGCATTGTATGGTCTTAAGCAGGCACCAAGGGCATGGAATGCAAGGTTGGTAAAGTATCTTATGCTGCAAGGATACACAGCGAGTCATGCTGATCCTTCACTTTATGTAAAACATGTAGATGGCATGTGTGTCTATGTATGCATTTATGTGGATGACTTGTTGATTACAGGGAATGATGCAAAAGCAATTGATGAGATAAAAGGTAATTTGGGAAAGGAATTTAAAATTTCAGATCTTGGTTTGCTCAGATACTTTCTTGGGATTGAAATTGTGTATAGCGATGAAGGTATGTGGTTGATACAAAGAAAGTATATATGTGATATGCTGAAAAGGTTTGGTATGCAGGAATGTAAATTTGTTTCTACTCCAATGGAATGTAATGTAAAGCTAAGCGCAAAGGAAGGTGATGAGTTGCATGATATGAATGTATATAGATCCATGGTAGGATCTTTGATTTATGCAACAAAAACTAGACCTGATATATGTTATGCAGTGGGAGTATTGTCACAGTTTATGCATGAACCTAGAGTACCTCATATGCATGCAGCGAAAAGAGTGCTTAGGTATTTGAAAGGTACCATGAACGAAGGATTATTTTATAGTCATGATGCTGATCTAACTCTTAAAGTCTTTAGTGATGCAGATTGGGCTGGAAGCAAAGATGACAGAAGATCCACAAGTGGATATGTGGTAATAGCAGGAAACAAGACATTAACATGGAGTTCAAAGAAACAGCCTACAGTTGCTTTATCTTCTACAGAGGCTGAGTATAGAGGTTTAGCATTGGCTACTACTGAGGTTATGTGGTTTAAAAAGTTGTTTCATGACTTGAATGTGCAGGTTGATGTACCACTGATATATGGGGATAACTTGAGCAGCATTCATATGACCTCAAATCCTATTTTTCATGCTAGAACAAAGCATATAGAGGTTCACTATCATTATGTTCGAGAGAAGGCCATGAACAATGAAGTGCAGGTTTCTTTTGTTGGAACAAAGGATCAAGTTGCAGATATCTTCACCAAATCCTTGGATGGACCAAAGCTTCAAAGATTCAACTATATTCTTGGCATGAAGGAAATACCCTTTGAAACTTGAGGGGGAGAATGTTGCGAACATTTGTTTTATGTAGGGTACAAGTTTCAAATTATGTAAATACCTTTGGGAAGTCTTCAAATACTTCAAGAAGGCTCATATTATTGATAAAATGTAGCAAAAATACCACGTGAGTTCTAGAACATGGTGAGTCAAATTAGTGAGTCACAAGGGAGCTTCAGTGGTGTCCTAGTGGAAGGTCGATGTGGCTAGTTCTCAAAGTCCATCAATA
Source organism: Ceratopteris richardii (assembly GCA_020310875.1). NCBI lineage: Eukaryota > Viridiplantae > Streptophyta > Polypodiopsida > Polypodiales > Pteridaceae > Ceratopteris > Ceratopteris richardii. The sequence continues at coordinate 12,793,194 of CM035410.1, forward strand.
CTTTGCTTATTTGAGCACTTGAGTCATGTAATACCTCCATCCAAGTGTCTACCACGAATTTAGATGTATTAGGAAGGTTTTAGATTAGTTTCCCATGCTATAAAAAGAGGAGAAAAGTCGTGATCTTGTGGGATGTCCAAGAGAGTCATATGTGTATCTCTACACTGTTGTAGTTTTGTATGCATAGATTGCAGAGCTTGTATCTCCCTCATTATATATCCAAATTACATGTTTGATAGCTCATGGGAAAGCTCTTACGGTCTACTTTCTTTCTGTAAATTTTCATAATCATTGGATTAGTGAGCTGAGAGCAATACTCTCTGCAAGTAGTGTGTGTTCTCTATCTTTTATCCCTGCTGAAGGTCTCCATTAAACCTCAAACTTGCAGAGGTCATATCTCCTTGTGTATGTATCCAAATCATGTGTTCTTTGGCTTGTTAGAAAGCTCTTTAAGTCTACTTGTATTCGGGAAAGTTTCAAAGTCATTGGACTTGTGAGTTAAGAGCAGTAGTCTCTGCAAGTGATGTGTGTCCTCAGGTTCATCTCTGTTTCAAGGTCTCCATTAAAGCTGCATATTGCAGAGGTCATAGCTCATTGTGTATTTATCCATTTGAGGTGTTCTATATCTTGTTGGAAAGCTCTTAGAGTCTAGTTTATGTGTGTGAAACAGTTTTGGAAAATTCCAAGTGAGTAAAGAGCAATTTGCTCTGCAAGAAAATTGGTCTGTGCATACAAGTTTGTGAAAAAGTCAACTAGGTCCTGTTGGGTTTCACCTACTTCTAGCTGTACTTTGGAGATCAATAAACTCCAACATTGACTACACCAGATTGGAGTAAGCCATTCCATGTACATGTGGATGCATCCAATTATGCCATAGGATGTGTGTTAGCACAACCCACGATTGAAGGTAACATAGATCTCCCCATAGCTTATGCTAGCAGACAATTGAACGCAGCAGAAAGAAATTACACGGCTACGGAACGAGAAGGATTAGGGATGATCTATGCGGTCAAGAAGTTTAGGCACTATTTGTTGGCAAACAAATTCAAGTTCTTTACAGATCATCAAGCCCTATTGTACTTAGTCAACAAGCCATGTAACACAGGACGACTAATACGTTGGTTTCTATTACTCATGGAGTATGATTTTGAAGTAGTAGTCAGGAAAGAAAAGACACATCTTAGAGCTGACCACCTTTCGAGATTAACCTCAGGAGAAGCTCCTCAAGGAATAGCGGATGAATTACCAGATGCTTATTTGTTTAATCTTGAGATAGCACTAGAATGGGCTAAACCTATAGTCCCTATTCTGACATACGGACCCAAGAATCCTAAGATAAAGATCAAAGAAGGAGAGATTACCAAATCTCAGAGATACCAAATCATAGCAGGAAGCATATATAAACAGGATAATCAAAAGATTCTTGCTTGTTGTGTAGATGAATCAGAACATGCAAATTGGTTGCAATTAGCACACGTAGGCGCATTAAAGCAACATCATTCGAAACATCGAACATTACAGACTTTGCATAGACTAGGAGTATATTGGCCTTCGATGGAAGCAGATGTCTACAAGTTGTGTAAAGAATGCCATGTTTGTTGTGAAAGACCACCAGTAGAGCATGCTACACTATATCACGTGTCTCTCACACCAGACTGGAGTGAACAATTAGTGACATACTTGAGGACGAAGACATTCCCTCAAGGAATGACTTTAGCACGACAACGCAGTCTAGAGCAGGAAGCTCAAGATTATTCACTTATTGGCGATAACCTATACAAAAGAGGACGAGATGGATATCTAAGACAATGTGTTCATGAGAGCGATTATCTGATCATACTAGAGACTGCACACCAAGGTGTTGCAGGAGGTCATTTTGGACCCGATAGGATAATCAAAGCCATCCTCTTTGCAGAAATATGGTGGCCCACTCTTCACATGGATGCTCATACCTATGTAAAGAGATGTGATGTGTGCCAAAGAACTCAGTTTCCTACTCGTAGAGATGAAATACCATTGAAACCCATGATGGGCATATGTGCATTTTCTAAGTGGGGTATAGACTTTGTAGGACCCATTAACCCCCCTGCAAAAGGTACACATGCTGAATACATTATTGTTGCCACAGATTATCTTACGAAATGGGTAGAGGCAAAAGCCACGAAAAAGAATGATGCACACACGACTGCAAAATTCTTATTTGAGAATGTCTTTACAAGATATGGATTGCCTATAGAGATCGTGAGCGATCGAGGAACTCACTTTCTAAACCAAGTCATTGAATATTTGTTACAGGATTTTATGGTGATTCACAAGAAATCTGCACCATATCATCCTCAGGCCAATGGTCAGGCTGAAAGCACTAATAAGATCCTTTGTAACGTACTGACGAAACTCGTGAACAACAAACGTTCAGATTGGGACAAACAGTTACACCACGCTGTTTGGGCATATCGAGTGGCCTACAAGACCGTACTCAATGCAACTCCCTTTCAGATGGTTTTTGGTCAGAATGCAGTGCTTCCTTTGGACTTCTTGATACCGACCCTTAAGGTTGCACAAGAACATCAGTGGACCGGCCATGAATTATCAGCAAGAATAATGGACTTGGAACGATTAGGAGAAACCAGGCTAAAGGCAGCAGCAGGAATATATGCAGCGAAGAAGCGACAGAAAGCATATTTTGATGCACATGTGAAAGATAAAGGCCTAAAAGAAGGAGATTTAGTTCTAGTATATACGCTAAAGCAACACACACGTAAGTTAGAAAAGCGAGGTTATGGACCTATGATCATTAACAGACTCTCAACAAGTGGAGCAGTACAGTTAGCCACCTTAGAAGGAGACGTAATGCCTAATTATATTAGTGGCTGTAGAGTCAAGTTATATCAGGAACCTCTTACTGACGATATGCTCAGACAACTCACGTTGGCAAAGAAGCGTAAGGAGGAAGAAAATAGAATACGAGCGGAAGCTCAGGCAGAAGCAATAGAACGCATTAAACACATGAAGTTAAGAAGACAAGGACTAGGGAGAGAACATTATAACCATCTGGAAACTACACCCAGATATCCCATGGCCATGTGTCAAGTAAAGTCAACCACTCATCCTAGCATAATGGACAGGAGACCATTCATTACAGTTAGGCTCGAGCACGACAACCCTTGCCAAGAGCTTAGGGCTTTAATTGACTCAGGTGCTGCGACTAGTGCGATTAGATGGTCCCACTATAAGGATTCAGGAATAGAAATGCGGCCAATTGAGGCATACCTCATAGGGCTAGGAGGCATGGAAACCCCTTGAATGGGTGAGGTGGACCTTCCTATCCTCATTAAGGAAGTGACCATGATAGCGAAGCTACTAGTGTGCCATGATGACGACCTGATAGAACCCCTAATCCTTGGCCAAGATTGGCTATACGATCACTCAGTGGACCTAAATCTTAGACAAGGCTCCTTACAGATTGGAACCTTAGAACAGAAGCGAGTGATACCGCTTGACTTCCCTAACGGCATTCCAACTGAGGTTTGTAACCCTAGACCCTATGAAATACATGCGACGGAAGACCAGAAGATCTTTGGTCAGATCAGTCACGTCACGTCTACACCAACCCACTCGGGCTTGGCTATGGACAGTTGTCAATCAGAAGGACGATAGGAGATCTTCCCTGGGGCTTCCTACAAACTAGAAGGGGCAGCTACCCAACCACTAGGGCAGATGGACACAATCAGCGGTCAGGTGGGTTGCATCAGCGGCCAAATGAGCACAACACCCTGCGGTGCTCATCCTTCCAAACTTGCTGCGGACTGGCCTAGATTAAAGATAAAGAACGAATCACTTCCTAATGGGCAGGTCACGCAAGTGTTGGATCTCCCTTCTTTTCCAAAGCAGAGCGTCCAATGGACCTCTCAAACCCAACCACAAAGGAGTCAACCACAACAGAGGAACCCAGACCGACGACACCACCAGACAAGGCAAAGAAAGCAGCAATATCAACATCATAGAACAAGTGGCATGAAACAAATATGGGTGCCAAAGGACAGCAACCACAGGCTATTGGCAACACTACAGACAAGAACAGGACAAAGTTTCAAAAGAAGCAGATTCAGTATCCAAAGTCCCCTCGATCTTCTTCTACAAGTACAAATACTCGACAGATTTGGATCGCCAAGAACTATCTTATCAATCGACCCACACCCATGCAGATTTGGGTACCCAAACAATGTATTATAGCCCAACCCTCTAGCCATGTAATATATACCCCTCAGAAATCTTTCCATCCTTCAATACCACCGAACCCGAGACCACTTTTTGTCCCTCAGCAGAAACACACCACCCACTCAAAGACTCTTAGGAAATGGATACCGAAACGTATCCAGACGTCTTCTTGTACCCCATTATCTAACAATTCTCCCACCCTGTTTAAACTCCACCCTTGTAATAATTCACCCTCAACCAAACCTTGTATAAATTCACACACCATAACCCCACATCATGCATAATGAAAGCTCATCAAGAAATGTATGCATAATCTGACCATGTAGGCGTCTAGAGACATGCATTAGCTCTGCAAAAAAAAAAAAATAAAAAAAAATCATAGCATCAACCACCTCACAACACCTGGCTACACGGGTTACACATCGGTTATGGAAAGGGATTGCGGTCTCACTTTATTGGGATCATAATTAATTTCCATGCTAATGTGTTAATCTTTTGTAGCAGATCTTTTCCATTAGCTCGTCAGTCATCATGCAAACCGAAGAAGGACCATCAGAAGCTGGCCCAAGCACACCAATGGCCAATATTGGAGAATTACTCGCGGAATCTTATCCGACGATGCAACCACCAGAGTTTCAAGGTTTTCCAGGACCCATGCCAATCGACGATCCTCCTAGAGGATATACTGAGAAGATTCATCGTAACTCTCACTGGTTTCAAGGCCTAGCAGGACCCTTAGCAGACGCGGATTTCATATTTGAGGCCAATTTGGCATTTGATCTTCGCACATGGACCAAGTCTTTTCAAGAGAATTTGAAGGATTGCAGAATACACAAGATTTAACGCACGTTTGGGCACGAGCGGGATTTACAGAATACTTTAGTGACCCTCTGCCTAAACCTGATTTTTACAGATGTTTTTACTTGGTAACCACCTTAACAGCTTCAGAAAACAAGGATCTACCCGGCACATTCATGTTACCATCCTTGGTAAATGATCCTCCATTCAGAAGGTTTTATTTGTCTAAAGATTTAATTCGTGTAGCTCTAAAAATACATGGAATGCATACTCCGACAGAGAGAGAACGGCTAGTCCTAGAGTAGATGAAACGTGGTGATGTTACTAAGTGGGAGGATGTTTCAGCTATAACCCCTGAGCTCTCCAAGCCAGTGCGGATATGCATGCAGCATTTTGCTTTCCCAGCTCAGGATCGTTTTACCATGCCCCACAAAAGAATCTGGTTTGGATTATACTTAGCATGTACTGGACCTCAAACGATTGATCTAGCCAGTTGGATAATTGATCAGCTCTATTTGGCACAACATAGGTGGGAGCGAAAGAAGGTCATCAATAGATGTTGTGCACTTACAAGGATTATATATATGTGTTTGGCATATGATTTACCCATAGAGCGCGCCATGACGAGTGAGGAGCTGAAAGCATTCAAAGGGACCACTAAGAAGGCTAGAAAGTCTAGCAAAGGTAGAGCAGGAAAGCAGATGAGGGGCACTATCCCGTGCCTACAAGTCCCAGAATCACCCTCGCCACAACCATCTCCAGAGCAGTCACCAACAGCAGCCACTCCCACGGTACCACCAATTCGTATACGGTTATCAAGACCAGTTACGCCGGAGGGCACCACCAATACTACTGCACCCCAAGCAGCCACAACCACAGAACCTATCACCACAGCAGCTGAACTTCCCACCACTATTGGTGCGGAAGCTTTCTCTTTTCCAATAGCCGATTTAGAAGCAGAACAAGCAGAGCCACTGAACACAACGTTTGATTTTGAGATGCCCAATGCATTCTTCAATGAGTTCCAATTTTCAGAAGGACAATTGTTCTCTCAAGAATTTGAAAGGCCTAGCTACCCTACCACACCCAGGGATCAGCCACAAGGACAGATTGTGTCTAGCTCTGATGACGAAAGAACAGCAACCGATGACGACGAAGGCGATGACGAAGCCAGCCAGGGAACTCAGGAGTCCCAAGAGCACGAACAGACAGACGGTCAAGGCCAACAAACAGACACACATGGTGATACAAGTACCCATGAAGATGAAACTTACGAAGCAGCAGCTTACACACTAGCTATCAAGAAGCTGTATAGAACTATGGAAAAAGTTTGGGCACGCAAAAAGCTGACAGAGGAAGAGAGTCAAGCAATAATAGAACAAGAACTTGTCACAGGCGGATTCGAAGACGCATACATCAAAGGATTCAGAGAGTTAGTCAAATCAGTAGGCTCCAACGAAGCCCTCAGGTACTTGCAATGAAAGCCACTACCACAGTTTGACCCCCGCAGAGTACGACTACTTTCAAAGCCCGGCGAATACATTCGTGTACCAACAAGAGCACAGTCTTCAGAACAAGCCAGGGAGGCACGCCTCGTCACCGAAAGCTCGTTGGCAGCAGAAACCATCCTTGTAGATTCCCCACCCCGCGCTACAAATGTACATATCTTAGTAGTCACTGAAGTACCGACCACCCCACCCGCTCCTCCATCACCGCCAATCCATCCAGCCTCCCCTCTTCACCCTCCTTCCCCCAGACCAACATCTTCATTCGCCGGTGGCGTAGCAGAAATCGTCTTTACGACCACTCACCCCACAATTCCTGCACCCATTAGACTTAGTCTACCCCCTCATACACCCACCTTTCTATCCAACCCATTCCTCCATCCATCTTTTCCATCTTTCCCCACAACTCCAAGACCCCTTTTTCCATTCCCACCGCCCTTAACCTTCTCCCCAGTCTCACCTCCCCGACCCACTGTAACCCCTTTTTCCCCTTTTCACCAAGCTGCTCCAGCCAGCCCCCCTGTAAATTACTCCTCAACCTTTGTAAATCCCGTATTTACACCAACACAAGCACCCACGGTCACACCCATATTCACGGTCACTGCACTGGACACGTCCAATGACATGGACATCTCACCACCCACTGCACCATCACTCACTTCACTCACGGCACAAACATTTTTAGGCACATCACAATTTTCAACAATCACTATAGCATCCACCTTCCCACCCCCATTCCCCATTCCCGTTGCATCTACATCCACTGCATCTTCATTTAGCACCCCATTAATACTATCACCCATTGTAGATAATGCATTCCGACAGATGTTCATGTGTATGACGTAAGTAAGAGATGAGTTCACATCTCTTGGCGATAATTACCAGCAGCTGCAGAGGACAACCACTGACTTACAATCGCAACTTAATTTATTGTCTATTGAGAATGCCTCTCTGAACACCCGATACCAGGAATTACGCGAGGCATATCACAAATTAGAACTAGAAAGCGAAGAAAAGACCAAAGAAGCCACTGCTGACCTGGATAACTTATTAAGAGCCCAGACAATGCGCAACGCAACGCTAACGAGAAATATGGGCTTACTCAGAAGACATCTAGCAGCAGCAAAGGAAGAAAACCAGTGCTTACAGGACCAGAATCGCGAAAACTTAGAAGCAGCCCCAGACCAACCACTCAATCCTAGCCAGTTCAAAGCCATTCCCTCAGACTCGATGAGGATGCTGCTAGAAGATCATGTAAGGCTGCTAGATGAATACGATCGCATGAATGAGGAGTTACAGAAACTCAAAGAAGATCATAAATTACTCCAGTTACGAGCACCGGCACACCCAGACATACCAGCACCTGTGGAACCCTCTCCTGACGTCTTAGAGGAACTCAACGCATTAAGGGCCCAGGTATCAAACCTTGAATCAAGGATCGCAGTATATGAAGCACCACCAAGGCCAGATTCCCCACCTGAGCTACCAGCTGAAGAAGAAACTGTCACCATCCCGGTGGAGGAAACGTTTGAAGAGGCATACGAGCCACAACCCATCCCAGGCGGACGCGTCACGGCTGAAGGCCAGATGACTTACGAACTCCCGACCCCCGCGTGGATGAAGACAATTGAAGAACTTGGGACAACGCACTCAGCTAGAGTAGAGGCACAATTACATGCCATGGCGATGATAGAAGAACGAATTTTACAATCTCCATTCTTTGCTCATTTGGCCCCGTGACGATACATATCTGGGCATGAGCTACAGTATAAACCGTATTTTATGTTAATGGCCGAATACCAGTTAGCCATTGAGAAAGAAACCGGTAAGAAACCATCGCATGCGACTCAATTTGAGGAGGACGATCTACCACTTGATGCGCAGCAAGGAGAGATCTATCAACCAGAGTGGCGCAAAGATTTACTACAGAAGTATCCAAAAATGATGAGTACATGGGTAAAGGCACCTTTGCACTTAAAGTACAATCCATGTTGGGGATCAGTACCACGACGCCGCTCCTGGACTGCCTTTGCTATTAAGGTACAAAACAATAAGCAGTGCCAGGACTGGTTGAATTACCCCTATTTTAAGCCACCCATCAAGTTACCAACTGTAGGCTACATGATGGCTACAATTCGCCACTAGCTCCTTAGATTAAAGCATATGGACGATATAGCAGTGCATATGACTGTCAAAATCTTTGACATGATGCAAATGATTTTTAAAGTCTTCCGATGCGTCAAGGCACCTCATGTCAACACCCCGGGCTTTGAGCATGGCAATTTCGATCTGGTATATGATATGAGTACAACGCCATCGCTACGGGTGTGTTATGCCTGACATTGCAAAATAAAATATCTACCGGCGTGCTACAAGCAGACATTCGAAGAGATGTTCACAACCGGCTTCTGGGAATTCCATTCAGAGGTATTCATAAGCAGGCCTACACATTTATTACACTTATTTGCCTGTGAACGAATGGTCTATTCCACACACTATAACCTCCCACCATCAGATGAACCGCAACCAATAGATTGGGAGAAACTCGAGGCCGAGCTGGCCCAAGGCATTCGTATCTCCGAGCACACCCTCGCTCAAGACCTCCTACAGAACTATATCCGGCAGACCTCACAACAAGGTTCTGTCAGGGACGACAGAAGCGAGAGGGAGGGGGGTGTTGGAAGCAGCCAGAGGCATAGAAGACGCGGAAGCATGTAACGACAGAGCAGGGAGCCAGTCGAATCTTTCTTCAAAGAATCATGTTTTAGAAATACTTTTCAAAAAACCTCCAACAGTGCTTTTTATCACTAATGTAACATATGTAACATAGAAAAACCCTTTTCTTAATTTCTCGCTCCATTTTGTGCAAGCCGAGGAGTCCTCGAGCTTGAGGAGCTTAGGTAGAACAAGCGTATCAATTTTCGTTATTTTTAGACACCGTTTACCCTTCCAAATAGCATCTAGGACCTAATTTTTAACTATGCCGGTCACTAGATGTGAAACCGGTCAAAACTAGTCTAGAAACTATAAAAAGAGCTAGAGAGCTCATTTTTGAGGTTAGCTTGTTTGAGGTTAGAGTTCTTTTGAGCTTGTAATAGTGTTCTTGAGTAATAGAGTTGATTTCTCACCTTCCATTGTGTCTTGCTTGTCTCTTCGTAGTGTGTGTGTATGTGTGTGTGCATTTCTATGCTTCTCACCTTCACTCTCACTTCATCTCACATTCACGATCTTCATATCACTCCTATCTCTTCCGCGGATTGACATTAAGGAGGTGGAGCTTCTTAACGTGGTTCTCACCATTGTGCTAGAGCAACAGGTGTACACAACTTCAACAATAACAATAGAAGCTATAATAGAAGGGACTACAACAATTATTCAGAAGATTAACCACATGAAGACTCATTGCTTCTTATGAATCTAAGCCACAAACAAGATAAAGAAGATGATCATTTGTTCTACATAGATTCAGGATGTTTGAATCATGTTGCAGGCAACATTGCTCTTCTATCTGATTTGGAAAGTCCAAAGCATAGACATGAAGTGCAAACAGGGGATGACACAAAGCACAATGTGGAGAAGATTGGTAATGTCAAAGCTTCCAATGGCAGGACAAACATTCTGAGTAAGGTTCTCTATGTACCCACTATCACTAAAAACCTAATAAGTGTATGCCAAATAGTTGAAAAAGGCTTGCAAGTTAGGTTCACCCAACATGGAGCTTTTGTGGAAGATCCATGTCAAGGCCTCAAAAAGATAGCCCGAGGTGAGAAGCATGGTAGGCTCTTTACTTTTGAAGTAGGAGAAACCAGGAACATAGATCTATTCAACTTTGGGTCTCAAACTCTAAGTGATCTTGAAGTGTGGCATAAGAGACTTGCTCATGTGAATGAAAGAACCTTGAAGGATATATGTAGGGATCAAAGTGTTTTAGGACTGCCGAACATATCAAAGCAACACATGATCAACAGGTGTGATGCATGTCAGATTGGGAAGGCACAAAGACAACCATTCAATCACAAAGGCTAAATCCACAACAACTTATTGGACTTAGTACATACAGCTGTATGGGGACCAAGTCAAGAACCTTCATTGGCAGGATCAAGGTATTATGTCTCATTTATTGACGAACATAGTAGATGGATTGTTCTATACTTTATCAAGAGTAAGAATGAAGTGTTTGATTGCTTCAAGAAGTATCTTGCACATGTGGAGAATCATACAGGTAGATCACTAAAGAAGCTCAGATTTGATGGAGGGGGAGAATACTTCTCCAAAGAGTTTGATGAGTTCTTGCAGGAAAAAGGTATCAAAAGGGAAGTGACTACTAGGTACTCTCCTCAACTAAATGGAATTGGAGAGAGGAGAAACAAGACATTGGTTGGATCAGCCCAAACAATGCTTGAAGAGAAGAAGTTGCCACATTATCTATGGGCAGAAGCTATTTCAATTGCTGTGTACCTTGTCAATAGACTACCATCCAAATCACTTTAAGGTATGAATCCTTATGAAGCATGGCATGGAAGAAAACCTAGTCTTGGACATTGCAAGGTTTTTGGTTGTTTAGCTTATGTTCATGTACCATCACAAATAAGAGGTAAGCTAGATGAAAGGGCAACAAAGGCAGTGCTTATTGGATATGATTCAACTCAGATGGGTTACAGGTTCTTCAATCCTTCAACCAAGCAATTCACTACAAGTAGAGATGTTGTGTTTGAAGAACACAGGTCTTGGTATGATGAAGACAAACAAAAGGTAACACTACCATATGATCTTGATTCTGACTCTCATCAATTAGGAAGGAAGCATGATACACAGGTCCAGGATCCAAGAAGTGATACAGACAATGACCAAGATGAAAGAGAAAGGGATTACAAGCTATGAAAGTCAAGAGGCAAAGCAAAAATGCAAGAGGTTGGAGAATGCTCAAAACAAGCACCTAGAAGATCGACAAGAGAGAAGAAACAACCAGAAAGGTATGGATATGATTCCACATTTGTTACGAAGCATTCAATCTACTTGGCAAAAGAGTCTATTTCAGAGGAACCCTCAACCTATGAAGAGGCAAAGGGAAACCCTAATTGGGAAAAGGCCATGAACGAAGAGATAGATCCATTGAAGGAGATGGATAGTTGGGATTTAGTTCCAAAGTCACTGAATCAAAAGGTAATTGGTTGCAGATGGGTATATAAAGTTAAAAGAAATTCAGATGGATCAGTTTGCAGGTACAAGGCAAGATTAGTTGCCAAAGGATGCTCACAAACTCATGGTATAGACTATGAGGAAACATTCTCACCAGTTGCAAAGATGACTACAATCAGGACATTGGTAAGTGTAGATGCTGCAAGGAATTGGAAACTCCTCCAACTTGATGTGAAAAATGCATTCTTAAATAGTTGGATAAGTGAAGAGGTATACATGTCACAACCACCAGGTTTTGAAAACCCTAATCATCCATCTTATGTTTGCAAACTTAAGAAAGCATTGTATGGATTGAAACAAGCTCCAAGAGCTTGGAATTACAAATTGGTTACATATCTTCAAGATCAAGGGTTCGAAGCTAGCAGCTCAGATCCTTCTCTATTCATCACAAGGGATCACAATTGTAAAGAGATGGATAAGTATGTGTTTGAAGATGAAGAGGTGTTGCAAAATCCTTGATCTACACCAGCCAAATGAACTCCACGAGTAGATGGTGGGCACTTTTAGCTTGCCAATGGATGTATTAGACACCCTATGTACCTTGGAAGATCACTCTCAAAAAGATAGATCAAAACAGATAAGTTGGAGTTAGCTCAGAGGTGAAAACTTTCTATTCTTGGTTCATACACCTGTCCAGTGTTTTACATACTTCTCTGAGCACAGCACCAATTAGCTTAATTCCTCTTGGGGAAGTCTAGGTAACTTAAAGAGCTAACTTTCAAGAGTAATCTCATAAAAAATAATAAACCACACACTGAGAATGAGTTTTAACAAGTGATGACATCATCCCGATTTTCACGGGCTGCTACAGTTTGAGACCAATGAGCAGAAAAATCAACATAACTCAAAATGTAGGAATCCAATGATTATGAAAATTTGTATGGTTATACTAGACAGTAAGCGGAATTCAACAAGCTTTAAATCACTGAATTGGAATAAGTAACCACTGAGAAATGGCTCTGACAAGATGAGTGAAAAAGTCGGGTACCTGACAGAGAAGTGAAGATGAACAGACCCTGTTGACTTCAAATGAACATAACTGAAGATTGCAACATCCAAATGACATGAAAATTTGTGAGCATATAGTAGACTTGTAGAGCTAACTTTACCAAGTTAAATCAATGAATATGATGCACCAAGCTCAGAAAAAACATCTCTGCAAGCTGACTGAGAAAACTGAGAGTAATGGCAGTGAGTAGTACACTTCACAAGAACATGGAAAGATGAACTCAAATAATCATGAAAATGAAAGTATATTGCTTGTACAATACAATGACTTACTGATACATATGTGTGCCTTGTAATCACACCTTGATATGGCATAAAGCTCAGCTCTTGGAGGTCTTCACATAGGTCTCTCTAACCACGACTAAAACTGCCATCAATTTATAGTTGAGTTTGGGAGGCTAACTTCCCTCAATCACTCTCCAATCAATCAATGATTGATTTGATTCTCTACCTACCACAAATCACAAATTCGTGGCTCCTCTTTCCATTCTTGATCAAGTGGACTCAACCACTTAAGATTCTCTTACTTTTTACATTAAGTAAACTCTTCAAAAGTTACAAGAGGTAGTTCACAAGTGAACTTTACATAGTCTTCATTTTAAGGCTTTTTCTATGACTTTGTGGGACTCAAGCCTATACTTAGGCTTGTCATAGACTTGCTCCAACAGCTCCCCCTCAATCCAAGTATGCTTGAGGTCTTCAATCTTCCAAGATTACCTGCAAACCAATCATAGCCTTGAATTTGCAAAGCTTTGTACCATCCAATGCTTTGGTTAGAATATCTGCACATTGTTGATGAGTGGACACATATGATATTTTAATCTCTTTGCTTAGAACCTTCTCTCGTACATAGTGATAATGAACTTCAATATGTTTAGTCCTTGCATGAAAAATAGGATTAGCAGCCAAATGAATAGAACTCATATTGTCCCCAAAAATAGTTGGAGTTCCAAACTCCAATCCAAGATCTTTGAATAATGTCTTCATCCACATAGCTTCTTGTGTAGCTATGGCAAGACCTCTATGTTCAGCTTCAGTAGAAGAGAGAGAAACTGTGGGTTGCTTCTTGGATGACCATGAAATAAGCTTTGAACCTACAAAGGTCCTCAAGTGCTCCTTCTATCTTCCTTGGAGCCAGCCCAATCTGTATCAGAAAATAGCTTCAAACCTAAATCAGATACATAAGGATAATAAAGTCCTTCATTTATGGTTCCTTTGAGATACTTGAGAATCCTTTTGGCAGCATCCATATGTGGTTTCCTTGGTGTGTGCATAAATTGGCTTAGCACACTCACACTGTAACATATATCTACTCTTGTCAATGTGGCATAGTTGAGACTACCCACTAGACTTTGATATGATGTGATGTCCTCTATGAGTTCACCTTCATGTGAGCTCAATTTGTGATTGACCTCCATTGGATTACCTGCAATCTTACAATCTTGCATCTTGAATTTTGCCAACATGTCCTTAATGTACTTTCTTTGAGTGAGAAACAAACCATGATCTTTGTAGACAACTTCCAAACCTAGGAAGTAGGTAAGTGAACCCAAATCACTTATCTTGAACTCTTCTCTCATCTGATCTTTGATCTTCTTCATACCATCTGCATCATTTCCTATCAATATAATATCATCTACATATACACATAGGTAGATGACCTCGCAATTACTCTTTTTAATAAAGAGTGAGGGATCTGCCTTGCTTGGTTGAAAGCCTTTGTCCTGCAAGAATGAAACAAGCCTGAAATTCCAAGCTCTTGGAGCTTGCTTGAGACCATACAATGCTTTGTTAAGTTTACACACATAATCAGGATAAACTTGATTCTCAAAATCAGGTGGTTGTGCCATATATACCTCTTCTGTTATCCAACCATTCAAGAATGCATTCATTACATCTAGTTGAAGTATCTTCCAATTCTTGGACGAGGCAATACTAAGCAAAACCCTAATAGTAGGCATCTTTGCCACAGGAGAGAAAGTCTCCTCATAATCAATTCCCTGAGTTTGTGCAAAGCCTTTTGCCACAAGCCTTGCCTTATACCTGTTAATTGAACCATCAGAATTCTTCTTGAGTTTATAGACCCATCTTGAGCCTATTACCTTCATGGATGAAGTCTTGGGCACCAAATCCCAAGTGTTGTTTTCCTCAAGTGCTTCAATCTCTTCCTTCATTGCATGCTTCCATTCTGTTTTTGCTTTGGCCTCTTCGAATGATGATGGCTCCTCTTGGTTTATATCATGTGCTATGTAGATAGAATGTTTAGTTACTAATGAGGTGTCAAACCCATACCTTTCTGGTTTTTTCTTTTCCCTCATAGATCTTCTTAGGCCATGATGTGATGATTCTGCCTCATGTCCAAGTTCCTGCAATTTTTCTTTACCTTTAGACTTCCATGCTTTGATCTTTTCCATGTGAGATTCTTCATCATCCTCCGAGGTGTCTTGTTCTTCAATCTTTGATTGTTCTCTACCAAGCTTTGGAAAATCTTCTTCAAGATCATATGGTAAATTGATCTTCCTGCATGAATCTTCATACCATGAATTGTTCTCATCAAAAACTACATCTCTGCTTACCAAGAATCCTTTGTTGGTAGGGTTGTATAACCTGTAGCCCTTTTGATTGTTGTCATATCACATAAATACACACCTTTCTTCCTTTGGATCCATCTTGCCTCTAACCTGTGAAGGAACATGAGCAAAAACAATACATCCAAAAATTTTACAATGATCTAAGCTTGGTCTTCTTCCATTCCAAGCCTCATATGGAGTCATCCCATCAAGGGATTTTGAAGGCAACCTGTTAATCAAGTAAGTGGCTGTAGATACAGCCTCAGCCCATAAGTAATTAGGTAAATGCTTTTCATTTAACATAGACCTCGCAGCTTCAACAATTGTCCTATTCCTCCTTTCTGCCACTCCATTTTGCTCAGGAGTGTACCTTGTAGTTACCTCTCTTTTGATTCCTCTTTCTTGAAGAAAAGAATCAAAAGCATGGGAGAAGTATTCTCCCCCTCCATCTGACCTTAGCCTTTTTAGTAATTTACCTGTTTAGTTCTCCACAAGAGCCAAATATCTTTTGAAACACGAAAAAACTTCATCTTTGTGTTTCATAAAGAATAGGATAGTCCATCTGCTGCAATCATCAATAAAGGAAACATAATACCTTGATCCAGATATTGAAGCTTCCTTGCTAGGTCCCCATACATCTGTATGAACCAAATCCAAGAGATCTCCATGCATATAACCTTTCTTCATGAATGGTAACCTGTGAGACTTTCCAAATTGACATGCACTACACTTATAAATCATATGTTGTTTTGACAAATTAGGGAGTCCAAGTACACTTTGGTCCCTGCAAATTTGCTTTAATGACCTTTCACCAATATGTGCTAACCTTTTGTGCCATACTTCCAATTCTGTGAGTGTCTGACTACCATAATTAAAGAGAGCAATGTTTCTAGTGTCCTGTAATTCAAATGTGAACAATCTACCTGTCTTTTCACCTTTTGCAATTCTTCTGAATCCTTGACTTGGATCTTCAACAAATGCTCCTGCTTTTGTGAACCTGACTTGCAACCCTTTCTCTACTATCTGCCCAACACTTATCAAATTCTTTGTAATGGTAGGGACATAGAGTACCTTACTGAGTAGGTTGATGTTTCCATCAGGTGCTTTGGCATTGCCTGTTTTCTCCACAGGATGTTTTGTATCATCTCCTGTTTGTACCTCATGCTTATTCCTTGGATCTTCTAAATCTGATAGGAGTGTCACATTTCCTGCCACATGATTTGAACAACCTGAATCTATGTAGAAAACATGCTCATCAGATTTACCTTGTGGCATAGCCATGTTCATGATCAATAATGAATCCTCTTTTTTTGAGTCTTCTGTGTAGTTATTGTAGTCTCTCCTTCCTTTGTAGCCTCCTTGATAGTTTGAATGATTGTAGTTGTTGTAGTTGCCATGGTAGTTGTTGAACCTTCTTGAGTAGCCATAACTTCTTCTATTGTATCCTCTGCCTCTTTGATTCCTGGAATTCCTAAAGCAATTTTCAGTTGTATGATTAGTTAGTCCACAAATAGAACATGGGTTGGAGTCTTGGGATCTCCCCCTGCCTTGTCTACCTCCTCTTCCTCTACCTTTGCCATGTCTTCCTCTACCTGCATAGTTAGCTTGATATGTACTTGCTTCATCATCCACTTTCTTTGCCTTTCCTTTGTTATCTTTGGACTTGCTTTTATCAGTGTATAAAGCTGAAGATTGATTACCTTTAGAGCTTTCTCTATTTTTGATAAGCTTTGCCTCTTGGGTAAGTAGTTGTCCAATGAGTGTATTGAAATCAGGTACATGCATGTCCATGTACAAATCCATAGCTGTGGTGAATGCTTCCCACTTGTCATCTGCCTTCAAGCCATTGATGACCTGGCTTACAATTTGCTCTTCATCTATTACCTCTCCAATGCTTCCCAACCGATCCGCTATGTCCTTGAGCTTTGTGACAAAATCAGTTACATTTTGTTTGGGAGCCTTCTTGAGAGTTGTGAACTCCAGCCATAGTTGATGCTTCCTAGCTTTAGTACTTGAAGAAAAGAAAGCTTCAAGTGCATCCCACACTTCCTGAGATGTCTTACAACTTCTAATGTGAGGCAACAAAAAATCTGAGATAGAGTTGAGGAGAT
This sequence comes from Ceratopteris richardii, assembly GCA_020310875.1. Taxonomy (NCBI): domain Eukaryota; kingdom Viridiplantae; phylum Streptophyta; class Polypodiopsida; order Polypodiales; family Pteridaceae; genus Ceratopteris; species Ceratopteris richardii. The sequence goes on from CM035410.1 coordinate 12,810,603, forward strand.
AAGACCTTGCAAGTGCATCCTTGGAGCACCATGTGCTCAATCTTTCTTGCTCTTCTTGTGTTGGTTGACTTTTGTTCCTGAAACTTGGCATAACTTCATCTCCAGCCACATAACCATATAAACTTCTACCTTGGAGATAAGCTTCCATTCTTAATGACCAAGCTGAGTAGTTACCTCTGTCCAATTTGTCAATTGATGAAGGAAATCCATCTGCCATGTTGTCCAACCTTGCTCTGATACCACTGTAAAGAGATGGATAAGTATGTGTTTGAAGATGAAGAGGTGTTGCAAAATCCTTGATCTACACCAGCCAAATGAACTCTAGGAGTAGATGGTGGGCCCTTTTAGCTTGCGAATGGATGTATTAGACACCCTATGTACCTTGGAAGATCACTCTCAAAAAGATAGATCAAAACAGATAAGTTGGAGTTAGCTCAGAGGTGAAAACTTGCTATTCTTGGTTCATACACCTGTCCAGTGTTTTACATAATTCTCTGAGCACAGCAGCAATTAGCTTAATTCCTCTTGGGGAAGTCTAGGTAATGTAAAGAGGTAACTTTCAAGAGTAATCTCATCAAAAATAATAAACCACACACTCAGAATGAGTTTTAACAAGTGATGATATCATCCCGATTTTCACGGGCTGCTACAGTTTGAGACCAGTGAGCAGAACAATCAACATAACTCAAAATGTAGGAATCCAATGATTATGAAAATTTTTATGGTTATACTAGACAGTAAGCTGAATCCAACAAGCTTTAAATCACTGAATTGGGATAAGTAACCACTGAGAAATGGCTCTGACAAGATGAGTGAAAAAGTCGGGTACCTGACAGAGAAGTGAAGATGAACAGACCCTGTTGACTTCAAATGAACATAACTGAAGATTGCAACATCCAAATGACATGAAAATTTGTGAGCATATAGTAGACTTATAGAACTAACTTTACCAAGTTAAATCACTGAACATGATGCACCAAGCTCAGAGAAAACATCTCTGCAAGCTGACTGAGAAAACTGAGAGTAATGGCAGTGAGTAGTACACTTCACAAGAACATGGAAAGATGAACTCAAATAATCATGAAAATGAAAGTATATTGCTTGTACAATACAATGACTTACTGATACATATGTGTGCCTTGTAATCACACCTTGAGATGGCATAAAGCTACGCTCTTGGAGGTCTTCACATAGGTCTCTCTAACCACGACTAAAACTGCCATCTATTTATAGTTGAGTTTGGGAGGCTAACTTCCCTCAATCACTCTCCAATCAATCAATGATTGATTTGATTCTCTACCTACCACAAATCACAAATTTGTGGCTCCTCTTTCCATTCTTGATCGAGTGGACTCAACCACTTCAGATTCTCTTACTTTTACATTAAGTAAACTCTTCAAAAGTTACAAGAGGTAGTTCACAAGTGAACTTTACATAGTCTTCATTTTAAGGCTTTTTCTATGACTTTGTGGGACTCAAGCCAATACTTAGGCTTGCATTCAATCAAGCAATCCATCACCTAAAATTAGATCAATGTAGATCTTCACTTTTCGTAGATTGTAGGAAAGTGAATTGATTCCCTCCAACAACCATTCCCACCTTCATTTGAATTCAAATTCAAATTGTAAAAGTTGTGGAACGCTCCTAGAGGCTATATAAGGACTTGAAATCACTTATACATTACATGGAAACAATATACATACACTTGTGACCATCATTGTCTTGCTCCTTCAATTCTCTACATCATCTTCTTCGCCAACAGTAATCTTGTAGAGGCTACTGCTCTCTCTCCAGAGCTCCAAATTGAGTACAAGATGTTGCATTGGAAAGGTATAAGTGTCTAGTTTATGGTTAAAAATTTTCATAGCATTTGATTTAGCAAATTGGGAGAAATATGTGTTTTTCTATCTCGGGGTCAATCTCTACATATTCCTGAAAAATAGGAAGAACCACGGGTGAATGTCGCATTCATTCCTATAGCATATTTTGCTTATTCCTTATACTTTTGTGCATTCTATACACTAAACCCTATGTGTATCACTCCCATAAAAGTTTTGTTTCTAATTGTAATCACGCTGGTCGCTATGGGCATTTGAAGTTCATTGTCTCTTCCATAGATAGTAAGTTTTTTGAGCTAGTCGACCCCGAACCTATCTGTTTTGTATCGACTCATTCTCCTTGATGCTACAAAGTATGTAGTGTGTTTCTTTGCACTTATCGCATGCCTATAAGGTCTGTTTGAGTCTCCATAAGCTCAAGGGCAGGTCTTGTGCCGGTTGGCTTGACCAAACTTCGTCGCTTTGAAACGCACTTTTCTACCTTCTACAAGCTTCTCCAAGTTTTTTCAATACTGGCTATTGGTGTTGCTAGCACTATGGCTCTTTCTAAGTTTTCCTCTGGTTGGGTATACTTGACAGGTACCACATGTTGGGGATGTGACAGTTGTGGTCCTAACACTGGTTAGTGTTGTGGATATTGTGCTTGCTCGTATGGCCTCGGTGCTCCTGGTGGTGTTGGGTAGGGATTGTACCTGGGCATCTCTCTGCTTGGCTCTCTAGGTGGATATCCATATGGCCGATATTGAGGTGGTTGTAGAGGCTGTGTCTGCCTACTGAATGGGCAATTTTCCATGGTGTGATGGGTGTATTTTTGTTCTATGGGACAATATAAGGCCGTTCCTTGGTGGGGCTGCCTATTATAAGGGTACGCTTGAGGTACGCCTGTTCCTCCTCGAACACACATGTGAGTGGGGTGATCACCTCCACAAGAGCTACATCTTCGTAACATAGGTATTCTCAACGATGGATGCTGATAGTTCCTTTGCCCGAGGACTCCTAACTTCTTCGCTACCAGATCCGCTAGCTCTTCCACATTGCTTGAGTTGGAGGTTACTGTGCTTCGAGTGTCTTCTAATTTAGTAGGATTGGTCACAACTCTTGAGATCATCTGCTAGGTTGTCCTCAAGGTCAGTACACTCTTAGAGACATTCACTCAATGTCTGTAGTCTCTTCACATAGACTAATGTTCTTAGAGTTGCATTCGTTAATCCGTCCAAAAATAATGATATCATTTTTTGCTGCGTAGGTCTTTCAGCTACAGGACATCTATCAACATACTGATTGAATCTTCGTGCAACTGTTTTTATAGTTTCATTGGGGTTCTGTTTAAAGCTATGGATTAAAGATGAAGAGTCGTGTTTAATCCCTTGTTTAGTGAGTTCCCTTATGAATTCTTGAAAAAATTATTCAATATCTCCAAATTGATTGGGATCTAATGGCTAGAACCACATTAGAGCTGTTCTTATGAGAGTGAGCCCAAAGGACTCATACTGCACAAAGAAATCATCCACTTGCTCAGCTCTTAGAACTTGTTTAAATTCAGCTATGTGGTCGTAAGGCTCTCCCAATCCATCATAATGGTTTCTGATACATTTGGCCACTTGTATAGGTCTTAATCTTCTTGTGGGTTATGGTTGTCTAGGTATTACAGGCACTGCTAGTCTAATTGGGGGTATTCTAGGTTGCACTCTTAAGGGTGGTCTCGGTCTCACAGGTGGCCGGTGTTGGTTGCCTAATCCATGGTGTGTCTGATTGTGTGCTTGCATTTGAGGCATTGTAAATTGTACATGTGTTCTGTTTGGAATACTCCGATGGCTTGTTTGTCCTGACATAATATGTTCCGTCTCTTGCTATGTCCCAAAAGGATTCTAAGAGGTAGTTGCCTGCTCTCGCTGGGGAAACAAAGGCAAGCCCATATAATTCAATCGAGCTCTATCTAAGGCATCGACAAGTGTTTATTGTTAATCTTTGGAGTTGTCCTCTCCAATCATTTAGCATAAAGAATCAACAATACATCTTATTTTTGTCAATCCTGGAAGTATACAAGAGACCACAGCCCCTTCTAGATGATAGAATCCAAGAAATAAGAGGAAAATGGCTGAATTTCTGAGAAATAGTGAAAATCAAGAGGAATTTCTAGGGTTTGGATTATCTTGAGCAAATCTCCATCATTGTCCACAATCTTGGTGTCTAAAACATGTTATTTTCTCAACAGAATACAATCATAAAGTCAAAACTAAAAAATGATACCTGCAACCTTCATACAAGACAATCGTGATTCTGTGAAATCAGACGATTTTCATCTCCAACACCATTCTTCATCAATTTCTCACTCAATACATCAGTAATCAACTCTCTTCATACACATTCATCAGAAACACACAATAGAAGCTCACATATCTCCATGGATACACATAGAATAGACTCAACAAATCAAAGAAACCATACAAAAGGAAGAAACATGATTTTCTGCAGGAAACTTCTCTCTTCACTTGGATAACATCAATTACAAATAACCAAACCTCTCATAATAGAGGAAATTGTCTTTTATACATTTTCAAGTGTCCCTTTTCACACTTGAATTTTGGTCCTTTCCTCTTTTATTCTAAAAATATGCTATCTAGGAGTTTCCAAAAATTCTAGAAAAATTACATAGGATTCTACTCTACATAAGGAAGACTCTTCCTTATTTTTACATCACTTGCATAAATATTTTTACAAGTTTTTGGCATTTTACAATTATTTTCCATCAAAAGTACTTCAAAAAATTACTTCTTCCAACATTTTTCCCCTCTTAGACCTTTTGGCTCTTGACAAAAGACATTCCTGCTCATATACACTGAATGTTCCCTTTATTTCTTCTTTCTCTGATAAACTTGTGACAGTAGGTCATGGCTTCTCTTTTCAGTAACATTCAAGTTGTTTACCATCTCAAACAATGCTTTCCTCCACTGCACAGCAGCCTCCGGTTTATGAATTACATCCTTTTTCAAGTATTCTGTGTAGGAAGCTTCATATGCAGTGAGTCGAGACTTTGTGACTACAGACAAGTTTCCAAATATCTCTGATTCCCTTTCAAAGAACCCATAATCAAATGCATCTTCAAAAATTTGGAGATAATGGCTGCCAAAAAATATTACTTTGCTATAATAAACCATCAGACATATCCTATCAAGTGTTTCACTGAGATCAAATATTAAGGCATTAGTAGAAGAATTGAAGCCAATGTAATTTAGGATCCTGACATCTGTATCTGTGTAAGTCTCTATACATGCCAAAATGAGTCTCATTACTCTGATTAGTAAAATACATGCTGGGTCATTAACATCCTTGTATGTGGCTAAGACAGTTTCAGCTGTATCCACCATATATTTTTTTCTAGGCCATGTTCCTGGCTTTGGTCCTGCTATCTTTGGAAAATTCAACCATTTGGATGGAATTTTTCCTTCTTTCCTTCTTTCCCAGAAAACTGTCCACTCTCTTCTCCTTGCTACTGGGCAGTATAATGGATTAATCTTCAGCTGAATAGGTGCTTCCTTCCATATTTTTCTGCACTCCTTATTTGCATCCAACCATTTATTCCTCCATTTGGGATTAGCTTTTTCAAATAGTTCCTTTGTCACATTGATATCTTCCTCATATTCTAAATATTTGATTGGAGGTAATCCCACCCTTGCCAATTGATAGTTTTTAATACTTTCCATAATCATGCACAAGGGTATACCTAGTCCATCTACAGCCCAATGATGTTGATCATGATTTATCCCTTTATTTAAAGCAAATGTAACAATCTGATCCTCATATTCATCACGCATTTTTCTAATGAAATCCATTCTTTTTTTCCTTTCCCATTTCCCTTTTTGTCTGTTTTTCTTCACCTTTGAAACTGAACCTTCATTTTGTTCTTTAGTTGTTTCTTGTTGTTTAGCCTGTGCCCTTGTTATAGCATTTACATTTACTTGGTCACTGTCACTCACTTCTTCTTGTTCCATGGTGTTGACTGCTTTCAATGGTATGTTATTAGATGTGTTTTGTTGTTTTTGAGGATTTTTTGGACAATCCTTTATTAAATGTTCCCTGCCACAATCCTTGCAATAAGCTCCTTCTATTCTTAATGTAGGAGGTTGTGGACAGTCTCTAATGAAATGTTCTCCCCGACATCTATAACAAGTTGTCTTTTGGCTCCCTTTGAACTGAGGTTTCTGATTGGACATATAATGATTGGTTATATACATGAATGTGGCTGTATCCATCTCTATTCTCCCATTTCCCAAATCTAGGGCTTGTAATTCTGGTTCTCTCAACTCATATCCTTCCCACTCTTCCTGATATCCTTCATTCCATTGGTAATCTTCCTTTTAAGGTGATCTCATTCTTAAGTTTCCCTCCTCTATTGGTGTGTATTTAACTGGTACCACATTTGTTGGTAATGGAGGTTGTTGCCCAAGTACAGGTCTTGATTGCTCAATAAACCCAGATTCTCTTTGGTTTGCATAATCTCTCTCCTTAATGGGTTGTTTATTGTAGAAACATTCCTCTCTGGTATGATTTGTCCACTTTCTCTCTAGTGTACAGTATTTGAGTGTTTTTCTATCTTGCAAATGTTGTGGTTTTTGATATGGACATTGTTGTACCAAATGATTTTCTCCAGAATTATAGCATTTTTTATTTGTAGTTATCTTGGTGTTTATCAAATTGGTTTTGGTGCTTACTTCTAGGGCTTTAGCAATGGCTTGTGCCAATTCTTCTGCTGGTGGAATTTTGTCTTCATTTGTTCTAGGTTGATCAAATGCTAACAGGTCTTGGCCTCTGTTATCTTCCAAATCTATTACCTCTTTCACACATGCTCCTAGGTCAGGGCATCTCCTATAATACACTAGGGTTCTTAATTGGGAACTTCTTAATCCTTCTATGAATAGGGATACCTGCCTTGCCATGGAAGGTACTTCTTTTCTAGGACATTTGTCAATGTACTGCTTGAATCTCCTAGCTGCCTCTCTGACGTTTTCATCTTTTTGCTGTTTAAAACTATGTATCAATGTAGTTGTGCTATGTTTTATTCCAGTTTTTGAGAATTCCCCAATAAAAGCTTCTAGGAAGGATTCAATATCTAGATACATTTCCTTTCTCAAGGGAATGAACCAAGATAATGCAGGTCGTGTTAGGGTTAGACCAAATGCCTCAAATTGTACTTTGTAATCCTCAACCTCTTCTGCTCTAATTAGTTGTCTAAATTCTGCAGCATGAGCATGAGGATCGGAGTATCCTTCATATTGATTTTTCATGCATTTGGCTACTTGATAGGGTCTAAGCATTCTGCCCTGAGTTTGCCAATGATATCTACTTCTCAGAGGAAAAACATTAAATCCTTCTCGTTCCTTTTCAAAAGGATTTGGGGAAGTATGTGTTCTCGTACTTTGTTGTTGTTCACCATTATTGTGAATTTCATGTGGTCCTGGCAAGTCTGATTGCCCTAGGTTCTGTTCCCAAGGTCTCTTGTCTGCACATTGCCCTAGGTCATTAGAATTTTCTCGGTCTTGTGAGAAGACGTATACACATCCTTGCCTATCCTCATATCTACCATCTTTGAATTGAGCTACTGGTGTTATATTCAAGGGAACTTCCAAGTTTCTCAATCTAATGAGAAACTTATGCATTCCATCCTGATATACATAGGTTCCAAACCTATTTGTATACATGTATTTGAGGATGTTTCTGTTGGAGCAAGTCTATGACAAGCCTAAGTATTGGCTTGAGTCCCACAAAGTCATGAAAAAAGCTTTAAAATGAAGACTATGTAAAGTTCACTTATGAACTACCTCTTGTAACTTTTGAAGAGTTTACTTAATGTAAAAGTGAAAGAATCTTAAGTGGTTGAGTCCACTTGATCAAGAATGGAAAGAGGAGCCACGAATTCGTGATTTGTGGTAGGTAGAGAATCAAATCAATCATTGATTGATTGGAGAGTAATTGAGGGAAGTTAGCCTCCCAAACTCAACTATAAATAGATGGCAGTTTTAGTCGTGGTTAGAGAGACCTATGTGAAGACCTCCAAGAGCTGAGCTTTATGCCATATCAAGGTGTGATTACAAGGCACACATATGTATCAGTAAGTCCATTGTATTGTACAAGCAATATACTTTCATTTTCATGATCATTTGGGTTCATATTTCCATGTTCTTGTGAAGTGTACTACTCACTTCCATTACTCTCAGTTTTCTCAGTCAGCTTGCAGAGATGTTTTCTTTGAGCTTGGTGCATCATTTTCAGTAATTTAACTTAGTAAAGTTAGCTCTACAAGTCTACTATATGCTCACAAATGTTCATGTCATTTGGATGTTGCAATCTTCAGTTATGTTCATTTGAAGTCAACAGGGTTTGTTCATCTTCACTTCTCTGTCAGGTACCCGAGTTTTTAACTCACCTTGTCAGAGCCATTTCTCAGTGGTTACGTATCCAAATTCAGTGATTTAAAGCTTGTTGGATTCAGCTTAGTGTTTAGTATAACTGTAAAAATTTTCATAATCATTGGATTCCTACATTTTGAGTTATGTTTATTTTTCTGCTCACTGGTCTCAAACTGTAGCAGCCCGTGAAAATCGGGATGATGTCATCACTTGTTAAAACTCATTCTCACTGTGTGGTTTATTATTTTTGATGAGATTACTCTTGAAAGTTAGCTCTTTAAGCTATCTAGAGTTATTCAAGAGGAATTAAGCTAATTGCTGCTGTGCTCAGAGAATTATGTAAAACATTGGACAGGTGTATGAACCAAGAATAGCAAGTTTTCACCTCTCAGCTAACTCCAACTTATCTGTTTTGATCTATCTTTTTGAGAGTGATCTTCCAAGGTACATAGGGTGTCTAATACATCCATTGGCAAGAAAAAAGGGCCCACCATATACTTCTGGAGTTCATTTGGCTAGTGTAGATCAAGGATTTTGCAACACCTCTTCATCTTCAAGCACATACCTATCCATCTCTTCACAATGGTATCAGAGCAAGGTTGGACAACATGGCAGATGGATTTCCTTCATCAATTGACAAATTGGATAGAGGTAATTACTCAGCTTGGTCATTAAGAATGGAATCTTATCTCCAAGGTAGAAGTTTATATGGTTATGTGGCTGGAGATGAAGTTATGCCAAGTTTCAGGAACAAAAGTCAACCAACACAAGAAGAGCAAGAAAGATTGAGCACATGGTGCTCCAAGGATGCACTTGCAAGGTCTATCTCCTCAACTCTATCTCAGATTTTTTGCTGCCTCACATTAGAAGTTGTAAGACATCTCACGAAGTGTGGGATGCACTTGAAGCTTTCTTTTCTTCAAGTACTAAAGCTAGGAAGCATCAACTATGGCTTGATTTCACAACTCTCAAGAAGGCTCCCAAACAAAATGTGACTGATATATTTGTCACAAAGCTCAAGGACATAGCAGATTAGTTGGGAAGCATTGGAGAGGTAATAGATGAAGAGCAAATTGTAAGGCAGGTCATCAATGGCTTGAAGGCAGATGACAAGTGGGAAGCATTCACCACAGCTATGGATTTGTACATGGACATGCATGTACCTGATTTCAATACACTCATTGGACAACTACTTACCCAAGAGGCAAAGCTTATCAAAAATGGAGAAAGCTCTAAAGGTAATCAATCTTCAGCTTTATACACTGATAAAAGCAAGTCCAAGGATAACAAAGGAAAGGCAAAGAAAGTGGATGATGAAGCAGGTACATATCAAGCTAACTATGCAGGTAGAGGAAGACATGGCAGAGGTAGAGGAAGAGGAGGTAGACAAGGCAGGGGGAGATCCCAAGACTCCAACCTATGTTCTATTTGTGGATTAACTAATCATACAACTGAAAATTGCTTTAGGAATTCCAGGAATCAAAGAGGAAGAGGATACAATAGAAGAAGTTATGGCTACTCAAGAGGAAGGTTCAACAATTATCATGGCAACTACAACAACTACAATCATTCAAACTATCAAGGAGGCTACAAAGGAAGGAGAGACTACAATAACTACACAGAAGACTCAAACAAAGAGGATTCATTATTGATCATGAACATGGCTATGCCACAAGGTAAATCTGATGAGCATGTTTTCTACATAGATTCAGGTTGTTCAAATCATGTGGCAGGAAATGTGGCACTCCTATCAGATTTAGAAGATCCAAGGAATAAGCATGAGGTACAAACAGGAGATGATACAAAACATCCTGTGGAGAAAATAGGCAATATCAAAGCACTTGATGGAAACATCAACCTACTCAGTAAGGTACTCTATGTCCCTACCATTACAAAGAATTTGATAAGTGTTGGGCAGATAGTAGAGAAAGGGTTGCAAGTCAGGTTCACAAAAGCAGGATCATTTGTTGAAGATCCAAGTCAAGGATTCAGAAAATTTGCAAAAGGTGAAAAGACAGATAGATTGTTCACATTTGAATTACAAGACACTAGAAACATTGCTCTCTTTAATTATGGTAGTCAGACACTCATAGAATTGGAAGTATGGCACAAAAGGTTAGCACATATTGGTGAAAGGTCATTAAAGCAAATCTGCAGGGACCAAAGTGTACTTGGACTCCCTAATTTGTCAAAACGACATATGATAGTGCATGTCAATTTGGAAAGTCTCACAGGTTACCATTCATGAAGAAAGGTTATATGCATGGAGATCTCTTGGAGTTGGTTCATACAGATGTATGGGGACCTAGCAAGGAAGCTTCAATATCTGGATCAAGGTATTTTGTCTCCTTTATTGATGATTGCAGCAGATGGACTATACTATTCTTTATGAAACACAAAGATGAAGTTTTTTCATGTTTCAAAAGATATTTGGCTCTTGTGGAGAATCAAACAGGTAAATCACTAAAAAGGCTAAGGTCAGATGGAGGGGGAGAATACTTCTCCCATGATTTTGATTCTTTTCTTCAAGAAAGAGGAATCAAAAGAGAGGTAACTACAAGGTACACTCCTGAGCAAAATGGAGTGGCAGAAAGGAGGAATAGGACAATTGTTGAAGCTGCAAGGTCTATGTTAAATGAAAAGCATTTACCTAATTACTTATGGGCTGAGGCTGTATCTACAGCCACTTACTTGATTAACAGGTTGCCTTCAAAATCCCTTGATGGGATGATTCCATATGAGGCTTGGAATGGAAGAAGACCAAGCTTAGATCATTGTAAAATTTTTGGATGTATTGCTTTTGCTCATGTTCCTTCACATGTTAGAGGCAAGATGGATCCAAAGGCAGAAAGGTGTGTATTTATTGGATATGACAACAATCAAAAGGGCTACAGGTTATACAACCCTACCAACAAAGGATTCTTGGTAAGCAGAGATGTAGTTTTTGATGAGAACAATTCATGGTATGAAGATTCATGCAGGAAGGTCAATTTGCCATATAATCTTGAAGAAGATTTTCCAAAGCTTGGTAGAGAACAACCAAAGATTGAAGAACAAGACACCTCGGAGGATGATGAAGAATCTCAAATGGAAAAGATCAAAGCATGGAAGTCTAAAGGTAAAGCAAAATTGCAGGAACTTGGACATAAGGCAGAATCATCAAATCATGGCCTAAGAAGATCTATGAGGGAAAAGAAAAAACCAGAAAGGTATGGGTTTGACACCTCATTAGTAACTAAACATTCTATCTACATAGCACATGACATAAACCTAGAGGAGCCATCATCCTTTTAAGAGGCCAAAGCAAAATCAGAATGGAAGCATGCAATGAAGGAAGAGATTGAAGCACTTGAGGAAAACAACACTTGGGATTTGGTGCCCAAGACTTCATTCATGAAGGTAATAGGCTCAAGATGGGTCTATAAGCTCAAGAAGAATTCTGATGGTTCAATTAACAGGTATAAGGCAAGGCTTGTAGCAAAAGGCTTTGGACAAACTCAGGGAATTGATTATGAGGAGACCTTCTCTCCTGTGGCAAAGATGCCTACTATTAGGATTTTGCTTAGTATTGCCTCTTCCAAGAATTGGAAGATACTTCAACTAGATGTAAAGAACGCATTTTTGAATGGTTGGATAACAGAAGAGGTATATATGGCACAACCACCTGGTTTTGAGAATCAAGTTTATCCTGATTATGTGTGTAAACTTAACAAAGCATTGCATGGTCTCAAGCAAGCTCCAAGAGCTTGGAATTTCAGGCTTGTTTCATTCTTGCAGGACAAAGGCTTTCAACCAAGCAAGGCAGATCCTTCACTCTTTATTAAAAAGAGTAACTCTAAGGTCATCTACCTATGTGTATATGTAGATGATATTATATAGACAGGAAATGATGCAGATGGTATGAAGAAGATCAAAGATCAGATGAGAGAAGAGTTCAAGATAAGTGATTTGGGTTCACTTACCTACTTCCTAGGTTTGGAAGTTGTCTACAAAGATCATGGTTTGTTTCTCACTCAAAGGAAGTACATTAAGGACACGTTGGCAAAATTCAAGATGCAAGATTGTAAGATTGCAGGTACTCCAATGGAGGTCAATCACAAATTGAGCTCACATGAAGGTGAACTCATAGAGGACATCACATCATATCAAAGTCTAGTGGGTAGTCTCAACTATGCCACATTGACAAGAGTAGATATATGTTACAATGTGAGTGTGCTAAGTCAATTTATGCACACACCAAGGAAACCACATATGGATGCTGCCAAAAGGATTCTCAAGTATCTCAAAGGAACCATAAATGAAGGACTTTATTATCCTTATGTATGATTTAGGTTTGAAGCTATTTTCTGATGCAGATTGGGCTGGCTCCAAGGAAGATAGAAGGAGCACTTCAGGTTATCTTACCTTTGCAAGTTCAAAGCTTATTTCATGGTCATCCAAGAAGCACCCACAGTTGCTCTCTCTTCTATTGAAGCTGAATACAGAGGTTTGCCATAGCTACTCAGGAAGCTATGTGGATGAAGACATTATTCAAAGATCTTGGATTGGAGTTTGGAACTCCAACTTTTTTTGGTGACAATATGAGTTCTATTCACTTAGCTGCTAATCCTATTTTTCATGCAAGGACTAAACATATTGAAGTTCATTATCACTATGTACGAGAGAAGGTTCTAAGCAAAGAGATTCAAATATCATATGTGTCCACTCATCAACAATGTGCAGATATTCTAACCAAAGCATTGGATGGTACAAAGCTTTGCAAATTCAAGGCTATGATTGGTTTGCAGGTAATCTTGGAAGATTGAAGACCTCAAGCATACTTGGCTTGACGGGGAGCTGTTGGAGCAAGTCTATGACAAGCTTAAGTATTGGCTTGAGTCCCACAAAGTTATGAAAAAAGCTTTAAAATGAAGACTATGTAAAGTTCACTTGTGAACTACCTCTTGTAACTTTTGAAGAGTTTACTTAATGTAAAAGTGAACGAATCTTAAATGGTTGAGTCCACTTGATCAAGAATGGAAAGAGGAGCCACGAATTCGTGATTTGTAGTAGGTAGAGAATCAAATCAATCATTGATTGATTGGAGAGTGATTGAGGGAAGTTAGCCTCCCAAACTCAACTATAAATAGATGGCAGTTTTAGTCGTGGTTAGAGAGACCTATGTGAAGACCTCCAAGAGCTGAGCTTAATGCCATATCAAGGTGTGATTACAAGGCACACATATGTATCAGTAAGTCCATTGTATTGTACAAGCAATATACTTTCATTTTCATGATCATTTGGGTTCATATTTCCATGTTCTTGTGAAGTGTACTACTCACTTCCATTACTCTCAGTTTTCCCAGTCAGATTGCAGAGATGTTTTCTCTGAGCTTGGTGCATCATTTTCAGTAATTTAACTCTAAAGTTAACTCTATATGCTCACAAATTTTCATGTCATTTGGATGTTGCAATCTTTAGTTATGTTCATTTGAAGTCAACAGGGTCTGTTCATCTTCACTTCTCTGTCAGGTACCCGAGTTTTTAACTCACCTTGTTAGAGCCATTTCTCAGTGGTTACTTATCTAAATTCAGTGATTTAAATCTTGTTGGATTCAGCTTACTGTCTAGTATAACCATACAAATTTTCATAATCATTGGATTCCTACATTTTGAGTTATGTTTGGTTTTCTGCTCACTGGTCTCAAACTGTAGCAGCCCGTGAAAATCGGGATGATGTCATCACTTGTTAAAACTCATTCTTAGTGTGTGGCTTATTATTTTTGATGAGATTACTCTTTAAAGTTAGCTCGTTAAGCTACCTAGACTTCCCCAAGAGGAATTAAGCTAAATGCTGCTGTGCTCAGAGAATTATGTAAAACACTGGACAGGTGTATGAACCAAGAATAGCAAGTTTTCACCTCTGAGCTAACTCCAACTTATCTGTTTTGATCTATCTTTTTGAGAGTGATCTTCCAAGGTACATAGGGTGTCTAATACATCCATTGGCAAGCTAAAAGGGCCCACCATATACTCTTGGAGTTCATTTGGCTGGTGTAGATCAAGGATTTTGCAACACCTCTTCATCTTCAAGCACATACCTATCCATCTCTTCACAGTTTCTATAGTCCCTAGTTTCAGGAGATTCATTTATTTCATTTAAATTTTCCATATTGATTTTTGCCCTAAATCTCTTTCTCGCAATTCCCCTAACACTGGTTCTACTTCCTTCCTTCCCAGTTCTTGCTTGGAATGTGAGTACAATTTATTACCAGACCTAAGGATCATTCAATTAATCTTACAATTTTATGGTGAGAATCGTGATTTTCACGATTTCTAGTGAGAATCGTGTTTTTTCACAATTTTCTGGTGAGAATCGTGTTTTTCATGATTCTGTGAAGAGAATCGTGATTTTCACGATTCTGTGGTGAAAATCGTGATTCTCACGATTATGTGGTGAGAATCGTGATTTTCACGATTCTGTGGTGAGAATCGTGATTTCATGATTTTCTGGTGTGAATCGTGTTTTTCACGATTCTGTGAAGAGAATCGTGATTTTCACGATTTTCCGGTGAGAATCGTGTTTTTCAGGATTTTGTGGTGAGAATCGTGTGAAGAGAATCATGATTTTGACGATTTTGTTCCCAGACAATTGTGATTGCTCACAATCGTAAAAAACACGATTTTCTTATGAAAATCGTGCTCTGGGAATCGCTATTTTGTGCTTTGTTTCAGAGAATCGCGATTTTGTGTTTGACTACAGAATCGCGATTCTGTGCATATTTCTGAAAAAAAAAATTTAGGTTGTTATCTTTAAGTTTTGTTTTCTCACAATGATTCTCCTAATTCAAATTTTAACATGCAATAAAAGAGTTTTCCCAGAATCATTATTATTTGTCTATGAAATTCAAAATTCAAAAAGTCACGATTCCATGATTTTACTATTTCCTGAGTTTTTGTGTCTTAATCTTATCCTTAGACTTTGAGATAATGCAAGAATTGATTAGGAACTTCTTACCTTGCTTGCTTGATCAGAAAATGTCCAAAGCTTGTGTTTTGCAGAAAGTTGCGACTCTGTCCTTGCTCTCACTCTCTCTCTCGCCCACTCAAATGAGTTTTTTTTCTGAAATTCTAGGATTTTATAGTGTCCAGTCCCGATCCTGTGCTATTTCATAAGAATTTTCACTTTTTAGTGGCCCAATTCTTATTCTTCAACAATTTTAGGGTTTTAATCCTCAATTCCTAACTTTTCATCATTAATCACCATTAGTCACTCCCATTATTATACTGGAGAAAATCGCGATTTTGTACTTCCTTTCCACTTTTCCCACTTGATACTCAATCCTCACTGATTTTTTGGAATTTGACTTCCTTCACTTACTCAACTTAATGAAATCTCTTACAATTACCTATCTCAAAACCCAAATATGCTCAAAATTCAAAAAATTTTCCTCCTACAGAAAATTGCAATTTTGTGCAGAGAATCATATTTTTTCTGTATTTCCTGTTTTTTTTTGCAATTTTCAGTCTTCTTTTCTCTTGTTTCCCTTCAATACCCTTTACCAACTCCAATTCAGCTGTCACCTACAATTTTACATTTTTAACAAAAAATTATTCAGAGAATAGCTATCCTATGAAGAGAATCGTGTTTTTTCTAATTTTCCAATTTTTTGGCAATTTTTTGCTTTTCTTTCACTTGGTCTCTTTTACTCTTGTCAGCAAAACTTCAGTCCAACTTCCTAAGGAGAAAAGAAATTTGTTTGATTGTTTTAATGAATTTTATGAATTTTTTTAGTATTTTGCCCTAAGTTAAGGTAAACACTTCACTTAGAGTTTCTTGTTTGGTGATCTATTGATCCTGCGTTCCTTGATTGGTTATACTCTCTTATGCTTTGGCTATCAAAACAGTTCATGAGCAAAACTTCCCAAAGAAAAAGGTGCTAAGAAATGCAAATATCAAATTTTGCACAGATAAACTCAAACATTTTTCTTTTCAAGATGCAATTCAAAATTTTTTTTTTTTCAAGATTATTACTTTGACTTGGCTACAAATGGATCTTATCTACTTGCATCTAGTTACTTTACTTGACTTTTCCTTAATGAAATTTTGTCATCTTCCCAAGATCAACAATTTTGCTTAGTACTTGATCAAAAAGCACTCTACAAATGCAAGAATAGACACATTTTACCTTATCATCAGCTTTCTTGATTGAGTTTTTCACACACCTGCAATTTACTTCCAAAAAATGATATAAGCAACTATCAATTTGCAAAAATTTCAACACTTCTTATTCTCTAAAGATTATCTATTGCTTTCTTTTCCCAAAAGAAAAAGAAAGAAATCCACCTTTTCATGTTTACATTTCTTGATTAAAGAGTATTACCTTTTCAATGTGTTCAATACCATCATCAATAGAAGATCCAACAAGGTCCAACTTCAATGAAGCTTTTGATATACTCCCCGGCAACGACGCCAAAAAAATGTTTATTGTTAATCTTTGGAGTTGTCCTCTCCAATCATTTAGCATAAAGAATCAACAATACATCTTATTTTTGTCAATCCTGGAAGTATACAAGAGACCACAGCCCCTTCTAGATGATAGAATCCAAGAAATAAGAGGAAAATGGTTGAATTTCTGAGAAATAGTGAAAATGAAGAGGAATTTCTAGGGTTTGGATTATCTTGAGCAAATCTCCATCATTGTCCACAATCTTAGTGTCTAAAACATATTATTTTCTCAGTAGAATACAATCATAAAGTCAAAACTAAAAAATGATACCTGCAACCTTCAGATGAGACAATCGCGATTCTGTGAAATCAGACGATTTTCATCTCCAACACCATTCTTCATCAATTTCTCACTCAATACATCAGTAATCAACTCTCTTCATACACATTCATCAGAAACACACAATAGAAGCTCACATATCTCCATGGATACACATAGAATAGACTCAACAAATCAAAGAAACCATACAAAAGAAAGAAACATGATTTTCTACAGGAAACTTCTCTCTTCACTTGGATAGCATCAATTACAAATAACCAACCCTCTCATAATAGAGGAAATTGTCTTTTATACATTTTCAAGTGTCCCTTTTCACACTTGAATTTTGGTCCTTTCCTCTTTTATTCTAAAAATATGGTATCTAGGAGTTTCCAAAAATTCTAGAAAAATTACATAGGATTCTACTCTACATAAGAAGGACTCTTCCTTATTTTTACATCAGTTGCATAAATATTTTTACAAGTTTTTGGCATTTTACAATTATTTCCCATAAAAAGTACTTCAAAAAATTACTTCTTCCAACAACAAGCCAATACCTTCTTTGGTTCTTGTCTAGGTAGGTTACTCTAAACTCGTCTTCTGGATCTTTTAACTCGTAAAATGTCATCGTGCTTTCTTCTCGTCCTTGTGTAGGTGAGTCAGTTTGTGGCAGTAAGTCTGCTCCATGGATCAAATAGACCTCCAATAAGTAGTCATCCTGAGGTATCAAATCCCCTCTCAAGACTCGTATCACCACTGACTTGCCTCTAGGAGTAGTCACTAACTCTCCAGGGTCTAGTCTTCCTGAATGTTCTTGTCCTTCCAATTCTCCTCTCTCATTGATCAATTCTGGGTGTTCTGTCACCATATAGATGTGGCCTGTGTACTTGAGCCAAGAAGACTCAAGGACTTGTGCCAATGAGATTGTACCTCAATTGCCACACAAGTGCGTATAGTGGGTACTTAACACACATCTAATTGTCAATCCGATAGAACGACGTACCAAGTGTATGAAGACGTGTGCACACGTGATGGAAAATGAAGTGTTCAAGCTAGCATGCATGAGAAAAGACTAACTACCTCTCACACTCACTGAAATGCTGAAAGTGTTTGCCGCTGAGCCTCTTACAGCAGTTTTCAGAAATTCAAGGATTTCTCCCAGCTCCAGACTCCGAATATAGGCAATAGGGTACTCGTTTCAAAGCTCTCGCCGAGACGCACCTATTGGAAGTGGTTTCACTCGATTTTGACAACTCTGCTTCAAGTTATGGTCAAAATGGTGAATGGCAGGAAGCACCCACACTCATGCCACAACTCCTACAAGCTCACACACACACTACAGCTGCTCCAAATCAAGGGGAAGGGGTAGACAACAGTCATACACCTGCATATCAAGCAACACACACACATACAAGACCAAAATGAAGATCAAAATCTGTAAGGAAGAGGCAAATTCGAAATTTCAGAAGAGCTCCTTCTTCACAATGGCAAAAAGTCTCTACAAAGAGTCACAAAGTGACTTATATACATGTGCCCTAAGTTTGGTCCTTTCACACAAGAGACCGGCACTTTATTCACTAAAAGACTAATCTCCTACTATTTTACAAGGGATATTTTACAACAACTTGGGATTATGCAACTAGAGGACTCCTCTAGTGCATTTACATGGCTTGAGGGAATTCTTGAAGACCTCGAAAAAGAAGAAATAGGCCCATCATTTTGAAAATTTTGGGACTCCACTCTTATGCTCCTTTGCTCTGCAACACTCTCCCCCTCTTTGTCTCTGTCGTCCCTTGACAGGCTTTAGCTTCTCGTTGGCTACTTGTTTAAGTCTTTTGAGTGCACACATCCAGTGGTCGAAGAAGCAATAAGGACCGTTAGACAATTGGGTATCTTATCCGAGGTTTGTCCTTTACTTCTGTTTTTGGCTTACTTTAAGAGTTCTGAATACACGCACCCAGTGGTCGGAGAAGCAATAAGGACCGTTAGAGAATTTGTTATTTTGTCCGATCTATGTCCTTTGCTTTTGTTTTGCCCCTTGGTATTCCGTATATCACATATCTAGGTTGCTGTATTCAGTTGGGTTGCCACGCACGCCACCAGTGACCTATGTCTTGCTTGTAGTACTCTGATTTGTCCTGGTTGCAAACATGTGACCCCGTTGTATTGCTTTGAGCCTGTTTTCTTTCTTTCACCGCGCACGACCTGGATGATTCGCGTTGTTGCCTGATGCGTGCCCCTGCGGGGCTTTGGGCAGAGGGTGGTTCTTTTGTTATCATGATCTTCATTCTTTATTGAGTTGTTTTTGACTTTGATCGTCTTCTTCTTCTTTTCTTGCTTGATTCCCCTTCCACACGTCCCTCCTCCTGAACTCTGTCGTCCTCGACAGGCTTTTTGTGGCGACGTGTGTATGTTTGTATGGCCTGTTGCTCTCTTTGATTTAGCAGATTCTCGTGACACAGCATGAATTCCTTCCATTGCTGAGACTTTACTCCGTCTTCTGGCACCTGTCTATGATCAGCAAAGAAACTTGTTTCATAGGCCACCAATCGCGCGTTCAAGTTGGAATTCATTTTGACGAAGATTTTTGAATCAATTTCAAAGAAGCCAGTGAAAAATGCTTCTTCAAAAGTTTGCATATATGTCGAAGGCAAAAACATTAAGCGAGAATAATATGCCATGATAGTTAGTCAGCTGAGAATAGTAGATAAATCAAAAATGAGTGCTTCCGATCCTTGTGTAATGTCGATGAAATTCAAAAAGGTATATTTGGCATGTTGGAACACTTTGAGTACCGTAAGCATCATGCTGAATATTTTATTTGTCATTTTTACCGCTAAATCTGGTACTGTAGCATATCTGGCAATCCAAAATTCCATAGATTTTACCATGTATTCCTCGGTCGGTAAGTAATTATGTGGCGGACTAGGTAATAGTGGATAATTGAGCCACTGACTATTAATGCTACCCTGGTGCTAGCCTTCCCAAAATTGCGTCCAAGAGCGTCTGCGGGGCACAAGACAAAAGGATGGATTTACTTGAAGCTCATATGGTGATGCTTCCCATTGTACTCGCAGTGTAGGATTCTTTTCCAAAATTTTCCTTCTCCAAACGGGATCTGCCTTCTCAAATTCTTCCTATGTATATGTGAAGGTATCCTGCCTGAATTGGAGGTTGTTATCCGGATCTTTATTTGCCGTAGACCTTATATAATGCCGCGTTTGTTCTTTAAGTAGACCATATGGTACATTGAATGGTTTCAAAATTTGCTCTAATTATTTATTGTCGATTTGAGCTTCCTTCATGATCTTTATGATCTGATCTTCAAACTCAGCAGTGAGTTGGGACACCAGTAGTGCCCGTTCTTGTCGGCTCAGTTCTCATTCTCCACAGTAGCCTCTGCGGACTTCGGAACTACTGGTGTCCCCTTGTGTTTCGTTTGTTCTAATTGATCCTGTAGCTGTTTTATCATCTCTTTCTTTTGCTTGATTTCTTCTTGAGCCCGCAAAATTGTTGATTTATTTTTTTCTATTTCTTCAGCTACAATGGCGAGCTGATCGGCATCTTCTTTACAATGTAATAGGTATCTGTTTTCTGCTTTTTTCCATTTAGCTCGTAGAGCTGCAGTGTCTTCCATGTATCTGTGTTCCCATTCAGCTACGGTAGCTCTTTCCTCTGTTAGTGCATCTTCATACTTAGCAACTTTGTCCTCCAATTCTTTGATATTCTGTTCTAGTTGGGCTTGCATTTCAGCCGGTTGATCGCTTAGAAGTGCAGTCATAAGTTCCTTGTTGCGTTGTCTTAAGCTTTCCGCTTCCTCCATGTACACTTTGAGCTGAGATTCTAGGATTTTGCTTCGTGCACTCATTCGTGTTTTTTCAGCCTCATTCACTTCTAACTTCTTTGAGAGTTCCTGGACCTGTTCTTTCAGATTTGTATTTGCCGCCTCCAGTATGCTGTATTGTGTTTTGACTTCTTGAAGTTCCTTTTCTTGCCTCAAAACTCGTTCCTTTTCAGTTGATAACTCGGTGGAAAGATTCTTACCCCAATTTTCAAGATCCTTCTTCTCCCGCATCGCTTGGTCATAATCCTCGTCAGCGTCAAGCATTAGTTGCTGTGTGTCTAGTGATGTTCTAATCATATCTTGCACCACAGGCTTGAGCTGAGCGATATCCACATTCAGCCATGTCTTAGGTATATCCGAGATTTCTCCTGTTTGTACATCTTTTCCTTTATCTACGTGGATCGTTTTGTTGTGTGGTTGTCTGATCTGTAGTTGGACTTGTTGTTGTTCTTCGTCTTTATCCACATCAATAGTTTTAGTGGCACTCCCTTGAAATGTAACATCCATGGATGAAGGCTCTGCCACAACTCTAATGGGCATGAACGGTTCCTATTCTTCTGTTCTATCTTCCTGCGTCTCCTTCTTGAGTATCTTCATGGATACATTTCGAGGTGGTGTGGCCTCCTTGATTTGAATGTTGGAACTTTCATTAAGTTTTAAAGTATGCAGACCTTCCATTTTTGCTTCCTTGCTTCTGGTACTTTGATCAACCTTCGTTGTGTGATCCTCCTGCTTGAGGTCTTTTTGTTCTTCGTTATAGTTCACTTCATTCAATTCCTCCCATTGTCCGTCATCTCTTGATTCGCTTTGAATATCTACATCCAATAACGAAGTATTGGGCTCCTCTTGGCCGTCCGATCCAGAACTAGAGTTATCTAGGCCTATTTCCCGATATCTATGGACTTTTTTGAGTTTGCTCTTTGTTTCTCTTGCTTGTTCTGACTGCTGATAATGATGACCTTGTACTGGAAGATTGATTTGCCCTCCTGTGTACTGATGAGTCTCTTCCAGGGCTTTAGCTAAGTCTTCTTCCGTTATTTGCTTCTGTCCTTCAATAGTAGTTTTTGGGAGTACATGTATCCTTTTGGTTGTTGGTGCGTCCTCTTCCGCTTGCTTGGCCTCTCGGAGTCTTTTCGTGCCTCTCATTCTGGGTTGAGAGCTAGTTTCTGCCACTTCTACGATTTTTGCTCCTTTTTTCTTTTTTGGCACAGTGGCGACTTTGACATACCTAGCCATATCATTTGAAGACGGCATTTCCTGCAAATGCTCTCTTATGCCCAAAGCGTGGTAAATCAAGATAGTCAAGGCCACACTGCCATTTAGAAACTTCTTATTATTCCATTGCTTTTTAGCCTCGAACAGTCTTTCCTGGATATATGGTGTCAAATTGATTTGATTCCCGATTTGCTTAATGGCATGGGAGAGTAGTTGGACAATAATTTTCGGTGGTGCCGTGTATCGATTCATGTTGGGGAAGCAGAAATGTTGATGAATTAGTCTGACTTCCTCTTCTATATCAACTCTGTTAATGTCAACGAAAGTGCGTGTCTTTGATCCACGACTTTCTTCTTTTATCGTTGTGACACCGTCCTTTTCCCATCCAAATGCTTCCTTGATCAATTCATGTGTGAATTGAATAATTACCCATTCTCCTCCTTTATCTATAACTCTGGCTTCTGGCACCAGTGGATCATGTAGTGCAGGCTGTAGGGTGTTCATGACTTGCATGCATCTTTGGAAATCAGGTTTATAGATGGGTAATTCAAAATACTTGTGAATTCCTGCTTTCTTCATTATGTCAATGGTGGATTGAATCTCATGTAAGACCCTGAAATCCTGGGACATAATCGGAAAATGATGCTCTGTATCCATAATTTTGATGTTTGCCAAGAATAAGTAGTCTCCAACTGGTTGCTCATCTCTAAACCAGTGTCCCTTTGCTTTCGTGAGACTTTGGGGAGGAAATTCCTGCACCTCCTCTTGTACTGTTGCTTCAGAATCCTCAGAAGCCATCTGCACTTGTAGCGAAAAGTGCGTTAGTGTCAAAGGAAAGTATGTATCTGTTCAATGCATCGTAGTGACTATTGATGTTTTTCACTCCGTTTCCCATCATTGAGTGAGATCTCTTACCACCGTTTTTATAACTTTTCCTGAAAGAAGACAATCGTTAGTATAGCCGAAGCATTTATTTATGTACATAGTAAGTCCATTCCTATCAAAGTGAAGCTAAGATCTAATCTCTCTTGGAGAATGTGCGCCACTGTTTTTGTGGGATTCAAATTTAATTGCAGATCTTTTGCTATTCTATCTCGCATGCAGCTAAGTCCTGCTCCTGAGTCTATCAATGCATCTATCAACTTGTACTCTGTCTTGCCAATCCCTAGGTTTAGGTAAGGTTGCGTTTTGCACACACCCGTTGTATCATGATTATCGACTTGGTAATTTGCCATAGGGATAGGCTCTTCTCCTTGGAGATAGCGTTCATCTCGTTGTCTAACCCATTCTTTTCGTTTCCTAATGCGTTCCAATGCTTCTTGTCGAGCTTCCTCTCTAATTGGCTCCTCTTCCTTCTTCCTATTTTGGGCACCTAGTAATCGTGCTAGCATTTGATCGGTCAAAGGTTCCATGAATCGTCTCACTCTACATCCACTGATGTAGTTAGGAAGAATGTCGCCATCTAGGGTGGCTAGATTGACTACTCCACCAGTCGAGATTCGATTTATGATCAACGGTCCATATCCGCGTTTTTGTAATTTCTTGGCATGTTGTTTTAGTACACTAAGACTAAGTACCTTCTTTAAGTCCCTTGTCTTTTATATGTGCACCATAATATGCTTTTTGTCTTCTTTTTGCTGCATAAATTCCTGCCACTGCTTGTAACCTAGTCTCATGTAACTTCTCGATTTGGTCTAGTTGTTGGGATAGTTCATGTCTGTTCCACTCGTATTGTTGGGCCACTTTCAGTGTTGGTACTAGAAAGTCAATTGGCAAAATTGCATTTTGCCCATACACTAAGTTAAATGGTGTGGTTCCAATAGCCGTTTTATATGCAACTCGGAAGGCCCAAATTGCATGATGCAATTGTTTGTCCCAATCTGACCTTCCATTATTGACAATCTTTGTCAATACTGTACACAGTACCTTGTTGGAACTCTCTGCTTGTCCATTGGCTTGGGGATGGTATGGGGCTGATTTTTTATGAATCACTAAAAACTCATTCATTAAAGACTCGATTACTTCGTTGAGGAAGTGCGTTCCCCGATCACTCACAATCTCGATGGGTAATCCAAAACGGGTGAAAATATGCTCGAAGAGAAACTTGGCAGTGGTTTGAGCATCGTTCTTTCTAGTGGCTTTTGCTTCTACCCATTTGGTCAAGTAATTCGTGGCTACTATGATGTACTCCGCATGTGATCCTTTGGCAGGTGGATTGATAGGTCCTATAAAGTCAATACCCCATTTTGTGAAGGCTCTCGCGCATATCATGGGTCTTAATGGCATGTCATCTCTCCGCATTGGGTATTTAGTTCTCTGACAAGTCTCAGAACCTCGTACATATGTTTCAGCATCCATATGTAGAGTTGGCCACCACAATCCCGCAAAGAGAATCATTTTGACAGTTCTTTCAGCCGAAAAATGACCTCCTGCGGCACCTGCATGTGCCATCTCTAATATGGGTAAATATTCTCCTTCATGCACACATAATCTGAGTTGGTTATCTTTCCCTCGTCTAAACAATTGTTTGCCCATGAGTGTATAATCCTTGCTCATTTCCTCTAAGGATCGCTTTCTTGCTAAACTAGCTCCTATCTCATGCTCTTTCGTTTTGAGAAATTGTACTAATGTCTTACTCCAATTGGGCGCTATGGTCGAAAAAGGTAGAGACACATGATCTTCAGGGATCATCTCTTGGCATTCTGCACAATTGCTTACATGGTCGTGAACATTCTTTGGTAAGGCAGGCCAGTACACTCCTAATCTTTTTAGTTCTCGTATTGTTCCATGAGTCCCTTGGTGTGTTCTCCATTTGTTCACGTATGCTTGCTTGATCAGTTGCTTTTGTTCATCCTCCTCGACACATCTGAGTAACACACCATTGGGTTCCTTGTAGTACACACTTCCTGCAACGATGTGTAAGTTCCTCGATTGAAGAATTTCTTTTTTGCTATTCCTGTTGATTGAGTGTTGAGGGCCATGGGTGAGTATAGGGAGCATTTTCTCTGCCCACTTTGGGCAAACTTCTAGATTAAACAAATAAGCATTTGGTAGATTGTCGGGCACTCCACTTGGTGGATCTCCATGTGTTAGCCTAGAAAGGTGGTCTGCTCTCACATGTGTGTTTCCTTTTTTCACTATTACTTCAAAATCGAACTCCATGAGTAGTAAGAACCATCGTACCAACCTTCTCGTGTTACAAGGCTTATTGACTAAATACAACAAAGCTTGATGGTCTATGAAGAATTTGAACTTGTTTGCTAAAAGGTAGTGTCTGAATTTCTTCACTGCATAGACCATCCCTAAGCCTTCTCGTTCAGTAGTGGTATAATTTCTTTCCGCTTGATTCAGTTGTCTACTCGCATAGGCAATTGGATGATCGAGCTTGCCTTCGTCAGCTGGTTGGGCTAGGATACATCCAATGGCATAGTTAGAAGCATCAACATGAATATGAAAAGGCTTGCTCCAGTTTGGTGATTTCAGAATTGGGGTTGTACTAAGTCTCTTTTTCAACTCGGTGAATGCCTTCTCGCACTCTTCTGTCCAAGTAAATTGAGTCAAGAGACTATACAAGGGTTTTGCTATTATGGCATACATGTGAATGAACCTACGGTAGTATCCACAATGTCCCATAAAGGCTTGCACTTCCTTTGCATTCTTGGGTCTTGGTAAGTCTAAGATGACTTTAATCTTGTCCTCATCCGTAGATATTCCATTTCTCGAGACTATGTGTCCTAGAATTTTCCCTTGTCTTACCATGAAGACACATTTTTCTGGGTTTAAGCAGACTCTATACTGCCTACATTTGTTGAATATCTTCTTCAGTTCGGGTATGTGATCGCATCTTTGATTAGAGTACGTGCAGAGGTCATCTACATATACTTCCATGCTTTTTTTCAAAAATTCCTTGAAAACGTGGCACATCAATCGTTGGAAGGTAGCCGGTGCATTAGTGAGTCCAAAAGGCATCACTCTGAATGCATACACTCCCCATTCGGTGGCGAATGCTGTCTTATGTTGATCCTCAGTTGCAATAGCTACCTAATTGTATCCGGAGAATCCATCTAGGAAACTATAGACCTCCTTACCTGCTACTCTTCTAATAAATGGTCCGTGATAGGTAGTGGGTAGCTGTCACGTATAGTGGCTGCATTCACCTTCTTCAAATTTATGCACACTCTCAATTTTCCATTTTTCTTAGGCACTACTACCAATGGCGATACCCACTCGGTATGTTCTATCTCATATATGAATCCTGCCGCTAGTAGTTTGTCTATTTCTTCCTTAATCTTTGCTGCATAGACTTCATTGTATGTATAAGGACGTTGTTTGGATGGTTTTGCATCTGCTGTCATTGGTATTCGATGGGAACATATAGTGGGTTCTACACCTTTGAGATCCTTGTAGGTCCATGCGAATACATCTCGGTACTCTCGGATAAGGTGTATGAGTTCCTCTTCCTCCTCTTCAGATACATCTTTACCAATATATGTGCATCTTTCTTCTCCCTCCTCAACTGTTACAACAATTTTTTTTGTTTGTTCCTTGTTGTCATACGCTTCTCCGTCTCGCGCCTCTCGTCTAGGCATTTGAATAGCTACTTTTCTTTCCTCTACTTCGTGTTTTTAAAGTGTTTAGGAACTTCAAAAAGATCTGGGTCCAGCCCTACCTTACTCATGTCTTCCTCCTGCCTGTGTATTGCCGTAGCAGTTTCAATTGCTAAGATCTTTGTTGGTTCCTGTTCCTTCTGGTTCTGAATAGTATTTAAGTAGCTTTCTTCGGAATCAAATTCTGGTTCCATCTCTATGCTTTCATACTCCTCTTTCCATTCTTTTTCGAGGATTTCCCCTTCTTCTACTTCTTGAAGAACAACCATATAGAATTTTACATCATAGCCTTCCTCATCTATGCATTCATTCATCGTCAAAACTTCCTCGTTTACGCATACATCTAGAGTTGCCAAAATTTCCATCCATCCATGTGGCTCAAAAATCTCATCAGGAAAACTTTGCGGCATGTAAGTTGGGTCCTCTACTGATCGATTGTTAGGGTGTCCTATCGGCCACAATTGTTTTTTATACTCCTCCTTCTTTGCTTCCTTGCACATCCATAACTGGGCATCTTCATGCATCCAAGATTGATCACTTGATCCAGCACTGTGAATGGATAGGTCATCTTCTTCTTTGTGGACTGGATTCCATTGTAATGGAGGGACATCTCGATAAGCAAACGTGTGCAAATTTATCTTGGTGGTGTTTCCTTGATGTTGTAGATATAATGAATCTCTGCCCCAATCTTGTACAACCCGCATTTGTCTCATGAAGGGTCGCCCTAATATCATTTCGTAGTTGTTTGCTTTCTTGAACTTACAAATAGCTAATGTGTGTTCAAACTCTACCCCACAGGTGGTTAGTTTGATTCTTTCCAATATTCCCAAGGGTCTTTCCACATGACCGTCTGCTAGTTGGAGTTTCATGCAAGTGGGTCGCAATGCAGGTTTTCCCCACTTTTCCCATATCTCCTTGGTGGCAATCCCTACCCCGGCTCCCGTGTCTAGAATGGCCTTGGTCATGTACCCATTGTGGGTGACAGGTAAGCATGTATTACCTTCATCTCCTTCACTAAATTCCCCCACTTTATCAACTGGAATTTGTATTGCGGATTGGTTTTCCTCTTCCTTTCCTTTCGTTTCCCCTTTTTCTGGTGGTGGTTCTAATTGATCTGCTAACTGTCTCCATAGTTGTGGTCTAAGTTGAAGCAACTCTTCCACCGTCAATTTGCATTGCACCTTTGTTTTCTTAAGTTCTGTTAGATTGTGTGAACTCTCTTCTGAGTTTCCTTTTTCCTTCCCATGCACTGTGGGTGCTCATATTATTATAGATTCTTTTTCGTATTCTCCCATGTAGTTAGGCAATGTTGAAATGCTCAGGGCTTCCTCTCTACCTCTATCAAATCTTGATACTTCCTCATATGCTTCCTCCAGGTTAAGATGGGGTTGACAATCTTCCCCATCTATTTCATCAAAAGGAGGTGGACTGATTCCATTCTTTTTCCATTGCTCCTCTCTAATTCTATTCCACAAGTCTTTTGGCCAATCAGCATCTAGGTCTGGTATCATGGATACCTGTTCCTCTTGTGCTTTTATTTGTTCACCTTGATCATCTTCCCTTCTAGGTTCCTTATCCTTGGGTTGGATGCATTCTTCGTATAGACCCTGTGCGATCCTTGTTTCTGGTAAAATTGGGATTGTCTTTTCTAGAGTCGCTTGTGCTACTTCGATGAGTTTCCGTCATATTGCCAATCTTTCTTTTTCTAATTCCCCTTGAGGATAGAGTTTTTCATGTTGCTCTATATTTGAGCCCATTTTGATTCTAGCTGTCACATGGAGTATCCTATATGAATAGTATTTAGAGGTATGACCCTCCTCTTATTCATATAGAGTATGATGCTCACATGAGTGCCAAGTGGCACTCATGAGAGGAACCTTGACTATTGACCCATTTTGGGTGTAGAGAGAGAGAGGGTAATTATCGAACTCATCACGCGGCTGGGCGGCAAGAAAAACATCATCGATCTCCGTGCGAACACCTGAGAGAGTCATCGATTTGCGTGCAGGAGCAATCCCAAAATTGGGGAGCTCATCGGAGCAACCGCTTGACATTGGTATCAGAGCCAGACGGCGAACGGGACAAGGATCATCAAGAACCGACGGCCCACAGGCGGCCCGCGATCAGAGACGGCCCACAGGCGGCCTGCGATCAGAGACGGCCCACAGGCGCAGAACCTCACGCAGGAGCAGCAGGCGTCCGCCAGCCCACGAGGGGGAGCTTTGCTCCTCCCTCCCCACTCCAAGGTAGAGAAGATCATCTTATGCTCTTGGATTTATAGGGATTTCCTCCGCCTGCAGCGCCCCTATGTGGGATAATTTGCTTCTTCGAAGGCGATTCTGAGATTTTCGAAGATGATAGCAATAAGCTTTGGATAGGAGAAGATTTCGAATTTTTATCCAAACTTTGGAACTACAAATCTATGATCTAGATCAAGATTTTGTAAGAATCATGAGGGACATATGTATTATGGGCTGTGGTTATGGGATGGGGGGTGTTGGTTTGGTGAAAGAAGCTTTCATTCCTCAGTTTTGAGCTTTCCAAACCTATCTATTCATGAAGATGAAGTTTTTCACTTCCCACCGGTGACATACCTCATTTCTCCGGAGCATATCTTCTTCATACCATATCGGATTTTCAAAATCTTGGTCACGTTTTGAAGCTACGCTTTCAAGCTTCGCTCAGAGACCATCGGTGTTGGATTTGGAAGAGATTTGCCCTACCAAAATCTCTCTGCAGCGCTTCAGCAGGAACTAGGCGGCCACTTCCGGGCCTAGTTTTTCTTCATCCGGACTCCAAATCCAATTTTTTCACTTGGGATTGTCTCAAATTCTTGAAGTGCAGGTGCTGGGCAACACTTTGTGGACTGGCGAGGATTGCAAAGTTTCTGAAATTGTTCAGTTGCATTCAGTTTGCCCGTTTGAGGCTTTTCCTACGCACTTTTGGTGTTATTTTGGATGGTTTATGGTGTCTAGAACCTCCCCGGACCAAGCAGACATTTCCAATTTTCTTTTGGGACTGGCGAGGAATTAAAATCAGCGGCTTGAAGCATCAAGGACCACCTGGATTTAGCTTCCGCAACTCTACTTTGTATCAGGGAAGTGCTCTTGTGTTATATCTCTCTTCTTCTTGCATATTTTAACTCTACTTCCATTCATTTTCATACTCTCTAGTTAGCAAACGGGGGAATGGTACTTAAACATGGAAAATAAAGGCAAACAAGTAGTTGAGACCACTTCTCCACCTAGAGAGCAACTAGAGGATCAGGATGCTAGGATGGAAGAAGTAGAGTTAGGACAAGAAATAGAAGAGAATATAGAAGAAAAAGAGCCTTCACAGCAAGAGTATACTTATGAAGAGCTTATAGATGAATTTGTCACTCGTGACCAATTCATTGACTTGAAAGAGCAAACCCTTAAGTTAGAGAAAGATTTGGGTAGCATTACATCTCTTATACACCAACTTAAGTCTCAAATGATCTCTCTTGAGACTAGTGTCACCTCTTTCCTAGCTAGGAAGGAAAGAGAGACTCCTACCATTCCTCTAGAGATTACTAGGAAAGAGACTTCTCTTCCTAGTAAATATAAAGGAGGGAGCTCTAGGGAAGCTCCCCTCCTGAAAGACTTAAAGCCACCAACCTTCACGGGGGATGACCGAGACAGGAATAAGGATGCAATCTACACTTTTTTACAAAAGTGGCAAGATTTGCATCAATTGAAGGGCACCCCACCTGAGTATCGTGTGCTTGAGGCGAGTCTTTCCCTCGGCCCACGTGCTTATAAGTGGTGGATGAGTCTTAAGGAGGCGAACTCTATCCCTAGTGACTGGACTCACTTTGAGACTCTTTTCCTAAAAGAGTTTCTTCCTGAAAATGAAGAGGAGAGGAATTGGGATGAGTGGGATAAGATTACTCAAAGAGGCAGGCCTCTTTCAGTTTATCTATCCCACTATAGAGAGATCACTTTGAAGCTTAAGGGTCTAGATGATTTTCAGAAGACCAGAGGGTTTGTTAGGGGCTTGGATAAAGCCATAAAGAGGGAAGTCAGGAGGAATGCGCCTAAGACGTTTGAGGAGGCGATCAAGTATGCACAGATATATGAGGACCATAATCGTCCTCAGTATACTCCTATGGAGACGGATCAGCCCCTTAAACCTCTTAGCACCACTAAATTTAAGAAAAAGTTGCCTTTTGGGAAAAACAAGGTTTTTATTAAAAAACAAAGATCACAAGGGCCTAAGCTATCCACAGACCAGTTTGAGAAGGCCAAAAGAGAGAACCTGTGTTTTAGGTGCCTATCCCCTAGCCACTCACAGTGGAACTGTCCACTCAAGAAGGGGGAAGAAAAGAAGAAAGGACCAGAGTCTAGTACGGCTCCTGAAAGGGGCAAAAAGGTGGTCCACCTAGTGCAGACCCTTCCCATTCATGGCAGCTCTAGCTGCAAGGGAGTGGAGGTGATGCACGAGGATATAGAGCACACGTGTTGTTTGACTCAGTCATTGTGGTCACCGCAGTTTGGACCACATGACTTGGTCAAGCTACATGGTAGTGTATACGGGACCAGGGTGCGAGTCATGATAGATGACTCTGCCACTCATAATTTCATTAACTATGCTTTGGTCAAGAAATTGAAGATTCCCCAGCAGCCTAGTGCACATAAATACATTGTATCTATGATGCAAGGGCAAGATAAAAGAATATGGGATACTATGGTATCCAATTTGGAAGTCAAGATGCACGATTATACAGACCATATGGACTTCCAAATTATGAATATGGAGAGGACAGATCTAGTCTTAGGAAGAGAGTGGCTATGGGGGTTGGGAGATACACTTAAACGCAGCTATCAAAATAACACACTCGAGTTTGAAAAGAATGGAAGTACAGTTTATATTCAGGGAGAGAGAGATGTACCTAGTGCACCTCTCATCTCATCATTAGAGTTGTATAGTCTCTGTTGTTCACAGCATGTACAGGATATGTTTTTATTGTATAGTCATGATATGGAGCATTGTATAGACAGCTCATCTGATGTATATTTTCATGCTTTGAATGTAAATATGAACAGGACTTTCTACTATTCTTTTTTGCAAGAGTGTGTAGTTAAAAGTTTTAAGGATCTTATGTTTGAATACAGAGATGTTTTTCCCACTGACTTACCTAGAGGGCTACCACCTGAGAGAGGGGACATTGACCATGCCATAGAAGTTGTTACTAACACTAACCCTATTTGTAGACCACCTTATAGGCTTAGTGTTTCTCAGCATGAGGAGGTTGAGAAGCAATTGCAGGATTATTTAGATAAAGGCTTCATCAAACCTAGTAACTCACCATGGGCATCGCCAATGCTCCTAGTTAAAAAGAAGGATGGCTCTATGAGACTATGTATAGATTATAGAGCACTTAATAAGGTAACTATCAAAAATAGATTTCCAATGCCTAGATTGGAAGATCTATTTGATCAGTTACATCTAGCTAGGTATTTTACCAAGCTTGACCTTAGATCAGGATATCATCAGATCAGGATTAGGGCAGAGGATGTCCCTAAGACTGCATTTAGGACTAGATATGGGCACTATGAGTTTTTGGTGATGCCTTTTGGTCTCACCAATGCTCCTGCCACTTTCATGAAACTCATGAATAGTGTTTTACGGCCTTATCTAGGACACTTTGTAGTAGACTTTTTAGATGACATTCTGATCTATAGTGCATCAGAACAGGAGCACTTGGAACACTTGAGAAAAGTATTTCAAGTGCTAAGGGAAAATTCGCTCTTTGCTAAGGAGTCAAAGTGTGAATTTTTCAAGACAGAGGTTAGGTACCTTGGGCATATAGTCTCCCAAGATGGAATCCAGATGGATCCTGAAAAAGTAAGGGCTATTATGGAATGGCCACATCCACGGAACCTGGAGGAGCTGCAGATCTTCCTAGGTTTATCAGGTTTCTATCGAAGATTCATTAAGAACTATGCCAAAATTGCTGTCCCGATGACGGAACAACTTAAAGGGAAAGGGAAAACCTTTCATTGGGGAGACGAACAGAAGCAAAGTATGGAAAAGTTGAAGGTAGCAATTGCTACAGCTCCACTTTTACATATAGCAGATCCCAATAAACCATTTGTGGTTGAGACTGACGCGAGTGATTTTGCTATAGGAGCGGTTTTAGTACAGGATGGTCGACCATTAGCTTTTGAGAGCAAGAAACTAGAACCGGCTCAAAAGAATTACTCCGTCTATGAGAAGGAGTTGTATGCAATAGTCCATGCTTTGAAGAAGTGGCGTCATTATTTATATGGTGCCAAAGTTACGATAGTGTTTGATCAAGAGAGCATTAAGTGGCTCTCTAATCAAACAGACCTTAAAGGTCGGAAGGCCCGATGGGCAGAGACCCTTCAAGAGTTTGACTATGAGCTTAGGTATAGGAAGGGAAAGTTTAATGTAGTGGCTGATTCACTTAGCCGCATGCCTATGCTCAATGGACTGAGTTTTACTCAGATCACTAGTGAGCTACTTGAGTCTATTAAAGGGAAATGTAGGCTTGATCCTGCATATTCCGAGATTTGGGAAGCCATAGAGAATGGGGATCGTGATATACGGGTTTCCAATGAGGATGGAGTATCGACGGGTACTCAAGAAGGATTCAAGTGGAAGAATTACAGTGTCCATGATGGATATCTGTTATATAAAGGTAAGGTGTGTGTCCCTAGAGATACTGAGATGAGACGGCATATTTTATATGAGTGTCATGACACACCTAGTGCGGGACACCCAGGAGTTAACAAGACTTATGATCTTGTTAAGAGGTAGTTTTATTGGCCTGGACTTCATAAGGACGTCCTAGAGTATGTGCTTAAGTGCGATAAATGCCAGGTCAACAAAGCTGAGAGGTTAAGGATTGGAGGGCTACTCCACCCATTGGATATTCCCAATGGGAAGTGGGAGAGTATCTCCATGGACTTTATAGTCGGTTTACCTAAGACACAGAGAGGGCACGACTCGGTCTGGGTAATTGTGGATAGGTTAACCAAAATGGCTAGGTTTATTCCAACACATACTATAGTGAAGACACCTGAGTTGGCTAGACTCTTTGTAGAGAACCTATACCGGTTATATGGTCTTCCTTTAGACATAGTTTCTGATCGGGATAGGAAGTTTACTAGCCACTTTTGGAGAGCGGTCTTCAAAAGGTTGGATACAAAGCTTAGCATGAGTACGGCCGAACATCCACAGTCGGATGGGCAAACAGAAAGGGTTAACCAAATCCTAGAGGATATGCTTCGAGCATATGTGAATGAAAGGCAAACTAATTGGGAAGAGTACTTACCTATAGTAGAGTTTGCATATAATAGTGCCAAGCACTCTTCCACCGGGCATAGTCCATTTATGCTTATGTATGGGTTTCAGCCAAGGGCTCCTTATGCAGTTGGCTTGCAGAATGAAAAAGTTCAAGCTGCAAAGGACTTCTTGGAAGAAATGAATGATATGCTTAGACTTGCTAAGGACAGCATTAGGAAAGCTCAGGATAGGGCTAGAGCCTATGCTGACCCTCAAAGAAGAGATATCAACTTTCAGGTAGGAGAGCAAGTCTATCTTAGAGTTCCCTCTAGGTCTGAAACCATGAAGACGGGACCTTGTCCAAAATTATCTCCTAGGTATTGTGGACCTTTCCAAATACTTAAGAGAATAGGAAAGATGGCTTACCAGCTCCAACTTCCAGAGAATAGTCAAATCCATCCAGTTTTTCATGTTAGCCGGCTTAAGAAAAGGCTGGGTGAATCTGACAACCTCATTCCAGATAGTGAGGTAGTAGAGCCTATTTCTGTTCAATCTATTCCACATGAGCCAGAGAGCATACTACGCACTCGAGAGAAACGGACGAGGAGTCACTTGTATAAAGAGTGTCTAGTAAAGTGGAAAGATAGTTCAGAAGATAGTGCCACATGGGAGCGGGTTAGCACCTTTCAGAGACGGTTTCCTAGTTTTAGTTTACCTTCCCAAGAGTTTTCTTAAGGGGAAGGATATGGGGAAACAACACGGAGACAGGACCATGTATTTCTATACATGGGGATATAGTGGGAGTGGTGGTTCTATTATTTCTCTCTTTCTTTTAGACCTTCCAATACCATTTTGAGGACAAAATGGAAGTAAGGGGAAGGAAATATCACATGGAGTATCCTATATGAATAGTATTTAGAGGTATGACCCTCCTCTTATTCATATAGAGTATGATGCTCACATGAGTGCCAAGTGGCACTCATGAGAGGAACCTTGACTATTGACCCATTTTGGGTGTAGAGAGAGAGAGGGTAATTATCGAACTCATCACGCGGCTGGGCGGCAAGAAAAACATCATCGATCTCCGTGCGAACACCTGAGAGAGTCATCGATTTGCGTGCAGGAGCAATCCCAAAATTGGGGAGCTCATCGGAGCAACCGCTTGACACTAGCTTGGTAAGCTTTCAACCACATGTCCAAATCCTCTGGCTTTGGGTCAGCTAGAATTGATCCTGGCTTCTCTTTCTCTGAGCTAATTCGTGGTGGTTCAGGGATCTCCTTATGCATTTTTTGTCCTTTATGCTCTTTCAAGCCCTTAGTTTGTTTTTTACTGTCTTGGCTCTTATTTCTTGCCCATTTTTCTTTGAGTTTTTCTCGTCTTTCTTTCCATTTTTGTACTCTTGTGTTTTGGGAATTCTCACATGGGTTCTCAGAATCCTCGACTACCTGAATTTTAGAGCCTACAGTTTTATTGTTCTCTGGTTTCTCTTCCAGTTGTTTTCCCTTTTGTTGTTTTGCTTGAGCTCTAGTAATAGCCTTTAGTGGTACGGTGTACTCCTTATCACTTCGAGATCCTTGTATGACCTCAATCACATTAATTGGTGCAGTGTCTTGAGTTTTTGTCGGATTCTTAGGGCAATCTCTAAAAAGATGTTCTTTTCTGCAATCACTGCAATATCCTTCCCAGATTCTAGGTGGTGGAGGGTTGTAAGGTCGAGGGCATTCTCTAATGAGATGGTCTCCTCCACATCTATAGCATGGTCCTCTTTGCATAGGTGGTCTAATAGATGGTCTCACGGTTGGTTGTGCTTTAGGAGCCGTATACATTAATGTGGTGGTCCCATTCCATAAATATGATCATAGTCCTCATATACATAATAAGCAGCATCATATGCCGTTTCATATCCCGTCGCGTTGGCTTCATATGGGTAGTACTCTCCTGTTGGATGTTCATATCCCAGGTTTGTTGATTCTACGTTGGTCATTGTCGATGCTGGAACTATCGCTCTTTCTAAGTTTTCTTCTAGTTGAGCATACTTTACCGATATTACTTGTTGAGGTTTTGACAGTTGGGGTCCTAGCACTGGTTGTGGTGGTGGATACGGTGCTTGCTCGTATGGCCGTGATGCTTCTGCTGGTGTGGGGTATGGGTTGTATTTTGGTATCTCTCTACCTGGTTCCCTAGGCGGATATCCATAGGGTCTATACTGTGGCGGTTGAAAAGGACGTGCTTGCCTATTAAAAGGACAGTTCTCAGTAGTGTGGTTGGTATATTTTTGTTCTATGTGACAATACCAAGAAGTCCCTTGTTGTTGCTGTCTGTGGTATGGATACATAGGTTGTGCACCGGCCCCTCCTCTGGCACACAAGTGTGTGGGATGCTCTCCTCCACATAAGTTACATCTCCGTAACATAGGCACTCTTTGAGCTGGATTTTGGTAAGCTCTTTGCCCCTGGACTCCTAGTTTCTTTGCTAATAGTTCAGCTAGTTCTTCCATGTTACTGGAGTTGGACGTGATAGTGCTTCTTAAGTCTTCTGATGTAGTGAGGTCGGTCGTACCTTTGAGGTCCTCGGCAAGGTTATCTTCCAAGTCAATGCACTCTTGAAGACAATCACTTAATGTTTGTAGCCTTTTCACATACACTAGGGTTCTTAGGGTTCCGTTAGAGAGCCCATCTAAAAATAATGAAATCATCTTTTGTTGAGTGGGTCTCTCAGTTACTGGGCATCTATCCACATATTGATTGAATCTTCGGGCAGCAGTCTTCACAGTTTCATTAGGGTTTTGTTTAAAGCTATGGATTAAAGATGCAGAATTGTGTTTAATCCCTCTCTTTGTGAATTCTCCAATGAATTCTTGAAAGAATTGTTCCATGTTTTCAAATTGATTGGGATCTAAAGGTTGGAACCAGGTTAGAGCTGTCCCTGTGAGGGTGAGCCCAAAAGACTCATACTGCACAAAGAAGTCCTCTACTTGCTCCGCTCTTAGAACTTGTTTGAATTCGGCGATATGATCATATGGTTCCCCTAATCCATCATAATGGTTTCTCACGCATTTAGCTACTTGGATTGGTCTCAATCTTCTCATTGGTTCAGGCGGTCTGGGCATTACAGGGAAGACTGGGGCAGCTGGTCGTAATGGAGGTATTCCTGGCTGTCCTCCTACTGGTGGTCGTGGTCTGACCAGTGGTCGGTAATGGTTCCCTATCCCTGCGTGGGCCTGATTGTGTGTGTGCACTCCTGGAGTTGCAAACTGTACATGAGTACGGTTGGGCACACTTCGTTGGCTGGTCTGCCCTGATGTGGTATGTTCCGTCTCTTGTTGATTTCCAAAAGGATTTCGTGAGGTAGTTGCCTAATCTCTCTAAGGAAATACAGGTGCACCCATATATCTCAGCCGAGCCCTGTCTAGGGCACTCACAGGCCAATATCTCCTTTGATCCTTATCCAAGTAAGTGAGTCTAGTTTCGTCATCTGGGTCTTTCAACTCATAGAATGTCATGGGGCTTTCTTCTCTGCCTGGAACAGGTAAGTTGGTTTGAAGCAATAGGTCTGCTCCGTGGATCATATAGACTTCCAACAGGTAGTCGTCTTGAGGTATCAAATCTCCTCTCAAGACCCGTGATACTTGAGACCTACCCCTAGGGGTGTTCACAAACTCTTCAGGGTGTGTTCTTTCGGAGTTGTCTGGATCCGTGAACTCTCCCCTTTCATTGATCCTCTCAGGAAATTCAGTCACAATGTAGATATGAACAATTTTGTCTACATAGGCATCTCCTCATACTTGACAGCCGGTCGGGGTACAATTGTGGCATTCAGGGAAGTTACCATCCTAGCCACAGATCTATTTAAGCCATCCAAGTAGATGGGGATCTCCTGGGCATTGGTGGACACATACTGTAAGGAGGTACGGTACTCTCCTTCAACAATAGTCATGAAATTCCTATTCGGTGTTGGACCCTGCATGTCTTCAGAAGCCATGGGTAGTTCCTCCTCTGAATCACTAGAAGTCTCTGAGTAGGTGGAGTGATGACTGACCTGAGCAGCACTTCCCACAGAAGATATGACACTTCTTCGGCTACTTAGCACTCTTCCTGACCTCAAGTTCATTCACTCACCTAAGTCTCTCTAGAAATCCCAGAGATTCTCCTTGAGTGGCTCTTCTAATGCCTCTGATTGTCTACCAAAAACTACTAAAGTCAATCTGGTCGATACCGTTTCCAGACGATACCACACTAGGCGATACTGCCTTGGCCGCGATACGATACTAGCGGTTCAACGATACGATACTGGATGCAATATGCGATACGATACTGGACATCCACATGATACGATACCAGAATCCTTCCCGACACGATACAATTTTAGTATCGTGATACTATCCTTGTTACAGGGACGATACGATACTATGGCAAGCAGCGATACGATACCGCGGGCTTGCACGATACGATACTAGGTATGGTATCGCGATGCTTCACTAGGGAATATGGCGATACGATACTGGTGGGGTCAACGATATGATACGAATATGCAAGGCGATACGATACCACGATTCGCTCGATACGATACCACTGTACCCAGACGATACGATACTTATGAAGGTATCGTGATACTATCCAGGTGAGCGGCGATACGATACCGGAGCGGTGTCACGATACCAAATGCCAAGTGACACGATACGATACCAACTTAGCAAGGTAAGATCGCGATACCAACTCGGGGTCACGATACCAATATGGTATCGCGATACCAAGACAGGTATCAAGCGATACGATACTTCGACGAGTATCGCGATACAAGGGAGTTTTGGTATCGCGATACCAAACCTCAACCGATCGCGATACTCAAGCCAAAGTGCAAGGAAATTCCAAGTTTTTTGCACCCCCTTGCTCTCCTTACACCCCTCTTCACTCCTAGGTCACTGTGTCACACAAAGAGACTATAATGATATCAGTTTTTCCCCCCCGCGATACTTCGCATGCCCTTAATCACGTGTTTATGCATGTTTAGAGAGTTTTTGGCCAAGGTTCTTTGTGAAGTCTTACCAGTGTATTGCTCTGCTTGCACCTGGAACTCAAACCCTAGCTTTGACAGCCTGAAAGCCACGATACTTCACTCGCGATACCGGTCGCTGCTAGCAGACGATACCAGAATACAGTGAAGTGTCAAATGAGCCAAATTTTTTTTTGGTTTTTATACTTTTTTTGACAGAATTTGAATTTTGCTAATTTTCTTAGTGATTTTGGGGATTTTTTTGGTGATTTTTGTCTACTCCTACTTCTCCTCTCCTCACTACTCCTCTTCTTCTAACCTAACCCTAACTCCTCCTTCTCTCCCTTCCTCCTAACCCTAAACCTAAAACTTATCACACACACCTCTGAGATGCAAAGTAACAAGTGCTGAAGTGATTGACTAATTGCCACAAAACAAATTCACTTCTACAAGTACGATTCTATCACACTCGATCTATAACCATCACGAAGGCACCTTGGTTGAGTGTTCCCCGGCAACGGCACCAAAAACGTGTGTACTTGAGCCAAGAAGACTCAAGGACTTGTGCCAATGAGACTGTACCTCAATTGCCACACAAGTGCATATAGTGGGTACTTAACACACATCTAATTGTCAATCCGATAGAACGACGTACCAAGTGTATGAAGACGTGTGCACACGTGATGGAAAATGAAGTGGTCAAGCTAGCATGCATGAGAAAAGACTAACTACCTCTCACACTCACTGAAATGCTGAAAGTGTTTGCCGCTGAGCCTCTTACAGTAGTTTTCAGAAATTCAAGGATTTCTCCCAGCTCCGAACTCCGAATATAGGCAATAGGGTACTCATTTCGAAGCTCTCGCTGAGATGCACCTATTGGAAGTAGTTTCACTCGATTCTGACAACTCTCCTTCAAGTTATGGCCAAAATGGTGAATGGCAGGAAGCACCCACACTCATGCCACAACTCCTACAAGCTCACACACACACTACAGCTGCTCCAAATCAAGGGGAAGGGGTAGACAACAGTCATACACCTG